>JAKOOJ010000001.1:227735940-228360940 GCA_022577455.1 Arizona elegans | reverse complement strand
AAGGATGGTCAGATTGTATAAGCCATATGTACAGATGTCCTGCGATTAATTTTTAGTTGTATTTCTTTTGTAATATGTGAAGCATTAACTTACATATTCTGTATGCACAATGCTTCTTTGTCCACTCATATTAAAGATCTACCAGGTGCCCTTCCAAACTTGGTTTTAGAGGCCTGTTATTTTATCCATTCTCTGATTGTGTTTCTCTCTCCCTCCCAGCGGTCATTTGAATTTTTCTATTGTTTTCTGATACTTGCTTGTGAAAGGTTGAAATGTCTGGTTTAAAAAGTAACTTATGTCAGCATCGGAGTGGATTTGCCTTGCTTTGTAAACAGATCAAAAACAAACTAATTATATAAAATGAATATGCTGACACAGTATTTTTATTGGCTTCTAATGTACGAAACATGCAAAAAATGGAGGAAAAATAGATAACAATCAATAATTTAAAAATGCAGAGTCACCTCAAAGTTTTCAAGTATTGATAACCAATTGTCAAAATCACATTTACATCTTTTGAAACAAGATGAAATGTTCAATTTGCTCCTTGGAAAACACAAAAAATTAATAAATAAACATAAGACTACAATACCATGCATTATTTGGCAGGAAATCCCACTCACATTTATTTGGGGGGTAGTGGTAGAGAACTGAACTTTATGTATACAAAATATAGCGTGATTCAGTGATTGGTTGTGGTAGTAATCATTACTTCAATATAGTTCAAACAAAAGGTGGGTTTCAGCAGGTTCTGACCAGTTCTGGAGAACTGGTAGCGGAAATTTTGAGTAGTTCAGAGAACTGGTAAATACCACCTCTGACTGGCCCCACCCCCATCTATTCTCTGCCTCCTGAGTCCCAGCTGATTGGGAGGAAATGGGAATTTTGCAGTAACCTTCCGCTGGAGTGGGGAGGGAATGGAGATTTTACAATTTCCTTCCCCTGTCACTCCCCCCAAGCCACGCCCACCAAGCCACGGCCACAGAACCTGTAGTAAAAATTTTTTAATCCCACCACTGGTTCAAACTGAGCAGGTGACTCTGGGTTAAGTGATATAGAATCACTCCAGATGCAACATGAAAGTCTAGCTAATCTCAAAATGAAAGAAAAAGAAATGGTTCTCTTTGCAGTCATATCAATGAAGAAGGGAAACCCCCAAGCCTGAGTTAGTTATTGCTCCGGTATGGATGAGAGGTTGATCTGCATGTGACATTTGCTATCGTATTGATCACTAGGGCTAATTTGACTGATCCAGGTGACAAAATAGACATCTCTTTCCTCCATCATTGTTCCATGTGCCTCCCTGCTGAAGCTGTGACCATCCTGGATAGGAATACTGTTCATGTACCTAATGCCAAACCTAGAGAGTATGTAAAACCTAGAGAATATTTAAATGAAATGGCCTTATTAAGGGCTAGTTTTGCACCTCCCAAAAAGACGGCATAGATTTGCATGGATGTTTTCACCAACATATCCAGAAATAATCTATATCCATCATGGGCTCATTTATTTACACAAATGTATATGCCTGATTCTGCTGAGATTCTAACACATATATAAAGAAATCAAGTTGGACATAAGGATTATGATTTCAATAAAAGTTCAGTACTTTTTGCCACTCAAGAAAAAAATAATAATGATTAGCCGAAGTGCTTGCTTAGCCTGTTATCCAAGTGCTGGCAGCAGATGAGCAATTTCCAATTTTTAAATCTAGATTTAGACTGAACAGGCTCAATGTAGCAGTTTCAATAAAGTAGAACACATAGTATTTCAAGCAAATAGTACTTTGTGTAAGGGCACAATCCACCAAGCATTGTTGTTCTGCTCATTTCAGCCGGAGTGTGTATGCACAATTCTTGTCCAAATCTCACTGTCATATGTATTAACAGTAACCTTAGCTGGCATTGGTTATTATAATCACATGGTTTTCCATTTAAAAAAAGAGGTGTGAAGTGTGAAGAATCAGAATCATACATAAGTCCCAGTTCAGAAGATGTATTACTGAAGCCTATACACAAGAATCTTATCAACTAGTGGTCAGCACTAAATTTGTGCTAGATAAGATTTAACAGAGCTCAAGGAGAGGGGCTGGACCTGAAGTGTTTGTGGACATGTAATGATTCTAGGCTGAGTCCTGTCTTGACTCTGCCTCCAGACTCAGCCTAATCTCCTACATCAGGTTCTTTCTTTGTATAGGTGCTTAATAGATTACATCTCTGCTGCTGATACAACTGATTACCATTGCTTACAAATAAATAATAATTTATCTATGAAGGGAGATGGATAAAGAAGACTCCTCATTTTAAATTCTGTAGGAAAGGTGTTGAGCAATGACATCAGAGCAATGAAAATGAGTTGTAATGATTTAAATATAAAGAAGGGAGCTGGAACAAAGATGCTACACTGGAGAAGAGGTGCCAATGTCCAGGACTGAGACTAAGGTTCCCTGTCTAGTTGTACTTGCCCTGTCTGCTGCCATGTTTTCAAAATAACAAATCAAAAATACCCTTTTCTGTCCCCTCTGCCATTCTCAGAGCTGGCAGAAGCTTTTAGTTTTCACCTTGCACCTTTCACTAACTCAAATCCAGTAGGATGGAAATCCAACTCCGTGCCAAGTTTCTTCAGGGTTTAACTAAGAAGTTTGTTTTTGACCTCTTTCAATTCCCACCCTTTTCTTTTTATCTTCTTTGCCTTACCCGCCTCTTACCATTTCTCTTTGAATCTCCTTCTTTAAAATTTTTACAAGTAGCTTGTGTTCCCGTATTATTCATATAGACACTTTAGAAGACTCTTTCAAACAGGCTGTGAAGGATGGAGTTCACTCTTGGGCAAAAGGGTTCTGGAGAAGGTGACTTTATTACTCAGCCAGGCACTCTGCAGAATACAGATAAATGTCTTGCAGCAAGCTCGCTGCTCCTCCTTTCCGAGCTGTGCTGGAATCTTTGCAAACCAGACTGGAGGCAATTCAGCATTGCTACCTGCTAAACTGCTTCTCTCCCGTGTCGCTCCCGGCTGTGTCTTAATTTCAGAAATTCCAGCTCAAATTGCAGTGGTTTGTCAATGAGGCTGGAATGATGCTTTGTTTGCAATCTGTCCATCACAAAGGACCTGACTGGTTGTTCCCCTGACTCTTGCCTTTTCCACCCGTGCAGGGAAACCAAGGCTCATTGGTTCACTCCTATCTAGACCCATCTAGTGATCCTGCCTTTCCCTTTTAATGATTGTTCTTTCTTCATTAACTCCCACACCTTTCCTTTGCTTTGCCAGAGCAGAGGATGACTTCTCAGACTCTTTCTCTTCTCTTTTTCTCCCTTATGGTTCCTTCCTCGCTCCGAGGTTACCATAATCAAAACAACTGGGCACAATAGAAACTCGCAGAAACCTTGAAGAAATAGTAGTTCGGGTTCATGCGAAACAAAGTAACAACGTTCCTACAATGCAGCTTAAAGATTTATCTTAAAGGAAGAGAAGGGAAGTTATGCAGAATACGATCCCAGCATCTTCTACGGAGAGAGAGTCGTTTGATTGTGATTTTACCTGCATTTTAGATCAGCATTTTAAATCAGAATTTAGGTAATAGGCTAAGCTGCAAAGTTAAAAAAAAAAAGGGGGGGGGGGGCAATGATTAATTACTTTTGCACTGTTGCTAGAACACCGGATGGATGTATCTATGGAACAACTAAGAGCTGAAATGAATTGGAGAAGGAAGAAGAAAGTTTAATTAACACTTAAATGTGACTTCTCTGGTATTAATCAGGGGCGGGTTCCAAATCCCGTCGCTACTGGTTCGCTTGTGGGCATGCGCTCGCTGCACATGTGCAGAAGCGTTCGGGTGGGTGGGTGGAACCTCCCGCTGCTGCTGCTACCGGTTCACCCGATCTGGTGCAAACCGGTAGCAACCCATCACTGGTATTACTTCTCTGTTTTCTTTTAAATTGCACTAACTGTTCCAATAGGAGAGAATGTCTGTAGCTCAGGTTGAACTGGGGAGTTCCAGGTGATCTTTGAGCTTGGTTGTTTGCTTGCAGAGGCTTCATTATTTAACTAGGTGACATCATCAGTCCATAACTCTGTTTTGACATATTGCCCATTTTTGCTTTTAGTTTTATTCTTTGCCTACTTATCAGATAGTAAGTACTAATGACTATAGTGGGACTCCTGAATCAGTGAGCAAAGCAGAACACTGTTTACATAAAGTGGCTGAATGGAAGCCCTTTGAAGAGAATGGTGGAATGTAAATCACCAACCAGAATAATAATTTATTTATTTTAAAATTTGTAAGGCCTTAAACAATTCCATTTTAAACAATTCCAAGTAGTTCACCATTATAATAAACCCAATAACTATAACATCATGAACCATAAAACAAAAAGCCAGAACCTCAATCATCCTCTTTGGATGCCCCATAGCTAACTCTAGATATCCTCATTCCATCCTAACATCTGGATAAAAGCTGGCCACTACTGATGAAGATCTTTTGGAAGCTGATGATCTTCTGAAAGGCTAAAGGGGTGGGGCCTGCTGAATCAGGAGGAGGAGGGTGCTCCCTAAGATAGGGGCAGCTAAGGAAAATGCACACTTTGGATATACCAATAAATATTTGTGTCTCAGGGATGAAATGAGGGTCCTTGGTGCTCTTTCAGGTTCGTTGTTTTCTTGCTTTCAGTGATGATGATGTTTCCTAGTTTGAGTAATGAAACATCTGCAAGAAAACAATCAACCTCAGAAAGCACCAAGGACTCTACATGGAGGTCCCACCAGGTGGCAAGATTTCAGGGAATGAACCTGGAGCATGCCTATCCTATGCAATCTGACAGGCACTAATGAAGGCAAATATATACATCTTGGGATAATGTTGCAGGATCCAATCTGGGTCTTGCATTCTGGTGAGAGAGAAGTTCCCTGAGGATCGGCTTCAGCACGAGTCCAAAAACTCAAAGACTAAACCTCTGGTCCCAGTGCCTAACCCAGATTGGATCCTGCAATTTGGCAGACAGTCTTGCAAATATTGTCATTGTCATTGTCATTGTCATCGTCATCATCATCATCATCATCATCATCATCATCTGACATGAAACATATATATATTAGGAGGAAGGAAGTTTGCCATGTGTATCTAGCTGTGATGGAATGTATTACTGCAGTAGCAGAGAGGGAGGATTTGGCTAATTTAGAGCTTTCCCCCCAAAAAAACTCAGACCAAGAGACTGTAGTCCTGAGGTGGACAGGGGAGGGGGAAGGGTTTCAGAGTATCCATATCATCGCCTTTCTCGGATATATCAAGTAGCTTAGAAAGGTACAACTTTAGTTTGGCAAGATTCTGTCTATTAGGTGCAAGCAAATAAAGAATTGGACTCCGTTAGTCTCATCTCTGGGCTTGGGCCTGACACAAGCAGCATAAATGCTGATTTCCAGGTAGACAGCATCGGTACAAAGGAATTGCTGACAGTGCTTGTGGAAATGATACAACATCTTTGGTGCCCTCTGCAAATACATATCTTACCTAGTCTGCCCTGAATTTGTTACAGAGAAATAATAACAGAAGATGATTTCAACTGCCCATTTTCAGGGCAGGGATCCCAAACACCTGCTGTGACAGACCCCTTAGGTATCTCCATAAACTGCAGGGCAGAGCACTGTTGACAAGATTGCTGCCTTCTCTTTCTGCCATTCCATTTCAGTCAGAGGCAGGCTAGGCTCTATCAGTGCAAAGTGCCCTGAAGCCAGTGAACTAAAGGGAATCTGCATTTAATGTTTACACTGTTCCTTATGAAGATTTCTCATGAAATATTTGAAGAACTCTTTTTTTAAAAAATACGATTTATATGCTGCCCTTCTCTGGAGATTCAGGACGGCTTACAATGCGTTAAGCAATGTAACTCTTCTGTGTCACAGTTCAAACTTGGAAAGAAAGTCACTCCCCACTCCCCCCAAATCTATCTGAGGGTCATGCATACTCTTGTTAGCATGTTTATTCTCTACTTCAGCTGAAGGCACCAATTCCACTCCTGCCAAATCTCCAAAACCTGTCAAGGGGCTTTAAAAGGTAAAAATAAAACAAAATCCTGCTCAGAGCAGACAGAATATGAGGGCTGCCATGGCAGTAGAACTAGCACATCCCCAAGTATTTAGTAATAAAAAATCTGTTGTTCTTTGGTCGCCAGGATTTAACAAGCCTAATCCCTGAGAGAGGTGATAAAAATTCATTAATCTAATTAAATACTTCTTATTGCCAAAGTGACTTTGTAGAGTAGCTTTGCTGAAGGATAAGTGCAGAATAAAATGGAGTCCCAGCAGAGAAGCGAGCGTTAGACTTGAGCAAGCTACTACATGCTTCATTAAACTCATAATTATCCTTTGGTTCTAAGTAGCTGATATTATTTAATGAACATCCAAGATAATTTAAAGAAAATGTTTGCTAATGAGAAACAAACAGTGGTATGGAACACTGATATCTGGGGTACAATAACCATGTATCTTACCTGATTACTGTATACAAGTTGTTGGAGGTGGAGAAGGGCATTTTGATTTAGTCAGATGTTTCTAGTTCTGAAGCATGTATGTGTTCTCACTGTAAGTTTATATCTGTATACACCCACACACAAAACCTCATTGAAAACAACCAGAATATTTTAACAGAAATTGAAATTAGAATTGGAAAAGTGCTACACACTCAAATATCTTTATCTTCCCGTGGAGAAAATTTTTGCAAACTGAATTTTAGAAGGTTGGTCCTGGGCTCTGCTTCCAGAATGCTGTTCTTAAACTGTTTGGGAAGGGCAGTGAATAGGTGCCAGACCTGCCTTCATAGGAAGACTTTGTGATTAACTTGTAAACCTTTTGGCAGCTTATAGTTAGACTGTTACTTTGGATGATGGGTGAGAAGCTGCAATGGATGTGATGTAGAAACTCAATAGTATGCTTTATTTATTCTTGGCCACCTATCTGAATCACTGCAACTAAACATTGCCAAGTAGTTGTAGCAAAACCATTAATTAGTCTCTTTTTCTCTCTTATACACACACACACACTCACACCATTTCCAGAATTACAGAATTTCAGTCATAAAATGAAACTTGGAAAAAATATTAACTTAAAGGAGGGAAAAAGGCCTCTGTAGCTATTTCATGTACATTATAATTGTATGGTTATACAGTGTACAGAATGGAAAGTGGGTGGTGGTCAGAGATTATGGGGGTCTTTCATTATAAATATTTGGCTATTCCTGTTTGTTACAATAACTCGAGATGTGGCAGGATCACAACATTCATAATTCTCAGCCAATGTACACTGCACAAAGAAAAACTTCTTCTGAGAAGTGTGACCTACTGGACACTTTTTACAGATGTGCTATTTTTTTTCCAGTGACCAAATACATAAGCAAAACTTAGAATAAATACGAGATAAAATTACACTGACCAGCCTATATGGAGTATATTTTTGTTTGATTTTGATATACTTCTTGAGGCCCATTTGTTTCTCAAAGTTTATGGATGCTTCATTCTTTTTTTAAAATTCTATTTTTATTTTATTTTATTCAAAAGAAAGTCAAAATCCAAAAAAAAGGAAAAAAACCAAAAGAAAACACATGTTGTTGAAGGGACACATGAGTTTTCAGAGAGGTGGGCTGAAGGTAGATGTTTGCCTCAACCTGAAAAAAAATCCTTCCAGCAGCTGCCTTTACTGCTTCTGAAAACAATGTTACAGATGTGTTGCCTGTAATCTTGCATGAAAGATGTCAGCCTAATAATCAAACATCAATATTTTGAAAAGAGGCTGACTGAAAACACAAGGCATATAAGACTCTCCTAGTTTATATTTTACATTTTCTTGGCACTAGATAGACTCTGTGATGCATTTACAAGCATCTTGAAGAGAACAGCCACATATTATGTGGTGAATTTTAGAAACCATTTAAATTTTTGGTTTGCCCTTTTTATTTATTAGAGTCAAAGAACTCCTTCAAGGTAGCTTTTAGACCTCTAGATTTTTTTTCATGTGAAGCAAGATAACCATTGCTTTTCTGCGCTGTTGCCTGGAGAAAGGTGTTTCAGAAAGAAGGTGGTTTATGGAAAAGTGGAGTTTATGGTGAGAATGGATTGATTTTACAGAGACCTGCTTCAGCAATTATTTCTCCAAAAATCATGAACTGCAACCTTTATCATTCCTTTTCGGGGGGGATGAATGGGGTTAGTGTGACATAGTGGCAAAAATTTCCTCAATTTCCTCAACCCTTAAAGGTAAAGGTAAAGGCTCCCCTCACACATATGTGCTAGTTGTTCCCGACTCTAGGGGGCAGTGCTCATCTCCTTTTCAAAGACAAAGTGCCAGCGCTGTCTGAAGACGTCTCCGTAGTCATGTGGCCGGCATGACTAAATGCCAAAGGCGCACGGAACGCTGTTACCTTCCCATCAAAGGTGGTCCCTATTTTTCTACTTGCATTTTTTATGGGCTTTCAAACTGCTAGGTTGGCAGAAGCTGGAACAAGTAACGGGAGCTCACCCCGTTACACAGCACTAGGGATTCGAACCGCTGAACTGCCAACCTTTCGATCAACAAGCTCAGTGTCTTAGCCACTGAGCCACCACGTCCTCAGCCCTTACATGCATGTTATTCAGGCCTTTATGTTAATATGCCATCATGTCTCTGCAGGTGACACCACCTGATCAACTTGTCTGGTCTTAAAAATCTACTACTTCTGAATCCAGGGAATATGAAAGTTATAGGCTAGATTGTGAAACTGGGAAAAGATCTGTAAGAAGACAGTGGCAATCTTCCACAGATCTATCCATGAAGTCACTATGAGTCAAGCAAAATTTGAACATGACTTTGCCTTTTAAATTTAAATGTGAAAGACTGAAATTCAAATAGTGCCTGGTTCTAATCCCCATTCTATGAAAATTCACTACAGTCAGAATGGATAAAATTTTGGGGGGATAAAATGTTTGTGGAGTTGGACTATGTCCATTTTCTCAAGCTTTTCCATAGAATCCTTAGTGCTCCATGGTTGCTTGCAGATATTTCATTAGCAAATTAGGTAACATGTTGGTGGAGGCATGTTTTTCCCCCCCCCTTGGTGGTTTCTTGATTATGGTGTTGTTTTCTATTTGACTGTCTGATATTAATACCTGCATAGCTGGGTGTTGGCTGCTGGAGGGGATATGTTCTGGTCTTTTTTTATTTCTGTTTTCTTTTGATTTTCCTTTTATTGTCTTTTTAAATGGTGTGTAAATATGGTTTATTTCTATGTGCCAATTGTTGGCTCATTGTCTAAATGCCAAGCTTCCAGAAATTCCCTAGCATTTTTGGATATGGCTTGGTCTAAGATGTTCAGAACTTCCCATTTGAAAGTTGACTTGGCTGAATCTGTCTTTATGCTGTGAGATTAAGAAGTTTTCATTATATATATAATCTCTAGTAACTCTTAATTTAGTTTTGCTGGACTGAATAACAAAGCTTTCAAGTTTTTTTTAATTGATTAGAGATGGGATATGGGAAGAAGAGTTCATTTCTTGCATTTTAAGAGAGGATGATAAGTTACTAAAATTGTTTTGATTTGTGATGAAGAAACCTTTTCTTTCTATATTTTCTTCCTTTTTTATTTCTTTTGTTTTTCTATTTTCTTCCCATTTTTTCTTTTACAGTATTCTTATATTGTTTTAGTTTGTATTCATTATCTTTTTAATTGCGTTAGTGTATTTTGAATTGTAAACTTTTCTATTTTAAATTAAATTTTAATTTAATCTTTTTTTAATATTACTCGTGTCTTTTTGATTGTAACTTAATTAATTGCCATCAGAATGCTTTAATTTGGCTTGTAAAGGAGAAGTGGAAATAAATCAAGATGATATGATAACCTTTTTAATATTGTATTTAGTTTAGAACTTCTAGAATAAATTACCAAGATGTCATCTATTCTCAGTGAACATCTATAATGATCTAGTGTCCTTATAAAACCAAACAAATATCTTGTTATTCCAATAAGAATATGCCTAAGTGTTCAACAATAACCAAAGTGTTGTCCAACTCTTTGCAATGGTGACACATTTTCAATTTTTAGAGATTCCGATGGGTCCTTCCACAAATAGTTACCAAATCTGATGTTGCCAATCATAAAAGACATACCTATTTACTGGAATCTTCTGTTCCAACCCATCTTTTCTTTCTTTTTCTGGGTGGGTAGATAGATTTCCAAAAAAATTCCCAGAATGTATCTACTCACTATTACTGTTATGATTATTACTATTGAATGCCATTTATCTACATTGGACCCCGAGGCATTGTTGAAAGTATAGTTTTGTTTGAAGCTGGAGTTCCGCTGTGCAGCGCACTTCATTTTCATTTATTACAGTAAAACCTTATTTTAATACACTAATTTGGGGGAAGGGATCTCTGTTATTCATGAATATCCATTAAATACAAAAATACACAATTGCAGTGATTTACATCATTTGCATGATAGGTTCATTATGCAAATGAAGTAAATTGTTGTGGAAATTTGGTCCATTGCATACAAAATCCATTGTGCTCAGGTCTGCTAAATTAAGGTTTCACATTATTTATTTTGAATGGGTTGTTAAGCACCTTGTTGAAAATTGCAATAGTATTAGTATTCTAATTCTACTCATTGTGTATCACAGCCAGTGATGGCTGATTTTTGTCTTCCTGATATGAGCCCTATCCAAGGATTTGGGAATCATAAAAGTAGTAACATCTCATTATGTGCATATGAGATGCTCTATAGTATTATTTTTTACAGTTAGGGTGTTATTTCAAGTGAGACAATCCAAATTATTTCCAAGTCCTTATGGTTTTGTATTGTGGCTGGTGCTTCAATTGACCACTGTTGACAATATCTTCCAAATTTTTGCGATCTCTATTTGCAAGTCTCACTATTTTGTAATCTTCTCCAATTTTTTGTCTTCAGTATTACACTCTTTTGGAATCAATACACCAATAAATCAAATATGGTTATTTTCAATGGTAGTAGTATCTGGCGTGTTATGTTCCATGTGGCGTGACAATTTCCCCAGTACCTGGATGAAGCTGTCTATCTGGATCTGTTCCAGTCGGGCTTCTGGCCGGGGTACAGCATGGAAACAGCATTGGTCAATGATCTCTGGAGGGCTCGGGACAGGGGTTGTTCCTCTGTCTTGGTCCTATTAGACCTCTCAGCGGCTTTTGATACCATCAATCATGGTATCATGCTGCGCCGATTGGAGGGGCTGGAAGTGGGGGGCACCGTGCTGTGGTGGTTCTCCTCCTTCCTCTCTGACTGTACGCAGTTTGTGTTGGCAGGGGAACAGAGGTCGACCTCGAGGCGCCTTGTTTGTGGGGTGCTGCAAGGGTCGGTCCTCTCGCCCCTTCTGTTCAACATTTATGTGAAGCTGGGTGGGTGAGATCATCCGTGGTTTGGGGGTGAAGTTCCATCAGTATGCTGATGATACTCAGATGTACATCTCCACCCCGGACCACCCCAATGATGCCCTTGACATGATGTCCCGGTGCCTGGAGGCCGTGCGGATCTGGATGGGGAGAAACAAGCTCAGACTCAACCCTTCCAAAACCGAGTGGCTGTGGTTTCCGGCGTACCAGTATAGCCAACTGGCTACACCGCTGACTATTGGGGGTGAGATCTATTTTTATGCCTTGGTGGCATTTATGCATGGTGCTTATTCTTGGACAGCAGCAATAAATTCTTCAGTTTCCTTTGTTAGGATACCATTCTTAAATCACTGCTATATTCTGATGTTATCTGATTTTCCTTCAATAACATTGAAGGAATAGGAATAGGAAAAGGAATCCTTATTCAATAACAAGATTCTATGGTGTGTTTTGGTTTTCTAATTTTCTAATGTAATATACTGCAGAAATAGTTAACTGGATTTAGATTGACCCTGATAATCTGGGCTGGCATACCAGAAGATTGATTATTATTAATAATGACCTATACCTTTATAGTGATATCAATAGATTATAACTTCCAATGGAAATATATATATATATTGCTCCTGGAAGCACGAAGCCGAGAACACCAGCCTGAAGATGACGAATGAGACTTCGTCGAAACGTCGCCAAGACACTTCCAATTTTACGTGGGAGAAGACCCGAATAACCAAAGACCTACATACAAACACCCGCGAAAACCTGAGAAAACAAATATATATATATATATACACACACACACACATATTTGTTTGTGTGTGTATGTGTGTGTGTGTACCATTCAGATTAATAATATATTCCTTAAATTTCCTTTTTCCTCCTCTACAGTGTGTGTATGTCGTGTTGAAATTTATTTAAATAATCTCAGAAATAAGAGCTATCTGAAAAAATAAATCTTAATATGACTAAAATAATAGCTTGAGATCAAAATTAGAAAACTGTGACTAGATAGATTTGATGAAATAAAAAAAAGTAGAGAGGTACTTGACAAAGTCAAGTATGGTACACACACACACACAAACTGTAGAAGAGGAAAAAGGAAATTTAAGGAATATATTGTTAATCTGAATGGTCATAAAGTTTTTTGTTGTGTTTTTTACATAAGTATTTGAACTGTCCAAAATTTTCTTCGAGTTATATGACCTTAAAAATTAATGAATTCATAAATTAATTCAATCAAACAAGCAAAGAATCAATCAAGAAATATAAATAAACTTTATTGAAATAATCTCAGAAACAAGAGCTATATGAAGCATAGTTTGGCCAGATAGGGAGTTATGGAAAGGTCTAACAAATGAACTGGGAAACCAATTTAGCTACTGGTATGCTTCCTTTTCTTATCTCATGCATTTCATTTCTCTCTCCCCCCCACCCCCATGTCTTCTTCCTTTTCTGCACTCTTCATAACGGTTTATCTAGAAAGGGAATTACATGGAGAGGGTCTTTGTATAAACTGCAGTGTTTAGCTCATTTATGCAGAAGCAGAATCCTGCAGAATTTAGCTGATGACTAGATATGTGTGTGTGTGTGTGTCTGTAGAGACCCCTGCCTGCCTTTGCCTTACCCCTCCCCCACTACCAAATTTACCCTGGGGACATTGGATAAGAGATCACCTGGAGACAGGGAAACCCAGAACTGTGGGTTAGCCTGGGAAGTGACAACAGTCTTCGGAGACAGATACACCTACTGAATTTACACCAAGAAGCTATTTTCCAGTATAATTTCCTTTGAGAGACCCTGCACCGTGTGCCAACCGTTTCCCAGCAAACTTTCCAAGACCAGTTACTGTTTTCTTTTCTGTCTTGTCTAGTGAAAGCTCTGCAGGGAAAGCAGGTGGAAAATGTAGCCTCTTGTAAAGGAGGCTACCTAGCCTGGAGACAGAGTATTAGGCGCTGTGTTTTGTGCATGTTTTCACTCAAGCACAGGCGGGAACACCTTTCCCAGGGTGTCAGGATAAATTCTCTCTCTTGCATTCTTTTTCTTCTTCACCTTCCCACCTGCTTGCTTTCCGAGTGTCAACGTGTCATGCCTTCCACACAGGCTACCTGTAAAATATTGATTTGTAGCAGGCTGCTCCTGTCAGGGTTAGACTCTTTCTTCTTTGACAGTAATTATAAGCTGCTACAGACCAGTGCAGACTCAGGACCAATTTCATCATCACACCAGGAGTGCATCACGCTGTCTTTTTGTATGACTCAACATAAGGAAAAGAGCCCTAGAAAATAATGAAACAAGGATCTGAAAAAGTAACTGAGCAACAACTCAAGAGGCATCAAAGGAACCCAAGAAGGTTGCGAGTTGATAAAACGGTGGCTGTCCCCAAAAGCAGAAACAACAGCTCTACTTCTTCAAAGATGATTGTCAAAAAAAAAACCCCTTCCTAAATGCACAAAGACTAGGAAGACAGTCCAAAGAGAGGCTTGTCTTCTCACTCCCAGTTTCGTGTGGTGAACATCACAAGCCCAAAATGTCTCAGGGATTCTCTTGTGGTTGCTGAAGCAAGAGTTTGGTTGTAATTTGAGGAAAGCAGGTGGTATATCAATTGTAGGTTGCAGCATGATGGAGTGGTCTAGGGAGATGGCAACTTGGTGCTGTGATGCAAAATATATTCCTTTATTGGGAGCTGAATGTTTGCTTGGCTTGTATGCCATAAAAGAATTCCCAACATTTATGATCTCATGCTGGGTCTTCTGGATTTATTTCCCCACCCCCACCCCCATTTCCTTGTACTCCCAGTGATTTAAGATTATAATAAATTCTGCCCGAGAACCTTTTTGACAAGCAACTAGAAGCTTATAGGATGTGCCTCAGGGAACCTGAAATAGTGCATACTTCTTTTGTTTTTCTGTAGCTTCCATCCATATTAGTTTGTTTTGCTAAATATGCATTTTTTAGATCAACCCCTGACTAGCTATTATAAACAATTCTTATGCATACAAAAGCATTAGAAATTCTAGCTTTGCAGTAATTTCCTGCTTCTCATATGCCTGCTCTTTAAAGAAGATGGGCGGGGAAAGAGAACAAACAAATCAGCATCAATAAATCAATAGAACAAGATGATGGTTTAGTTTTACATTTTTTTTTCCTTGAAGCTTTCCAGAATGTAATGAAGGTGTATTTAGTAATGCAGAAGATCTGGCAAGTCACAACAAACCAGGGTACACTTTTGTTGCCTTATTCAGTGAATTAGATGCACTGCTCAAAAAAATACGCTCTGTTACAAAACAACTAAAGTTGCTTAGAAGTCTTTTTATGGATTCAAATGTGAGTCACCTTGTGGTGTGTTTGAGACCAATGGGGAAAATTTTACTGTGTTGTAGCCAGGTAAGGCATTTGTGGACATATTTATGCTGAAGCATTCATGCTGACTACTGCAGGAATGGGCAAACCTACTATCCCATTTCCAGCCCTCTGAGTCCCTTCAAGATCATGCTGTTAAAATTCAGTTGCAAATCACAATTTTTGGCAGCAGACTTTTAAAGATCTTCCTTAAAAAAGTAAAAACAAAAATAAATAAATAAAATAAAAACCTGAATAAAAATAATAAAATAAAATATAGTTCTGTTGAGCTTTCGGTCAGCAGGCAGTGCATTTGTTTTAAGTAAATATAACATCATCTTTCATAAAGCAATAGTTCCAATAAAGGAGAATATTTATAGCTCAGAGTTGAAATGAGGGGACCTCAGAGCTCCTGACGATGAGCATTGATGATGTTACCTAGTTTGGCTAATGAAACGCCTGCAAGAAAACAACCAAGCTCAGGGAGCACCAAGGACCCCACAAAAATAGTTACATCGATACTTTCCACTGAAATCATTGTATCACTATTATTGGATGATCCATTTTTCCCTTCAGTATCTTACATTCTAGAATTGCCTTCATCATATTAGATCAGGGCAAGACAGGTTAATGTAGCTTAGTTCTAAGCCAATTGACATAGTTTTAGACAGATGAAATTTTGGGGGATTTGGATGACTAGATTTTGCCATTTGATATTCTGGATTCTGGATTAGTGTCTAGTCTATTCAAACTCTGAATTCCCACAATGCTGAAACCACACAACTTCTCTGTCTCTGTGTCTCTGTGTTTCTCTCTGTGTCTCCCTCTCTGTCTTTCTCCCCACCTCCCACTCCTACTCTTTCTTCTACTCTTCTTTTTTCTTCTTTCAACTTGCCAAAGAAAGTGAGAAATTGTAGATGAGTCAAATTGAAAGCCAGGGAAAATTGCTCTTGAGATTTTCCTTTCATTTTTCCTTAAACTACTAAACTGTACAGAGGTCTCACTGGTATTACATACAGTATACCCTGTTAAAATGCAGTGATACTGCTACACAGTTAGTATAGAATTATCTTTCTAATTTAATACTTATTTTATTTATTAAATTTATATACCATCCTTCTCTCTGTTTGGGGTGACTCTATTGTTGAAACCTATGTTATCTTTATTAATAACAATAGAGCAGCAAGGAAAAAATTGTTATTTTTCACTCTCTCTTGTCCCAATAATGTGTATGCTTAGCCTAAAAGATTGCTACACCTTGCATACCCTCCTTATTGGTATTCTTATGCATTATACCATGTGGCATAATATTTCACCAGACAACTCAGGTTTTGTGGTTTCATTTCCAAGGTACAAACAAACTTCACAATCCAGGAATGTGAAGCTATCCTGGATATTTGCCATCTAGATTTTATGCCATGGTATCCCTAGGCCTACATAAAATACTTTGATGCTTGCCTGTATATTATTCTTGTTTGTGACAAATTGTCCAAGAGTCTCCAGTCTCAAGATTCTTACTTTGTAATTCATGTGTATTATTTTCCAATGGTTTTCCTCCAGGAAAACCTACCAAGAGTAACTCTTTGGGTAAAAAGAAATCAGAAGTGGTATTCAGCAGATTCTGACCAGTTCTGGAGAACTGGTAGTGGAAATTTTGAGTAGTTCAGAGAACCGGTAAATACCACCTCTGACTGATCCTGCCCTCATCTATTCTCTGCCTCCCGAGTCACAGCTGATCGGGAGGAAATGGGGATTTTGCAGTAACCTTCCCCTGGAGTGGGGAGGGAATGGAGATTTTACAGTATCCTTCCCCTGCCATGCCCACCAAGCCACGCCCACCTAGCCATGCCATGCCACACCCAGCAAGCCATGCCACACTCACCAAGCCACGCCTACAGAACCGGTAGTAAAAATTTTTGAATCCCACCACTGAAAGAGATAATGCATTTTCCCTTCTTATTATATCTGGAAACAGAGAAAGATGTGTGAGCCCATCTTATATTTTCATACAAATAGAAGAGGACTTGTTAATAGTATGAGAATAATCACTGCAACATTACTGGATAGCTAGACACTAATTTCAACCTGTCATTTAAGCAACAGCCATGAATCAAGGCAAATATACAACAATGATGACAACAATCATCACTGTTGTCCTTTGGTACTGGAATCTGGCACAAGTGGCAGTCAGCAACAGTGTCATGTTTCTTTTCCTTTTAATGAATGGAAACATGCCATTATTACTGCTATTATAAATGTAGGCTCCAAATTGACATCTGCAGGGGACAACAAGGCAGGGCCAACGTTGAAATATTTGCATCACTAACTCATGATGCAAATTCCAACCTATGCCTACTTTTATAGTTTTGACACATCTATATAAATGGCAGAGACTGTATTATGTGACACAACTATAAAAGGGCAGAGACTGTATTATGATGTCATAACACATATTTCATCCTTTTGGCATCTTCATTGTGGGGGATAGCTCCTATTTTACCTCAAATACTGTCCTGGACTTGACTGGTTCCCTTAAGGACCTCCCAAACAGAATCCTTACAGCTCCTGCCCAGTTCACTTGCCACAAAGCCCGCTGGTGAAACTTGCCGTTCTCCTTTTCTGCTTTTCCATTGGACAATCTGTTAACTGATACTTTTGGAATGATATTTTTGGATTGATACTGATGCTGTCTAGTGTAGACCTCACCCCATTCCTTAGAGGTCTGTAAGGGGCGTGCATAAGTGCACCAGCATGCCTACCATCCCTGTCCCACTGTCTCCATGTATTCGTTAACTACCATTTACTATGTTCATACTTATGTTTATACTTACACCTGTTATCTTTTACATGTTTGACAAACTAAATAAAATAATTTCCCGAGTTACCCCTTTCCCCTTGTAAGTTTGTGCATCCTAGCATTGATGATGTTAACCAGTCTGATAATGAAATGTTTGCAAGAAAACAACCAAGCTCAGAGAGCACCAAGGACCCCACAGTTCAACTCTGAACTACAAATATTATTTTTTACTGGTACTTAAAGCTTTCCCTCTTCCTTTCTTCACCTCCTTATGTTGCCTCTTTTGGGCAAATATTTTCCATCTCTTTTTCCTAGTCATGCCTCCAGAATTAACTTCTCCTCACCTCCTTTCTCCGACAGAGTGTCTCTCTGGGCATCTCCAGCTTTCTAAGTCTTCTCTCTTCTGAATTCTGCTTTTCTTACACGGCACCTTGGATTAAATCTTGCCAGAAATTTCTAATTCTGATTACTTTCCTTACTCCAAGTACTGAGATGCAGCATGAGTAAAGATTTAAAAATGATAAGACAGAAAGAAAGAAAAAGAAAAGAAAAAATAGGGAAGACCCACCAATCTTAGGAAGATCTGCCATGTGGTGATGGAATGATCTTTAAATATTGTGTAGTCTAGTATTGTTTAGTTTGGGTTTGTTGCTGTTAGCTTTTTATCATTAAAGGAAAGGACATGCTAGATCGGGGTGTCAACTCAAGGTCTGCAGGCCAGATCCGGCTCACGGGGTGCTTAGATCTGGCCCGTGGGAGCCTGGAAACAGTAAAGGACCGGCCTGCAGTACCTCTGCTAGCAAAAATGGAGCTCAGGGAGCTGTGCATGGCCCCCCTGCACCCCGTTTTCAGCCTGATGAGAGAGGGTCTCAGGGAAGTCCTGCCTTAGTACTTGGCCACTGCAGGTGCCCCTGACATGAGTCCTGTGTCATGCCCACCATGGCCAAATCCACCATGGCAACACCCCATCCACCCCATCCATGCCCCCCCCGGCCCTCCGAGGTCAAACACAACCCTAATGCGACCGTCACTGAAATCAAGTTTGATACCCCTGTGCTATATGCTCTCTGCGATGCTCAAAACCTAGCAATTAATAGTGAAGAAATTTCTGTTTTCTCCTGAGTCTTCTAATGGGCTTTTGTAACCTTGTTATATAAGAGAACAACACTATTAGAGATGGATTTTCAAGAATCAAACATTTTAGTCTTCCACCCCTAGAAGAAAACTCGCAACCAGAGGCATCTGCATCCAGGCTAGGAATATTAATAGGGCTGTGCAGAGACTCAAATGGTATTCTGAAATTTATTATCAGGTAAGCCTTCATTATACCATGCTTCAACCATCTAGAAAAAGTAGCTTAGTATCCATGGGCTTCCCCTGAAGACTAACAAAGCCTCAGGCAAATAATTTCCATTGTCCTTAATGAAAGAACCTAAGTGCTCAGGGCAAATATTGCCATTGCTGTGCTTCTAAGAATGGGATGGATTTGAACCAAATTGTAGAACGAGAATTGCAGAGGAAACAGTAATTCTACTATTGAACTCTTCCTACTATTAGAAAGCATTTTCTAATTCTGAATTTAAATCAAGCTTCCTGAAACTGAAATCCATTATTTTGGGTGCTGAGTTCTGGCAGAAGAATAGAATAGAATAGAATAGAATAGAATAGAATAGAATAGAATAGAATAGAATAGAATAGAATAGAATAGAATAGAATAGAATTCTTTATTGGCCAAGTGTGATTGGACATACAAGGAATTTGTCCTTGGTGCATATGCTCTCAGTGTACATAAAAAGACAAGATACATTTGTCTAGAATCATAAGGTGCAACACTTAATGATAGTCATAGGGTACAAATAAGCAATCAGGAAACAATCAATATCAATATAAATTGTAAGGATACAAGCAACAAAGTTACAGTCATGCAGTCATAAGTGGGAGGAGATGGGTGATAGGAACAATGAGAAAACTAATAGTAATAGTAATGCAGCCTTAGTGAATAGTTTGACAGTGTTGAGGGAATTATATGTTTAGCAGAGTGGTGGCATTCGGGAAAAAACTGTTCTTGTGTCTAGTTGTCTTGGTGTGCAGTAGTCTATAGCGTTGTTTTGAGGGTAGGAGTTGAAACAATTTATGTCCAGGATGCGAGGGGTCTGTAAATATTTTCACAGTCCTCTTGGGCTTTGACTGGCACTTGTGTATCCTTTCAGTATTAGAAGAGTGTTATCATATCACCCCCTCGGTCTTCTCAGAGTCAAATATGTTTCTTTAGTCACTCTTCATAGGTGTTTAGTTTCTATTTCTTGATCATCCTCCAGAGGTGGGTTTCAGCAGGTTCTGACCAGTTCTGGAGAACCGGTAGCGAAACTTTTAAGTAGTTCAAGAACTGGTAGTAAATATTCTGACTGGCCCCACCCCATCTATTCTCTGCCTTCCAAGTCCCAGCTGATCAGGAGGAAATGGGGATTTTGCAGTAACCTTCCCCTGGATTGGGGAGGGAATGGAGATTTTATGGTATCCTTCCCCTGGAGTGGAGTGGGAATGGAGATTTTACAGTATCCTTTCCCTGCCATGCCCACCAAGCCACACCGACAGAACCGGTAGTAAAATTTTTTGAAACCCATCACTATCATCCTCTCTCAATCTCTTCCATTCCCCTCCCCACCGAATCCTTCTTAATTTGTAATACACGGAAGTTGATGCAAAATTCAACATATGGATTGAGCAATGCAGAATAACACAGAACTGTTACTTCTTCTGATTTAGAAACTAGACTGCTGTAGATGCACCCTAAAATTGAGTTTGCCTTTTTTGCAGCCATATCACTGTGCTGATGGATATTTGATTTATGATAAATTACTATTCCAGGTTCTTATTCACAAGCATTATTACCAAGCCAGGCATCACTCACTCTATTCTTGTTTTTTAAGTGAAGAATTTTGCATTCGCCTGTTAAATTTCATTCTCTTATATTCAGTCTGAATATAAGTCTGAATACAACTTAAATACTTTGGCCACCTAATGAGAAGGAAGGACTCACTGGAGAAGTGCCTAATGTTGGGAACGATTGAGGGCAAAAGAAGAATGGGATAACAGAGAATGAGGTGGCTGGATGGAGTCACTGAAGCAGTAGGCGTGAGCGTAAATAGACTCCAGAGAATGATAGAGGACAGGAAGGCCTGGAGGAACATTGTCCATGGGGTCGCGATGGGTCGGACACAACTTCGCAACTAACAACAACAACAAATATTCAGTCCACTTCTTTAACCTATCAAGACTATTTGAATTTTTATCTGTCTTCTAGCTATCCCAATTTTGAGTCATTTGCAAAGCTGATAAGGATTTTCTTCACTTTTTCATACAAGTCATTACTAAAGAGTATGAACACAGGGCTCTTCCTAGGGGTGAAGGGCCTAGGGCTCCTTCCTAACCCTTGCCTTCTTCCCGAAGTCTGAAAGAGAGTGACTGGCCCCCCAAAAAATTGACTTTATTTTTTTAAATCTAAAAATTTAAATCAGGACTGGAACTCATGATTTCATAGTTTCTATCCTAGTGTTTAATTATTACATTGTGTGGTTTTCGGTTGTTAATTGGGGTATTGATGGCCAGCTGTTAAGTCATTGATTGCTGTTTCCTTGTACTGCTGCGCCCTCAGTTGGTAAATTGGTGGTAAATCAGTACTCCTGTTGACTGACAAGGAGCTATTTCCCAGGCTTCCCATTTCTCTGGCCCTTTTTGTCCCTGCTCGGCCAACAATCTTTGTAGCTGCAAAATTAAATTGATGTTTTATTATGGTTCATATTTGTCTTGCTGTCTGTTCTTTTAGTGAAGTGTATTTCACAAGCATAAGTTATAAAGAATGCTTAAAAGTAAGTTCAAAGTATAATAACCAAAGGATTTTTTTTAAATTGAAAGGCATTGCTGTATCTCAAAGCATCCTCCACAAGCCTCAGAAGACTCCCCTTTTCTTCCTCTGAACCTCATCTTCTCATCTCCCAAACCTGCAGTCCTCAAAAGGTGTTAAAATGACAACACCTATAATTTCTAACCATCTTATCTATTAGCCGATGCAGGTTGGAAATTATAGAAGTTATCCTACAACACATATGGAGAATAGGTGGGAATAAGTCATTCCTTCTGCAATGGAATTCAGGAGTAATTTTTACAATTTCTATCTGCCATTGGAGTATAAATTCCCTAATGGACAATGATGCTTTTCGAATAATGACAGTATCTATAGCCCCATGTCTGCACTGTAGTCTCTAGGCTGTGTGTGTATATGCGTGGTGTGATGATCTTGGTGTACTTCCTGTAACTACAGCTATCTTATCCATAGCATTCCATGTTTTATTCAGCCAACCAGAAAGCTCTGCCAGTCTTAAGTTGTTTGTGTATTCCCTTCTTGGCCATCCAGTTGGCAGCTAGAGTGAACTAGTTGAATTATTTCAAAGAGATGTTGGATTACAGTCCTCTCATTCATGAAATTCTCAGTGTAATTGCTGGCAGATGCTATCCGTCCTAGAGTATCATGCTGTTACCAAGGTTGTTGGTTTTGGTCAGAGAGGCAAAATTTGCCTTGCAAAAATTGTTGGTGAATTATAATTTGTAATGTGACTGAAAGAAAGATGTATGAAATAGATCTGGAATAGTCAAATAGATTAAACTGCAATTAAATTTAATTAGTTGAAAGAAAATTTAATTCTTGTATTAGCAGTACCCAATTTGATGTTTACAATATGACAAAATCCTGGTGTGTCTTTCACTTTTTCGCAAACAACACCATCCTGATTTGGATTGAGAAAAAGATGAAATAGTGCCTCCCACTTTCATTCTGATCTCATCTATCTACAACATTTATATCTTTATTTCACTCTCATTTTCTTATGTAAGTCCTATTTACTTGACTTTCAGCTAGAATTTCTTAGCTTGCATGATGCCAAGATGCAATTTTGTGGACCCTTTTAAGGGAGGCAAACTCAGGAAACAAGGATCATTTCTTTGATTTCTGGAAATATCAATTTTGCTAGGAGGGCAATGCAACTGTATCTTGACAGCTGCCAAAACAATTATCCAGCTCAACTTGTACCTAGTATAATTAAGATAGAATAATTCTGAGTATTTTTTTCCACCTTTCCCCCATCCCCTGAATTTAGAAATATTTTCTGTAACAACCCTGTTTCCTTTTGTAACTGTTGTACTCCCTCTTCTGCTTTCTCAAGATCTATTAGTGATACCATCACATATACTTCAAAAATGGCCTAAAGCTATGTAATATGCATAAACTTAGACTCCCCCCCCAAAAAAAATCATGTGGAATGGCTAATTTTTTAATTAATATTTCAAGTTTAGCCAATTCTGGTGAAAGGCCCAAAAAGTATCTACGTAAAGATTCTTCTTCTTCATTCTTCATTCTTTTATGCTTTTGCTTATTTTTAAAACAAAACCATTTTTAGCTAAGGAAGTTATCTTTGAAGTCATTTCTTTTCCTTTCCAGCATAAATTCTGGAGAATGATTACTGGGAAGGAAGGGTGAAATGACATGGTAACTGCTAAATGCAGTGTTACTGTCTCCTAATGTTTTGTTCAGAAGTTGTTGAGTCCACCTGTGGGGAAAATGGACTGGAAGGTGTGGTAAGGAGTCTTCCGGTGAATTGGTGTAATGTTGTGAGTGGCAATATCTCCCAACTCCATGGAAAGTCTTTGTTACACCAACCCCATAATTTTAAACTCCAGATGTCCCTACCGGACCAAACTGGTTGACCCATTATGTGTGAAGCAGATTGAGGAGAGAAATTATTTACACAGTAAAAACAGTGGTGGGATTCAGCCAGTTCGCACCACTTCGGGAGAACCAGTTGTTAACTTTCTGAGCAGTTTGGCAAACTGGATGTTGGAAGAAATCATTAGGGCAGAGAACCGGTTGTTAAATTACTTGAATCCCACCACTGAGTAAAAGTACTACATGTTCCTGAAGAATAATATCCATTTGCTGAATGATGCAGTTGTAGGCATAAGGAAGTACAGAGGAGTGGATTTGCACATGGAAAGGATATTCTGGTTAGGCATTCATGAGCTCAGTAATTCTGAATTGCAAATATCTTCCAGGTTGTTTTCCCACTGCCAAAGGGAAAATGATAAACAGAAATTATTAGAAAAAGAAACAGCATATGATAAATAATAAGCATTATGCTTTGGAAATATAAATAGTGTTTGTGAATTAACAATAGAATAGTTTATGGATTGTTGTGTTACTGAATAAATAATGAAATATTAACTAAAGTAGATAATAAGCATTTACAAAAGAAAGCTGTTAGTCGGAAGGGGTTAAATACTGATTCTGTAATAGCTCTCTACATCTACAAGAGTGTTAGAGGGCAAACATGGGAGCTGAAAGCCTCATATTTGTGTTGTAGCATGTAATTGCCGTGTATGATCTAGACTCTAGAGAAAATAAGCAGTTGAATTTATGTCAGGCTAAAAAATGCCTAATATTTTCTTTCTTCCTCACGAGGAAGGAAAAATCTATCAATGAGAAACATCATTTCTATTATCACACAAAAACATTTAGAAAAGGACACTAATTTAGAACCCTGTAGATTGAAAAGGAATATTCAGATAATTTCTTGTGTGATAGAATATGTTTTCAATAGTTTCATATACAGTGAAACATCATACGCATTTTTAAAGCTTCAACATAATGGTATTTGAAAAAAAAACTTATGAAAAATTGTGGAATGTTTCGAAATATTTTATCATGCGGGATGGTTAGGATAGACCCAGCCCCAAGATCTTTCGAACGGATGGCAATTGTCTCCTAATGGAAAAGGGCAGTGAAACGATGCATCAGTCTTAATGTGAAACCCCTGCTGAGAAATGACACTGAAGTAGAATA
Source organism: Arizona elegans (assembly GCA_022577455.1). Classification (NCBI taxonomy): domain Eukaryota; kingdom Metazoa; phylum Chordata; class Lepidosauria; order Squamata; family Colubridae; genus Arizona; species Arizona elegans. The sequence continues at coordinate 228,336,527 of JAKOOJ010000001.1, read as the reverse complement.
AAGGCTGTTCTTTAAGTAAAAGTGCATAAATATAAAAGAGACTTATAATTGGATTCTGTAAGACTTGGAAACTAAACCCACTTGTGCTTATCATACTGAACATTATGTTTTCTAGTTCTATTAGTTTTACCGTCTAGATTTTTTTTAGAAAGTAAGATGTGCAATTTCTAAGGATCTTGTGAACAACAAGTACAAAGAGCATTTGCATTCACAAATTATTCAGTAGTAGCACATTGAGATATCATAAAATTCCCAAAGCGAACACTTTGATTTTGGACATTTCAAAGGCTTTGGAAATGCCATTCTTTCGCCTAATATACTGAACTACAAAAATTCTTATATCAATGTAGCTTAGCAGGTCTAAAAAAAAATTCTTCCATCTCCATCCGATAAGACACCTAGTCAATGCAATCCAGAACTATGTTAGTGAATGGATAGTGAATGGATAGATCTGCCCCAACTCCCCAATCCTTCCAATTACCTGTTGATTAAAATAGAACTGTATCAGTTAAAGATAGACCAGCCTGCTTGGAAACCCTGTTGGCCAAGGCAAACTAAGGACCAATTTGAAGGTATGGTAAAGGAGACAAGGAGCTACAGCCTCTCCATTTCATTTTTCAAGACAATGAAGTATGTGTACCTTACAATGATAAAATCAGCCTAGGAATCTGATTCCAGGTACTATATATCTATTACTTTTATCGTTTTAAATGTTTTAATTATTTTTATATTTTTAGGACTGTAAGTTACCAAGAGTGATTGGTTGAGCTAAGTGATTATAGAAATTGAATTAAAAAAAAAAAAACAATTCCAGAACTTCAAAGTAACCGATACTAGTTCATTGTTCATTTAGTTCCAAAACAATTATTACCATAGAAATGATTGCAACCAAACTAATAATATTATAATCAATTGACATAAACTTAAATAATCCAGATGTGGGCAGCATTTAATAATAATCTGTATTATTTGTTTGGCTTTGTTTTGCATAACAGCCTAACATAGAAAGCTGGACTATAAATAACAATAAACGAACATTCAGTGAACATTATTAAATACAAATGCTGAATTAAAGTTACATTTTTCTTGCATACCCCTTTTTATTTATTAAAACCTGACATTTCTGAACAGTTCATGAATGTTTTTAGAAATACAAAAATTGCCATTTCCTATTTCTAACTTTTCTTCTTCTTTTTCCTCTTTTTTGCTACAGAAAATTTGCTAGTGAGAAGAAGCTGGTATATTTACACAATACCTGTTGCTTGCTGGAGGGGTCTGAGAACTATGTCTGTCAGAGCAAGGCCATCAAAAGAAAATGGCCTAGAGAACCTACATTGAAATCACATCTAACAGCAACCTGTTTCATGACTTACAAATATGTAAAAAGAAGGAGAAGGAGAAGGAGAAGGAGAAGGAGAGGGAGAGGGAAGAGGAGGAGGAGGAGAAGAAGAAGACGAAGGAGAAGGGGAAGGAGGAGGAGGAGGAGGAGGAGGAGGAGGAGGAGAAGGAGAAGGAGAAGGAGGAGGAGGAGGAGGAGAAGAAGAAGAAGAAGAAGAAGAAGAAGAAGAAGAAGAAGAAGAAGAAGAAGAAGAAGAAGAAGAAGAAGAAGAAGAAGAAGAAGAAGAAGAAGAAGAAGAAAGTTGTTTTAGTTTAGCTCATCATAGCTGGAAATAGGCTGACAAGAAAGCACTTAAGGTTGCATAAAATCTGACAGGGATTTTATTTATTTATTTGTAGAATGCCCATTAAGACAAAATGCTATTTTAAAAATGTAGCAAAGACAACACCAAACAAATATTTTTAATGATGTTATTGGCTTCTATTCTACCTTCAGATTGGCTTTACAAATGTGATTCCCAAGAGAAAGAAAGAATTTTGATGTTTACCGTTACATTTGTGTTTTTCAAATACTAAGGTATGAAAGTATTTTGAGTCATATGAGTCATGCTTCAATTGACTGCTACTTTACATTTTGTGTAGAAGAAATAAATATGTATAATTGTTATGCGGGCGGAAGATCATATTGAACTGGGGCTGGGTTAGTGGAAACAGAATTAAAACAAGCAATAGAATGAATAGATACGATCTACTCCTGTCATTGTCATATGAATCAGCTGTGAAAACAGATGGCTCAAAGAAAAAAACTTACTGGATAAAAATCATCTTTAAATTTCTGGATGAAACCTAAATATCGCAAGTCAATCTTAAAAATGAGGGGAAGAAGAAAACATATGAATATTCTAATCTGAGATCACAGCCTGTTACTATGCATCTTTTTAAAATTGGGGGCCTTGTGAAAGAACTTATTGATTTAAGTCTTCTTAAGGATGACCCACTCTGCTGAAACATTAAGAAATTTTGACCTCATTTACCTGCCTGGACACCAGTAAAGGTAGTCCTCGCCTTACGACAGTTCATTTAGTGACCATTCAAAGTTACAATGGCACAGAAAAAAGTGACTTATGGTCATTTTTCACTCTTAGCTTTGTAGCATCCCCATGATTATGTGATCAAAATTCAGATGCTTGGCAACTGACTTGTACTTATGACCGTTGCTGTGTCCCAAGGTCATGTGATCACCTTTTGCAAGCTTTTGACAAGCAAAATCAATGGGGAAGCCAGATTCACTTAACAACCAGGTTACTAACTAATCAAATGCAGTGCACTGCATTTAACAACTGTGGCAAGAAAGGTCATAAAATGGGGAAAAACTCACTTAACAAATTTCTCAACAACAGAAATTTTGGGCTCAATTGTGGTCATAAATCGAGGACTGCCTATACATAACTAAGTTCAGCTATTGATGACTGAGGTGAATAGAAATTAGTGTAGTATTTGAGGCAGACGGCAAGGTGAATCTGGTGTCTGTAGTAAATGAATAGACTAGAATTTTTATTGGCCAAGTCTGATTGGACACACAAGGAATTTGTCTTGGTGCATATGCTCTCAGTATACATAAAAAATAGATGCGTTCATCAAGAATCATAAGGTACAACACTTAATGACAGTCATAGGGTACAAATAAGCAATCAGGAAACAATATCAATATAAATCGTAAGGATACAAGCAACAAAGTTACAGTCATACAGTCATTAGTGGAAGGAGATGGGTGATAGGAATGATGAGAAGATTAATAGTAGTGCAGACTTAGTAAATAGTTTGACAATGTTGAGGGAATTATTTGTTTAGCAGAATGATGGCATTTGGGAAAAAACTGTTCTTGTGTTTAGTTGTTCTGGTGTGCAGTGCTCTATACTGTCGTTTTGAGGGTAGAAGTTGAAACAGTTTATGTCCAGGATGTGAGTGGTCTGTAAATGTTTTTACAGCCCTCTTTTTGACTCATGCAGTATACAGGTCCTCAATGGAAGGCAGGTTGGTAGCAATTGTTTTTTCTACAGTTCTACTTATCTTCTGAAGTCTGTGTCTGTCTTGTTGGGTTGCAGAACCAAACCAGAAAGTTATAGAGGTGCAGATGACAGACTCAATAATTCCTCTGTAGAACTGTATCAGCAGCTCCTTCGGCAGTTTGAGCTTTTTGAGTTGGCGCAGAAAGAACATTCTTTGTTGTGCCTTTTTGATGATGTTTTTGATGTTAGGTGTCCATTTTAGATCTTGCGATATGGTAGAACCTAGAAATTTGAGGGTCTCTACTGTTGATACTGTGTTGTCTAGTGTTGTAAGAGGTGGAAGTATGGAAGGGTTTCTTCTCCACCAATACTACAGTTTTGAATGTGTTCAGTTCCAGATTGCTCTGGCCGCACCACGAGGCTAGTTGTTCAACCTCCCATCTGTACGCGGAATCATTGTTGTCTCCATCACTGTTGTGTCATCTGTGAACTTCACTAGTTTAACAGATGGATCGTTAGAGATGCAGTCATTGGTATATAGAGAGAAGAAAAGTGGAGAGAGCCTTGGGGGGCCCCTGTGGTAATTGTACAGGTATCTGATGTGATTCTGCTTAGCTTCACCTGTTGTTTGTTAGGAAGCTTATGATCCACTTACAAGTGTTCTTCAGATACCTTAGCTTAGTTAGAAGAATGTTCACCATCTGGAATGATGGTAAACTAAAGTCTACAAAGAGAACTCTTGCGTAGGTCTTTGGAGATTCAAGATGTTGTAGGATATAGTGCAGAGCCATATTAACAGCATCATCTGTTGAACTATTTGCTCAGTATACAAATTGCAAGGGATCTAACAGCGGATCCGTGATGGTTTTCAAGTGGGACAGCACTAGCCTTTCTAAGGTTTTCATGACTACAGATGTTAGAGCAACTGGTCTGTAGTTGTTCAATTCCTTGAAGGCGGGCTTCTTCGGTACTGAGATGATAGTAGAGCAGTTGGAGCAAGAAGGAACATAGCACATCTCTAGCGATTTATTGAAGATTTGAGTGAAGATGGGGGACAATTGGTCAGCATAGACTTTTAAGCAGTCTGGGCCTGGAGCTTTTCCTGGCTTTTGTCTGTGAAATAGGTCTTGCACTTCCTTTTCTGTGATCCCTATGGGTTGTGAACTCAATTGGATGGGGTCAGTTGTAGGATGTTTGCCTGTTGTTGTTGTGTCTGAGATGGGGATTGTGGAGATAGGTGGCTGTAGTTTCCTTTCAACCCTGGATAAAACGTGTTCAGGTCATTTGCCAGTTGTTGATTTCCTTCAGCCTGGGAAGGCGGTTTGCTGTAGCCAGTGATATTTTTAAGAGTTTTTCACATGATACCTGGTTCATTTGTTGAGAACTGATTCTTTAGCTTTTCAGAGTAGCTTCTTTTTGCTGCTTTGATCTCCCTTGTTAATACATTTCTGGCCTGATTGTACAGCATTTTATTACCTTTTCTGTAGGCTTCCTCTTTGGAATCATGTAGCTGCTTACGTTTAGCTGTGAACCAAGGTTTGTTGTTATTATATATTCGCAAGTTCCTGGTCGGTACACATAAGTCTTCACAGAAGCTGACATATGATGTTACAGTATCAATGAGTTCATCCAGGTCTGCAGAGGTATCTTCAAAAATATTCCAATCAGTGCAGTCAAAGCAAGCCTTAGAATGAGTTTGGTCTGAAAAAGTAGTTGCTCCTCTTAATAACCATGGGGAAGAATACATTAAAGCAGAAGTTTGTCCATCCCAAGGATTAAACACTCAGACATAAACTGAGTAACATGGTATATGCAATACAATGCAGTGAGACATGTACAGATCTGTACATTGGGGAAACAAAACTACCCCTTCATAAAAGCATGGCACAACATAGGAGAACAAACCCATTGGGACTAGATTCAGCAGTCCATCTGCATTTAAAAGACAAAGGCTGCTCTTTTAAAGACAGCAAAGTCCACATTTTGGACAGAGAGGACTGCTGGTTTGAAAGAGGGGTCAAAGAAGCCATCTATGTCAAAATTGAACAGCCCACTCTCAACTGAGGGAGAGGAATATGTCATCATCTATCTCCAGTCTACAACACAGTCCTTTCAGCAGTTTCAAGAAGGCTCCACATCCAGCTGACTCTGAGGACACAGATAAACCTCTAAATACCCTCAATGACTCTAAAAGAATGCAAATGACCAGCTGTCTGCAAGGAATATAAACCCTTCCATTCCCAACATACAGTCAATATTATTAATGTTATTATTGTTATTTGTATCAAAATGAATGATACCCAGATGCCACACTGTTCATATATTGATGTTGATGAATATTTAAAAATATATAAAAAAGAAAAAGCACCTTTGGGACACCATGATCTGGATGACTAGGTATCTCCATAGACATTTAATCATGGGAAAGTGTTTGAATCTCCATAAAACTTTGCATTATTTAAACTTTAGTATTTCTTGTGCAATTGAACGTAGTTTATTGGGTGCATCATCCCAAATAGATGTATGGATGTGGTGGAATGTAGTCTGGATTCCCAGGAGGGAGGGGCTCCTTTCTAGACTACAAAGAGGCTGCAGAGCTTGGAAAGTGTGTTCAGCATCAAGAGGGTTAAAATAGCTCCTCCCTAGCAATTCCCAGAGTATACAGTATCTATAGCTATGCAAATATTTCCTTCAACCTGGCAAGACACTGTCTATACGTGAAGAGCAAGAAAGGAAACTACTCAGAAGTAACCCCTCTTGGTTTTTGGAGCTTGACAATGGTTGTGTGTACTCCACCAGTCACCACAATATTTTCCATTGGTGTGAATTTGATGAACAAATTATTTCCATAAAAAGTTTCAAGGAAAAAATCTTTCTGAAGCCCACATCATCTGTTTCAATATTCTAAGAAGGGAGGGGGGATTTCCCAAATCTCCATGCCTCCTGGAGGTTCATAGAGGATATTATCTAAACTTCCAGTGAATCATACAGCTGACAGTGTTGCTATTTCTAGGCCAAAGAAGCTCTCTTTGAACAAAATGCACTCGTTGTGTCTTTTCAACCTGCACTTCAGCAGAGTGAAACAGCAGGATTCCCGTACTGTATAATAACTGTCAGAAACAATTTCTGCTCTGTAAGTGAGGTGAAGCAAAATGTCAAAATATTTGAATACATTTCATTGAGGATATCTTCTTTTAAATTAGTAAAGGCTGGAGGAAAAGAATCTTATTCTCTCACATAATAAATATGCATAGGGCATCGAGGGGCCAAATGAATTCTAATAAAGCAGAGTCCTAGCTTGTTAATGGTGTTAGTGGAACCACAATAATAAAACACAATAATTATGAGTTAAAGGAATGCCAGCCATGGCCTTTTACCAGGATTCTTGAACGTATTATTCAGAAGAAATTTAGTAGTCTAAAGTCAACTGTGTTAATTACCATATTTTATAAAATCCCTGGTATAAAAAGGAGCAATCAGAAGAGGCAGCCTGCAAGGATTCTAAAGCAAATGAGTATATCTCATTATTAGTACAACTGTACTCTTTGGAACTCATTAGCCTTGCTACCTTAGCCTTGTTCATTCCAACATGTCCGTGAAACACCACAAAAATAACGGCAAGGAGATCTCTCCAGTAACAACAGTCCTGCTTACAGCTTGTCATCTCTTTGGAAATCAAAGCACATTCCAAACCATCTAGTGGAATGAATCAAGTTTATGGAAATAATGATTTTCTTACACTCAGGGTTTCCTTCCTGCCATCTGAGAACCCTTTATTGCTCTCTGACACTGATTCAGATGATACCGTAAGAGAATTAATTAGAAATATACCCTGTGCCAATAAAATACTAGATTCATTATTGAGGGGAAGGGGAGGAGGAGAGGGTCCATTAATATGGAGGGAATTTAATGGAGGGGGGTATCAAGATCTTAAGAAAACATTGTCGATGAAGCTGTGCTGTAGATATTGGGCATAGTTTTATTTACTTATTCAAAACCTTTGAATTCCATTTCTTCACAGCTTGTGGTATGTTGGAAGAAACTCATTAAAGCAATGAATGGGGGAAAGGCTTCCTGTTCAAAACACTTTCATCCATGGCATTGTTAATGAGTACCATAATTTTAAAGGCCAGTATTGATGGTACTATTACTTATTTATTTATTTAGTAATCAAATTTATGTGGCCATCCATCTCATGGAAAATGACTCTGGAAGCATATTTAGTCAAACACCAAAGAATTAATCTTGTGACAATACTTCCTTTAACCAGTGAGAAAGTTGGGCCTTCTTTGTCTTCCAGCAACAGTTTTTCCCCCCCATTCTGCCTTTAAAACTGAAGCTCCAGTAAGGAAATCCATGTTTGGCAGATGGAATGGTGATTTCAAGGAGAGAAGCAACCTAAAACTAAGGAGAAATTTCCTATCAGTGAGGGCAATTAACTAGTGGAACGGCTTGCCTTCAGAAGTTGTGGGTGCTCCACTATTGGAGGTTTTTAAGAAGAGATTGGACAACTGTTTGTCTCAAATGGTATAGGATTTCTTGCTTTAGCAGGAGGATTGGACTAGAAGACCTCCAAGGTCCCTTCCAATTCTGTTATTCTGTTATTTATTGAAAAGGAAAACAATCATTATAATATATATTTATTCTGTAATTGTAAATGATGCCTTTAAATTGAGCAACTATGTTTTGAGCACACAGTACATATATCTGGATATCTGGCAATATTGCTGGCTGATTGGGCAGAAATTACTAGTGGTTGAGAAGACAGTTTTTCTAGCCACCTTCTCCCTATATTGCATTGACAAAATTAATGAGAAATAGCTACATTTAATTGCTTACTATAAATAGTTTTTCAGTCATCAATAAGACATATGATATGCATGAAACACTCCTGCCTAGAAGAAGAATATGTAGTATATTAGTGTAGTCAACTTAAAGAGACATGGAAGTTTTGTTTTTATAAGAATTGAGTGACTCAGTTAAAATTGCACACTCAAGTTATCACAGTTAGGATTTGACTTAAAGACACAACTCAGATTTCTGTTAGTGAAAAGTTTTACGGAACAATAATTCAGAATCAGATTATTATTTTTTTTTTAAAAAACCCAGCCTCAAGTGCTTTTGACCATTACAGCACAACTAACACAGGCTATGAAAAGAATAACACTACCAGAAAAAAGATACCAGGAAAAACCAAAAGACTATTACAACCACATAGCTTTACCATAGCACACAAACCAACTAAAGCTCTCCAAAACCAAAAATAAACAAAAGACCAAATAGCCTATGATGCAAAAATAAGAGTCATCTACAACATGCAGTGTAAGGACTGTTACAGCTGCTATATGGGTCAGACAAGCAGAAGACTAACAAAGTGCATCCACGGACACCAAGTAGCAATCAGAAGACACAATGAAAACTACAGAGAAGTTCCCTGAAGATGGGACCCAGCACGAGTATGAAAGCTCGGAAGACAAAACCTCTGGTCTCGATGACCAAGCCAATTTGGATTCTGCAACATTATCCTGGGACACGTATATTTGCTTTCATTCATCACAGTGAGAACTCCTTCATTTCACAAAGACTCAACAATAGTTTCAACTGAGAAACTGTGAGCATCCTAAACTAAGCTAAATCCAGAAATGATAGAAAATTCCTAGAAATTTGGCATTCAGATGGACCCGCCATCAATAGATGCATAGCTATAAACCACATTTATATGCAATTCAAAAGAAACAATAAAAAAGGTAAAAAGGAAATAAAAAACCAGAACACATTTTCTTCAGCAACCAAATATCCAGATAAGCAGGGATTAACACCAGACAATCAAGCAGAAAACAATATTTAATCAAGGAACTACCAAAGGAAAAAAACACAATATCGACAGGACAAGCTACTCTATATAAATAGAAGGCAGACCACACAATTACTAGCACTGATGATGTTTCCTCAATTGGGTAATGAAATGTCTTTGAGCAAACAGTCAAGCTTAGAGATCACCAAAGACATGTCTTTCATCCAAGCTAGGTTACCTTTAAGTGTGGTCAAATCTGTTTTACAGTAGGAATTTATGACAAAATACCTGTGATGTTAATGCAAAGCATGAACCAGTCTAAAAGGAGCCATGGTAACACAGTGGTTAGAATGCAGTGTTGTAGGCTGACTCTGCCCGCTGTTAGAAGTTCGATCCTGATTGGCTCAAGGTTGACTCAGCCATCCTCATTTTGAGTTCAGTAAAATGAGGACTCAGATTGGGGGAAATATGCTGACATTGTAAGCTGCTCAGAGAGTTCTGTAAAACACTATGAGGTGACATATAAGTCTAAGTGCTATTGCTATTGCTAAGAGATAATTTAAGCCTAGCATTAGGACTGTCTGCACTCAGAAAATGAACATGTCATGCAGAAAAGCTAGATAAACTAAATATCTTCCCTCAATGTATTATGTAGGGAGATGAATGACAATAAGCACTCTGATTGTTTTTACCATCTCAGTGAGAAGTGAACCTTAGGTCTGACAGCCTTCCTTAAAAGCAGATTGAGAGTTTGAAGTTTACTTGGTGGAAGATCTGGCCAGAGAAGAAGAAATAAAATTAACTGTTGGTATTTTTGATGCTCTTGGATCGAAGATCCAACATATTGCTTGTGACTGTACATTATGAATTTCAGCCCTATGACTGAAATGGGGCTATATTCTTTATAGACAAATACTGTTCAATTTAACAAGATGCTACTCCCAAGTAAGCATAGTATTTTGATATTAGTATTCTTTCCCCTCCCCCGCAGTTCATTGGAAAAAAAAAAAGAAAGAAAATCCTTCAGCTGGTGAAGACGAATGTCCAACTGATACCCATTTTGACATATGCTTGCCATTCATGTAGAGCTTTGTTCAACTTCACTGCTTGGCAATAAAAATGTTTAATTCGTTCACCTTATGATATGTCACCGGGTGAATGGATGTCAGGGGAAAAGCAAGAAATATATAGGAAATCCTCCCTATATAGCATTTCAGCAGATCCCAAGAAATATTTTTTACAATACATACAAAAGGAAAATAAAATAAAATAAAATAAAATTTATGTGAAGAAGAAATTACCACCCCTAAACCACCCTACAAACCCATATTAATATATCAAGAGAGTAACTCCACAGAGCTGGAGTAACATGCTTTGAATGGGCTAGCCAAACACATATACATTATTGATCTATAACACTGGCCCCTGCAAGACACAAAAAGTAGGTTGAGTGGCAAGGACAGCAATGAATAAACAGAACTGAGTCAGAATTGTATCTGCATCTATGGCGATGAAAGATTCTACCTGAAAAGAATATACTATAAATTGAAACATTCCCACCGACAATCTATATATTCTCAGCAGTGGTGGGATTCAAATTTTTTTACTACCGGTTCTGTGGGCATGGCTTTGTGGGCATGGCATGTCTTGGTGGGCATGTCTTGGTGGGTGTGACAGAGGAAGACTACTGTAAAATCTCCATTCCCTCCCCACTCCAGGGGAAGGTTACTGCAAAATCCCCATTTCCTCCCTATCAGCTGGGACTCGGGAGGCAGAGAATAGATGGGGGTGGGGCCAGTAGAGGTGGTATTTACCGGTTCTCTGAACTACTCAAAATTTCCACTACTGGTTCTCCAGAACTGGTCAGAACCTGCTGAAACCCACCTCTGATTCTCAGGCATGATCAAGGATATATAAATCCCAGCAGAGAAATCATAACATTTAATTATTGTTTGCTTGAATTTTATTCCACCTTTATTACTTTATAAGTAACTTAAGGAAGTGAACACAGCTAACACTCTTTCCTCCTCCTATAACAAACTTGTGAATGAGTTGGGCTGAAAAAGAATGACTGGCTCAAAGTCACCAATCAGCTTCCATGCCTAAAGTGATTTCCAGGTCAGTACCTTAACTAATACACTAATATCTTATTCTTTTCCTGTGTTGTCAATTTTAAAATATAGTGGAAGGAAATTCATGGCGCCCTTGGTAGGAAACTTAGTACAGACCTGAGCCAAGGCAGGCTCACTCCAAAGAGTGGAAAGCTAGATAAGCAAAGCTTATTTTTTTCAGCACTCTTATCTCTGGTCATATTCCAATTACTATTTAAAGGATTGTTGTCCTTTTTTTTCTTGGTTGGACTCTCAGTTGGCATAATAAAACTCAGCCTGAACTGAGACAATCCCGCAACAATCTGTAGGTTACTCAATCTGGACTGTTGGCTACCAAATATTCCTGTTAGACAGTTCCCCTGCTTCTGTGCCCTCCCACTTTTTTGTATCAAGAAAGTCTTTTTCTTTTCATTCTTCTAAGAACATCTTCTTGGATGTGTTTGTGTACATGTGCATATTTATCTATAAAACATACATGCACACACAGACATACAAAGTTATGCTAGACTTATATTTCCAAGGTTAAAGCATTACAATGAACATGTATGCAGGCATAAGAAAAAAAATTAATCCTTTCTCAGGACTATATTTGATTCTAAGAGTTTTTGAAAAGCTGGTTCTTTCTTTGCAAGGTAACCAATGAACTGCTAAAATTATCCTGCCGCCAACCAGCCCAAACAATCGGAAACTTAACGCATTGCTTAACGCATTGTAAGCCGCCCTGAGTCTCCGGAGAAGGGCGGCATATAAATTAAATTAAAAAAACAAAACAAAACTGCAGCGTAACTAGAAGCCTACACAGACATGAAGTAAATTCTGGGGAAAATATTACAAAAGGACTTAGCTTTAAAATTGCAACTTTATAGATTTACAACATTGTAGTCATTAATGCATCCTTATAGTAAAGACAGCAAGATTTTGGATTAAATATGTAGGATTAAATCATAGTTGGCGGGGAAAGGATTAAGTACTTCCTCTTATTCTTTTGCTCATACCAGTCACTGCCCCTCTCATTAGGTTCATGGTTTGTCTCCCAACCCAGGCAACTTCTCATTAAAAGTAAAGTCTATTGGGATTTCACAGCCTACATGTGTGTGCAATACCCTTAAATTGCACTGTCAGTTAACATTAGGGATAGGCATTTAATTTCTGATCTACTACATCAGAATTAGCAGCACCGTATCATTTCCCTTTCTTTCAGTTCTCGAGATTCTAACGAATTTATAGCCCTTACCTATGCCTTCCTGCTTCAAAGTGCATCTTCGCATAATCGTATTATTTTGATCTTTTTCTAAAAACTCAGTCAAGACTGATTAGGAGCTGGATGGGAGATCTCCAGATTCTCAAGGAACTTGGGGAAAAAATCTTAGAAGGCTGCAATGCAAGATATTTCTTTCTTTTATGTACACTGAGAGCATATGCACCAAGACAAATTCTTGTGTGTCCAATCACACTAAAAAAAAATTCCTATTCTATTCTATTCTATTCTATTCTATTCTATTCTATTCTATTCTATTCTATTCTATTCTATGTCATTACTGAAAGGAAGGAAAATGACATGGAGGTTCCAAGAAGTAATCAGGAATTGAGCTTCACTTTGAAGATTTGATAAGGTGTAGCTGATTATCAAAACTCAGTGTTAAGAGTATCTGTGTTGAAATTCAATACACCGATATCTTATGACCGACATAATCAGAAGCATTTTAATTAGTAAATGATGTGTCCATTCATTATGTTTCTCCTTTCAAACCTTAATAAACCATTCTAGGGATAATTAATGGCACTTTTGTGTTTATAGAAAATCAGCACTTGATAAATATCAAAATGTGCTATTATCTCACAGGTAGGCTAGAGTGCTGTTCTATAAATGCATAAATTTAATAATTACTGCTAGAACTATTTGTTGTAAGGAAGAAGCAGATAAATAAGAAAAATGTCAAGTAATCACAATAGTCGTAGCAGCAATATTGTAACCTAAGAAATAGCTTAATAGTCATTTCTTGACATAATACTGAGATTAAAAATGGCAGAATCCTCCAGGGAAGCCCTTTTGCAAAGATAATTTTTCTTTTCTTATAAGAACCATTTATATGGTAAAACATGAGCCTCTTTGGGTCAGTTGCTTATTTTTTTCTGAGGTGACATGAAGAGATACAATTATATAGACTTCATATAAAATATGGAGCACTCCAGCCTTCAGAATCAAAGGCTTAAAAAGAACAAATCCCAACTTGAGTCAAGAATTTCTAAGGCCCATTGATTCCAAAGTAAAAAAGGGGGAAATCTGGTTCTATATGTGCAATGTGGGGTCTTTGGTTATTTGCTTGTTTTCTTGCAGACATTTCATTATCAAACTAGAAAACATAATCAGTGCACATGGATTTTATCTGCAAGAAACCCACCAGAGAGCATCAAAGACCCCACAGTTCAACCCTAATCTATGAATATTCTCTGCTATCATATTGATGCAATGTTGAGTACAAAGTCTTTGCAGTTGTAAGAGTGTCATACTGACAAGTGATAGAGGGTTTTTCCCCCCAGGTAAAATGATGATGCCAGCAATATCGTTTTGGCTCAAGAAGGCTTCCTTTGCCTTGTACCAAGGATTCACTTTGGCTATACTCAGCGGGTACATGCTATATATATAATCTCTTTGGCTCCACATATTAGCAATAGCACTTAGACTTATATACCACTTCATAGTGCTTTACAGCCCTGTCTAAATGGTTTACAGAGTCAGAATATTGCCCCCAAGAAACAAGGGTCCTCATTTAACCGACCTCAGAAGGATGGAAGGCTGAGTCAACCTTGAGCCAATGAAGACTGAACTGCTGACAGTCAGTAGAATTAGTCTGCAATACTGCATTTTAATCACTGTGCCACCATGGGTCTTTTATTACTACCAGCAATTGCTTTGAGAATTGTGTATACACAGTGGCAGTGAGGAAAAAGCATAGTGTTTTACAGAATATTTCCTCAACAACATGGTGTGTGTGTGTGTGTGTGTGTGTGTGTGTCTGTGTGTAAACAGAACAGTTTATCTTCCTGCTCCATCAGTATTTGTGAAATGCACAAGTCATATTCTATTTGAAGAACTTTTGTACTACCTGAATTGCCTTTCCAAAAATCTACATTACTTATAATTAATTCTCAATAAATTTGATTGGAAGAAAAAATACCTCAGAATATTTCTTGTTGAGCTACAGTCCTCCAACTATTTCTTTATTAATTCCAGTGCTTGTATTATTTAGTCCTAATCCATTTATCAACTTTCCTAAACATTTCCAAGAAAACTTTAAAGTCACTATCTTTTTATCTCACTCCCATGTTTTTCCCTTTTGGTTACTGTTATATTCTTTTTTTCATCAGTAATGCTGTGTGTGGATGTATTTGTGTGTACATTTACAAATGTATAAAGCTCATGTTTAAACAAGTCCACAGAGGAAAGAATCTGGGAGAAAAAAAGTGGGGTTTCATTTGACTTTTATATTGGCAATACTCTATAATTTCCAGTTTGAGATTTAAGTGACATCAACTTCTAGAACAATTATTGGAATTAGTTGGAAATGGTTAAGTTATATGTTTGACTCTCCTTCAATCAAGCTAATAAATCCATCCCTATTGGCATTCATGATCTTAATAAAGTTTGTATGGTGGGATTATCACCACTGATTGCTGATGAGAATAACCATTGGATGAATCAGAGCAAGTGAGCTGGGAGAATAAAATAAGGAATTTTGTACTTGAATTTAGTGGAAGAGATCAGGGGATTTGATGTTTATGCAGAAGAATGAAAATGTTGGGGACAAAGTTTATTATCTGAAAAAAGTCAGAAATGGTATATTGGAATGGATGAAGAGTTAGATTCCACACACACCCTTTTATCCTTAAAATATCTTCTTCTTATATATTAGAACACTCCAGGAGCAATTTGTGAAGATTTCTATGGGGGAAAAAAAAAGCTCTCCTAAAAACCAGAGTCATGATTTATGGATTGCTCAAAAATGGGACTGGCCTATGAGCTACAGGTTTCCTACCACTCATATAAGAGGCTCCTCACTGTAGAACACAAGTGTTTTCATATTATTTCCATTGGTGCATTACTCATATAGATTTATTTATAAAAGAGTGTTAACATTCTGTTTTTCTATCTGGCAGATCTTTCAGTACCTATTTTTATTTCATAGTAAGTCTTTTAGACTGTAAACTTTCTCTTCTTCCTTATTTAATATCCCATTGATTAGTGGAAGTTAAGCAATGAATGAATGAATGAATGAATGAATGAATGAATGAATGAATGAATGAAAGCTACTGATTCCGGATAGATATTTCATATTTTTTTCAGTTGGTTCATGCACTTCTTTTATAAGCATTACCATAAATGGGAATTGTCCTACAAAATCCAAGGAACGAAGACTGTTTTCTTTCATGAAGAAAAGTGGGTTGCTTATGCCATTTGCTGGTCTTATAAATGGTACTATTCTCTACATAGATGTCTTCTCTTCCTGCATCCCTCCCAAACATAAGCACACAGGATGGATCATTTATAGCTACTATTAAAAAAAAAAGTCATAGCACGGACTCTTTCTCTTGAATGCTAACAGAAATAGGTTGAAAAGATTTTGTGCTCCCAGTAACAATATTTTGCAGTCAATTTGACAGTTCTTACCTAAGCCAAGCGACAGCTTTAGGTGATACACAGTATGCTGACAACTTGTTACATAAAGTATCATAGTTGGCTGTCAAAAGCTTTCTTGGAATCCAGAAATATAGTCCAAGCCAATTTTATGGCAGTAGAAATGTGTTCAGTAATTTCTAGCAAAGCAGTTGGTAAGTGATGGAAAGTTATTTGATAACAGAAGTTGTACACCAGTTAGAAGTCAGGTTTACCCTTATTCTTTTAAAACTCTAGCAGTGACTTAGACATTTGTACTTTGTCTGGCCAGTTCTTGAAGTCTCATGGGGACAAAGTAAGGGTATGCTCAAGTGGAAAGAGCAAACTCTTGGAAATTAAAAGTTTGTAACAGGAACATTTTTTCTTTATCACATGAAGCTTTCAATCTCATGTGTCACTAACAGAGACAGTGCTGCACTATTGTGGTGGTAATATTGCAGGAAATTAATGAGGCAGGGTGGGGTTTTTTTTAACGTTACTTGGCTTCATTTCGTTAAAGCACATTTCATAAGTAATAAGTCATAAGACTTTCTGATTTCTCTACCCCCAAATGGCCAAGTCACAGCCCTAACAACATTTCAGAAGTGAAGTAGAATTGAAGTTGGACTGAATATAACTTGGCCTTTCCATTCTGCAACCTTCCCCCTAAATTGGGATTGCATTCTTACAACCCATATTCAGATGAACCTGGAAAATTCTGTGAATTTCAGTCCCTACATAAATATTTACAAATGTGCGAATGAACGTATTTGTCAGGCTTTGAGGTCGTCTCAAATAAATTGCATTTCAAACAAAGTCTTTGAAGGAAAACGCCTATTTATTAAGCACAACATTCTAGACCCAGCTCCATTGAAGCCAACACTGACTTCCAGACCCAAAACCCTCCCTTTCCGTTCCCCACTCCCCTGCACTCATTGGCCATCTTCCAAGTCATTCTACCCCTAATCTACCGCTCCAGCTCAAAGGAATTTCCCTCCTCCCACCCCATCTCCTAGAGGATATTATCTCCAGGGAAAATAAGTAGGTGAAAAGTCAAATGTCCCTTTCCAGATGCCTCCGCCTCTCCTTCTTATGTCAGCACTAGAGTAAATGCAGTTTGAAGTGCTGATAGTATTCACACTTCTCTTAAAGTACAAATAATACTGATTGTGAATATCAAAACCAGCTCCCCCCCTCCCCCCAATTTTTCAAGCAGTGTGGATGGCTTATCCATACAAACCACAAGTCGTAACTGAGGAAGCTTCTTGGATGAGAAGCGAAACACTTTCAAAGGAAAAAAGAAACAAAAAAGTCCAGTTGCCTTTTGAAAAACATCTGTGGGATAATCATGACCTGGATAACTGAGAATCTCCATAGATATACAATCTACAAGTATCCAGAAGGAGGAGATGGAAGGATAATGAAGTATTCTGAGCAATTTCTTAGTAGCTGAGGAGAAATGAATTTTCTACTCTTACTACTGCATTTAGCTGTGGAATTTGCATCATGCCATTATGCTCATAAGATCACCAGCGACTCCTACATGTCTGCAACCTCTATGATATATCTTTGATTTATGGAGCCATAGTGGTCTCTGAGCTTTGCTGTTTTAGAATAGAATAGAATAGAATAGAATAGAATAGAATAGAATAGAATAGAATAGAATAGAATAGAATAGAATAGAATAGAATTCTTTATTGGCCAAGTGTGATTGGACACACAAGGAATTTGTCTTGGTGCATAAGTTCTCGGAGTACATAAAAGAAAAGATACATTCATCAAGAATCATAAGGTACAACACTTAATGATAGTCATAGGCAACAAATAAGCAATCAAATCGTATTAGGAAACAGTCAATATAAATTGTAAGGATGACAGCAACAAGGTTACAGTCATACAGTCATTTTCTTGCAGATGTTTCATTACCTAACTAGGGAACATTATTAATGCTAGGAGAGTGTGGGGTATACTCTCTCTTTATATGCAGCCCTAGCCATGCTGGTGTTTAATACTAAATCAACAATCAAGCAGCAAACAATACTCCAATCCAGGAACTACCAACTCTGACAAACAACCAAACATTAAACAACAATCAAGGAACCACCAAAAACACTCTCATCAACACCTAGTTGGGTAATGAAATATCTGCAAGGAAACAACTATGCTCGGAGAGCATCAAGGACCCCACAGCACAATTCTGAGCAACTCTATTGGAATTTTTGATCTCTACTGATTATTTTGACATGGAGAACATTTAAAATCACAGGAATAAGGCCTCTGCCTTGGAAATTTCTGGATAGTAAGGCATCAAAAATCTTGTGATGGAGAAAAATGCAAACCACTATACAGGTTATCCAGGTTGCATCAGAGCTATTTTCTCTGGGCTGCAAGATGGACTTCTTTCTTGATGGCAGCAAAAAAGATATAGAAATCATAACTCTTTTCATCCATCTAGTAGTTGTCTGAATGTTTGGAAATCCATATTTTGTAACTCATTCAAGAATTACATGGCAAATTTCTTAATGTATTATACGGTAAACATATTTATATTTCAGAGAATCAATGCCTCTAAAAATGCAATTTATCAGTAGGCACGTGAAAAGACAAATACGTAAACTCTACTTGTATCTAATCTCATTCATAAATTTATTTATATTTACAGTCCAGGTAAGAGCCAGTGAAAGTGATCAGTTTATATACGCATGTAAAATGTGCTCAGCATGCTATCACACAAGCCAGGTCTTAGACAGACCACCTGTTAAAATTCATATTTTTTGGAAAAATATGAAAGCTAATCTAGAGGAGTTTCTCAGTAGCTGAGGGAGAAAGAAAGAGTAAGTTTCCCAGGAGTATAGTAAAACAAGTAATGTTTGTATTTTAAGGACCTTCTTCTACCGCTGAGTTTAAGTGCTCTACCCATCTCTGAGTTGGCAAAAAACCATATTGGCATAATCTTTGCTGTGCCAATGCCAATCCCTATTCAGATCCAGAGCACATTATATCATCACAAAATTTTTAATGCAGTTGACATAATAAAGTGGTGAATAAGTGATGTTTTTGTGTGGTTTAATGCACAGATTTAACCGTTACCAGAAATAACGAACACTGTTAATAACTGATACATGGACATTATAATAATCAATATCTACATTTATATCATCTGTATCTACCATAGAGCACATGGAACTGTTTTTGGATCTTCATGGGACAGCCACACTTATCACTAAAGTGGAGTGGGACAACTCACCATGGCCAACTTGCTGTGGCCAGCTCACCACAGGACAAGTCGCTGCATAACAATTCAGTAATTTAATTTAATTACTTAAAATAATTAAAAATATTTTTATTTTTCTCATTCGCATTTCATTCTGTCCCTCATTTGGCATCCTTTCTTTAATGATTCTATTCCACCATTCCTTCTATATAAGTGTAACTCTTGTTTCGTGGTGAGTTGTCCTCTGGTGAGTTGAGCATGGCAAACTGTCCAGTAGCAAGTTGGCCATGGCAAGTTGACTGCAGTGAGTTGGTTGCGATGAGCTGGCCATGGTGAGTTGTCCTAGATTCCACTCAAGCTTCTCCTATTCTATACTCATGTCAGCTTGATGCTAAATTGTCTTAAGAAAATCTTGTCTAGACTGAGATGATTTGGTAACAGCTTACAAGGCATTAAGTCTCGATAGCAGACTTATACCTGACCATACATTAGGTGCTTCTAAGCATACTTTTATATGTGGATACCCAGTGGTGGGATTCAAATAATTTAACAACCGGTTCTCTGCCCTAAAGATTTCTTCCAACAACCAATTTGCCAAACTGCTCACAAAGTTTACAACCGGTTCTCCTGAAGTGGTGCGAAGTGGCTGAATCCTACCACTGTGGATACCCCTGTGTAAGTATATGTTTACACATATACACACACAAAATTAATTGTAATTTTCCAGATGTAAAACTTCAGGAAAAGGACAGGTTTGTGTGTTCATGGTGTACAATAACCCATAGAAGTACTGATTGATGTGATCTTGCAGAAAAATTGAACAAAGTTTTGCATATTTTTGATGTCCTTGTGCATGGAGTACTAATTTTATTACCATGTACATATTACAATTTAGTAGTTTCTCTGTGTAATTACATTGTTCGGTTATTTATTTATTATTTCAATTTGTATACCGCCCTACCCCCAAAGGACTCAGGGCGATGAACAGCCATAGAATAAAACATCTGAGTACAAAATTTAAAATAAAGTAAAACAAATTAAATAGTTTGTCTGAAAATTTAAAACCCCAATAATTTAAGACCAAATTTAAAATTTAAAATTTCCATTTAAAAAGGGGAAAAACTTAGGTCAGGCCAGCTTGATGAAATAAGAACGTCTTGAGCGCGCGATGAAAGGTTCGCAGATCCGGGATCCTCCGTATCTCTGGGGGCAGCTCGTTCCAGAGAGTAGTTGCCCCCACAGAGAAGGCTCTCCCCCTGGGGGCCGCCAGTCAACATTGTTTGGCCGACGGCACCCGGAGGAGCCCCTCTCTATGGGAGCGTACTGGTCGGTGGGAGGCTATTGGTGGTAGCAGGCGGTCCCGCAAATAACCAGGTCCTAAGCCATGGAGCACTCTAAAGGTGATAACCAAGACCTTGAAGCGCCCTCGGAAGACCACCGGGAGCCAGTGCAGCTCATGCAGGAGAGGTGTTACATGGGAGCGCCACGTTGCGCCCATTACCACCTGCGCGGCCGCACTCTGCACCAGTTGGAGTCTCCGAGTGCTCCTCAAGGGGAGCCCCATATAGAGAGCATTACAATAGTCCAGACGGGAGGTGACGAGGGCATGAGTGACCGTGCGTAGGGAGTCCCGATCTAGAAAGGGACGCAACTGGCGGATCAGGCGAACCTGATGAAAAATCCTCCCGGTCACGGTTAGAGTATACTTACGTATAAAGTACAAGAGAGAGAAAGAAACCCCAAAAAGAGAAATTAAAGGAAAATCCCAGGAACTTTTCTCAAGCTTTCATGTATGTATGTATGTATGTATGTTCCATAAGCATAGGCTCCATGAAGTTTTCCCTTGATAACAGTGGGAAAATGTTTCAGCAAAATTGAAAGCTGAAAAAGGGACCTGAAAACCAATTTCAATAGAACTTGTATAAAATAATCATAAACAAAAAACCAAGTAGTATTACATTACAGAACTTTGAAACATCTTATATTATTTGACAATAAAAGTTGAATAAATAGATAATAAAGAATAAAATAACTACCTCATTGCTCTATGAATTACCTACACCTGTTTTGATCCCATTCCAATAAGTTTTATCTTTGCATTTATTACCATCTATTATGTTTTGTTGTTTCAATTACTTAAAATAATACATTTTGGTGATGCAGTTATTTCGTAAAATATTTATGTCCTATCTTACCTCTAGGAGCTAGTACAGCATACATGAGAATTTGGTCTCATATGATCTTCCTGACGGCCCAGGGCAGTAGCTAATGACTAGCCCAAAAGTCACTCAGTGAGATTGGGAGATTTCTAGTTCCAACCCAACAATTATGTCAGCAGTACAGAGGTTCTCTGAGATAATGCATTTGTTTAGAAGTTGGAGAATGAAGAACTTAATGCTTAATTGACATCTTCGTTGGGAAGCCATTCTGGGGAGCTAGAAGGTATTTTAATATTGTGCTTTATTTGTGCTTATTTGAAAATAAAACATGTTTTATTATATCTTAAAAAATTGCACTTGCTGGGGAAATCTGCTTTGTGAAATCTAAGTCCTAAAATGGTCAAAAAGTGAGTTTCACATATGAATGATTTGTTTCACTTTGTCTGTTTCACACGTATCACCTGCTGTTTGACATATTCCAAAATTTCCCTTGCTTTAATTAAGACCAAGAAGTTAGAGAGTTGCTCTGGCTAAATAGAGATTGAATGGGAGATGTAGCTTTAATGACCTGGATAGCATCCAGGAAATCTGCAAAAGGCTAGCAAGCAGTTCTGACAGAGAATATATTTGATAGGAAACAGTATTCCAGCCAATTAAACAACTGGGTCAGAAATAATGATTTGCCAGCAAATGTGTAACTGAAGCCAATTGGTCCATATTAACCAATGACTTACAATTTGTAAGTGAATTTAAAGGTCATTATGAACTCCCTCTAATGAGTAAAAGATAATGTTAAATTAATTATGGGGACAAAATATTTTTTGTATCCTGTATCACACGTGGACATGCAACTTAGATTTGCAAATCACTGAAAAACTATATGGAATGAACCAAGCAAATTGCTCTAATAGCCGACTACCATAATTTTAAAATGGCTAAATAAAGATAGGATTAGGAACCAATATGAAATAGCTAAATACTGATTTCACTAAAGAAATATAGAAATCTTATTTTTCGGCTCATAACATATGTCATTACAGATCGTGAGATGGACTAATTCAAGAAGGATCCTGAGTGATAAATTTACAATTGATACTGTTACTGCATAAGATAACTAAGAGCATTAGACAAAAAGTCTATCAGTGAAAGCAAGATTTTTCTTTCATGATTAGTCCTCTGCATTTGCTATTCAGAAGTTGACTGGCTTGGCATATGAAAGAGAATTCTAAAACCCATTTCATATACCTTTAAGATTGTTTTAATTATAAAAAAGCAGAACTGAAATCAGATCAAACCAAATCAGTCAATCAAATTCAAGAATGATTTGGTTAATGATTTACACCATTTTTCAAGTTGTGCTCTCTGCTTCAATTCCTGTGAAGAACATTTATTCCTCATCCTTGGAAGTTGCACATTACAGGCAATTAGCTGCCGTATCTTTTGATTTCCCTTCTTTTCTGTTTCCTTCTCTCTCTCTTAAAATAAATTGATGTTATAATGCTAGTTCACAATCAATAGACCAATGTGAATATGTCCTTTCTTATTTTCTTCTAAATTACCTTGTACATTCAACCCAACCCAACTTGGGTTTAACTTTTTATGGATATGCTTACAACAAAAAATGAATCTCTGCTCACGTTTGCAATTATGACAGATTACATCTCTGGTATGTCTAATAACTATGATACTACTGATGCTTGCCCTGAAGTCAGAGATAGAAAAGACAGGCAATACTCAAAGGATAGGGAAGCCCAGCCCACCACTGAAGCCTCTTGTCTCCTTTGAAGCTTTCCCCCCGAAGAATGTGAGTATGGAGGTGGTTCTTTAGAAGCTTCTGAATCTTCGCCTACCCTTTGAGCAAGAATAAATCTACCACATCTGAGCTCCAAAATTAGATGGCAGCAAGAAATACAAAACTCTTAACTCTTGTTTCCATCTAATGGTAAAGTGGACTTTTCTAGTGTATGTACAAAAGGGACAGAAATAGTTGACTGTCTGGATGCCCTGGAGTTCAAAGTTCTTTTTGCCTTTCCCTCAACCAATTCATCATAAAGTTCCCACTTCAATTACTCCTTATACCCAAGAGTAAAGGGACACAGTGGCTCAATGGCTAAGATGCTGAGCTTCTCGATCGAAAGGTTGGCAGTTCAGCGGTTTGAATCCCTAGTGCCACGTAACGGGGTGAGCTCCCATTACTTGTCCCAGATTCTGCCAACCTAGCAGTTTGAGCGCATGTAAAAAATGCAAGTAGAAAAATAGGGACCACCTTTGGTGGGAAGGTAACAGCATTCCATGTGCCTTTGTTGTTTAGTCATTCCGGCCACATGACCACGGAGACATCTATGGACAGCGGTGGCTCTTCGGCTTTGAAATGGAGATGACCACCATCCCCTAGAGTCGGAAATGACTAGCATGTATGTTTGAGGGGAACCTTTACCTTTACCTTTATCCAAGAGTAGTAATAGAAGAATGGCATACCAGTTTTCAATTATCCCAGAGTACAGGATCTAGAAAAAGTCTTTTTTAAGTAACAGCAAAGAGATCCTGATTGAATATTGGCAAGACCAGGCCAGTGATAAGCCAACCTGACACTGAAATCAGTTTTAAAGAGATAGTGGGTAGCCCTTCGCAGGATGTCTTCAAGCAGAAACTGGACAGCCATTTGTCAAAGATGTTGGAAACTGCTAATTGTAGAAGAGGTGACAAGCCTCTATATTCTAATAGGACTAAGGCTCAGGATCTAATTACTCTACTGAATAAATTGGTTCAGTGGGAGCTCATTGAAGTTAACTCTGCTCAAATCCACCCTGGCTGTTATTACTATAAGTGTAATTGTGTAATTAGGTATCACTGGAAGTATTTTTTTTTTTAAATATAAAATTCTTAAGGCATTCTAGCGACAAATGTCAATTATTGATGTTTTGTGGTTGTGATCATGATCATAATCATGATTATGATCATCATTATCTAGTTATGGTTGTTCATGCCAATTTTATATATACTATGAACATTTGTTTGGAAGTGCAAAATATTGGAGAAAAAAGGATATTACATACAAGTTGCACCTCCATACCTGAGCTGACCTCCCTTCTTTGGAGCTTTTTCCTTCTTATTTGTCATTCCATTTCTGCTTCTGGAGGAACCTCGGTCTCATTAAAAGCTGTGCAGTGAGACTGGCTACATCATTACACTCCCCCAGTCTGTTACTTGTGATCACTGGCACTTACGCTGCCCATAATAACCACCATTTAGGATTTGGAGACCTCTCTTGGCACTGCTGTCAGTTTGTGTGCATGTGAGTGTGTGCCATCCCCTTACTTTTAGAATTTACATGTCTTCAGAGCAACTAAAATCCACAAGAACAAACTAATTAATGGATTGCAGTTTTGACAGCTACAAGAAGACAGATGAGAAAGTAGCATGATTCTGGCAGCATGTTATCAATTGGGAGGCAACAGTGCATCCCCTCTATGTGGTACAGTGAGCTGGAACCGACATTGACAGATGACACAGCCTTTGACAGTGAAGGCAGTCCAAACTGACAGCTCCCCTTGCAGTCACTCAAGTCCATATTTTGCACTGGAAGGGAACCAACTTGATGTGCAGAATATGCTTGTCTGTGCCTTATTTTTCCCCCAAGGCCCACTTTAGGGAAAAGAGCACTGTTTTAGCATAATTTGCATTTAGCACCATACCCTGTGAAGGCATGGCACTACTTTTAAATAAAGCCATTAAAGGCATTAAGATATCCTTCAAAATAAACACTCTGAATTCTCTAAAAATAAGGCTTGCATTCATCATTTCACCGTTTCACCCCTTCTACCTCAGATGCAATCACATTTTGTCCTTTTAAAAAAGAGTGGGAAAGGGTTTGTTGTAAAGCCAAGTTTTGTGCAGAAATCCTAAAATAAATTGCATTCTCACCCAGACAGTTGGGTTACATCAATCAAAGACAGATCACTTTCAGAATGAAGGTCAAAAGAACCACCCCTCAATCCACTCAGTCAGACACCTCTGGCCAAATACATCTTGAAACAAGGTGATGGGCAAGTGTTTGCTCCTGTTGTAAACACTCAACAGTCAATCAACCTGACAATCACAGATCAGCATATGGAGAATGGAATACAAAAAATAATGTTGTAAAAGCTAAAAAATAGAAAAACAAATGTTGCACAAGGTTAAAAGTTTTAAAAATACATTTTAAAATTTTTTTCACAGCACTGTCTTACACCTAAAGATACTTCCCCATGTAGTAGGGTTGTATTGCTATTATACTTCTCATCTTCTCATCTTTCCTGGTACCTTATCCTATTGGTATCTTATGGTTTATCACTTGTTGTTTGTATCATATGATTTATGATTGTATCTTATGATTTATGATCTCTGACTTATTACTTTGTTGTTTGTATGTACACTGAGAGTGTATGCATCAGAGACAAATTCCTTGTGTGTCCAATCACACTTAACCAATAAAGAATATTCCATTCCATTCCAACCACTGAGCCTCGGTGGTGCAGTGGTTAGAGTGCAGTACTGCAAGCTACTTCTGCTGACTGCTGACTGCCTGCAATTTAGCAGTTCAAATCCCACCAGGCTCAAGGTTGACTCAGCCTTCCATCCTTCTGAGGTGGGTAAAATGAGGACCCAGATTGTTGGGGGCAATATGCTGACTCTGTAAACCTCTTAGAAAGGGCTCTAAAGCACTGTAAAGTCCTATATAAGTCGAAGTGCTATTGCTATTCCATTCCATTCCATTCCATTCCATTCCATTCCATTCCATTCCATTCCATTCCATTCTATTCTATTCTAAAAACTAAAAGATATATATAAAATTAAGCTCTAAAAATTTATGAGGAAAAATACAAACATTAAATAAATGCAGGAGTACATAAAAGTTAATATGCTTAAATAAATCTATCACAATACAAACTAAGGATATCATATTGAATGGCTAAATCCTTTAGAAGAAAGAATGAAAGCCAACCAGTTGCTTCTCCTTCTGATTTCAGAATTCTCCAGTTTTCTTTTCCGACCCCAAGGCTTCATAATTCTGAACAATCCAAAGAGTTTTTATACATGTGAAGAAAGAAATTGAATGAATTGTATACAGGTTTAGCAACAGTATAAACTATAATAAATTATTTGCTCTAAGTTTCATATTCTGTTGCTTTGTTCATTGCTTTGCATTGTATGGTTTCATCTAGATCCCTAATCTGATGTTTTTGGAAGACAGCTCCATTGAACACAATGTTGTCTCTACTTCTGCAAAAGCTCTAGATCACTTTTCCATAACCAGATGATTTGTTTGTTACCTATTTGACGTTATTCTCTGAATCTCCAGGCAGCTTGCCCAAAGGATAAGAAATGTAATGTTAAAACTTAATTATCTGAAGACATTAGGTGGAGAAAGCTTGCTCCGTACATTGTTTTTCCTGCACAAGTGTTTACATTTTCTGTTCAGGCTGCATCTATGCTGCAGCCATTCTATATAGAACAGGACACAGATTTTAAGACAGATATATAATAAAATAATTTATTTAAAAATTATTTAAAATTTATTTTTCTCTCACCCCTTTTGTTCAACATTTATGTGAAGCCGCTGTGAGATCATCCGTGGTTTTGGGGTGAAGTATCATCAGTATGCTGATGATACTCAGCTATACATCTCCACCCCGGACCACCCCAATGATGCCCTTAAAGTGATGTCCCGGTGCCTGGAAGCTGTACGGATCTGGATGGGGAGGAACAGACTCAGGCTCAACCCATCCAAGACCGAGTGGCTGTGGTTTCCAACATCCAGATATAGTCAGTTGGTGCCATCACTGACTATTGGGGATGAGTCATTGCCCCCCACGAAGAGGGTTCGCAACTTAGGCGGCCTCTTGGACTCACGGCTGTCTTTAGAAGAACACTTGACGGCTGTGGCCGGGAGGTCTTTTTATCAGGTTCGCCTGATTCGCCAGTTGCGTCCCTTTCTGGATCAGGACTCGTTAAATACGGTCACTCATGTCCTCGTCACTTCACGCCTGGACTACTGTAATGCTCTCTACATGGGGCTCCCCTTGAGGAGCACCCGGAGGCTCCAGCTGGTCCAGAATGCGGCTGCGCAGGTAGTTATGGGAGCAGCATGGCGCTCCCATGTGGCTCCCCTCCTGCGCGAGCTGCACTGGCTCCCTGTGGTCTTCCGGGTGCGCTTCAAGGTCTTAGTTATCACCTTTAGAGCACTCCATGGCTTAGGACCGGGGTACTTACGAGACCGCCTTCTGCCACCAATAGCCTCTCACTGCCCAGTACGCTCCCATAGAGAGGGGCTTCTCAGGGTGCCGTCAGCCAAACAGTGTCGACTGGCAGCCCCCAGGGGGAGAGCCTTTTCTGTGAGGGCACCCACCATCTAGAACGAGCTCCCCCCAGAGATACAGAAGATCCCGGATCTGCGCACTTTCCGCCGTGCCCTCAAAACATTCCTGTTTCAGCAGGCCGGCCTGGCCTAACTTTCCCTTTATATTGCTTTTGATTTTGTTTTAAACTGGGATGTCTTGAATTATCTAGGACCAGAGTGTTTAGTATATTTTAATTGGTTTTTTTAACATTTGTATTACATGTATTTTTATCGTTCGCTGTTCACCGCCCTGAGTCCCTCAGGAATAGGGTGGTATATAAATTTAATAAATAAATAAATAAATAAATAAATAGAATTAAAATCATTTATTTCAAAATAAATAAAATACATTTTGTTTATTTTTATAATTTGTATGGCATCCTTCAAGTTTTCTCAGAGTGGTTTACAATACTTTAGAGAGCAGATACACATTATTATTATTATTATTATTATTATTATTATTATTATTATTTAAAAAAACCTTATGCATAGAGATAGGCAACTCCTTCTTTCCATATAGGAAACAACCTTGAAGAAGAAGTTTGAAAGCTAACAGTCATGTTAGCAAAATCTCTATTCTGAAAAAGAGGATAGGGTGAGAAAGAAACTCAAAAGTCAACACACACTACCCCTTAGAAAATGACTTAAATTAGAGAAAAGCAAAATGTGTACAATTGACACATTGAATATTTAATCCTGAGAAATAGCATTTTGCAAATGTAAATGCCAATCCTATGCACACTTAATTAAGTCTAGATATACAGTACATAGAGCTAAATGCATTAATTATAAAGTATTAAGCAACCAGGAATAATTCTATGCTTACTCCATCTAGATGTAACCAGTCATTCATAGTTGGCTAGTATTGCACATGTGATTTGTCACATATGGAGATCACTTTCTGAATTAGAGTTCAAAAAGTATGAAGGAATTCCAATTCAGATTCATGGATGAATCTATATTTCAAGTGGAGGGGAGAGAGGCAGTAAAATGAATAGGCAAGAGTTATGACATTCACTGAAGAAAATAGCACAGCCCAGTGGTTAAGCAGCATTAACTGTGCATTGGAATACACACTAATATTCCATGGCAATGCTGTAAGATCAAAACTAATCTTTGTTCTAAGACAATTGCTTGATTATTCTGCGTACACAAACTATACATGCAAAAGAAAGTTCATGCTAGACATAACCATTCATTTGGAGAATATAATTTTAATTTTCATTGTAGAGGATGAGTGATACCAAGTTTAAATAAAGCTGCAAGCATTCATATCATTTCTCCAAATGAGGGCTTGTTCTGTTACCTAATACAATGCCTGATTAATCTCTCAACAATAGCACAGGAAGGTTGACAATGTAATTACATAGTTCTTAAGAGAAAACTATATGGGTATGGATTCATTAAACTGCACACCACACAACCTCCTTCTTCACAATTGATGAAAAATCCCTTGCCGAGCAAGCAGAACTCTATAAGTTAGAAAGAGAGTCCCAATTGTAGGCAAGCCAACACAATACTCCAAAGAACAGCAAACGAACATTCATACAAACTAGCTCTATAGACTAAAGTTGGTATTCAGACTGTGCATTTGTGTTACTCTTAAATTTAGCAGCTGGCTTGTATTTAAACTTAACAAGTATATCTTTTTGTTCTGGCTTGTTTAAGGCTAAATTCAAAATATTGTATCAAAGTTTGCACATATGCTGATGGAGTCAAGTGGCAAACTTTCTCCAAGAAAGTTCTATTTGGTGTAACACTAATAATAAGAACATCATCTCAACTTTTTAATATACAATGTTATGTGAAGTGTTACTTTCCTTGCTACTGTGCAGCCTAATATATTTCTATAACTCACTGGTAACATGCTTTATCAAGAAATTTTCAATGAATATCCAGCCCAGATTTTCTGCTTGTGTAATGTGTAATGCTCCAGTAACTTTAATAGAGTTATGCATTTTTTCACCCAATACTGCCCCTTCTTCTTCTTCTTCTTCTTTTTTGACTTCCTGATCTTTCTGATTATAGAGACTGAAATAAATCTGCTCCTTGCTACTCTGGTAAGGCAAATTAATGGAGCAGGCAGCATAAAGGTTACCATCTTCTTCCTTTAATATTTTCAGTAATAAACAAAAATATTTAAATTGGTCCTTTGAGGAATTATAAAGAGGCTATTGTGAAACGCAAAACGGCGACAAATGTTCAGGCATAATCATCATGATTTATCATTTTTTTCCTGCACAAGGTTGCATCAGTGTTTAATTATAAATATTCTGGTGACCTTCCTCAATGATAATGCATGCTCTGTATGTAGAAGAGTTCAATAAAGTTTTTAGGTCCCAAATATAATTGTACTATCAATACATGAATCAATCAGTTTGGGGGAGGGGGGAAGATCTCAGGGAGATATTAAAATAGAATAATGGTATTTTACCTGACTTTGGAAAAGATCACCAAAATCTTATGAGATTTTAGTGCGAGCTCATAAGTATTGTTGTGGTAAAAATAAAGACTCCTTCAAGTCAAACTCAATTTCCAATGAGATGTACATATAACTATATGGGCAATAATGTAAATGTGATTTGTCCTTTTTCATCTTCTAGGTTTTTCTTTTTTTAGTTTTAAGGCAGTCCTGCCTGCAGTGCTCTATTATTATTCAATCCATTTCATTTTTATGTTCTTTCTGATTATTTGGAAGCCATTGTGACATTAAAAAAATGAAATAAAAATAGTGACAACCATGTTAAAATATCACTCTGAGCATTCGGTTTGTACTGCAGGAGTAGAATATCTTTTTGAAAAAAATAGTTCTTTTCAGTCTCTCAGATGTTACAGAGATTATAAATCAGTTTTGAAAATCCCTGTTAAAATGTAATCTCCTGTTTACTTTTGAAAATGAATTAGTGTAATGTATTTATTAAATAAAGCTTAAATAAACATAGTCATATTTCCCTATAGTATCTAAAGAAAGGAAGCGTGGACAATCTACTCAGGACACTGAATCAGTGGTCAAATCCAAATTTTTTTAATACCGGTTCTGTGGGCATGGCTTGGTAGGTGTGGTGTGGCTTGGTGGGCATTGCAGGGGAAGGATTGCCTTCTGCCACCGATAGCCTCCTACCGGCCAATACACTCATACAGAGAGGGACTCCTCAGGGTGCCGTTACCCAAACAATGTCAACTGGCGATACCTAGGGGGAGAGCCTTCTCTGTGGGGGCACCTGCCCTCTGGAATGAACTGCCCCCGGAGATTCGCAGGATCCCTGACCTACGTACCTCCCACCGTGCCCTTAAGACCCTTTTGTTTAAACAGGCCGGGCTGGCTTAGAAAATGAATTTTAATTGGGTGTCTATAGTTTTCTAATATAAGGTTTTCAATATAAGGGCCAAAGTTTAATATATTTTAATTGTTTTTAAATTTTATGGGTACATGTTTGTTTTAATACGGCTATACACCTGCCTGAGTCCTTTGGGAGAAGGGCGGTATAAAAATTTAATAAATAAATAAATAAATAAATAAATAAATAAATAAATAAATAAATAAACAAACTGCAACATCTTCATTCCCTCCCCACTACTGAGGAAAAGATATTGCAAAATCTCCACTCCCACCCCACTCTGGGGCCAGCCAGAGGTGGTATTTGCCGGTTCTCTGAACTGTTCAAAATTTCCGCTACCAGTTCTCCAGAACCTGTCAGAACCTGCTGGATTTCACCCCTGCACTGAATGCTGCTCTGCAAGGAAGGTTTTGTACCTACTAGCATCAAAATGTGGTCCTTTTAAGGACATTGAGTCACAGAAGAGCAAGGTGATGGAGTTCTTGTTGACTTTGGGCATGAGAGGTTCAAAAAACACACTTTGAAAAAAACAACAACCCATGAGCCTTTGTTCCAATCTGAAAACTTGGCCTGTCTCCATGACTGCTCCAGACAGTGAGATCATATGCCTTATTGTCTGGATATTCTCCTAGATTAATATTATGTTGTTCATTCTCACTATAGTACTTGATTTAGTATGAATTTTAAAGTGTTCTATGCATTAGGCACAACAGAGAATATGCATATTATGGGCTGTAAATTACACATCCGTTAATGGGCATAAGCAAATAAACAGTAATGTGACTTATCCAAAAAAAGAGTTGTGGGAAGATGCAACGTACTAATTTATCCGTCTCTCGAGTGAATTTATTAGATTATTTCGTAGGTGGCAATGGTTCCGTTTGCAAACCGTATTAAATATGATCTAGGCACTTTCTGATAAAAATGAGCAAGCCAGACTTTTTAGTCATATAGCATTCTATTTACATGAAAGCTGGAAACTTTCAGTCTCAACATTTGAGACAATGTGCTAAATAAAGATGCATTCAAGATCTAAAATCCACTTACAAGCCCTTGAAAGAAGCAAGCGGAGTCTAACATATTGTGGCAGAATTGAACTGCATAGCTACAAGGCAATAAATTGTCTTAAGTGAAACATAAATAAAGCCACAGCACATGGCATATTTTGGCTTTCTTCTTAAGAATGGATTTCACCTTGAATGAGCATTAAATATAGGCAAGGAAGAAATAGAGACAGTTGTATATCGATTGCACTATGTTCCACATTGCAAAATAATGGCACCCAAATATTCCCACAGGCACTGAAATGTTTAAATATACAACAGAAGATGAGCAAACTGTAGAGCACTTTCCACATCTTGAAGTGGCAGGAGGTTCCAGAGATAAGACTTTATAGCAGGGGTCCCCAAACTTGGCAGCTTTAAGACTTGTGGACTTCAACTCCCAGAATTCTCCAGCCAGCATAACTGTTGAAGTCCACAAGTCTTAAAGCTGCCAAGTTTGAAGACCTCTGCTGTATAGGGTTACTTTCTTTGGATTAAAAACAGTAATATAATCCTTGATTTATGATCAGAACTGACCCCAAAATTTCTGTAGCTAAGTGAGATATTTGTTAAGTGAGTTTTGCCCCTTTTATGACTTTCCTTGCTACAGTCATTCAGTGAATCATTGCAGTTCTTAAGTTAGTAACATGGCTATTAAATGAATCTGGCTTCCCCATTGACTTTGCTTGTCAGAAGGTTGTAAAAAAAAAAAATCACATGACTCCGGGACACAGCAACTGTCATAAATATGAATCAGTTGCCAAGGGTCTGAATTTTGATCATGTGACTATGGGGATATGCAATGGTCGTAAGTGTGAAAAACAGTCGCAAGTCACTTTTTCAATGCTGTTTTAACTTTGAATGGTCACTAAATGAACTGTTGTAAGGCGAGAACTACCTGTATTGGGAATATTCCTTCTTTTATGCTTTTTGTGCATACATCAGATACAAATCCACCAATCATAGATACTTTTCTCTCTGGAGAAAGCTTCTGTATTCTATTTCCAGCAAATTCCAGTGAAACCTCCTTCTGTTTCTCTATTCTTTTGTTTGAACTGTACTCTTGCACTTCCCTTGGAGGTCAGTTTGACCCTTGCTTCACAGATACACTGTACCTTTTTGGAAAGTGGGTGGGTAGGGAGCTTCAATTCGTTGATGGTATTAACACAGTTTGTCAAATGAAGGCAAATATATGTGTCCCAGTATAATGTTGGAGGATCCAATCTGGGTTGGTTTTGTCTTCTGAGCTTTCGGACTCATGCTGGAGCCCATCTTCAGACCCTATACTTTGAATGTTCCACCAGGTGGCAAGTTTCAGGGAAGGGACCTGGAGCGTGACAATCCTATGCAATCTGACAGGCATGAATTAATTCAAATATACATGTCCCAGGCTCAGCGGTGGGTTTCACAATTTGTTACCACCGGTTTGCCCCACGGACGTCCCTCGCTTTGTACATGCACCTTCTGCACATGTGCCCGGCCTTCCACGCATGTGCCCGGCCTTCCACGCATGCTTCCGGCCTCAAAAATGTGCCTAAATAAGATGACATAGAGCCAGGGTGGGTGGGTGAGTGGGCAAGCGCACCCACGATTTCCACTACTGGTTCGAACTGGCTGAATACCACCTCTGCCCAGAATAATTGCTTAACGCATTGTAAGCCGCCCTGAGTCTCCAGAGAAGGGCGGCATATAAATCAAATTAAAAAAAAAAAAATGTTGCAGGATCCAATCTGAGTCTCACATTCTGCCGAGAGAGAAGCTCCCTGAAGATGGGCTCCAGTACGAGTTCAAAAGCTCAGAAGACAAAATCTCTGGTCCTGATGACCGACCCAGATTGGATCCTGCAATATTTTGTCAAATCCCTGATTACTTCTGTCACATAACACTTTAGGTAGGTTATAAGCTTCATTTATTGACATAGATCAGAATGTCTGAGTTTGCACCAACAAAACGGATCTAGTCCTGCTTTAGGCATGAAGGTCACTCTCTCTCAGCCCGAATCATCTCACAGGGTTATTGTTGTGGGGAAAATAGGTGAAGGAAGAAGGAATATTAGGTATGTTCGCCATTTTGAGTTATTTATACAAACAATAAATGTGGGATATGAATGAATAATAAATAAGCAATTAGATAAATAAGTAATAAATAAATAATTAAAATTGAGCACTATGTACTTAGTTTCAGATCTTATTCCATATCTTTGTCCTCTGACTAAGACTATAACTTAGTAGATCCTTCATTCTGAGGGTCTTATTTCCCAAAAAAATTATACATCTTTAGGTATTTGACAATATTTGTCTCCACAGTACCTGCTACAAGAAATACAACATTATAAAGGTGGCAAAATGAGCTAAGTTATAAAATTCCAATTGAAGTACTAATGGAACTGCCTGTACTCTCTGAAGTCTGAACATAAGAGACGAGATACCTACTTGCTGTAAGGGGCAAGGTGTTTTATTCCCTGCGTTTCTACAAAGCAAGGGACCTCCATAGGAACTAGCAGCTCAGAAAGAGACCATGGCTAGCTGTTGTATTTGGAAGCTGAGTCAATTTATTTTAAAACTTGGTATTAAACTGAGCTAAGTTTTCTCCCATGCTGAAATACAAGTATTTGTATTATTTCTTAATCAGTTTCTGGAATTCATAAAGCTATGGTTTGCTGAAAGTGCCATGTTCTTACCAAAATGTACAAACCAAGCAAACCTCCTTCTAGCCTGGCATAATATGTGAATCCAATAATGGTGTTTGGCATAACTTTCTATTTCATTTCTCTCCTATTTCTTGTAAAAATTTTCCCCGCCAGTCGTTTCTGACTCTGGGGGGCTGTGCTCATCTCTGTTTTCTAGCTGAGGGAGCCAGCATTGTCCAAAGACGCTTCTGTGGTCATGTGACCAGCATGACTATATGCTTAGGAGCATAGAACACTATTACCTTCCCAACGAAGTGGTACCTATTTATCTACTTGCATTTGCGTGCTTTTGAACTGCTAGGCTGGCAGGAGTGGGGCAAGAACGGAAAGCTTACCCCTTACATAGTCTCAAACTGATAACCTTCTGGTCCACAAGCCCAGCATCATAACTGCTGGCACTGGTTATAATTTTTTAATACTGTAAGATCAAGGGTTCTGTGGAATTTGTATCCTTAATGACATACATGTCACACATATTTTCTTGTTAAAGAATATGTATTTGATGTACTTTATTTTCTTTTCAGAAATTAAGAAATGATTTTGACAGTGTGCACCAAAAATGGCAGTTCTCAAATACATATGAACATATTACTAGATATTTTGTTCAGCTAAGTACAAACATTTTATTATAAGTCCAGCATTGGAATTTTTATCTGTACTTTCTTTGTGGACTTCAAACTTCTCAAAAGAATGTTTTTTCCATAATGAAAAATAACCAAAAGGGCGTTCATTCATTAAAATATGAGAAGCATCTGAAAGGCTGAAAGATGTAGGAGTAAGGCCCTGTTGTTCTATTTTGCTCTTTGAAACATCCTATTTAACCCATTTTCCTGCTGAGTTGAAGAGACGTATGTTTGGAAAATGTGGGGTCATATTTTGAAGGCTTAACAGATGTTAAAAGATTCAGTGATAACATTAGAGGAATGTGTGTAGGTTATTACACACCAAGCAACCACAAAAATTGTGCTTGCATTTTAATAATTTCATATGTCAGACATTGCTTGGCACAGACCCATTTGGGGTTGATTTCATAATGTGAAATATTGGGAGACAAGATTCAAGACCGAAAGATTTTGAACATATTAAATCAATAGTGACAAGACATTCGAATAGCATATGTAGCAAACGAAGCAACCATTGAACAATGCATTCTCTTCTTTTTAAGCAAACGTGAAAGCCCAGATGCATCATGGAAACTTTGGAGAAGATTATATCCTCATTTTACATTAATTGATTTTATTGCAAACAGTATATCCAAAGAATAATTGCATTTCCTGAACATTGTTGTCTATATAGTTTTATATTAACTGCTAAAATCTTGGCATTGCAGTGAAGAAACATTGTGTCATGCCATAGAATTTAATGACCAGGAATCTTTATTGCTACTGTTTACATCAGAGTAAATACGTCCCCCCAAAAAAATTGGTTTGTAGTAAATGTATTTTAGAGAACACAAATTGAATTATAATTGTTTGGTTTAGCCCAGGTATGTCAAACTGGCGGCTTGAGGGCCGGATGCGTCACACACGGGCCACGCCGACCCCAGCTCCGGGAAGGAAAAAACTGTCACAATACATCACATGACAGCAATGTGACATGGCGAGTTTGACACCCATGATTTAGCCAATGCATAACTCCCTGTGGGGTGAAGCAAAGCACACACACACACAAAAATAGGCCAATAAATGAATAAAATGAAAGAAAGAGATAAACGCAGGGAAATACAGCTAAATCTACCTTACCCCAAACTTGTTCACCGCCACTAGATTTGTTCATCTTTCTATCCTTCCAAAGTGGCTTTGCTTCTACTACCATATGTTCAAACCCTACTTTATGCATTGTCTTTTAATCCTTAAATTTCTTACCTGTTCTTTTCTGAGAATTTCAATTTTAACCTACCATAAGATTCTTGGTGGTCCTCTTTCTCTCAACCCATACATTCCTTTTTTAAAATTTGCTTTACTATTTAGTCCTCATTAATTCTCTCTTTAAGACCAAATCACATGAACATACATCTTTCATACTGATTATTCATTTCTGTGTTGAGTTCACATTCATTCAGTCCAGTGGTGGGTTCTACTTACCTTTACTACCGGTTCATAACGGGGCTGCACGCGCACTTACTTCGCTTGTGTGCATGCGCTCTTCTGCACATGCACAGAAGCATTCTGATGACGTCGGGTTTGGTGGGTGGAGCCTCCCACCGGTTTTACTACCAGTTCTATAGAACCAGTGCGAACCGGGGGCAACCCACCACTGATTCAGTCCCCATTCTTCTTAACTCTAGCTCTTGTTTTACCATATATGTTTCTTTGATAACCTGTTGCACTTAACTTTTCTGTTTCTCCTGACACAAACAGTTTCTACTTCTCTAAGAAGCATATTCCTATTCAAAGTAATTTCCACAAATATTTACTTCACAGAGAGACTACATGTTTTTCTCTATTATAATTTTAAAATCTCCAGTCCATTTCTCCATATTCTAAAACAGATCATCTACTTGCTCTAGTTCTTTGTGATTTAGGTATAATTTGCAATAATTTGCTCTATCTTTTCTATGACATACAACTTTCTTGGTCTTGAATATATTAATTTTCAGATTATTCAGATAATCTAACATTTCTTTCAAGTCATAGGGATTCTAAGGTAATCATATGGCATCATATGCATACAAAAATATATTACTTCATGTCCTCAAACAACATACCGCTAATAACATCTCAAGCATTCCTTTTGATTTTCATTTTCTCATTCCATTAATATACAGAAAAGTAGATCAAAAAGAACAAAATGGGAGTTTGAAATACAAAAAAGAAAAAAGAATAAAGGAATATATATATTTCCCCTATGTTGTTTTCTGAGGTTTTCGCAGGTGTTTGTATGTAGGTCTTTGGTTATTCGGGTTTTCTCCCGCGTAAAATTGGAAGTGTCTTGGCGATGTTTCGACAAAGTCTCATTCATCATTTTCAGGCTGGTGTTTTTGGCTTCATGTTTCTTGGAGCATAGGATTCCCCTATGTTACATATACAAAAAAATAGATTAAATTAATTTTAAAAACACCAACACATAAATAGTTGCAAAATTTTAAATGTCTAAGAAGAGTTGGCTACCAATCTCTGTTTTAAAGTATAAAATAGCTGAAGCAGTACGAACTCATATGATATCTACTAGAACTGCTATTACATTGTTGGGTTTTAACATTAATAAGTGTGTTAATATAGTCCTACAAAGATAGAGTACAACGATTATACTTTTATTTTAAATTATATAAAAAAACTGAAATCTATCAGTACTTGAATAATTGTGGATTTATAGAGCAGAGGTCACAGTAAAAGATTAGTGGTCAGTGTCACCCCAAACATGCCTTACAAATTTATAAATAAATATATTAAATAACCAAGAGGCCAAAATACTTTTTTGCCTTACTCCTTGCTCGAGGTAGAACCAATTAATAAACTTTCCACTTATTGTTATCAATGCTTACTTTTTTATTATTAGTCTCATTACCTTCAGAAATTATCCTTCAATACTGTATTCACACAAACATTCCATAATTTAAGCTTCCTGAATATTCTATTCAATACTCTATTGAAAGTGATGAAACTGTGGTTTTTACATGCATAGTTTGTATTTCTTTCCAACTAAAAAACCAAATCTGGTTCTGCAAACCTCCTTCCTTGGATAAATTCACACTATGATTAACCAATTTTTGTTCATTTTTCATACCCTTTTGTTCAGAATTTTGCCAAATACCTCCCTGAGATTTTAACAAACACAACCCTTTGTAATATTTGCTCCTTTTGTATAGGAGAACAATACCTGCATTATTCCAATCATAAAGCAGAGATTAAGTCTTTACATTTAGATTAAACAAATGGCACAAGTTCTTTCAGGAAACTGATTGAGTAGTTGATAAATTATACATCATCAGATCAGGGTCAGCTCAACCACAAAGATAGGTTTTCTTCAGGACAATTTGTCTCTAATCTTGTTTGGATCTTACAGTGCCATTGGACCACCATTGTACTGTAACTGAATCCATCAACAATTGACTCTTGTCATTCTCTTCTTTCCTTTCCTTCTACTTTGTCCAGTGTTATAGATGTTTCAAGAGAGCTGGGTTTTTGCATAAGATGACGTGTGATAATCTGACTGTGGTCATTTGTGCCTCAGTGAGAACTCCAGGTTGATCTGTTTTAATGATTCATTTCATTAAATGTGGTGAAATCCAAATTTTTTCCCTACCGGTTCTGTGGGTGTGGCTTGGTGGGCGTGGCAGGGGAAGAATAATTGCAAAATCTTCATTCCCCCCCATTCCAGGGGAAGGATATTGCAAAATCCCCATTCCCACCCCACTCTGGGGCCAGCCAGAGGTGGTATTTGCCAGTTCTCTGAAGTACTCAAAATTTCCGCTACCGGTTCTCCAGAACCTGTTAAAACCTGCTGGATTTCACTCCTGATCTGGACCCTTAGTCCGTTTTTAACTTGAACCCAATTGCAAACATTTCTGTTCCTGCAAGCTGCTCACAAGGAGCTACCATAGACACCGATGATCTCATCTTCTCTCCTTGCTCCAGAGAGACTTTGATGGTCTCTGCCATAGATGCTATCCTGTTTCAACAGGGATGTCCAGTCTGCCAGGAATCCTCACTGAAGTGACATAGCAAACAAACTTCTATGCCATTCTATAACATAATTCTTTTCACTCTTTTCTATGGACCTTTTATCACCTTTTCCCTGGTGTCCATCTTCCTTTCATTCTATTGCGAGATTAAGTAAACATCTAATACTTTTTCATATATACTTGTATAATCTACTTTCAGTCTATTCTTTCTAATCTTCTCCCAAGCCCATTTTTATTCCAGATTCATCCTTCACACTTCTAAATCACGGTCCATTCCATTCTTTTATCCTTTACTAATCTTTGCAGTCTTTCTGTTACAAACTAACACGTTTTTAGATTTAGATTCCCCTTTTACCACTCACTAAAAGTCACAAATCTTCTTCAGTCTTATGTGATCACATGCTCCAATTACTTATATAGTAATTTTCCATTTCATTTCTATCCATTCTGCCTTATTGTCTAACAAATTTATTTTATTTTATTTATTTTATTTAATTTATATACCGCTCTTCTCCCGAAGGACTCAGGGCGGTGAACAGCCATAATAAAAACGATGTACAAAATAGAATTTAAAAGCAGATTAAAATAATTAAATCATAGGCCCAATTTAAAACTCTCATTTTAAAACCAAATTTAAAACCCCATTAAAACCAAATTAAAATCATTTATCCCATCAGAGCGGCTTGCTGGAATAACAGGGTCTTCACTGCACGATGGAAGGCGCGGAGGTCGGGGATCCTTCGTATGTCCGGGAGTAATTCATTCCAGAGGGCAGGGGCCCCCACAGAGAAGACTCTCCCCCTGGGGGTCGCCAGTCTACATTGTTTGGCTGACAGCACCCTGAGGAGGCCCTCTCTGTGATGCTTTCCTGGATCACATTTATTCAAAACCTTTCACAAGTTTTCTTAATAGCAATAGCAATAGCAATTAGACTAATATACCACTTCATAATGCTTCACAGCCCTCTCTAAGTGGTTTACAGAGTCAGCATATTGCCCCCAACAATCTGGGTCCTCATTTTACCAACCTCGGAAGGATGGAAGGCTGAGTTAACCTTAAACCTCACGTTTGATTTTTTGTTATCACTATTCAATACAGCATAATATGCTATTATCACATGTCTACTTTCATATAAATTCACAACAATCTGGATGATACTAATTTATACTTTATGATAAATATATGAACCTTTTCATTCATAATTAAAAATACACCTTTACTTTCCTGCACGTATTCATTAGATGAAGTTCATTCAGCTCTATTGCATCTTTTCACTTTCTCTTAGTTCCACAGACACACAACATATATATTTTCCCTTCTGTCATTTACTTTGCTAATTGATACTCTTTATTCTTCTAATACTCCAAGTCTTCACGATAACATAATTAGCAGAATTAGTAGATGGGTCAATAGATATGACTTTTGCCTCCCATCATGGCTGTGATTAATTGAGGTTTTCACATTTATTTATTTTTATTTTATTTTATTGAATTTCTATACCGCCCTTCTCCCGAAGGACTCAGGGTGGTGTACAGCCAAAAATAAAACCATGACAATATAAAAATTAAAAGCAATTTAAAACAATTAAATAAATTGGCCAAAAAACTAATACCACATAATACCATTTAGTAAGTAAACTGGGTTATCAGCATTAAATTATATTTCCTACTAATAAGGACGTAAGGATGGCACAGGTCAGTTTGGGCACATTTTGGCCATTAAATCATAACCTCAACCAAAACTCAGCTTTGTCACAAACGCACTCGTGCAATCTTATACAAGATAGATCTCCAAAGTAGTGACTATCTTGCAAGTCAACATACTATTTCTCACATCTCACTCATTGTTAGGTACATGCACTAAAACAGTGCCCCCCAACCTTTTGGGCACCAGGGACTGGTTCCAAGGAGAAAGGTTTTTCCACAGACTTGAGAGGGCATGGTTTTTCATGCTGCCTGCATCCCATGGATGGGGCTTTGCTAGTTTGCATGGCCCAGTTGCTGGCATGTTGAACCGGGGGTTGGGGACCCTTGCACTAAAATGACACATATTCATTATATATATATATATATATATATATATATATATATATATATATATATATATATATATATATATATATATATATATAATTTGATTTATATGCTGCCCT
Organism: Arizona elegans; assembly: GCA_022577455.1. Taxonomy (NCBI): domain Eukaryota; kingdom Metazoa; phylum Chordata; class Lepidosauria; order Squamata; family Colubridae; genus Arizona; species Arizona elegans. The sequence goes on along the minus strand of JAKOOJ010000001.1, from coordinate 228,295,023 downwards.
TCTCCGGAGACTCAGGGCGGCTTACAATGTGCTCAGCAATAGCCTTCATCCTTTTGTATATTTATACAAAGTCAGCTTATTGCCCCCACAACTGGGTCCTCAATTTACCTACCTTAGAAAGGATGGAAGGCTGAGTCAACCTTGAGCCTTGGCGAGATTTGAACCTGCAGTAATTGCAGGCAGCTAGTTTTAATAACCAGCTTAATAACAGGGTGCCCTAGACCACTGTACTACCAAGGCTCTTGCATGATATCTATAGGTTTGTTTTTTTAAAAGTGCTTAAAATTGAAAATCAGCTCTAAAAATAATGAAAGACACTGTTTGCAACTGTTGGTCAATTTGAATAAGCAGAATGCAATTTTACCCATATGAGGAAGATAACCTGATTTTTGCTATTCCATCCCTAACACAGTGAAACAACACCAAGCAAACCTTCTGTCAATTGGGAGACTAAGGAATTCCTTACTTTGCAGTAGTAAGGAAAAGAAGCTGAGAGTACAAAGGGTGGGTTAAAAATGAAAAATAATTAAGTTATAAACAGAATACCTCCAAAACCTTGACATTACTTGAAAATCAACATGCCTCTTACCCCCTTGTCAAAAGAAATTCACACAAAACATTTCTCTCTCTAGGCACAATGAGAAAATATCTGCTGTGAACTCACATTGGTGACAGGAAGGGCAACAGGCCAGTAAACACTCAGCGCCATTCAGTTGCCCCGATGCAAGGGATTACGGGGTCATTAAAAGACAAACATATATATATTTATTATATTTATAAATAAAAATAAATTTTTATTCCTAACTACAACATGGATTAGAACTGGGTTTTTTTCCTGGGATTTTTTTGATTTCCTATTTTATTATTTGCAGACTAATAATTAGACTATAGGTCTAATTATTATTCTGCAAATTCAGGTCCTGAAGATATTAAAGTATATGAATGTATAAACCTCAAAATGCCATTTGGAAGTGGTTCTCCACCAGAACAGCCACTTGATAATTCTAAAGAGCCCTCACTTTTCTGAAAATAGATTTTTTCCATGTTACAACTATAACCATGCAGTATATACATAGGGTGCTAGTGTTTAATTGCATGTGCTGTATTATGAAACATCTTCATATTACCATGACTAAAGACTTTGAATATTGGTCCTGCATATCTTTGAATGCATGAAGATTTCTGCATTCCCAAATAGCTCAAGATGATGATAAATTTCATCTATTCCTTGTAAAAGACAGAGAACAAGACAGAATTATTATTACAGCCTCTTCAAACTGGCTGATATAAAGCAATCACATCATTGTTTCAGGTACCATGGCTAATCTGCTAAAGTATTTTCTGCAGTATCTTATCTTTTCACTTTCTCTTAGTTCCACAGACACACATCATATCTATTTTCCCTTTTGTCATTTACTTTGCTAATTGATACTCTTTATTCTTCTAACACTCCAAGTCTTCACGATGTCATAATTAGCAGAATTAGTAGATGGGTCAATAGATATGACTTTTGCCTCCCATCATGGCTGTGATTAATTGAGGTTTTCACATAATATCATTTAGTAAGTAAACTGGATTATCAGCATTAAACTACATTTCCTACTAGTGGTAAGAAGGGCACAGGTCAGTTTGGGCACATTTTGGCCATTATATCATAATTTCAACCAAAGCTTAGCTTTGCCATAAGCACAGTCATGCTATCCTATACAAATAGCTCAAGATGATGATAAGTTTCATTTACTCCTTGTAAAAGACAGAGAACAAGACAGAATTATTATTACAGCCTCTTCAAACAGGCTGATATAAAGCAATCACATCATTCTTTCAGGTACTATGGTAACCTGCTAAAGTATTTTCTGCAGTACTTTATTGTACTGTATTGGCTTACTTGTTCACTGACAAAATGATCCTGAGCTCTTTCAGATGGCTTCATATGAAAACCTTGCTTACTTTGAGGCTCTTTATCCTTCTATAGTTTGAGAAGCGAGAGGCACAGCCAGTTCTGTTTGTCGCATAATTTCATAAACGCCAAATTGGATGAGACATTTAAAATATATATCTGTCAAATCTGAACTATTAATGTTTTTTTTCACCATCTTCTCCTGATGTTGGGTTTGACAAGCCAAAGATTTAAATGAAAAATAGACTTGGCATTGATGAAGAGTTAGAAAAGACAAGTAAAAATAATAATAAAAAATGGAGAGCACCAGAAAGAGGCTTAAGGGAGAAATATAAGATTAAGTCGATTCCTTTGACACTGGTTAACTATAAGAAAACAATGATGATAACACATTTTCCCATCCTTTATTGGTATTGATTTTTACTTCCCCTGTGGTTGCTTTCTATAAATCCTCCAAATTTTCCTATGACTTTTGGCTAGAGTTCTGTAAACTGACAGTTTTCTTCCCCGGTGCAGTTGAGGTATGATCATTTGATCAGAAAAATAGTGCATGGGTTATTTATATGGCTTTTACAATTTGATTAGGAAAAGGACAAATAGGTAATTGTAAACAAAAGACTCTCTTGAGTTCAGTTCAAATCCTGGTGACTATCTTTCTTCAGAAGAATAGAGGCTTGCTTTTTCTTTGACTTCCTAGTTTGTACTAGAGGCCAGATGGACACTTATACTTTTTCAAGATCAGCTAATTATTGCTACTGGAGAACTGTATGATATGATACAAATAGCAGTCAAAATAAGGTTAGCTGCTGCTTTTCTAATCAAATCTGGATTCAATCTGAGTCCTACATTTGTACTTTGGGGCACAGAATGGCAAATAAATGAAGGTTCTCCCTTGTCTCAATCTGTGTAGCCTCAACGTCTGTGATGAAGAGAAGCATCCTGTTTTGTACTTTATGAGTAGAATGCTTGAATCCTACCCATAAAAGATTCTACCCATAAAGAACTGTGGTGGCGCAGTGGTTACAATGCAGTATTGCAGGCTAACTCTGCCGGCTGCCAGCAGTTCAATCCTCACTGACTCAAGGTTGATGGAAGCCTTCCATCCTTCCAAGGTCAGTAAAATAAGGACCCAGATTACTGGGGGAAATATACTGACTCTGTAAATTACTTAGAAAGGGCTGTAAAGCACTATGAAGCAATAAATAAATAAATAAATAAATAAATAAATAAATAAATAAATAAATAAATGAGCCTGAGTGGCGCAGCAGACTAATGCTATTGTTAAAAGTAGTATTTAGCTTCCAGCTGCCTGCAATTACTGCGAGTTCAATTCTCACCAGGCTCAAGTTGACTCAGCCTTCCATCCTTTCTAAGGTAGGTAAAATGAGGACCCGGTTTGTGAGGGCAATAAGCTGACTTTGTATAAAATATACAAAAGTATGAAGGCTATTGCTTAACGCATTGTAAGCCGCCCTGAGTCTCCGGAGAAGGGCGGCATATAAATAAATAAATAAATAAATAAATAAATAAATAAATAAATAAATAAATAAATAAATAAATGTTAAGTGTCATTGCTATTGCTATTGAATACTTTTTTCCCTGGCAGTATTGTCAAGCTTATTTTCTTACCAGAAGTTACGGAAATGTAAGTTGACTATACCCATCCTATCATTATACATTGAACTTTGCTCTAATTAATAGCAAAATTAAAGCAAGGCAAAAAATAGAAGAGATAAATTGTTGCCTGTTCTTTGCTTAATGCTTTTTCTCACAGCTGTGAAAGAAATTATCACCACCACTTTGTTTGTCCCAATTAAGCAATTCTCCTGGTTTCTTTCAGGTATTTTCACACTTACATTTGCACGCAGGGATAAAGGGTTATCAGAGTCGATGAACACTCATTCTACCCAAAGGAGTCCCAACTCAACAACACTTTCAGAAATTACATGTGATGTTAAAAAGACAGAACCGCTAACACACAGCTTTCATTCCTCCTGCCTTGCTCGACCAAAGATTATAGGAAGATCTAATTGTTGCTTATTCATTTGTTTGGATTCAAGCAAACTATACTAACAGTAGCTAATTGAATTCCATTCAGAGGAGAGATGCATACCCAGTGGTAACTCAGTATAAACAAAGAGCCATCATCTATTACCACGGTAGGTGTAAAGAGACAAGGAGCTATTGCTGCTAATTAGCTTGGCATTTCTGTACTCGCAACATCAGAAGCAAATTGAAAATGAAAATTTATTTGAAGCACAAGCACCACCACTTCCTGCAGCTCCATCTGCTGCATGCCCTCTGGATTACCCAGAATGATTGGCTGCCAGACTGAAGGACACCATTTGATAGTAGGCCAAGTTGAAAGGTCTCCTGGCGGTAAAACAATGACCATCCTTTTACAAGTGGATCATTGTTGCTGAACAATAAAGCTTTCTGGCTTATTTGAATGTCAACAATTCAGAAAAGTTGATGTTTTGGAGCCATCAAATAAAATGTTTTTTGTGAAACAGTTTATTATTTCAGTGGTAATTATTTGAATCATTCATGGCAAAGGATGTTTACTAATGAGGGCTTGGCGGCCGCAAATTCCAGAGAGACTGAATGCTCTTTGTGCTGACAAAAAGGCCCAAATCACAAGAGAGGAACTGACTGGACAAATCATTCATCTATGCAAATGCCAGCTAAAATGGTCAGATGCATTTATTACCCTCCTCATTATAGTAAACAAGGGAGGAATCGTGACTGGCAGTTATCAACTTGCCCTGAAGTATGATTTGCTTTCCTACTACTATTTAAATGAGAGGGAAAAAGGCATTGCCACTGGGGACTTCGTTGGTGTATAAAAGAGTAAATGTCACATAGCCCAGTGCTTAAAGGCTCTTGATTGACAAATGTTTTATTTGACATATCAAACAATGATGGTTTTCATATCAAATAGCCCACATTTGTGAAGCAAAAATTAACCCTTGGAAGACTAGTGTAAAACTAAAGCAGGCTCAAGGAAGAAGTCACAGCTCAAAATAGAGATAAGCAATTTGGTTCCTAAGGAACTAAAAATACATTCTGCAACAGGTAACAAGAATGGCAAAATGTTTTATCACAGCACAAACACGGACACAATCGCACAAAGTACAGTGTAAAAAGACGTTCTTACCACTGGCTTCAACTGACCTACTTGCATTCTGTAGCTGTTTTAATGGTGAGAGAAAGGCCTAGCAAAGAATTAGTCAAAAGTACTAATCAAAACAACCTTGTCAATTTGGGATCATCATTCCATTCTCATAAAGACCAGATTATCCCAAGATAAACTGGCTTTTTTGGGCAAGGAGAGGACTCTTACATATGGGTGCTATCAAAGGTCTTATCAATAGAGGTAGTCCTTGACATAGCACAGTTCATTTAGTGACTGTTCAAAGTTATAAAGCACTAAAAAAATGACTTATGACCATTTTTCATACTTATGACCATTGCAGCATCTCTATGGTCACATGATCAAAATTTTAGAGGCTTAGCAACTGGTTCATATTTTGTAACCTTCTGACAAGCAAAGTCAGCAGGAAAGCAAGATTCACTTAACAACCGTGTTACTAATTTAACAACCGCAATGCTTCACTTAACAACTGTGGCGAGAAAAATAGTAAAATGGGACAAAACTCACTTAATAAATGTCTTGCTTAGCAACAGAAATGTTGGGGCCCCGCTGTGGTCATAAGTTGAGGACTACCTGTTCTCTGGAGTTGAGTCTTTTAGGCTTGGCTGAAAAGACCCTTTTGAAATGACACAAATACCAGCAAGACAGGAGTCACTAATACCAAGCTCTGGTTCATCCTGTAAGGGCTGATTTCCTCAACATTAGTAAGAGCCATTTCTGAAAAGTTAAAAAAAATAAAATAGGATGGTGATTTCCTGAGGAAACATGCAGGCACCTGAGTCTGTGTGGTTGTGCTTCTAAAAAGCACAACCTACCTCCTCTATCAATGGAACTCTTGCTTCGGCTACAAACCTGTCTGACTAAACTTTAAATGGTTGAAAGATGCCACTTTGCTTCAAGGCCTCCTTGGTGATTGGTGATAATGTGAGTTCTATTCTAGAATACTTGGAAGAAAGAGAAGATAGCTAATCTGTCTCATCTCTTCCACTAATGCATTCATTTAGTGTAATATACTGCTGCTGATGCCATTGTAGCTTTTGGGCCTCTTATCGGGAGAGAGATTTTTTTCCCCCAACCATGCTTATTTTCTAAGATAAGATTCTGAAATACTTTAGCAGAAACAAAATGGCTAACACAAATCTATCCTTTCATTTCTTCAACTGAAGAAGCCAGACATTGGAATCACCTCCAAGCCAATGAAGTTGCATTAACTCTTACATCAAAAATATTTCATTCAATGGTTAATAGCCCCAAAGTCAATATTTCTTTTTATCAAAGCCATTTAACCAGGGGTGAAATCCAGCAGGTTCTGACAGGTTCTGGAGAACTGGTAGCAGAAATTTTGAGTAGTTCAGAGAACTGGCAAATGCCACCTCTGGCTGGCCCCAGAGTGGGGTGGGAATGGAGATTTTGCAATATCCTTCCCCTGCCACACCCACCAAGCGATGCCCACAGAATCGGTAGTAAAAAAAAATTGGATTTCACCACTGCATTTAACTGGGATGAAATGCTATGAAACTGATGATGTGACCTCATTACATAGCAAAGAAGCCATGGACAATCCATCCTACACAACTCCTTGGACACATCTACATACTAATTTGTTTTCATATTACAATAAATGTATCCCAGAAGATACCATAAACTGCGAGTTAACAATGGGTCATAGATTGTACTCTTGAGATCTGCATATTTTATGGATCTTCCGGCATAAAAAACTATTTTACTCCAATGCCCCTCCATTTTGTATCTTCGTTCATCTTAGGAACACTCCCTTCATGCCACCTTCTATATGATATTTTTGTACAATCGTACATTGTACAAATGTATAAGAAGTTCTTGCTTTAGGTGGGAAACATGGCAATTTAACCATCTCTGAAGGGAGACAATTTTGCAGCTTCTTTTGCCCCCCAGTTATTTGGGGATGAGCCTTTTTTTTTTACTCTGGATTTGTCTTATTGTTCCTTAGGGCAAGTCACAGAAATGGAGTTTTCCCCAATTAGCTGGTGAGGAGGTAGGGTTTTACATCAAGTTGGCAGCTGTGATGCAGCCTAAATTTATAGATCCTTCCTAATTTCTATAATGCAACTTTTGGATTATAAATTCTTTTTCAATTAAAGAAACATTTTCTTCTGATACAGACAAGTGTTTGGTGATTTTCATTATTTCTGATATTATAAAATTTAGAAACACCTGACAGCTTTACTCATTTTTGCCTCACAAAAAATGGAGAACCAAAGAGATTAAATTATTTAAATGGATAGAAATAACTTTCCTTTTTGAAAGAGCAAATAGAAAGGTCCTCTTCTGTGTGAAAGCTGTCTTGTTTACATATCAAAACAAATCCTTGAAGGAAATTAGAGCACAAGATGGCTACTTTAAAGGAAATATTTGGCTTATGGGCCTGTGAAATGTTTGAACTTTTTAACTCTATATTGGAACCAGAATTACTGGAAATGAACATATCTCTCTGGAGACAGATAGTGGATCCCTTCTGAGATGAATTCACTGGATTTACATATGCAACTGGACGATAATTTAAAAACGGGAAAAAACTGGATTACCCTTTCAAACTGAAATATAAGAGATTTATTGGAGTTACTTCATAGAAACTACAAGTTGATTTAAAAGATGAAAAAAATGAGAAAGGAGGAAAAGATACTAGAAAAAAACAAGTATGAGAAAGAAAGAAAGTAAAAGAAGGAAGGAAGGAAGGAAGGAAGGAAGGAAGGAAGGAAGGAAGGAAGGAAGGAAGGAGTAGAGAGATTCAGTTAAGAATGTGGTAGGGTGACAATATATGTATATTAATCTTTCCCACCCAATATTTTTGGATTGCTAAACTTCAGATTCATAGTCTCATGTGAAAACGCAGTTGAAGAGAATTAGGTTAGGTTAGGCATGGTGGGCGCATAGAGTTTACATTAATATACTTTTGATCTGATGTGATTATAAAAGTTGTTAGATGGACATGTACACAAATGAATAGAAAGAGTATTACCAAGGAGATCATTTTCAATTCACCCAATTACAAAATAAAAATAATCAGCTAAAGAAAGCTGACTTCTTACACTGAAGCTCTTTAGAAAAGGGCAGAGAGAGTGCCTTTTCCTTCTTTTTCAATTAATCTTATATCCTATGGGATCCTATGTATCCTTTACAGTATTTTGAATAAATTTGTGTAAGAATTTATTTACCCTAGTGAATGGCAAATTAGCTTGATTGGAATATTATTTAATAATTGCTACCCCATTAGTTTACCCTACATTATTTTTCCCAGTAAAATAGAGGACTATTTAAGCAGTTGTTATTTTGTGGCTATAATTTAATGTTGTAACTCTTTTCCATTCATTTGCTGCATGATTGCCAATTCACATCAGTTTGGAGTTACCAAGGCAAGAACCAAGCTTGTTTTACCCAAATGGAGACCAGTGATTAGTATATGAGAAACCGCACCATCTAAACAGGCGGAAAGATTTTTTTTAAAAAAAAACATAGTATTTTAATAAAACTATGTTTTTTTTAAAAAAGAAATTCTTTCCACCAGTTTAGATGGTGCAATTTTTTATTGTTTAATAAAATTAAATACAACACTTACAACAATAAAAAACTGAAACAAATTAAAATATAAAAATAAAATATTAGAAAGTGCAGAAAAGAAAGAAAAATAGGAATTTAATAAAGAATACTGTATTAACATATTAGTACTATATTATATAAAACAGAAATAATAATATATCTATTTTAACTTTCATCAAATAAACCAAATGTATATTATTTCCTTTTACTTTTAACAATCTTGATCTTCAGTCCCTTCAAATAACGTTGTAGAACTTGATTAATTTTCATTTTTCATTTGTCTCTTCGCATAATTTCTTCAAAGTTTAACAAGCCTCTCTTACAAATCAAAGAAAGGAAAATTAGGCAGCTCATTCCCTTGGTATATACCTTTTATTTATTTAGACAGTTTCTTTTGTATGTCCGGTGTAGTATTTCTCCCCCCCCCCAATCTTTTCTGTAGCCTGTCATTTTTAACTCAACTTTCAGATCAGTTCAATCTTGTTCATTAAAACTTGTTCCTCTTCCATAGCATCTTTTAAACACAATCTACTATAGAGGAAGACAGTTTTAAAATGAATGTCTAGGTCCATTATTCAAAAATACAATGTTCATTCTAATTCCATTCAATGCCCAACCCTCAGTCCCATCCTATCAGTAAAAGCAAAAGCAATTTCCTATTTATTTATTTATTTATTTATTTATTTATTTATTTATTTAGTCGCATTTCTATGCCGCCCAACTCCCAAGGGACTCTGGGCGGCTTACAACAGAGATGGGAAGGATTCTTATAATTAATTCCAAAATCCTATTTGAAATCCAACTAGATACCAAGTTTGTTTGTAACTTTCCAAAATCAAAGTTCTAATCAGCCTTTTGCTGTTTTTTTAAAATGTTTTTTAAATCCTTAAATTTGTATTTAAAATTTCCTTCACTAAGCATTAAAGGAAACATAATCTGATGTTTTCAGACTTTCAATCCAAAAGTTCCTAATAGCCGAAAAACTATCAATAAGCAATTTCCAAAAGTGATTAAAAAAGGAAATGTGAATCCAGTGTCCTTTTGAAAATATCAAGCATAGTTTGAGCAAAATCGTTATTCTCTTATCTCCCTGAACTCCAACCCTGTTGGACACTTGTAGTCTTTTTGCAAGGAGCAACTGTGTGGAGCACTTGTGGGGAATCTCAAATCCTCTCCTTACCCAAAGAGTAACTAATTAAAGAGTTACAAAGGGTTAATTAAAAAAATAACCACTTCCATCTTCATTTTACCATTGAACATATCTATGGTTTGGCTAATCTAAGGATATTTTTCTAAACTATTCCAGAAACAACATCCAAATTTCCAGTCATTTATTTCTTCTTGATGCTGATTGTACATTAATTCCTAGGATGAATAATTGAAGTATCAGACTCAACATTTCAAAAATAAAAACAAAAAAAAAAGCCATATCACCTTAAGTCTTATTTAGAACTGAAAGTAACAAGTTCTAAGTCATAAGTTAATCAAGGAATCTATACATAGGTCTTCATTAGCATACCAGGAATCAATCCACAAATGATAAAATCACTAAACATGCAGTCTTAATACTGCTTAATTCAGTCATGCTTAAAACATTTTAAGCACACCAGTATCTTTCTTAATTTATGGAAATTATAATTTTATAGATAAATTAACACAATCAACAACCTCGAGGAAAACATTCAGTACTATTTTTTGAAATTTGTTTAATTTTTCTTAATATTTATAAGATATGTTTGGATGAGAAAAATGTGGAAAGGATATTGAATCAACATTTTGCCAGAGTATGACGAAGTCCAGTTACACAGAGAAGAAAACTGGGAAGATTTTCTTTTCAGTGATGGGCAAACATTTTTTAGGAAAATTAGGAAATAAAGTTAAGAGTAAAAAAAAAAACTTAAAAAGAAAAATCAATCTCAAACTTTCCTTACAAAAGGCAGAATAGCAATATAAATATTGCAGTATAAAATATTGCCAAAACCAAGGAGATAATTTTTAAAAAATTGCTTTATAACCTGAAAATTTTACATCTTGCTATAAGCACAGGAAAAAGAAAAGTCATCCTTTGTTAGTAATAAACTGGCAATTATTTGGCTATTGTTATAACCACAGAACTTTACTAGTGCTCAAGAACTTTAGTCATTGCATGATTTACACTCTATTTTATAACTTTACAAATACTGAAGGATCTCATATATATTTTTCTTGTTACAACAGGCTTCCTTTTATTTCTCTTTTAGAGATCAAATTGTTCTTTTTTAATATTTTATATAAAAAGTTGTATTTTATTTAATTTTATTAATAACTGAACTTTCTCATAGAAGTTGAGATTTTAAAGATAAGCTTACAGGATGGCATCCCATCCAGATACTAATCAATTCTACTAAAATGGTAACTTGTCCTTTGAATTGATTTTGACGTCTCGTGATGTCTATATAACTTTCTCAGCAGCATCACAGAACTGCTTTGTCATTACACCAATCCAGAATATTTTCTGACTTCCCAGTCCACCATATAGTTCCAGGGTATCCTGATTATGATTCATCCTAAACCTTTTGCCCCTGCTTAATTCTTTTAAATTAGTGAGGCCAGTTAGGTGCTTAATTTCAATTAATCTCTTGTATCAAGCCTTAGACCAGGTTTGCAGCCCAGTATTAGGCCGTGGCCTGTTCGGAACCAGGCAGTGGAAGTGGCACGCAATCACTCACACAGACTTCTTGCGCGGAACCATCCCATCTCCCCACTCCCACCAGTCCGCAAAATTGAAAAGGTTGTGGAACGTTGCCTTAGACTATGCCTCCAAGATTGGTCCAATACTTCTATTATGAAAATAACAAAGTGGGCAAACCACACTGATGCCTTGCTGGTAAAAGGCATAGCCAAAGGTCCCAATCTTTCAATAAATAAATAAATAAATAAATAAATAAATAAATACAAGATTCTCAGGCATGGCATCTATCATTTCTTGAGAGCTACCACCTGGTGCAAACCTTGCTATACAATCGAAAATAATTTTATGAACATTACTTGAGATGTCTAAGTTTATGAATAAAATCTTCAGCAGTAATTCATAATGTATACATTGGAAGAAGCTTCTTTATACCTTTTCTTTTACTTTTCCCTCTTCCTTGCATTTTTTTGCTTTCTCTTTGATGTCTTTCTTCTTTTTCTTCTTTCTTTTTTAGTATTAGTATTTAGTATTATTAATAAAGTCATTAAAAATGAATTTAATCAAATTATTCGTTTTAACACATTTGCATTCATTTTTATTATAGTCAACCTGATTTGCATATGTTTATATATGAAAGATTGGGTATCAATAGTTTAAAAAGATGAATAAACAGGACTGTTGTTAAGATGAAAAATCATTTCTATTAGAAAGAAAAAGCATATTGCTTTTCTATCTGACAGATTATAATAGATCTGCTATAATCTGATTCTTGCTTGTAATGCCTATGCCTGTGGCCTTTTAAGAGAACAGAGCCATGCCAGATCAATTGAACATAAGGCCACAGAGAACATGTGGGTGGATGCCACCTCCAAAGGTTCAGGGTCATTTTTACTTACATGTTGTTTGACTGCACACTTACCTTCAGGAAGGTTTCACAGCTCTGAAAGTATTGGCTTTGAATATATTTCACACCAAAATATATTAGCTACCAAACATACCTTAGAAGTAGCAGTCAACTGTTGATGGATAAAATACTATATGAAATTCGGGGGCGCGGACGACTCTGAAACTGAAAACCCAGTTTAAATTTATGTTCTTTTTAAACCATTTTCAGAATGATAGACACATAGAGACAACCCTGTTACATATTTTGTTAGCTAATTCACTAACAAGAATTGGAGGCATGAAATGTTAAAACAACACTTGTTATCTAATTATGATCGTAAACAGGAGATACAATTATGCGCAGCAATAATGGAAGAGGCAAGCTATCCTATGAATAAGCCAGCATCGAGACCTGATTAACTGGACATATAACCACTGAATATGTTCAAGTGGCAAAAACGTTAGAAATGATGGCTAAAATGTGGCTTAAAAAAAACCTGTATCGTTTTAGCCAATTCAAACTACCTTATACTTTGTGGAAATTGATTACACAGTGAAAGTGTTACATTAAAACCAAGACCACAAACAAACAAACAAACAAACAAACCCTCAGAGAACAATATAACTGAAACAAGGATGATTTCTAAATGGATGTATACACCTCCTGAGCTCCTTCAGATTGCACTGGTAAAATTGGTGGCATGACTGTTGAAAATCAGAAATATTATTTCCTCTTGTTTTGGAATATGAACATAAAACTGTACACTGTTATTTGTTATTATTAATTAATATATTTCCATGCCACAATGAAAAAAACATAGCATATGTTTTAATGCAATTTAAAATAATATTTAAATTTATGAGATTAGGAAAAAATAGGAAATAGAAAACTGGTATTGTGCTGAACTGGGCTTTTATGATCATATTTTTCAGAGTTTCCCAAGCTTCTTGAGTTGTTTTCCCCTTTAGGATTTGCACCCAAGGAATCTTTGAAGATCCAGATTCCTTTGAATCTGGTGATTCTTCCCAGCTGAGTTATTTATTGTTTCACACCTAAAGACAAAATCTTACCAGACTGAGGATTCTGTTATTTACATTTACCATATACTCATAGGGACAAGCTGTCTTCATCTTCTTTCTCTCACAAAATTTTTGGGCTGAACTACCTTTTATTTTTCTGGAATGCATCCTTTTCCTCCTGTTAATGCAAATCACACAGCCAACACTACTGAGAAAAAGAACATGGTTACCTCTGGTGTACCTTTTGTTGACAGTATGTGTTAAAGCTTTTGTTCCTTACTACACATGGTTGTGTATGGCTGCATTGAGACCACATTTGATGAAAAAATGTATTAGGCTATTATAGAAACATATAAAGGAATTTGCAGAGAAGAGAATGCTTAGCTAACAAGGATTACAATATATTGTTGACCTCACCCAATTCCTAAGAGGTCTGTAAGGGGTGTGCATAAGTGCACCAACGTGCCTACCGTCCCTGCCCTACTGTCCCCATTTATTCGTATCCATTTCCTGTATTCATAATCATGTTTATTCTTATATCTGTTATCTTATACAGTTTGTTTGACAAACTAACTAACTAAATAAATAAAATAAATACTTTCTCATTGGGCATTCTCAGTTCATCAAATTCTCAATATGTGCACATTCAAACAAAGACAACTTCTTGCTGAAAGATTGTGGATTATTAGAGCTGAAAAGGGGCATCATGTTTCTTTCTACCATCAAAACCCCAATATATGTAGAAAACAACGCAACTTCATTTGTGTCAAATATTTATTATCACCTAGGTGTTCCATTTCTGAACTACAAATATCTAGTTAATCACTAGATGAGAGAAAAAAATCCCCTACGAAACCATCAATTCTGAGAATGAATTTAAATACAATGTGGACAAATATTTTCATTGGTAATGTGGGCAATCTAGTTCTTGTTTTAGGGCTGCTTTATCACCACTAATGACGTAGTTGAATTTCACCTTGAAAATTATATATCAATGTGTAATCAGATTATGGTTTCATTATACAATTCTGAAAAATGTAAATGCCTTCATAGATATCATCTAGTATCTTAAGATTTGTCATACAGTATAATATTTATTATTCTTCATTCTAGTACAGAATACAGTGTTGAAGGAAATGTCAACATTAGCACACTGTCCTTTTATTTTCCAGAAAACCAGGGAGGGTTCCTTCTGAGATGTTTCCTGCACACTTCCTTCTTTTGGACTGACACATCTTTAAGTGCCGGTTGTCTAATCTGTGGCACTCTCTCCTGTTTTTCTAGGTCATTCCCATGTATTATTACGAGAAACAGTATAATGGCTTGCAGATAATCTCTAAATTAGAGATGCTATTTTTCATAGACTAGCATAAGTATGTTTGTGGTAAAACTGGATTTTGCTTGGGCTTGGGTCAAAAAGTAGCCAAAATAATTAATAGAAGAAAATGTGCATAGGGGAGAGTTACAGCTAAGGTTAGTAAACTGGAATAAACTTCATTAGCATATTAAAATGACATGCAAATGTCTAGATTGATCAAAGTCTTGATGGGTGGGAAAGATCAGTATTTATCCATATGATCATGGGATGTAAAAAATTATGAGTTGGAATAAATAGTTAATGAACTAATGAAAGAAAAATAGATATAATGTGTGACTGTGAAACTAAAGAAAGGAGAAAGTTGTAACGGATCCAAATGATCTTGGTCTGAGCTTGTAAAGTCCAGCTGATGAATACATGCAGAAAGGTGAGTGTGTAATTTTAATTACAAGTGGAAACATTCAAGTGTATGTCAGAAAGTATAAATTGATATGATCCATACTCTTGCATCAACCTCATCGACAAAGCCTGGGAAGACATCACGTACTGGACCTTGAACTCAGTGTGGAAGAAATTTTGGCCTGAATGCATTGCTGAATGAGATTTTGAAGGATTTGAGCCTCCTGTTGTGGAGGAGATCATATCTATGGGTAAGAACATGGGTCTTGAAGTAAACAGTGATGACATCGAACTGGTCAAAGATCACGATGAGGAACTGACAACAGATGAACTTGTTACACTCCAGAATGGGCAGCATAAGATGCTCACTGAGGAGCAGTCATCAGAGGAAGAAGATGAAAGGGAGATGATTAAAAGTGATGTGTTGAAAGATATCATAGGAAAATGGAATGGGTGCCAGAATTTCTTTGAAAAGCACCACCCTGACAAAACTCTTACGAATAGAGTATTGAACATAATAAACGATCATGTCATCTCTCATTCCCGTAAAGTTTTGATGCGCAGGAAAAGACAAGTCACATTAGATTGGTTTTTGGTGACTGTTGGTCCACCAGCTAAACGGATAAAAAACAAAAAAACCCGACCCAGAAATTCCTGAAGTAAAACATTAGAAGACGAAGAAATCGCAAAAGAGAAACCACCTGAAGGAAAACGTTCTTCCATCGCGGAAGCAGACTCTCCCTCAAAATAGTAATCTCTCTCTCTCAGAGTCAACCGACTGGACAGATTTCTCTGTTGTTCAAGGTTTTCTCAGTGTTATTAAATGATTTTAATAAAGGATTTTACATTTTAATATTATACTGTGAGTTCTATGGCATAATTAACTTTTTTTGTGCTTAAAAATCTTTAAAAAACAATATTTATATACAGTTTGTACGGGTCTGGAATGGATTAATCATATTTACATACAATCCAATGGGAAAATTTGGTTTGGGTCATGACCAAATCAGATTGCGAACAAATTATGGAACAAATTATGGTCGTGATCAGAAGTTCCACTGTATCTTTATGAAAGTCAGAATCCATAGATTGGTGATAATTACATATTTTTATATATATTATTACATAATCAGTGAATAGCTATAGTTGAAGAATCAGAGATGCATCTTGCGGAAAAATATAAAACATTTTGAACAGATTGAAAAATATGGTGGTACTGTTAAAAATAGTGAGTAAATGATTAGATTGCATTGAAACTGAATGAATTAATAGAGTGAATGTTTGTTGAAATTCTACTCAGAAAAGTTCTACAGGTAGCCCTTGACTTATGACTACAATTGAGCCCAAAATTTCTGTTGTTAAGTGAAACATTTGTTCTTGCCACAGTTGTTAAGTGAATCACAGCAGTTGTTAAGTTACTAAGACGGCTGTTAAGTGAATCTGGCTTCCCCGTTGACTGCTTGTCAGAAGGTTACAAAAGGTGATCACATGTCCTTGCGACACTGCAATCCTCATAAATATGATTCAGTTGGCAAGTGTCTGAATTTTGTTCATGTGATCATGGAGATGCTGCAAGGGTCATAAGTGTGAAAAATGGTCATCAGTCACTTTTTTCAGTGCCATTGTAACTTCAGTCACTAAATGAACTGTTGTAAGTCAAGGACTACCTGTATTTGGTTCCTCAGTCTTTGTTCACTGACCTTTGTCCAGAAATATGCAGTAAGCATTGTTTTGAACCTCCTTTATTTCTGACATTTTTTTCCCTATTGCTGTACCTTAAACCAGCTCCTATTAAAGTCAGAGCCCAATTTAAACTCTTGGTGTTAATGCTTAAGGCCTTGTAGTTCGCTGTACTGTACTACCTGCTTCAGCAAATATGTTGACATGAGTCTATTTATCTAACATAATCAATAGGACAGTAGCTTTGCTCCATTTCCTCCTTTTGCAGGCTGTTTCTTTTCATTTATGTGCATCCCTGGTTATCGAGCTATCTTCTCTCCTTATTCTTCACAGATCCTAGGATGTATTTAAAAAAGACTTGAAAAGGTACTTAATGAGAATTGGTGGAAGTGATTGTGAGCAGATATTGGGAATGGCTGCGGGTTTAGAATAGTTTTGTTGTTAGACTTAGTAGCAAAGATAGACAACAGAGCTATCAGATTATAGATTAAGGATTTCATAATTGTGAGTTGTTCCTACTGTAAATTTAAATCAATTATGCTGTTTTCTGGTTTTATTGCTTTTGCATGATTTTAACTATTATTCTTTAATGTTGATGGTGGTTGACTAGTTATAAATAAAAATTTTAATTGCTTTGAATATATGGTTTTAAGCATAAACATTCATACATATTTAAATGACAGGGATATATATAAATGTTTATAATTATTTATGATTGGAGAATAAGAGAAGAATATAACAATGTTGAGAAATTATCTGTGTGGGACAGAGCATTTCTTTGGCAGCATCAGGAATGATCTGGGGTAAATGGAAACTGGATAAGAAAGAAGATATGTCCACTGCTTGGAACAGAGTAAAAAGAATTATGTTGCAGGTGCCAGAAAACTGTGCAGGATATGCTGTTAGAAAGTGTGAAAATTGATGCTTGGAATGATAAAGTGAAAGTCTGTGGATGAGAAAATTGCATATAAGAGAAAGATTGCAGCAAAAATGAGAAATGATATTGTATAATGTATATAAGGAGAAACATAATTGCAAAAAAACATAGTGAAAGAGAAGGAACAGTTCAGATTAAAAGCAAAGAAAATGCAAAATGATCTTGATTGGAATAGATTGTTTTGAAAGTCAGGAAAGAGAGCTAAACACGAGGACTCTAACACAGTGAATGGCATTAAAAGTTATGAAATGATTTGTGGTGAAACTGAAATGAAGAAAATATGGAAGCAATATTTTAGAAATATGTATTGGAAAGATGATATATTAAGGGAAGAACTGTAACAAATGGTCGAAATTCGGAATTAAGAATGAATTGGTACTGAATGTATGTAGAATGAATACAAAAGAGTGGCCAATATGCAAGTACATGGAGGTGATATGGTTACAGAGAAAATGAATGAGAACTGAATAAAACAAAATTATGCTTTGTGAAAGAAGCATAATGGGTCAAGAGGAAGAAGAAGCCCAATAACATTGGTTAGATGGAGTTGAGGAAATCTTCAAAAAGAGCTGTTATCTTCAAGGGACAGAAATACAGAAACAGTGTAGATATATGGACAAGTCTATGGAGATTCTCAGTCATCCAGCTCATGGTTGTCCCAAAGGTATTTTTTCAAAAGACAACTGTGGACTTTGCTTTTCTATGGACATGGTTGAAAAGAAACCCTAAAGTCGTGCTGGTGTTAGCTAGATTCACCCTGTTTCATTTTCTTGTTCTGAGCTCTTTAATTTCCTTGGCTTAATATTTTTTATTTCCGTATCCCTGCTCTGAAATAATGTCAAAAAGAAAATATAGGTAGTCCTCAATTTATGACCATAATGAAGCCTAAAATTTCTGTTATTAAGTGAGACATTTGTTAAGTGAGCTTTGCCCCATTTTATGACCTTTCTTGCCACAGTTAAGTGAATCTGGCTTTGCCATTGACTTTACTTGTCAAAAGGTCACAAAAGGTGATCATATGACTTTGAAACACAGCAACGGTCGTAAGTATGAACTAGTTCAGGGGTGTCAAACCCCATCACATCACGGGCCATATCGCGATGTATTGGATTTTTGCCCTTGCGGAGCCGGGGGTGGGTGTGACCTGCCCAGGCCATGTTTGACACCCTTGAACTAGTTGCCAAGCATCTGAATTTTGATCACATGATCATGGGGCTGCTGCAAGGTTGTGAGTGTGAAAAACCGACATAAGTCACTTTTTTCAGTGCCGTTGTAACGTGGAACGGTCATTAAATGAACTGCTGTTGTCAAGTCAAGGTGTACCTGTATTATCAAATATGGAAAAGCAAAAAAAACCCATCGAGGACCCAGATTGTTGGGGGAAATATGCCAATTCTTGTAAACCCCTTAGAGGGCTATAAAGCACTGGGAAGTGGTATATAAGTCTAACTGCTATTGCTATTCACCCCTGCTCTTTATTATTATTTTTTAATTTATTATCTTTTTCACCCCTTTTGCTTTATTTTTTTGGTAAAACGTGCTAAGCCTCCATTCAGGCATGCATTCGTGCTTTCATTGTAGCTGCTCGGTAACTTGCCCAGAACTCTTTTGTAAGGGTTACTGCCTTTTGCCATCAAGGGATGCAGCTTGCCATCTACCCTGCTAATTGACCCGCAGCAAGCAACCCATCCTTCTGTAGAGCTTCTCGGTCATCCAGCTCATGGTTGTCCCAAAGGTGCTTTTTCAGGAGGCAACTGGATTTTCTTCTTGTTTCTTTTGAAGAAAGAAACTTCTCATCCAAGAAGCTTCTTCAGCTCTGTCAGGATTGGGGGGGGGGGGGGGAATGGAAGAATTTATATTCCTTGCAGACAGCTTGTAATGTGCATCCCTTTAGAGGGTCGTTGAAGCACTTGAAGATTTAACTGTGTCCTCAGGGTTACCTGCAGACTACAGGAACCAGGAGCACTACTCAAGTAACCTGGAGGACACAGATAAACCTCCAAGTGCTTCAAGGACCGTCTAAGAGGATGCAAATTACCACTGTCTGCAAGGAATATAAACCCTTTCTCAATGTCCTGTCAGAGCTGTCAGAAGCTTCTTGCATGAGAAGCGAAATGTCTTCAAACGAAAAAAACAAGAAAGTCCATGTTGCAATATTTTCAGGATCAGACTCAATAATTAAAATAAGAATAGTATGTTTAAATAAAGCTCTGTTTAATCACAGATGGCATTCTATATTCACTGAATATTCACAAATAGAAGCACTGAAAAATGGCATACAGCTCCTTATATATACAAGGGGAGGAGCTAGATATGGGAGTGGTTAGACATACATACATTAAGCAATGAAAATAAGTTAACTCTTGATATACTGTACAGATACTATTTACATGATGGAGAATAAAGCATTTACTTGTGACAAATCCCCCTCTAAATGCTGATTCGACATATGACAATAATTACATTCAGATTCAGAACAATATAAAACTTGTAGCTTGGTAGTTAAGTATTTGTGTTGTTTAGAAGGTAAAGGTTTTGTCAAGATGTCAGCTATTTGCTCTGATGTTTCACAATGAATAGCTTTAATAAATCCGTCTTGTGATAATTGCCTTACATGTTTGAATTTTATATCTATATGTCTAGATCGCTGTCCAATAGCATCAGATCTAGATATTTCGATGGCAGCTTTGTTATCTTCATGTATGATATAAGGCAATGAAGGTTTTTTCCAAATATTAGACAATAAATCATTAAACCATACTAGGTTATTTGATGCTTTAGACAGACAAACATATTCTGCCTCAGTAGTTGATGTAGCTACCAAATCTTGCTTACCAGTGTACCAGTAAACTGGGCAGCCGTTAAGGAAAAATATATAGCCAGATGTACTTTTTCTACAAGTGACATCACCAGCCCAATCTGCATCTGCATAACATGTGAGAATGGGTTCATTTGTATTATTGGGTTCTAATAACAAGCAGAAGTCTAAGCTATTTTTTAAGTATCTTAATATCCTCTTGACAGCTTCCCAATGGTATGATAATGGTTTACTGACATGTCTGGATAATAAGTTAAGGGGTAAAGCAATATCAGGTCTAGTCCAGTTAGAGATATAGAGAAGAGAGCCGATAACAAACCTATACAATGTGTTATCTTTAAATTCTGGAGATGACTCATCAGTGTTTCTTAGAAAATCAGTCTGCATGGGAGTATCACATGGTTTGGCATCATTTAGGTTACATTTGTTTAAGAGTTCTATAATTTTATCCCTTTGGGAAAGTTTGAATCCCTTCTTTGTTTTGCTGATTTGAACACCAAGATATTTGTTTACTTTCCCTAATGATTTTAAGGAAAAGTGTTCATTGAGTTGTTACAAAAGTTTCTCTCCTTTTTGTATCTTTGCCTATATATAGAATATCATCAACATAAATCAATACAAATTCTGGAGAATCACCTTCACTCTTAACAAAGAAACAATTGTCAGAAGTAGTGGCAACAAAGTTCATAGTTTTAAGTACTTTGACTAAACATTCATACCATCGCTTGCCAGATTGTTTCAATCCGTATAGACTTTTGTTTAATAGCCATATATCATTTTTGTTTGTATATTGACTATGAGGAGCTCTTACATATATATCTTTATCTAATTTGGCATGTAAATATGCAGTTTGTATATCATATTGAAATACCTCGAGATTAAGTGCTGATGCTATAACTAGAGCTGTTTTAACACTCTCAGTTCTTACAGTAGGAGAGTAAGTGTCTGTATAATCCTCAGGATATTTTTGAGCATAACCTTGTGCGACTAGTCTGGCTTTATACAGTGTGTTACCTCCTTCCAAATTCTTAATTTTATATATCCACCTGGTACCAATAATAGTCTTATCCCTTGGGGCTTGTGTGGGTGTAAAAACATTCAATTCTTGTAAGCTATTCATCTCCTTGGTCATTGCTGATTCCCACTTTTCTCTTTCTTTGGGGGGAAGTTTCAGCACTTCTTCATAAGTGTTTGGTGTTACTATTTCTCCATTCATATACATTACATAATCTTTGTATTTATTAGGCACCTGATTTCTGTTACTTCTGGTTGTTCTCACTGGTATACTATCATTGTCATGTAAATACCTTGCTTCCTTTTTTGTTACTGAATCAGTTTTTATTTTGTGTTGACTATTTGTCCATGTTCTAACTTTGTTTTTGCGTGTGCTGTTATTGTTTTTCTTTTCAATATTCTTATTTTGATGTTCAGTGTCTGAATTGGTGTTTGGGAATATTTCATTAAGGTGTATTTTGGACCAATTGGCCTGTTCATGAAATACTGCTGTTCTTGAAATTATGAATCTGTTATTGTTATCAATAAATCTGTATCCTTTTGTGCCTGTTTCGTATCCCATGAATTTAAGTCTTCTGGATACGTTTTCACCTTTACGCCTTAATTGTTTAGGTATATGTACGTCTGCAGTGACTCCAAATATATGCATGTGTGTTAACTTAGGTTTCCTACCGTACATCACTTCATATGGTGTTTTATTCACTATGCTGGACCAAGTCCTATTTTGGGTGTAATTGGAAAATTGTAAAGCTTCTGACCAGAATTGTTTACCTAAACCAGCATCTTCTAATGTGGATCTAATCATGGTTTGTAGTGTCGAGTTCTTTCTCTCTGCCACTCCGTTCCGGAATGCAGAGAAAGGACTAGATGTGTAATGCAACATCCCTTTATCTTTTAGCCATCGTGAGAATTCGTTTGACATGAACTCACATCCTCTATCTGTCATAATTTGTTTTATTCTAATGTTGTGTTGTGTCTCTATGCGTTTGTAAAATTCTTTGAATTTCTGAAATGTTTCATCCTTATGTCTTAATGTGTAGACAAACCCATAACGACTATAGTCATCCACAATGGTTAGAAAATAGCGTTTTTTATATGTGATTGATGGTGTCAATGGGCCAACTAAGTCCATGTGTACTAATTCAAAGATTTGTTTGGTTGACCTGGTTGATTTTTTGGGCCTGGGGCTAGTTTTGAGTTTTGTGGATTTACACACTGAGCATTCTAGATAGTTTTTACAGTTTTTTATTTTAACACCATCAGCATGTTCAATCATTTTTTGTACTACAGGAAAACTAGCATGTCCTAATTTTCTATGTAAGATATGAGCACATTCATCATGAATGGGTTTGCCTATATTAGGTCTTTTATCATTGGATGAGTTTTTGTTGTTATGAACTACCTCATGTTCCTCATTATCACTATTACTATTTTCTTCGTTATTTATGTCATTGTCATCCTCTATGTTGGAATCAATATTGTGTAAACATCTTTCATTTGTTATTAAGTAAGGTAAGCCTCCTTTTTATAATGATAGTACCTACGCTTGTTTCATTTTTCTTTAAAGCTGCATTCCCTTTTGAAAAGACTATGTTTATGCCAGATTCTCTGCTTAGTTTTATTGCACTAAGTATGTTATGAGGTATTTCAGGTATTAACAATACCCCCTCTATTTTTCCTAGGCCAGGTAAGATTATATTTCCTCTACCTATGACTTGGACCTTCTCTTGATTAGCTACTTTGATTACAAATTTATCTTTAACAAACGAAGATAATATATTTTTGTTGTGTGTAGTGTGATTTGTTGCACCAGAGTCAATGAGCCAATCGTTATCTTCTGGTCTATGTATGTTGTTGTTGTTGTGTTTGTTCAGTCCATTCAATGAACCAGATTTTCTATCTCTTGAATCATCTCTACCCCCTCTATGTTCCTTATAGATGGGTGGACTTCTATATCTATGTCTGTCAGTGGATGACTGTCTGTTGTGATATCTATCTCTATGATCTGTCCTATGTTTATCTCTGAGGAATTTAGGACAATCTCTTCTATTATGCTCCTTTGACCCACAATTATGGCATTTGATTGGTTCATGGTATCTTTCTTGAAATACCACTTTCTTATATTGCTTATGCTCTATGTGATTATTATAACGATTTCTTCTCGAATTGTCTTCAGCTATCAAGCTATTAGAAAGGTTTTCTATGGATAAATACCCTAAATTGATTGTATCTAAATGGGATATATAATTATTCCAAGATGGGTCTAATGAATTGATAATAACACTTTTCATTGTTTGATCTGAAATTATTTCTCCTCTTAGTTGTAATTCTGCTCTGACTTTGTTTAAGTATATTAAATGTTCACTTATGGTGACCCCAGATTTTAACCTGGCTGAAAAGAAATCCTTAGACATTCTTGTTGTAGTGGCTACACTATCACTGTGAAACAGCTTAAACATGCATTGAACAATTTCTGATACAGTTAGATTTGACTTAATACTATGATACATAGCAGGAGATATACTGGATATTAGTAAGAAAAATGCTCTATGGTGTAGGCAGTCCAATCTTAAAGTCCAAGGTCTTTTTGGAGGGTTAGTAATGAAAAACAATAAATTTTCTTTCATAAAGACAACTTGGAGCTGTTGGCACCACTCTTGTAAATTAACACCATCTACCCTCAGTTTTGGGAAATCATTGGGTAAATTCCCAATGTTGTTAGCTCCATTACTTACAACTGGAGGAAGTCCATGGTCTTCTAAGTGTTGGTAACCGCAGAATGGCATGGGGATGCTAGCG
Source organism: Arizona elegans (assembly GCA_022577455.1). Lineage (NCBI taxonomy): Eukaryota > Metazoa > Chordata > Lepidosauria > Squamata > Colubridae > Arizona > Arizona elegans. The sequence continues at coordinate 228,270,852 of JAKOOJ010000001.1, read as the reverse complement.
ACGACTTTAAATGGCAGTCTCTGTCTTTCTCTTGCTTCGAAGCTGTCTGTGTAGCTTTGCACATGCGCATTGTCCATTTCGCTCCTGAAGTCATGGTGAAAGGTTCTCGTCGCTGCAGCTCCCTCGTATTGTTCTTCTTCGGAAGACTCGGTCTCTGGTTCAGCCTTGGGAGTCCTGGTGGCGATGGGAGTCTTTTTATTGAGAGCGCTGGTCTCTGGAATTGTTTGCGGCGTAGGTTGGTATCTGCAGGGCTCTCTGGGTTCAGGCGTCGATGCTTTCGCTGTTTGCATAGAGGCGTGCGATCTTCGGGAAGTTCGTTTACTCACTGTTCTTCCTTTTGTTTTTTTACTGCAGTTTTTCGCTGATTCTTTAGTTATTTTCAATTTTGACCCAAAAGTTGCAAAAAGCATTTTCATTGCAGACTCTACTTGATTTTCTATTGATTCTTCTTCAGTCTCTGTGTCAGACTCTTCTGATGTATGGATCTTTTCTCTTTTGTTTTTTGCATCAAGTAAGTCCTTTCGCGCCAGATATTTTGAATCTTGTCTTCTGATTGGCTCTTCATCGCTTAGACTTAAGGTTCGTTGAAACCAAGATGGCTGCCATTCAAAATTTTGCGCGGGATCATTGTTCTTCTCCTTTGTTGATTTTTGTCTGTAGACAAATCGCTCACCTTTTTTGAGTCTTTATTTTCATCTGTAACGATGTGCTTTTCTCTCGCTGCTCCGCTTTTTTTCAGTAGGTCTTGGAGGTTCGCGATGAGGTTTTCATCGTTCTTTTGATCTTTTAAAAGTTTTAGTATTTCTGACCTGAGTTTGTTATTTTCTATTTCGTTTTCTTTTTGATCATTGTTCTCATCTATTATTTCTTCGTTGTCTGTAGTACAGTCTTCAGATTCTCTCGATATTTCAGTTGCGCATTCATCAATTATTTCTTGTTCTGCTTCCATTTCTTTAGTATATGCCCTGGTGTTGGGTCTTATTTTTTTGCTTTTTGATTTTTCTCTCTCTGACATTGTTGAATTTTTTGATTGAGTCAATTAACCATCCTCTGCTACCAAATTGTTGCAATATTTTCAGGATCAGACTCAATAATTAAAATAAGAATAGTATGTTTAAATAAAGCTCTGTTTAATCACAGATGGCATTCTATATTCACTGAATATTCACAAATAGAAGCACTGAAAAATGGCATACAGCTCCTTATATATACAAGGGGAGGAGCTAGATATGGGAGTGGTTAGACATACATACATTAAGCAATGAAAATAAGTTAACTCTTGATATACTGTACAGATACTATTTACATGATGGAGAATAAAGCATTTCCTTGTGACAGTCCAGTTGCCTCCTGACAAAGCACCTTTAGGACAACCCTTCCCCCTCCCTCTCTCCATGCCCAGCTCTTCCTTATTAACTACGCCACGCAGTCGGCGGCTTCTTCCTGTTCGAAGCTCCGCCTTCGACAAGCGCGGGGAGAGAGGAAACCTCCGCGCGCGCGAGAAGCGTTGCACAAGTCTCGGCTGGGCCGCGCGGTGCTTGAGACGGGCCTGAGCTCTGACTCTCGCTCCCCTCCCACGCCTCGGTTCCATGGCGCGTCCTCCAAATTGGCGGGGAGATGGTGGGGCGAGAAAGGCAAGGAGGAAATGGTGTAGCTAGTATGCGGGAGTGATCGCCCGCCGCGCGCTGGTCGGTGGCTGCAGCTTGTGAGCACTTCTCCGTGTATGTATGCGTGCGCGCGCGCTCTCAACTCGTCTCCCCTTGTAAACAACGCCGCCCGGGCAGGGCAGTTTCCTGCAAGCTCTTGCTTGAGGACCGCTTTATTATTTTGAGCACCTGCCTGGCTCGCATTGCCTGTAGTTGAAGTCGAGCAATGTGCTTGTCAGGTGTGTGAAACAGGGTGCTTGCACCTTGACAGTTTCTCTCCCCCCACCCGCATCAGTTAACAACCTTTGGGTCACCGTCGTTTCTAAATAAAATAGGTCCGTCATGGTGACATCACTTTCAAAAAGATCCTGTACTTCCTTTAGTTAGATCATCCTGCATATATGTTTTTTTTTAAAGGACGGGGCAAGTGCTGTAGGTCTATATTACTTAAGGACATTTGAGCTCTGACACTTCCTTATGAGTGCGCGCTCCCTGTTTTTACAAGAATAATTATTGAAGATATTTGAATGCTGTTTTAAGAAGTCAAGTGGGGAAACAATAAAACGATACAGTAATTACAACATAAAATCACAGCAAAGTAATACAAACCCTAGCCTAAAAGCAGACCTACCTTTGCCTGCTAAATTCTGTTTATTTAAAATTCTGTTTATTCTTCACAGAAAACGTTTACTTTCTTGCTTACATTTCTACTCCACATTCTTACTCTTGGAAGTAAGAGTTATAGTTTCCCTTTCTTCAACATAGTGTATATAATTTAATATTTAAATCCCCTTCCTAACAACCATCTTAGTTGACTTAGACCAGATGTGTCACGCGCTGGCCACGCCCACCCCCGGTTTAGCAAAGGGGAAAAAAGTCACGATACGTAACATGACAACGTGATGCCGCGAATATGACACCCCTGATTTAGACTATGAGACCTCATTCAGTGAGCTTCGGTAATCAAGGGTACTTGAACCTGGATGTCCTCAATCTTAGTGTATCATCTTAATATACCACACTGTCCTCCTCCTTTCAGATTTACAAACTTAAAAAAAGAAAAAAGAAAAGCTAAATTATTTAAACATGGGTTTTTATTGGCCATTGGTTTTATTTATTGTGATAAATATGTGGCCTGTTCAGTTAGTCCAAGATCATTGTAAAGTGGGACTCATAGTTTGGTTGATTAAGGATCTAATACCTTCTCTCTGACAGCTTCTTTCAAATGTGCCTTGTCTTGTCAGTAATTAGTCTGATTATAGAACTACTGTTTTTAGTGCCTTATAACTGTTCAGTATATGTTTGAGAGTTCTGATGCTGTAGACTTGTTTGACCTAAATCTTGTTTCTGTTGGTACACTAAATCCCTTTACTGCCTATCCTGGAAAGTATGGCTAAACATATTTCCTTTGAGTTGCAGACCTTTTCCCATTTGATTTCTGGATAATCTAACCCAACATAACTTCTATTAAAGCAAATTATATTCCAGTCTGACATATGTAACCCATGCAACATTGAACAGTTACCATTTATTTTTCCACCCTCTGTTTCACTCACAGTTACTACTATTACTGTTATATCTTATAAAAGACAATTCAGGTGGATTTTTATTTTTTTGTATTCTTTTGCTATATACAGAAGAATATACACTTGGGGAAGTACAATATTTATTTTTCAAAATTATACTCCAGGAAAATGAGAATATAACCATTGTAGTGAGATGCCAGAAAAAAATTGCAAACAGTTCTGTGAAAATGAAATATTCTCGGTAGCCACAGAAATGCAAATGAAAACAAACATAGAATAGCATCAGGGAGAAAAAAAATGCTTTGTTTTAAGATTTCACTGAAGATCCCACTAAATGAGAATTCAATTTAGCAGCTACCAATCTGCTGAGTAGCAAAGCAGTGTCATAAAAATAAATGGTTCCATATACTTGAGGTGTTATCTAGAAATGGAAAATATACATCTAAATTAAAAACACATATTATTAAGAAACAAAATCTTAAAAAATCCAGTGAATTTCTAGAATATATAACATTTGAGATAGAATAAATATAAGGACATTTCAGACTAAATCATAGAATTTTCTGGACAATATCCAAATTCATAATGAATGCCTGTGGTTTGCTATTGTAGTGTTAGGGAAGGATAGACAGAGCAAACACTGCTCTCCAATTAATGGATATGGTATTAGAATCCTAGGTCTCTGCTCTTTCTCCTGTATGGGCTCCTCTTCTGCCATAAAAATAGGTATATTGTCAGCCAACTCTCATTTTTTGTGTTTTAAATGATCTCTGTATCTTGGGGATCAAAGGGGTATTAGATATCTCATTATTTTGCATTTTACAACATTATTTTTTCTTACTCAATGAGGAAATTGCTGCTACCATCTTTCTCTCTCCTTTTGTCAGTTCTTCCCTGCTTTTCTCCTTGCTGCACAAAATGGTGATTAGAGGCAGCAGTGGCCGCATCTGTAGAGAAGCCTTATCTTCCTATTCTGTGTTAGGCAGGCAAAAAGGCTATATCTTTTTCTCCCGCATGCTTTAATGGTGGGGCTATCTATTTTTGCTGCCATGGCAAGGTCTCTTCAGGGCTTGTGAACCAAAAGAAACTTCTCTCTCAGAGCCAGGCATGGGGTTTCTTACTGTCCCAGCTGTCCCCAGTTCTGTGGGGAGCCATTGTATATGTTGATATGAGAAGAAGTTAATGGTTCAAAACCACTTGTTGACAGGAACTCTAATATCTGACATGGTCCTTGTTGACCCGAGCGATGACCAATCTGGTAGAAGATTCTTTTTCTCTTCTCTTTCTATATTAAATGGTTTGGTGAATATATTTAGTCTAGCTCTTTTGCTAAAATCTGTCTAGCATGGCTGATTCATCTGGTAGACTGCACTACTGCCAGCATAGCTTTCAATTTCATCAGAGCATCACAAGCCGCTTCCCGACAACAAAGGGTACATCCAATTATTCATGGAGGGACAAGGGAGTATCCCTGGAGGGAAATTATTTATTTGTTTGTTTATTTGTTTATTAAATTTATTTGCCAACTAGCTAATTGTGGGGTAACTCTAGTTGACTTATAACAATAGAATAGAATAGAATAGAATAGAATAGAATAGAATTTTATTAAGTGTGATTGGACACACAAGGAATTTGTCTTGGTGCATATGCTCTTAGTGTACACAAAAGAAAAGATATGTTCATCAAGAATCATAAGGTACAACACTTAATGATAGTCATGGGGTACAAATAAGCAATCAAATCATATTAGGAAACAGTCAATATAAATCGTAAGGATACAAGCAACAAAGCTGCAGTCATACAGTCATAAGTGGGAGGAGATGGGTGATAGGAACGATGAGAAGATTAATAGTAGTGCAGACTTAGTAAATAGTTTGACAATGTTGAGGGGATTATTTGTTTAATGGCATTTGGGAAAAAAACTGTTCTTGTGTCTAGTTGTTCTGGTGTGCAGTGCTCTATGCGTCGTTTTGAGGGTAGGAGTTGAAACAGTTTATGTCCAGGATGTGAGGGGTCTGTAAATATTTTTACAGCCCTCTTTTTGACTTGTGCAGTATACAGGCTGGTAGCAATTGTTTTTTCTGCAGTTCTAATTATTCTCTGAAGTCTGTGTCTGTCTTGTTGGGTTGCAGAATCAAAAAAACAAAGAAATAAAAAGAAGTGTAAACATAACAGTAGCAAAATACTGTTTTGCTGAAAAAATACAATAAACAATGAAAATACAGTAAAGTGTATTGATATTGATTAGAATGCAGTATTGCATGTTAATTCAGCTCAGTGCCAGGAGTTTGATCCTCACCGGCTCAAGGTTGACTTAAGTTCATCCTTCTGAGGTCAGTAAAATGAGGACTCTGATTGTTGGGGGCAATATGCTGACTCTGTAAACTACTTAGAGAGTGCTGTAAAGCACTATAAAGCAGCATATAAGTCTAAGTGCTATTGCTGCTGCTAATATGAGATTAAAAGATGGGCAAGGAGAAGCAGGGAATGTAGGGGAGAGGTGAGGATTGCTGTCAATCTAGTAGCCGTCTCTAGTAGCTGTTCCCCCATTGGATCCCCAGGCCAATTGCCAGAGTCAAGTCTTCAGGCTCTTGTGGAAGGATAGGTGGGTGGAGGCAGATCTCATATTGGGGGTGGGTGGGTTAGGATGTTTCAGAGGGCTGGTGCTAAGACAGAGAAGCCTCTTCTTCTGGATCCTGACAGCTGGAGTTCTTTGACAGATGGCATCCACCACAGGCCGTTTCTTCTAGCATGAGTGAAGTGGGCCTGATCTAGCAAGACAAGATGGTTTATTGTTTATGGTTGGTTGTATAGTCAACCAGATGTTCAGACTGGATTTGGCATTTTCATCTGCTTGTTGAATCCTTCTCAATGACTTGGTGTAGGCAGATTTTGTTTTTTGATGGAGTTAAAGGTATCATCGCAGGTTGTAAGCTCTTCCAAGTAGAGCTGCCTTTTGCAATTTATTATTTAATTTTTCCATACTCATTTTGTGAGTAGCACCCCTATAGATTAGTACATTGGTTAGGAATCTTCGTAAATTATTTGGCATCATACATAAATATAGCAAATGTTTTGGAACTAGTTATCCCTCCTTAATGCTTTTTAGAGCATTATACATTTCTTTTTAGATTGGCTTTACTGATTTAGTTTCATATATCCCTGGTTTGTTTGCTCTTTTAATATGCTGCTTTATTTTTAGCATATTGTTGTCTTCTACTGTGTTTGGCCTTTTAATACTAGGCTGACATGGTGCTTAAATTCCAACTGAAAGTGGTTATTTTTATTTTTCAATTGAATATTCAAAGAAAAATATATTAATATTAATAACATTAATTTAAATAAACCATATCATTTTACATATAATTAGCTGACGGTAATTTTCTTAAAATTATAGAAATGTTTGAAAAAGAAGAAATAGTATTTAATTATAATTATATAACATGTTAATAATAGTATATTAACAACATTTGTTAGATTTAATACAGCTGCTTACTCCTATGGACAAGTTTACAAAATATAGTCCAAAATAAAAAAAAACAATTAAATTTAAACCATTAAAAACTTAAAACGGAACAAAAAAACTCCTGTGTATATTTTAATTTTCCTACCTTTCCTACTTTTCCTTAGATATTGCTTTTAAATTATAGTTGGAAAACTGTAGGGGAAAGAAATGTTTTCTGATTCCCGTAAGGTACTGTGGAAACAGATCTGTGTTGTCCTTTCCTTGGGAAATAAAAACCATTATCTTGTGCTGAATACACATTTCAAGGGAGTTTCTGATACACAGGGTTCTACTAGGTGGTGTCTGTTTGTAAAAGTTATTATCTGCCCATCTTACTATATGGTAACTGGGCAGCTAACAATATTACAAGATAAAACTTTATAAAATTTATATAGTTATAAAAGGAGCTTGTGCCCAATATGAATACTATAATACCATACGTTATCAAAAGTCTAATAAATAGCCCTGTACTAAACTCAGCAGTTGTGAATACCAGTGGCAGAGGAAATTTATTTAAAAAGTCCTAGAATTTAAATTTAGATTCTTAAGCAACAAAAATTAGCCAAAATAGCTTTCTTTAAAGAACATTTCCACTTTCCAGCTATATAGGCAGATTTGAGTGGATGAGAAAGAAATGAAATGGGAAATGACTTAAATTTTAGGATTTTTAACTTCAAACGAGAAACAGAACAGCTTTTAAATTTGCCAGTTTGTAGTTCACAAATATTTAGTTTGGAGAAAAAGTGATTGTTATGAAAACCTATTAGTATATTCATTCTAGAGACGGGTTAAAAACAAGCTTAATGTTTTATTTTTTGAAAGTGTCAAACATTACTAGCACAATAGGTATAACTAGGAAAATTTGTGGGTAGTAGCTTTTCTCTAAATTATTTAGTACTTATCCATAGCAGTCTAAAATTAATTATAGGGTCCATATTCCATTGTGTCAAGTATTAAAGAGTAGCTATTTATTTCCACAGGGACAAATGCTGCTAACACTTCCTTCTAATTACCTTGCCATTATATGTAAATACAGCTTAAACTTGGAGGTTCATAATTTCAAAATAGTTTTTTTTAAAAAATAGTTTTGTTCCCTGTTGAAGTTTTATTTCTGCATTGTACTAATTTGAATAGTCTTCACTTAACAGCCATTCATTTAGTGACCTTTTATAGTTATGGTGGTGTTGAATGAATGATAATTACACCCAATCTCTGAAGTTATGGCTGGTGCAGTGTCCCTGCAATCACATGATCAACATTCAGGTGCTTGGCAGCCCTTCTGCACTTATGGTTACAGGTGCACTTCAATTCCCCCCATGCTGTCCCAGCAGTGCTGCTTCAAGCCCTGTGCTGCAGCCAGCAACAACAGTGCAAATCTCCAGCTGCCTCCCTTGTCCTGCATTCTTCAGGCCCTGTGTGCCCACTGGACTTTTACTGTCTTCCTCTTACAACCTAGACTGGCCCATGGGAGGCAGCTGCTGGCCACACCAGGCCTTCTTCCCACATCTGCTTGCATCGTTCTCCAAGGAGTGTGCAGTGTTCTCTAATCAGCACAGAAAGCCTTCTGAAAACTTCTGGGGCCTTCTATAACCTTGAAAGAAAGCCATGCCTACCATTCTCCAAATTATGCAAGTTGTTCTTGTGATGCTTCAGAAGCTTGTGAAGACTTTCTAAAGCAGTGTTTCTCAACCTTAGCAACTTTAAGGTGTGTGGACTTCAACTCCCAGATTTCCTTAGCCAGCATCGGGGGTGAAATGTTCCTGGTTCGGACCGGATCGCCTGATCTGGTAGTGATGGCAGCGGGTGGTTTGGAGAACTGGTAGCAAAAATCCCTACACCCCCCCCCCCATGCCCATCTGAGCTGCACGATCATCAGAGGCTTCTTTTTTTTACTTTTAAAAGCATTTTTTCTACAACCTCTTCTGCCGAAAAAATGCTTTTAAAGGTTAAAAAAAAAGTCTCTGATGATCACGCGGCTCGTCAGAGATCGTCAGAGGCTTTTCAAAGCATTTTTTCTGCAACCTCTTCGGCAGAAGTGGTTGTAGAAAAAAAATGTCTTTAAAAGCCTCTGACGATTCCAGCTGTGTTGCCTGATCGGCAGAGGCTTTTCAAAGCATTTTTTTCTGCAACCTCTTCGGCCAAAGAGGTAAAAAAAATGCTTTGAAAAGCCTCTGACGATCCCAGCTGTGTTGCCTGATCGGCAGAGACTTTTCAAAGCATTTTTTTGCAACCTCTTCAGCTGAACAGGTTGTAGGAAAAAATGCTTTGAAAAGCTTTTTTTTTTTAAAAAAAAGTTGGCCACGCCAACCCAGTCACATTACCCCTCCACACTAAGCCACGCCCACAGAACCGGTAGTAACAAATTTTACATTTCACCCCTGGCCAGCATGACTGGCTGGGAAATTCTGGGAATGGAAGTCTGCACATCTTAAATTTGCCAAGATTGAGAAACATCATTCTAAAGCATCATGAGAATAGTGTGTATGACTTTGAGAATGGTGAGTGTTGCCTTCTTGTGAGGTTTCAGAAGGCCTCAGAAGCTTTCCAAAAGTAGGAGTTTCGTGGTGCTGGAGTGGCTGGCAATGGCTTGGGGCTTGAGGTAGCAGTTCTTGGTGACAGCAGGGCTGTGGCTGAAGTAGAGTCTGGTGGGGGTGTGATCAGCTGAAACTGCTAAAGGCTCTTAAACTCTACTTCAGTCCCAGCGCTGCCACAACCAAAGAGTACTACTGTGCAGAGTGGCCAAAAGCTTAGAAATGAGTGGGGGGAGATAGGTGAGAGCAGGAGTTGAAGAGGATAGGGGAGGCTTTTGCGGGGCAATGCTGAGGGAGAGAAGGGGATAGGATAGGCGAGGCGTCTGTGGGGCAAGCCTGAGGGAGAGAAGGGGAGAGGAGAGGCCGATTGTAACTACTCATTAATTTTCAAGCTGTAAATTTCGATTTATCAAGGCCAGTCACATAGTTTCGCAGCAGAGCATGTGTATTCAGCTAGTAATTAATATAAAAGCTCAGCAGAGCCCCCTCAAACTTGTACTACAAATGTATACTTACTTCGTGCACAAGTTTGTAATGGAAGAAATGGAAGGTTTGTTTGTCTATTTATTTATTTAATTTATATGCTGCCTGGGGCTCCTCAAATGTGAGATATTAGTTAAAGAAATAATAATGAATAAATACATATTATAATTACATAAAGAAATGCATGATCTGAAGTATATTGATATTTCAGCTTACATTAATAGACTGAATTTATGTAAGTAGCATTAAGACAAAACTAGTAACTATATTTTTTCTCCATAATAAATTTTAAGGGAAAAATGTATGCGAATGAATCAACATACATTACAATGGAAACAGTTATTTGGGAAGATTCTTTGAAATTTCCTTGAAGAAATATCTTTCGAACATTATTAAGTGCGATATGCAAACATCAAATCATCATACAGTTTATTTTAAAATAGTTCTAAAATTATTCTGAAAATTATACTGTTGAAGCAAAGATGAATCTCAATCCTGGTTTTGAGTGGATGTTGGTAAGAAATGATACATCAGAACATTGTGAGGCTCTTTGTCTTTTCAAATAACTCCATTTAAAAAAAATGGAGAAAGAGAAAATTGGGCCTGCCAAAACAAAATAATTCTGCTTTTACTGCTTTGAGCAGGGCTAAAATTCTGCCTGTACATTTCTTTGCACAGACATGCATGGAATTGCTCTGTCTGTTCTTTAGATGTTTTAATATGAAAATGATGAGGAGAATTATTAACATTTCTTGACTTTATTTTTAGAAAAAATAGAATGTCTTTGAGATGCAGACAATGTTTAGTAAAATATAGCTCATGTTCTGGTAAATGCCTCTTACAAAAATCCTGCATCTATTTTAAGATGTATTCTGTCATCCTCTTTGCAAATTCCCAATAGGTTATGAGCATTACTTCTCTTTGCCATTGAACATAAAAAGCTATGAGCAAAGCCAAAAAGGTTAACTGAGGGAGTTCATGAATCTATACAAAAATATCTTTTCCAAGGTTAATTTAATTCTCACATTTGTAAGTCTTTTTGAACACGCACCTTGCATTTTTCTCATTTTGTGAAAATGACTTTTTAAACCATGCATAGCTATGCATGTACATACATGTAAAGATGTCCATGAGAATTTTGTTATATGGTTAATAATTTTTTAAAACTGACATTATGTAAAAATTACATAATGTGTTAATAGATTGGGCAGTATATTGTCACAATGTTTTTAAATTGTTGTTTATTTATACCTTGCCATTATTATTTTTATAAATAATACAAGGTAGCAAATACATCCAATATTCCTTCCTCCTTCTATTTTTCCCATAATAACAACTGTGAAGGTGAGTTAGACTCGCAGAGAATGACTAAGTCCCTTTTTAGGCATGAAAATCAAGTAGATTGTGGGTCAGTCATTGTCTCAGCCCAACCTTCTCCATGGGATTATTGTTGTGGGGAAAAAGGAGATGAAAGGAATATTATATATGTTTGCCACCTTGAATTACTTCTAAAATAATAAAAGTGGGATAAAAAATCTCCCCCCCTCATCTTTCATCTATCATCTTCATCATTAGTCTTTACTGATCATATCTGAAAGTTTTTCTTTTACCTTACTGTGTGTAATTGTAATCCAGATTTCCCCAATCTTTCTGGCTTTGTGGACTGGGGGGGGGAGGGGGAGAGGGGATGGTTCTTTGTGAATAGCTGGCAAGTGTGTGTGTGCAACTTGATTTGCGTAAGTGGCAGGCATGGGCGCCCACTGCTCGTGCGAATGGAGCACACGCCCGCAAGGATATACATGTGTGCTTTCGCCCACCACTTTTGTGGCCTGGTTCTGAATGGCTCACGGCCCAGTAGTGGGTTAGGGACCCCTGGTGTAATGAATATAATATATTAATCATACATATAAAAGAGAACAAGGTAAATAAGGAATATATGGAATATATGTATACCACTATAACTGTGTAGTTTTAGATGTGTCATATATGAAACTATAGTGCGTGTGAATGCGTGCCTGAACCCCCAAAATGCTATGCACGTGCAGCCTCCGGGCATGCGTGCGTTCCAGGCATGCGCAGCAGAGACCCGACAACCAGCTAGCTGGTGGGAGGCGTGCGTGCATGCACGGTGGAGCGGAACTGGGGCAATGGCTCACATGCCCACAGAGAGTGCTGCATGCCATCTGTGGCACGCGTGCTATAGATTCGCCATCACTGCTATAGTGTAATATGTTTTTACTCTAACCAATTTTTATAGGACATAAAATAATGCATAATATAAAAAAATGGTGCCTATGGTGTTATTAGTTGGTAAACATATTTCATTGCTCCATGCATTATTTCTATACTTATATGAAAACATTTTTAATTCAATTCAATTTTTTTCTTGCAGTATTACAAAAAAAATTACACACACACACACACACACACACACACACATACACACACACACCATGTTTTCCCGAAAATAAGACCCTGTCTTATATTTTTTTGAACCCTCAAATAAGTGCTTGGTCTTATTTTGGGGTAAGTCTTATTATTTTGGGGCGCATGGAGCAGGATGGGTGTCCTCTTGCCATCTTACTTGATTTCCAGCTCTGTCTTCCTAATCCTAACCAGAGGAAATGGCGGGAAATGCACATATCCTTAAATATTTTTGGGGAAGGCTTATTTTCAGGGTAGTGTTTATTTTTGGGGAGAGGTCTTATTTTTGGGGAAATACAATATATATATATATATATATAGTAAAACTGCAAGGAAAAAATGCATAAAGACTACCTCTTAGGAAAAGAAAAAAAAGTAGCTCAATGCATTTTTTAATAAATAATAAGATTGATTCCATTCCATGACTTACATTTTGATTGAGCAGCTCTGAACTGAGAAAGTGCCAGGTGGTAACAATGGGTCATTTTTGTTTATTCCCAGATTTATAGTTTGACAGCTGTTCTATGTTACTACATTCCATTTCATACAATTATTGCCAACATTATATGTTATAATAAGGAAGATAATATATGTATGTATGTATGTATGTATGTATGTATGTATGTATGTATATGTATATATATATGGATAGTACATGGAAGACGACTTGTCTTTTAGGGACTAGGCCAAATTTGCCATATGAGTAATTGATTGTTTACAAGTCTTCTTGTAATTAATAGTAGGGATTTGGGGAAAATAGGTATTACTGGATTTGAACCCAAAAGGCTCAAACAGATTTTTATTATTAGAGCTGTGCAAAGCGCTACAATTATATTTCTTAAAAAGCATGTAAGTGGAAGTGAAGCAATCGTGTTTGAAGTATTAAAGAAACTATCTGCTATAAAAGGTTTCGCTGTTCTTAACAAAGGCTATCAGTACAAGTAGTCAAACAAGGACTGTCTTTGAAGCAGCCGTATGATCTTCTAAAGGATGTTGCTTCTTTAATACTCTTTGCCCAACCCTACTTAACTAAAAGTGTTTGTATTTCAGCACACATGCTCTTGTACCATTTGTTGTCAAGTCTTTTTCACCAAAGTAATTGTTAGTTCATACAAAGTGTGGGATGTATGTTGTAGCTCAGCAGCAGTCATTTTGTGCTATGCCCAGTTGTAGGACCTGTTTCCTAATTTCCATTTCAATTCTTCAGTTCTTTTGAGATTAAGTTTTGTTTTGTTGTTGTTACAAGATACCATAAATATTGTAATCAATTATTACTTTTTGGTGGGAGGAGTGCCTTTGACTTTGCTAATTGCCTGAACTAGTTCCTGTGGGTTTTCTTGTTTTGTTTTGGTTTTTGGAAATATGTTGGAAGTGGTTTGCCATTACCTCCTTCTTAAGGATGAGAGAGAATACGGTAACTGGCCCAAGGTCACCCAGCTGCCGTTGTGCCTAATTAGAACTGTGCAGGACTAAAACTCATGATCTCGCAGTTTTCTAGCCCAGTGCCTTAACCACTGTGCCAAAGTGGCTCAGAATCAAATATAATTAATAATTAACCAATTGATTATCAAATCTTATTAGCAATGTTTATTAATATAACATTTTTATTAGATGCTGACATCCTGGATTGGATATTTTACTAACTGTTTTTATGTTATATAGGTAGCCCTCGACCTAAAATGACAATTGAGCCCAAAATGTCTGCTGCTAAATGAGAAAGCTGTTGAGTTTTTCCCCATTTTATGACCTTTCCTGCCACAATGAATCATTGCAATTGTTAAGTTGGTAATACAATTAAGTGAACCCATCTTCCCCATTAACTTTGTTCATCAGAATGTTGCAAAAGGTGATCACATGACCCCAGGACCAGGGGTGAAATGCTCCCGGTTCGGACCGGCTCGGGCGAGTAGGTAGCGATGATGGCCGGTGGTTCAGAGAACCGGTAGAAATGGCAGCTGGAGGCTCTGCCCACCCGCCCCATTCCCCAGACTCGGGGAATGCACCATTCCCAGTCTCCTACTGCTCACCTTTCTCCTGCGGCTGGCTGTCAGGGAAGGCAAGTGCCCGAAAGGTACCGGAGTCGCTCACTCTCCTTTTTGAATGAGCCACTCTGGTCCATGCGCCGGCTGCGTAAGCGCACATCCAACCTGCCACTGAATTAAATAAACTGTGCGCTTGTGCAGCTGGCACGTGGACCAGAGCGGCTCATTCAAGAAGGAGAGTGAGCGACTCCAGTACCTTTCAGCCGCTTGCCTTCCCTGACAGCCAGTTGCGGGAGAAAGGTGAGCAGTAGGAGTCCGGGGAATGGGGCGGGTGGGCGGAGCCGCAGGAGAAAGAAATTTAAAAAGTTTTCCTACTGGGTTCTGTGGGCGTGACTTGGTGGAAGGGGGTCTTGTGACTAAGTGGGCATGGCTGTGAGTGACATCGAGTTGGCCATGCCCACTCAGTCACAGGACACCCCCCAAGCCACGCCCACAGAACCGGTAGGGAAAAAATTTAGATTTCACCCCTGCCCAGGACACTGCAACAGTCATAAATATGAACTAATTGCCAAGCATCTGAATTTAAATCATGTGACCATGGGGATTCTGCAACAGTCATAAGTGTGAAAAACAGCAATTAGTCACTTTTTTCAGTGCTGTCGTAACTTATGAAAATATGTTTTCATAAAAATATATGATATTTTTATTTCATATAAAATATATGAATACTATGAAAATACGACTTCAGCAACAGAGTCGTCAATGCCTGGAATGCACTACCTGACTCTGTGGTTTCATCCCCAAACCCCCCAAATTTTAACCTTAGACTGTCTACTGTTGACCTCACCCCATTCCCAAGAGGTCTGTAAGGGGCGTGCATAACAGCACCAGCGTGCCTACCATTCCCTTTATTTGTATTCACTTTATGTATTCAATCCATGATTATACTTATATATATTATCTAATACGTACTTAACAAATAAATAAATAAATTAAATAAATAAATAAAACTTGGTCATTGAATGAACTGTTGTAAGTCGAGGACAACCTATATTACATTTTTATCTGCTTCAAATAAATTAAAAGTTCCTTGAATTCTTGAGCCTGTTTTAAATTGACAATTAATTGTTTGGGCTTTCATTCAGGATCTCTTTTATTTTAAACTTCTCACAAAGAAGTCTTGAAGATACTGACTCTGGAAGATTTTACTACCTGTCCGGATGTCACCAGCATTTCCTATGTTAACAGTTCTGAGTATGTTTTACTATATTTGCCTTCGGCGCCGAGCCAGGACAGCTACAAGGGGAGAATTGATGAACAATCGGAGAGCCATTGAGTCAAATAGATCCCTACCTATCAATGTTGAATTGGTCCAGTATGCCAAAGAAGTGTTGGACTTCAGCTCCCATTATGGCAGTGAAAACAGCATGTCGTACACCATGTGGAATTTGGCTGGAACTCCTAATGTCTATCCTAGCTCAGGTGACTTTACACAAACCGCTGTGTTTAGGACCTATGGAAAATGGTGGGATATGTGCCCTAGTGCACGAATACCATTTACGAGGATCCCACCCAGTTTCCAAAGTCAGGAATATGTAGAACTTGCGTTTGAGGAACAAGTGTATCCGACAGCCATACATATTTTGGAAACGTATCATCCTGGTGCTGTGGTTAGGATTTTGGCATGTTCTGCAAGTCCTTATTCACAAAATCAGCCCAGTGAAGTAAGGTAATTCATTTCATTAATTTTCTCTGTTTTTGTTTGATGTGATATGTTCCAATATTTAAAGTAACATTTTTTTCTTAGAAAATTCTACATATGTACTCCCCTTGTGCCCACAAAATTGTTTTTGCTATCTACAAACTGTTTGGGCTTCACAGGTAGCAAGAAAAGGAATTCTTGTTTTCCGTGGTCTAGTCTTTGCAAGTGAAAGCTGCCTGCCCCCCATTTGTTTGCTTTTTATATTCACAGTATTCAATGTTTTGCTGTGCTTCAGTTTAAGATATTTGGGCAACAGAGCTCTTGAAAATGCTTCAGAAACCTGTCCTGTAGATCCATCTTAATAGTACCAGTAGTCCTTGACTTACAACCACAATTGAGCCCAAAATTTCTGTTGCTAAGTGAGAAATTTGCTAAGTGAGACATTTGTTAAGTGAGTTTTGCTCCATTTTACGACCATTCTTGCCACAGTTTTTAAGTGAATCACTGCAGTTGATAAGTTAGTAACAAGATTGTGAAGTGAATCTGGCTTCCCCATTGATTTTGTATGTCAAAGGGCCGCAAAAAGTGATCACATGTCCTTGAGGCACAGCAACGGTCATAAGTATGAACTAGTTACCAAGCATCTGAATTTTGAACACATGATCATGGGGCTGCTACAAAGGTCATACGTATGAAAAATGGTCATAGCCACTTTTTTCAGTGCCATTGTAACTTTGAATGGTCACTAAATGAATTGAAACAAGTGGAGGACTACCTGTACATTAAACTTCATTGGTTTCCAAATGCTAATTAGCCTGAATATAGGTTTGGGATCAAATTTCTAAGTTCTTGTTCTACTGAATGAATTGTGGTTTAATTTCAGGTTTAACCAAAGGGTCTCTTTTATTTGTTACTGAAGTGCATCTTCACTTTAGCTTACTCTCTTTGTTTTCTTCCCAGTGCAGTGTCAGGTTAAAAAAGAATTAACACTAAAATGTTGTTGAATAATGTTAACGTTATTTAATGTTTGGGAGTTAAGATATTTATCATACATTGTAGAGGTATTAAGAACATAATTAAAATAGTATTTATACTGGCCATGGTTTGATGTTCTTTATATTAGTTGTGGTATTTTCTCCCCAAATTGAAATTTATTAAAGAAATTAAGGCAGTAATATTTGCATTAATTGCCCTGTGACACTAATCTACTTTTCTTTTGGTAGGTGGGAAATCCTTTGGTCAGAGCTACCTTCCAAGGTGATTTTGTCTCAGGCACGTCAATTTACACCTAGTATCAAACAAATAAATTTTCCTACAAATTTAATCCGTTTGGAAATAAACAGTTCCCTTCTGGATTATTATACCGAGTTGGATGCTGTAGTGCTACATGGTTTAAGAGAAAGACCTTTGCATTTACTCAGTACTCCAATTATTGATATGAATGATCTAGATGACGATGAAGAAGGGGAGAGAGAAAGTTACAGCAGCGTGGACAGTCTGAACAAGCAGTTTAGCACTGCTGCCTTCAAAGACTGGACAACTAATGGATACTTTGATAAATTGCCTTATGAGGTAAAAGCCTGGGAATTTTACAGGGTTAAGAAAAAAATGTCATAATTACTAGGCTGTAGAGATTCATTATATCTTGAGGTACGTAAGTAGTTATAGCGTCATATACATATTTATGAACTTTGCCTGTTTTTTAGTTCTGTTAGCTTCCTGGATTTTAGTTAGTGTAGCTTTTTTTTTCCCTTTCTTAAAATGGTTGAAACTGATTCAAGTAGATTCTTAAAAATAGAAGAATCTGTTACCGGCCCTAGCTGATCTCCCCATGCAAATTCATTTTTATTTTTGTGTCAAGTGCTTATAAAAATGAATGTCTTCCTCATTGAAGTTTCTTGATCACAAGAGGATAATACTTTAGTTTTAATTCAACTATTTTAAGCATCTGTTAATCAAATTATTTAAAATAGGCATGTTTTGTTTTCTTCTTTTGAACAGAAAATATATTACAAATATCTTAACTGTTAAGTCTGTAAAATATATTCATTACATAAATGTTATATTCCTACTCCTTTTTAAATGTAAGTTCTAAGATTTCATAAAGCCAGCTGAGTTTCAGATGCCATATTTTTATGCCATAAGCTGCATTCTTGGAATTTTCTGAAGTCCTCACATATTATAATATCAAATTGTGCTTTATGCTGGGCCAGATATGGAATGAAATTTTTAGCAAGATACTAAATTTTAAACTAAGAATAATGATTACTAGATAGGCTTGAAATTTGTTTTCTTTGTTTGATCAGAAGCAAAATATATTTTATACTGCAGTTACATTTTAATGTCATCATCATTGTGACATTTGTTATATCCTTTTCATTTCAGGTATTAAGATGTAATTTTAGTCTAAAATGGTATTACCTTTTCTGATTTTGATAGATACTGACATGTTAGGAGTTGTTTATCTCTGATGCTAATGTTGTGTTATCTATATAGCATATAATTATTATTAGATAATGAAATTAGTTAAAAAGGATCTTAAATAGTTTTCCCCTTTACACTTTTTGCTGTATTTGGTCATTATTATTAATCAGAAATCACACTTTGTGCTTTGACTCATTGATGTTTAGAGGTTAATGGTTTAGAGTGTAAATATGTTTGTTTTATCACATCTTTAAAATTAAAATTAAAAATGCTAAATATGATCTTAAAAGTCAGTCAACTTAGAGTAATTGATCGAAACTAATAAAGGAGAGAATCAACCGAGAAATAAGGAGACATTTCCTGACAGTTAAACAATTAATCAGTGGAATGACTTGCCTCTAAAAATTGTGGGTGCTCCAATATTGGAGGTTTTTAAGAAGAGATTGGACAACTATTTGTCTGAAATAGTATAGGGTTTCCTGCTTAAGCAGGGGGTTGGACTAAAAGACCCCCCAGGTCCCTTCCAACTCTGTTATTTTATTGTTCTGTTAATTAGGCTGATCGTCCTGGTACAATGAAAATAAGATAACTTGTCCTTCTCACAACTTTTACTTGATGCAGTCTTGTCACCATTATATATAAAATAAGCCACTCTGTAACCTGTATTTCTTGGGCTAATATTTGTTTATCCCATTGCCAAGACAGTTTGTAGCAGGGTGGATTTGATTTAAATCGAGTTGATTTAAATCACAATTTAAATCATGATTTAAATCACTAGTAAAAAGGCTTGATTTAAATCTCAACTCGATTTAAATCATAATTTTTAAAGAGCAACTGTCATCTCTGCTACTCCTTTGACCCACTGTTGACTCACCGATAGTCCCAGTGTTGCAGAATATACAGCCTCATGCTACATAACTAAGCTCCATTTCATGCTGAATAAACTAAATTATTTATGTAAACTATTTAGAAAACTTTCTTACGATAGATTTATACCCCAAGTTTTTTATTAAAATAAATTCGATAAAAATCAAAAAAATCTGATTTAAATAAAAAAAAATCCGATTTAAATAAAAAAAATCTGATTTTTTTGATTTTTTTAAAAAAATCATTGATTTTTATCCACCCTGGTTTGTAGATTCTTGATGTTTATCTTGGCTATAATGTTACTTTGTGAACTTTTTCTCTGCTATATCTTAAATGCCAAATTTGATTAATCAAATGATAGACATCATAGTTCTGTGTTTTTCAGATTCAGATTATAATGGTTGCAGTGTTCCTTAGTCATATAATCACCATTTGCCACTTTCCCTGATGGTTTCCCAGAAACAAAATCAATAAGGAAGCCAGCAGGAAAGTTGCAAGTGGCTTCTTTAAGTTGATCCCACTTCCACTACTTTTTCTTCTAGGTATCTCCTATTCTGTAGCACATGCCTATCCTCAGTGTATCCTCCTTCCCCACTCCATAGTACCCATCCAATTATGCTTGTTTGGTGCTGTGGCAGCTGCCTGCACAGCCTCCCACACCTTGCAGTGGCCATCCCTTCCCTGACCACATTTGCGCCACAGCAATCACTTGCACAGCCTCCCATACACAGCAGCAACCACTCCTACCTAGGTGTGCTCATGTTGTGCTGCATCATCTACTTAACCACCTACTGACTTGCTTACAAACTGCCCAGGACTAGTGACTTCCTGCCAGCTTCCCCATTGACTTTGCCTATTGGAAGCCATTAGGAAGTTGCGAAGAGGAGGTCCTTGCTTAATGATTCGTGATCCTTATTTAACAGCAACAATGGGGACTGTATGAATTACTGTTGTTAAGCAACGTGTCCTGTGGTATCACACTTCAAAATCGCATTGCTTAGCAATAGAAATTCCAGTCCCGATTGTGATTGTTTGCACTAATGTATAATCTGAAGCATATTTATACCTTTGAATCCAAAAAGCACAGCACTCATGAGTTTTTCTCTAAAATACAGACCCAACTTAGATTACTGAAATATAGTTTAGGCTATATGGCAACAAAAAAAATAGTAGGTAGGGGTGGACTTCATATTGATAACATGAATCTTTGTATTTTATATATTCAAATCCTATATAATACATGAGGTAATGATACGCATTTTATTTTTAATAGATATAATCAAATCCCATTTAATTCAGAAAGAGTGAAGAAAACCTAAGGGTTACTGTCCCTTAGGACAGTAAAAGGACTTAAAGGTATTTCAGCTGAGCCATGCACAATAATGGTCATAATAAACATGACATTAAAAAAATCCTGATTTTAGTATATGTGCAGAAGAACTCTACTCAGAACTAGAAGTGAAATTTTAAATGTTAAAATATGTTAAAAAAATACTTCATGTAAAAAGAGCCAGTATTGTGCAATGGTTAAGGAATTGAACCAGAAAACAAGAGATTGTGAGTTCTATTCCTGCCTAAAGGCATAAAGACAGCTGGCGAGCCACTTCTGAAAAACTTTACCAAGAAAACTGCAGGGACTCACCAAGAATCAAGAACAAGTCAAAGGCGCCTGCACTTCCCAAAAAAACTCTTCATCTATTCTATGCCCATTTGCATTATCAGATTGTGATTTTTAATAACTCTTAGTGACCAGAATTGGGACCAGCAACTCTATCATTAAATGACATGATTGCTAAGCAAAACAACACATGATTGGCATGGATTTATGGCACTTCCCATTCAGTTTTTAAGTGGGTCACTGCAGGTTGTTAAGCAAGACATGTGGGTGACTTGTGTTTTTACTACTGGCTTCTCCATTGACTTTGCTTGCCAGAAACCAACTGTAAAGCATACAAATGGAAATTGCGGGGCTGTGACAATTGTAAATGCCCCACCAGTTGAGAAACACCAACATTTCAATCATGTGATATGGAGATGCTATGATGGTTGTAAGTTCAAAGATCAGTTATAAAATTACTTTTTCAGTGCTGTTGTAACTTTGAACGGCCCCTAAATAGGGCAGTTGTTAAGCAGGAACTACCTGTATATGACAGAAGTGTAAACATATATAATTTTAAGTACATTTGATTGAAATCATATCAGATTTCAACTCTTGTTCAACTCTTTAGGGTATAGCTATCCGTATGCAATTTAAGGCTAAATGCAGGTTACATCTGAAAGGTGAGGTTGAAAGCAAGCACAAAATAGAAATATATACACCACCATATAAAAAACAGTAAAATAATGGAAATGAAATTGGGGAGATTAATTTAATTAGAATAAAAAATTATTTACCTAGCATGAAAATACAATTTTGATAGAGTAATTTACTTTTATTGTTGTTTTTTCATTCAGCTCATCCAGTTGATTTTGAGTCACCTTACAGTTCCGGATCTATGTAGACTCTCACAGACATGTAAGCTACTGTATCAACATTGTTGTGATCCACTACAATATATTCATCTCAGTTTGCAACCATATTGGGCAAGGATTAATGACACAGCTTTAGAATATCTGCAGTCTCGTTGTATCCTGGCCCAGTGGCTTAATTTATCTTGGACTGGGAACAGAGGAACCATTTCATTTTCTGCCTTTAGCAGGTCAGTATTCTGAAGAGATATATAACGTATTCTATAAAATAGAATAATAGACACATCCCTTTATCCCAATCACCTAGCAGTTAGAATAAAAGTTACTAACATGACTGTAGTCAATCCATAATACTTCAAGGTCAGAGGCATATGTTTAGTCATGCATCGGCAGCATCAAAGACATAAAATCCAGTGGCAGAGAGATAACCTGGCAGGCAAGTTTAGCAACTTCTTTTCATATACTTGATTTTGTTCTGACACTTTTTCAAGAGTAGGAGTTGAAAAGTTCAAATTTTCTTTCTGTTGTCTTTTGTATTCCTACTCATTTTTTTCCCCCACCTACCAAACATTTGGCTGGTTTTGAAATTTAAAGTTGTATGTAAACATGGCAAGAAAGAAAATGCTTCCTGGAACGGCATTTGTGAATTCCTCCTCCTGTAGGGGAAAAGTAGGGATACAGATGAGGTTATCAGCAAAAATAGGTTTTTCTGTCGGAGAACTATTTATTTGGATTTTTAAAAGAGCTAAACTTGCTAAGGGGTAGAAAATTGCAGCCTTTGTAAATTCTTTGTGTATTGTGTGTCTTATGCAAACTACAGGTGAAACTCAAAAAATTAGAATATCATGCAAAAGTTCATTTATTTCAGTAATGCAATTTAAAAGGTGAAACTAATATATAAGATAGACTCGTTACATGCAAAGTGAGATAGTTCAAGCCTTGATTTGTCATAATTTTGATGATTATGGCTTACAGCTCATGAAAACCCCAAATTCACAATCTCAGAAAATTAGAATATTGTGAAAAGGTTCAATATTCTAGGCTCAAAGTGTCCCACTCTATAATCAGCTAATTAAGCCATAACACCTGCAAAGGGTTCCTGAGCCTTTAAATGGTCTCTCAGTCTGGTTCAGTAGGAATCACAATCATGGGAAAGACTGCTGACCTGACAGTTGTGCAGAAAACCATCATTGACACCCTCCACAAGTAGGGAAAGCCTCAAAAGGAAAATTGCAAAAAAGTTGGATGTTCTCAAAGTGCTGTATCAAAGTACATTAATAGAAAGTTATGTGGAAGGGAAAAGTGTGGAAGAAAAAGGTGCACAAGCAGCAGGGATGACCACAGCCTGGAGAGGATTGTCAGGAAAAGGCCATTCAAAAGTGTTGGGGACTTTCACAAGGAGTGGACTGAGGCTGGAGTCAGTGCATCAAGAGCCACCACACACAGACGGAACCTGGACATGGGCTTCAAATGTCGCATTCCTCTTGTCAAGCCACTCCTGAACAACAAACAACGTCAAAAGCGTCTTACCTGGGCTAAAGACAAAAAGAACTGGTCTGTTGCTCAGTGGTCCAAAGTCTTCTTTTCTGATGAGAGCAACTTTTGCATTTCATTTGGAAACCAAGGACCCAGAGTCTGGAGGAAGAATGGAGAGGCACACACTGCAAGATGCTTGAAGTCCAGTGTGAAGTTTCCACAGTCTGTGTTGATTTGGGGAGCCATGTCATCTGCTGGTGTTGGTCCACTGTGCTTCATTAAGTCCAGGGTCAACGCAGCCATCTACCAGGAGATTTTGGAGCACTTCATGCTTCCTTCTGCAGACGAGCTTTAAGGGGATGCTGACTTCATTTTCCAGCAGGACTTGGCACCTGCCCACACTGCCAAAAGTACCAAAACCTGGTTCAATGACCATGGGATTACTGTGCTTGATTGGCCAGAAACTCGCCTGACCTGAACCCCATAGAGAATCTATGGGGCATTGCTAAGAGAAAGATGAGTGACATGAGACCAAACAATGCAGAAGAGCTGAAGGCTGCTATTGAAGCATCCTGAGGCTGATAGCATCCATGCCACACCGCATTGAGGCAGTAATTGATGCAAAAGGGGCCCAAACCAAGTACTGAATACATATGCATGCTTATACTTTTCAGAGGTCTGATATTGTTCTATGTACAATCCTTGTTTTATTGATTTCATGTAATATTCTAATTTTTTGAGATTGTGAATTTGGGGTTTTCATGAGCTGTAATAAATTAACTTTTGCATGATATTCTAATTTTTTAAGTTTCACCTATAATACAAAACACTGGCCAAAGAAAATTTGCTTTAACAACATTGCTGTCTTTTATGAAAACCAGTATCTCAACATTATTGTTTTCTAGGACATCTTGCTAAAAATCTGCTGAAATGGCAGATTTTTAAACTCCAAACTTTCTCTATATTAGAGAGTGTATATCTTTTAGTCTGTATTTTTCTGCCCACAAAAGAATCTTTTAGATTTACATTTAATAGCAATAGCACTTAGACTTATATACTTAGATTTCACAGTTCTTTACAGCCCTCTCTAAGAGGTTTACAGAGTCAGCATATTGCCCAAGAATCTGGGTCCTCATTTTACTGACCTAAAAAGGATGGAAGGCGGAGTCAACCTTGAACCAGTCAGGATCGAACTCCTGGCAGTGGGCAGAGTTAGCCTGCAATACGGCATTCTAACCACTATGCCACCAGGGTCCATTTTAATGGTTGGCTCTGTCACAAAATTCATATAGTAAAATATATATAAATTTTTAAGGGCCATGACTATAAGTGACAGTTGACATGTTGGCATGTTTCATTACAATCTACTTTATACATTCAAACATTTAAGAAAATACTAATCAAAAACAATCCAAGATTTTAGTTACTTCATCTATTGTTGATAATGGAAATTCTGTAAATGGAATGGCTATAATCAATTTGTACCTAACAGTTTTAAAATACTTTTTCTTTTTTAAAATTAATAATTCATAGGCTGAATAATTGACATTTTTTCAAAGAATAATAATTTATATGTTATAATATTTTTACACTGCACATAAATCTATGATATATCTTTTGAAGATATGTTGAAGTTTATAGACAATGAGTAAATTATCCTTCTGTGAGCATCATTTAGTGTTAATATACACTTTTAGTGTTAATATGTACTGCTAATATATACAGCAGACATGTTTATGTTTCTGAAAATGTAAATATTAGTAGAGTATGTATTAATAATAAGAAATAGAACAAATTAGAATAGTAATCTAGGATAGCTGACAAGCTAACAAAATATTACCATGAGAGGACAGAATGCTTAAGGCATTTCAATATCCTGAGGCAAGGCTGAAGGTAATTTAACTTATTGATAGTGTCCACCTCCGTAGGGCTATCTAAGAATATTGTAATGTTTCACTTATAAAAATTGCTAGACGTACTAAACTTCTTTGCTTGAGCTAGACAGAGTTTGAAAAATATTAAATGGGACTATAAATCATGTATAATCAAATGATGTTAATGTGATATAGCTGAATAATTTTATAGTGCTCTATCAGTAATCTTTAGGCACTTTAATAGATGAGATATATTATCACGTACAAATTCTTTATATAATAAATTAAATTGAGATAATTCTCTTTTTGACAACAGCAGACTAGTAAATGTCTTTGATACTGCTTGAAATATCAGTAGTGAGAGGCTGTTGTTTCTTCTGTAACAGAAGAACATTTAATTCTGTTTAAATGCTTTGGCAACATGAAATGTCTACATTAAAGCAATATTCCTCCTTTAAAAATAAAAAAAAATTCTTTACGGCTGGTGACATTTTAAACAATGAATGAATCAATACAAATTAATTTATTCTGATTTTTTAAAAAATCTAACTACTTAGCCATGTAAATTGACTGCTGTGTGAAGTGATTTTATTTTTTTGCTCTGCTATTTTCTTGTTTTGCTTGAACTGTTTCAGTTGAATATAAACAGGTTAGTTTGCATGGATCGTAGTTTTTGTTCTCAAAAAATAATTTTGACTCAGGATCAACCTCCTTTGTTTCCTTGGGCTTTTTCCATCTGATTTGCACCTGACACTGACAAGCATATCTGAGCATTCCAATTCAGGGGATGAGTTGTGTAGGACATACAAAAACTCTAATATGAAGTTGAACTGTACCTCTATGCAACATCAAGAAATATGATACAGGTTCCAAAACAGAGAAGGTATGGAAGCCAGATAGCATCATGATCCAGATATATCGAGATCCATGTTCAAGTCTCCGTTACAAAATATCTGAGTGACTTTAAACTAAATCATTATGTCCCAGCCTAATCTGTCTCTTAGGATTTATGTTATAAGGATAAAATTGCAGGGTGCCTTTATGTATGTGAATTCAAGCTCTCATGGGAAACACTGAACAGAGATGCAGTAAATGAATACAAATAATGCTTATATTAATTATTATGAAACCCAGCTGACAGCTGTAGTTCATAATTACAGGAGAGTTTGGAGGGGATATTGTTTTTGTTTGTGCAGATATAATGGGATACTGCATTTTTATCCCCAGTACATTCCAGTGCATCACATTATTTTTGGATACTAAATTGTAACACTTGTAAATGGATTTAAATATATTTAAAAGCTTACATGTTGGAATGTGACCTATTGCAATGTCACAAAGAATCCTTGGCTAACTGGATTGTCTTGGATACTGGAATTGATTATTATTACGTTCCAATTATCTCAGAGGAAGTTGTTTCTATGCTAAAATAGTTCCTTGTTAGGCGTGGATCATTTTGTTCCTGATCTATTAAGACATGGCATTGGAAATTCTGGGAATTTACCCAGTTTTTACAATGAATTAAAAGCAAATGCATTACTTTTCTTGGTGAATTGATTCATCTATGCTTCTTACAGGTTCCTGAAAGTTTGTGGTTCAGAACTAGTACGCCTGGAATTGTCTTGTGGCCATTTCCTCAATGAGGCTTGTTTGGAAGTTATTGCTGACACATGTTTAAATTTGCAGGAATTAAATCTCTCCTCCTGTGATAAAATTCCACCTCAGGCTTTCAACCACATTGCCAAATTGTGCAACCTTACACGTTTAATTCTTTATCGAACAAAAATAGAGGTATGAAAATCATTTTTCTTTCACCCTTACGTGTTAAAGCACTCTTTGTAAAGTTATAGAGAAAACATAGTAAACTATTTTAAACATATAGTAAATATCAGAGGAAGAGAAACTTCAGAATGTGGTATTTGAAAGACTCAGTAATGATTAATAATGGTTTGTTTGTTTATTTACTATTTAAAACATTTGTACAGCCACCCATCTTATAATGAATTCTGAGCAGTCATCAGATTTTAATAACATAAAAACCATATTAAAACTATTAAACATTAAAAACAAAAACCTGGCACAAGTCAAGCTTCCGATATTTGTCACAGTGCTTGGGGGAAAAAGGTCTTCAGTGCTTTACAGAAGGCTAGGAGGCTAGAGGCCTGCCGAACTTTAGGGAGAAGAATGTTCCACAAGACAGGGACTGCCACAGAAAAAGCATGCTCCAATATGGTGGCAATGTTTAAGGAAAGAGACTTAAGAGTATGCCCATTCTATCTAAACTTGTATGATGGTTAGATGTTCTTAGACAACCTGCAGAACTGCAGATAAACTGGGCACCAGACACTAAGTTTATGTAGTAGTGATAAATATAGGGGTATACTTAATTTTTCCACATGAGAAATTTGCATTGGTATTTATTTATTTATTACAGAATGGCTTGCAAATTGTAAGTAGTGTGTGATAGTCATTGTACTATATCCCCTTTATCAGTATTGTTGAAATGAAAATCAAATATCGGTATATTGAAAAAATAAATTTCAATGGGGTATACTTAACATCTTTACGTGAGTGTATATGACTGGTAAGATATATTTTCTACATTTTTATTGCATGTGTGATTTGATGTGCTTTCTGGTGCTTGTCATGTTGATTGCTAGGTTGAGTGTTGCCCTGAAATTCATTTAAGGAATAATCAGCCCTGTTTCAGAAATTCATAGTAATTTAGTATGCCAATATCCATACTAAAATGCCAGTATTCTACCAGTTATTACAGTACTGTAAGAAATTTGTTATTTCCAAGATCATGAAAACATGTTTTTTCTTATTTCTTCATTTTCATCACTTATAAAACCTGCTAGTAATACAGGTAGAAACCACCTGTTGAACAAAAAGCTTGTAGACCAGTTTTCACAGCTAGTTATTTATACATACATATGCAGTCAGCATTCTGCAAGAATGAATTTTTAATTGCTGCCGGTGGAAAAATGCTCCTTTTTAATACAAGGAAATATAAAAAGAAAATACATATGTAATAGCATGCATGATTTTCAATTTTCAATTACTTCCTCTGACTGCAGCTTAATTGCCACATATTTCATTTTGCCCTTTGTCTCTCACTTTTGAATGTGTATGGCCAGAATGTTCCAATTTTCAACTTTAGGAGTACTTTTTAAAAGATAGAAAGTCCTCTTTTTACACAATCCTTTCATAAAATGTAGTGAACTGTTTCCAGAACCAGAACACAATATGCAATTCATCTCCTAATTGTAAATAATTGTTAAAAGCTTCTTAACTTTGGAGAGTACTTAACATAATTTATAATTTTGTTTCAATCAGCCTATTGGCTTAAGTCTATTCAATTACAATCTTGCTTGCAATTATTATACACAGAATATTTTTGTGCTAATGGTCTCACCATTTGCTAATACATGACTTTAATCTTTATTCATTTAATTTATTCATTAAATATGCATTCATAACATGCATTCAGAATTTATTGTCTCGAATGTAGTTAAGGTACACAATGGACAATAACAGCATACTGTCAATTTCTTATGAACTATGTAATAATTCTGTGTAGGTGTGTATGCTTGATTGGATGTATATCTTAATTTTTGTTTGCACATATATTTTGAAGCCAGAGTTTCTCTTTGAAAAATATCAATTATACCTCTAGCATTTGGGATAAGCATTGAATTATGGATAGAATGAAATGGGATTGTTTATATTGAATAGAAGACCTATTAAGTGTAGCAAAGGTTTCAGGTTCTACCCAGAACTGTTAGGATAAATATCCAATCAATGTTGGATACATATACAAGATTTCATTCTATCATTGATAAGTAAAAGGCTTAAAAAGAAACCATCTGTCTAGTAATGACATGTCGGGGTGGGGGGCAGTTTTCGATTTTTGAGAGCTAAACTTATTTTTGGGAGCTCAAGCACCACTATGGGTGATAGAGATGTCAGTTGAGTGGAAAATGGATTTGAGGGAGGGTCTTTGGAGAACATTTTAACTTTTAAACTACATTAAGCCATATGATTTGTGGTTCAGAATGTGTTGTCATGTGTTTCATGGCTTAGAATCGGGTTACATGTTTTGTGACTCAGAATGATGACAGCTGATGTTATCAGTCTTTATTTATTATATGTGTATGGTATATGTATAAAGTCTGCCATCTCACATCAAGTCACTTTGTATAGCTGAGACTATAAATATAGGTAGTCCTTGACTTACAACAGTTCAATTAGTGACCGTTTGAAGTTACAACGGCACTAGAAAAAGTGACTTATAATCATTTTTCACACTTATGACCATTGCAGCATCCCCATGGTCATGTGATCAAAACAGTGGTGAAATTCAATTTTTTTTACTACCGGTTCTGTGGGCGAGGCTTGGTGGGCATGATGTGGTTTGGTGGGCGTGGCAGGGGAAGGATACGGCAAAATCTCCATTTCCACCCCACTCAAGGGGAAGGATACTGCAAAATCTCCATTCCCACCCCACTCCAGGGAAAGGATACTGCAAAATTCCCATTCCCTCCTCACTCCTGGGGGAAGGATATTGCAAAATCTCCATTCCCACCCCAATCTGAGACCAGCCAGAGGTGGTATTTGCCGGTTCTCCAAACTACTCAAAATTTCCGCTACCGGTTCTCCAGAACCTGTCAGAACCTGCTGGATTTCACCTCTGGTCTGAATCAAAATTCAGACACTTGACAACTGACTCATATTTATGATGGTTGCAGTGTCCTAAGGTCATATGATCACATTTTGCGACCTTCTGATAAGTGAATCTTATCGTTGACTTTGCTTAACAACCATGTTACAAATATAACCACTGCAGGGATTCACTTAACAACTATGGAAAAAAGGTTGTAAAATAGGGCAAAATTCACTTAACAACTGTCTCACTTAGCAACATAAATTTTGGGATCTATTCTGGTTGTAAGTCGAGGACTACCTGTACATCAATGTAATAACAAAATAATAAATAGAACACACTTGACAGTAAAAGAAAAAGTTCTGAAGACAAATCAGTCAGCAACAAATTCATTCAATTTGTGGGTTCAACCCTTTCCTGGCCTTCACACTTGAGGAAAAAAAACCTCAGGTTTTAAAAGCCTTCAAAAGGCCAGCAGGGTTGTGGTTAATCTAATCTTAATACTTATTCCAGAGGGCAGGTGCTGCTACCGAAAAGTTCTGCTTTGTGCTATTGTTGAAGGTTGGACAGCACAAAGGATTTGGGGGCTGTACAAAATCCTTTGGTTTTTTCCCCATGGTAGTATTTTTTTTAAAAAAGTTTTGTATATCCAACATAAGATTATTTTATAACTAGGTACAAACCAATAATTTCATAATTGTATTTTATATATATGTTTAGCCGAATGGTGACATTGTAGATATTGAATGAAATGTGCCCTTTCTTTTTATAACTTACCTGGACTTGAATTCATACTAGCAGAAATATGAATGATTAGAGGCCCATCTTTTCACTGTATATAAATTCATTGACAGTGAAATTCATTCACTGTATATAAATACATTTAATCCCATTTGATCATTTCTGTACTTATTACAAATATTTTAATATTAGGATCTGAAACTTCTATTACCATCCATTTTATTTATGATTATAGTATTATAGAATTAACATGTATAACATTTATAGTTTTTCTAATGTTATTTACCTTTTAACAGAATCTAGTATTTTTTTCCTTTAATAAATACAAAGCAAATGTCTGATAACCCAACATTATAGAGCAGGGGTATCAAACTTCCAGCCTGTAGTCCGGATGCGTCACACACTGGCCATACCCACACCCGGTTTAGCGGAAGGGAAAAAAGTCACGATACGTCATGTGATGACGCCATGACAACACGAGTTTGACACCCCTGCTATAGAGCAAGACTGGATAACTTTCCATTATTAAAGATGCATTATTGTTCATCCTTTTAATCGTTGGATTTTTCCTTTGCTACTCTTTTTTCTTTTCCCATTATAATTTTGTCGAAATCTTTGCTAGAGATTAAATCTATTTACTCATCTTATTTAGTATTACAGTAAATCCAATTACATAATAATAATTTATAAAGACCTCAATATTAAAAAGACTATGAAAATTATACTTGCCTACAAAAATATAGTATGTGCTTTAGAAATAGCAAATGGCTAAAAACTTTTAACAAGATGTCTACTTAATGAGAAAGATGCCTATTTATATTTGTGCGTGTTAAATATTGTATTTATATTGCAGCAGGTAGACTGACTCAAGTGTTTAAAACTGGAACACTATAAACCTTAAATCAGTTTTTATAACAGAAGTCTTTCATGTAATATTTTATTCAGTAAAAATTCTGAAAGGGCATGGTTGAGTTTTGAAAAGACTTAAATGAATACATACAACTTGTGAAATTACATTGAAAGATTACAGGTTTGAATTTTTTACTGCACTATAAGAAATTCATAATTGTCTTTCTGTTACTCTTTTCCTGTCAGTTTTTGTCAGTTAAGAATTGTAAAATCTGAAAAATAATTGGAAACAAAGAAAAGTGTTTGGGAAAAAATAAATTACTAATTTGAGTTTGAGCAGTATGCGTGCCTGTGTGTAAAAGTTATCCATAAATTCGAAAGAATAACCATTTTTCAAAGTACATCTTATATTCTGTTAAGAGTCCTTTTCATTTTTTTTTTTAATGAGGTGGCACTTCACTGTGAACATGCTTAAAATGGCAACAACATGAGTGTAAAGTGCACATTATATTTGTTTCCATCTGCATGTTGCTTGTGACAGGTGCTCAATGATTGTCAGCATCCTTGTCAGCAAGACCATCCTGTGACATTAAAGTCACCAACTCGATCCTGATGCTGTGTGACTCTATTGGCAGTTCCATCAGGCTGTAGCTGATCACTGAATGTCAAGAGGTGCTTTCCTTTTTCAGGATGTCACCAGCCCTCTGCGTTTTTGGTTTGGCCTTGCTTGTTGTTTGAACTTACCAGAGTTCTAAGAGTTTTCCTGAGGGAAAAGAGCTGATAAATCATGGGAATAAAGGTGTCTTCAGGGCATGCAAAACCACATCCACAGTGACTTATTATATAAAGGGTTGTAGTGATTACCTTGACTATAAGTCAATCAATGGTTAGAGCATCTGGGGACTCATTAAATGGTATTTGTGGTGTCTGTTTCCTAGGTTTTGAGCTGGATTTCAGGGAAAGTGGTGACAGCCTTTAATGTCTAATTGACCCTTCCTCTTTATGTTTGCTTTCTATATTTGCTTCTGATGTGTTCCCTAATGACAGCAAATGGCACTGCTCAGCATTCTGAACTTCTGTTCAGAACTTCAGCACCTCAGCCTGGGAAGCTGTGTAAGGGTAAGTTCTTAAAAGTTTTGACTTGTGGAGATGCTGCCCAAGTTTACTAGCTTGGTTCCTCCCCCTTCCCCCCCCCCCAAATATTAAACAAATAAATAAAAAAAAATAAATTAAAAATAAACCACTTTTTAAAAATTACTTCAACTCAAATACAAGCACACCTGATTAAGGGTGTAAATACATGCTTGAAAATTACTCTTATTTTCATCTGTTATCTTGGGCTGATCATTTTACTTGTATCGCATAAATTATTGAAATTAGAATTCAACCCCATCCCCCATTATCCCCCTAAATCATGTACAGTTACTGTCTGTTTGTGAAACCTTCTGGTAAGAAAAATGAAGAGTTTTCAGTTTTAAGGCTCCATTCCCATGCAGGAATTCTGCATATAAATATGGTAGTCTACATATCGCTTCAGTATTCCATTTTCCCTTGCATAAATACTAGCATGTCTCAAAACTTGATATGGATATGAAATAGAACTTGTTTCTACAAATATTACTTTTTAATATTTTCTATTGATGTCTTCCTGCTATTTCCTGAGTTGCCTTGTTGAGAGATGGGTGGCAAATAAATTTAATTAATGAATTATGTTATTTTTCCCCCCCTTGGAGGGCAAAAGATTGTGTTCAATAATTTGTTCTATAATCATCCTGCATTTTAGTTTATTTTTTTTTATTTTAAATCAGACTGGTTCTGTTATCAGACATTCTCCATTGTGGGTGGAGACAGCAGCCAGTGTGGGTAATCCTCATCCAATCAGCCTGAAGAACTGGGTCTATCCAAAATTTAAATCCCGCCCTTGTTGCCGGGTAGACCAGCTTTTGACTCAGTCCTTCAGTCAGGACTGGCGTGTGGTCTTTAGCTGTCTCTCTTTTAGCTGAATTTTAGCTGATTCTGATTGCTGTTGGATCTGTTTTGTTGGTGTGACTTCTCTGGACTATTCTGTGACTACGAATTTGGACATTTCTTTGGATTTTGGTGAATTTGGACTGTGCAGTGAGTGTTTCTTGTGGCTGGGGGTTTCCCCTTTGCCTCAAGGTATTTCCTCTGCAAAGGGGGTGGGAAGCCTCTCTGGACTATTGATTTGACCCTTTCCTGCTTAAAGGGGGATCGTTGGGGGCCCTTTGGAACTCTGCCTGGCTCAATTAGCACCAGCACCCTGTTCCTTCAATTGCGGTGGCCATTTTGTTTTCATCAGGGGTGCAACGTGGCTTCGTTTTCTGACTGCCTGGCTCCATTTTGTTAATTGCTGCCTAGATCGCCCACCTCCTTGCCTCTAAAGACCGGATCCTGCCACAATGACCTGCCTGTGTTCCCCTATAGCCTGCATGATCGCGCGGCCACGCGGCGGGCCTCTCTATCACCGCCTGTCAGCTGGGAGCAATATTTTTCACTTTTAAGGACTTAACTCTTCCCTGCCTTAAATCACTGGGAGAAACCTCTGAGGCCTGCTTTTAAATCACTGGGAGAAGCCTTTAATTTAACGCTGTATATTTAGGCAAGCTAATCCAATTGGACCCTGTCTAGCCTAATTCATTTACTGATGGCCGCCATTTTGTTTTTCATATACTGACACAGCGGCCATTTTGTGGAGTTTCCGCGCTCCCCTTTCAATTGCTAGACTGAACTGTTGGGTGCTGAGGGTCCCTGTGGAGTTTCTGCGCTCCCCCATTGGCATTTGATCACCCTCGTTCTCTATTCTGGTCTAATTCACCATGCCCAAAGCAGCCTCCAAATCAAAGCACGGCAGCAAGGCCGTAGCTTCCTTTGTTGGCCAATCAGATGACCCATCTGTTACCCCTCCTGTGCCTGCCCAGGCCCCTATTGTGGCTCCAGCTCCACCCCAGAGGCATTATACAGGGCATAAAAAACATGGTGGTACTTCCTCTAAAGTGGAAAAGCGCCGAGATAGAGTGCTTACTAAACTTTGTGATAAGGCTTCTCCAGTGGTCCAGCCCCCTGTTTCAGTTCCTCCAGGGACTCTAGATCCTATGTTTGCAGAGCCGGCTAAACAGGTCACCACAATTCCTGCTCCGCCTTTAATTTTGGACACGGTCAAGCGGCAGTGGGCTTCTCCTGGCTCGGCTCCCCTGCCCTCGTCTATTGACAGAAAAAACTGTAATGTCGCTTCTGACCTGGACTCGCTATTGCAACTGCCTTCTGTAGATGCGCCCGTGGCTTTTCTCTTACCTAATGCTAATGTCCCTGGGGGCCCTGATGAAGGATTGTGGCCTGAGGAGCGTCGTTCTGACCTGGTCCTCCAGAGGGCCCGTCAGGGGGCGGCATGGGCTATCAAGGCATCTTCTACGGCTTCATTCTTCAATTGTACCACCTTGCTGTGGCTCCGCCAGCTGCAGGAGAAGCTTTCTCCGGATGATGTGCGGATTAAGCAAGACCTCAATAAGATTATTGCAGCTGTCCAGTTCTCTGCAGATTCGACTTTGAGCGCCACCCATTTTGCAGCAAAGTCGTTGGCTTCTTCAGTGGCTGCTCGTTGTTTGGTCTGGCTCCGTCACTGGCAGGCGGATGCCAGGCAAAAGTGGCGGTTGGCTGCTGTTCCATTTGGAGGGGCCCGATTGTTTGGGGATGCCTTGGACCCCTTCTTGACCGAGACTCGTGACAAGAAGAAAGTTTTGGCTCCGGTTTTTCGTAGGGGGGATTCCCATTATGTACCTTATCCTGCACGGCCTCAATCTCGGCTTCTGACGGTGGGGGTCCTTCTACTACTTTCGCCTTTTTCCCTTTCGCCATTCCACAATTTTGGGAGGTCCCAGGGTTCCCAGGATAGACTGTCCTAGGGAAAACCCTTCATGTCCAAACGGCCCTTTCGAGGGGGAGGAGGTCGTTCCTACTGGCGCCGTCACTAGTCGCATCTCTGACCCTCCCATTGGCGGCAGATTGGCCCTCTTCGCTGCCATTTGGGAGAAGTCTATTTTGGATGAATGGGTCCTGGCCACCTTAAGATCAGGGTTGGCCATTGAATTCCTTTCCCCTCCCCCAAGGACCTTTGTCTGCTGCCCGATTTCTCGTGACACCGAAAGGAGGGCTCTTATGGCCTCTGCTGTTCAGCATCTCCTTTCCATCAGGGCTATCCAACTGGTCCCTGCTGACGAAATTGGGACGGGATTCTATTCTCGGGTTTTTCTGGTGCCTAAGTCCTCGGGGGGGGAGTGGAGACCCATTCTGGACCTAAAACGGTTAAATCGGTACGTGGTGTATCGGAAATTTAAGATGCAGACTCTTAAATCTATTCTTGACGGTGTTAGGAGGGGCAATCTCCTTTCTTCTATTGATCTGACTGAGGCCTATTTACACATCCTCATTCTCCCTTCCCACAGACGTTATTTGCGGTTCTGTTATGGGGGGGTTCATTATCAGTATCGGGCTTTGCCCTTCGGACTTTCGTTCGCCCCCCGCACCTTTACTAAGGTGTTGGCGGCTTTAGCTGCTTACCTCAGGCTCTCGTCCTTTGTTATTTAGATGACATTTTAATTTTGTCATCTTCCGCTCTCCAGGCTACCCGGGATATTCAGTTTACTCTTAGGACGTTAGCTGCCCATGGTTTTTCCATTAACCTGGAAAAGAGCCATGTGATCCCTTCTACTTCCCTGGTTCATTTAGGGGCTCTAATTGACTCCTTACAGGGTAAAGTTTTTCTCTCCCCAGAGCGTCAGGTTAGCCTGCGGGAGTTGGTGGTTAAAGTCGAGGGATCTCGGAAGGTCTCCCCTTATATTCTTTCCCAACTTTTGGGGAAGATGATTTCTGCCATAGCCATTGTTCCTTGGGCACAGCTCCACGCCCGGGAGCTCCAATGGTTTCTTTTACCTTTTCAGAAGGCGGGCAGAGGCACTTCTTCCAGTCAGATCCTGCTCCCTCCGGCAGTTCGCAGATCCCTTCGATGGTGGTGGTCCCCGGCCCTTTCGGCAGGTTCTCTCTTTCTCGAGCCCCAGAGAGTAGTGGTGACAACAGATGCCAGTCTCCGCGGCTGGGGGGCACATTGTCAGGGTCAGCTCGCCCAGGGTGTGTGGAACGAGACAGATGCTCGCCGTCCAATCAACTGGCTAGAGTTGCAAGCCATCTTCCTGGCCCTCAGGGCGTTTCGTCAACTTCTAGCCGGAGCCCATGTACTTGTCTTGACGGACAATGTAACGGCCAAGGCTCATTTGAACAAATTGGGGGGTACCAGGTCGAAGTCCCTATTGTCAGTGGCTTTGAAAGTCGGTCTCTGGGCGGAACGTCATCTCGGATCCCTTCGGGCGGAGCACATCTCGGGCATCGAAAATATTCAGGCGGATTGGCTGAGCCGACAACAGCTGGACAATGCAGAATGGCGCCTCCACCCCCAAATCTTCCAGGCTCTGGCCCGTCGATTCGGGACCCCAGTCGTGGACCTATTTGCTACTCCTGCAAACGCACAGTTGCCTCGCTTTTTCACCTGGTTCCCAGCCCCTCAGGCAGAAGCTGTCGACGCCCTTTGAGTCCCCTGGCCCCAGGGTCTTCTATACGCCTTTCCTCCAACGTCTCTACTCCCCAGAGTAATCCGCAAGCTCTTGGACGAACGGGCGGAGGTAATTCTTCTGGGTCCACACTGGCCTCGCAGAGCATGGTTTGCGGACTTGGTTTCCCTCTCTGTCGCTCCCTCCTAGCGCATCCCGATCACAACAGACACTCTGAGTCAACCACCCAGAACCACCCAGACCTCCCGTGGCTCAATCTGACCGCTTGGCGGTTGAGCGGTTCTCTCTGAGCACGGCTAATATTCCGAACGATGTTATATATATAATTCAGGCCTCCCGTCGCCCTTCTACTAACAGAATCTATTCTGCCACTGGCGGTCTTTCTGTTCTTGGTGTGGCAGGAATGGCGTACCTGTACTACAGCCTTCGATAGTGGACATTCTGGTGTTCCTACAACGAGGTTTTGCTGACGGCCTCTCTCCAAACACGCTAAGACGCCAAATTGCAGCCACCTCTTACTTGCGGGTCCCTCTCGTCTTTGGCGCAGCATCCTCTAATTCGACGTTTTCTCCGCGGGGCCACTAACTTGTCCCCTCCCGTTTTACACCGCTATCCCACTTGGGATCTACCTTTGGTCTTGGAGTCTCTCATGGGGCCTCCCTACGAACCCCTACGAACAGCGTCTCTGCGCTTGTTGTCGTGTAAAGTCGCCTTCTTG
The DNA here is from genome assembly GCA_022577455.1 of Arizona elegans. Taxonomy (NCBI): domain Eukaryota; kingdom Metazoa; phylum Chordata; class Lepidosauria; order Squamata; family Colubridae; genus Arizona; species Arizona elegans. Next base: position 228,233,390 of record JAKOOJ010000001.1, on the reverse strand, counting down.
GTGGCTATCACTTCGGCTCGTCGCATATTGGAAGTGGCTGCTCTGTCCACCAGACCGGACCTTTGCGTGTTCCACGCTGATCGTGTCATCCTCCGTCTGGATCCAACCTTCGTGCCGAAAATCAACTCTGTCTTCCATCGCTCCCAAGAGCTCATCCTCCCGAATTTCTGCCCTCGTCCTTCTCACCCTCGCGAACGTTGTTGACATACTCTGGATGTTCGCCGTGCCCTTCACATCTATATTAAATGCACTGCATCCTTTCGACATTCAGAAGCCTTGTTCGTCTCCTTACCCGTTTCTCTGGGTCTCAAGGTATCTTCTTCAACTATCGGTCGCTGGATCCGGCAAACCAACGCCTCCGCCTATGAATTCCGCTCCCTGCCGCAACCGCCTCATGTGACTTCCCACTCTACACGCAGTGCAGCTACGGCGGCGGCCTGGGCTACACAGGCCCCCATTGCTGGAGATTTGCCGTGCGGCCACATAGACCTCTCCGGCTCCCTTTATTAAACACTATAAAATTGACTCATTTGCCTCTGCTGAGGCAGCATTTGGTCGGCAGGTGTTGCAGAGGGTTGTTGCTGGGGAGGCTATTTCGGACCAGCCTGGGCCCTCCCAGGTCTCGGGACAGTGAACTTGGGTATGTCCCACACTGGCTGCTGTCTCCACCCACAATGGAGAAAGGGCGTTGGTCCTACCTGATACGCTCCTTCTCGTTGGGTGGAGACAGCAGCCAGACCCTCCCGTTTTTTTTTTGTGCCAGGCTGGTCTCATTTTTCTCTCTCTAAATTTCTCTTATCTTGAGCACACGCCGAGTCTTTCCTTAGTTTTTCGCCAAAAGCTGGTCTACCCGGCAACAAGGGCGGGATTTAAACTTTGGATAGACCCAGTCCTTCAGGCTGATTGGATGAGGATTACCCACACTGGCTGCTGTCTCCACCCAACGAGAAGGAGCGTATCAGGTAGGACCAACGCCCCGTTTATAAACTTCCATAGTTCAAAATGAGACTACTTAGTTTCAAAGTAAGAGTAAAGTCAGTCTGCATCATATTACATTTATACTGTGCAAATTTAACTCTAGCCAGTTTATGACTTCATTTAAAATGCTTTTTGATGATGATATAAGAAACAACTTTTTTACAGATAATGCTCCTATTTTGGAATTGTTCTTCAAGTCCAGTGATCACTAAAAATATGAGGATCAAGACTTGAAGCAGAACTTTTTCAGCAGAGGAACTATAGAGCAATTGTTTATTTTATTTTATTTTCCATTTCTGAAGGCACAGAGGCTTAAAAATACCATGGTATGTTAGATGTTAGATGGAATTGTGTTCCAAAAATTGTTATTTAGCTGGTGCATTGATCAGAAATGGTTTCTTGACTACAGGGTCTTGAAGGCCAATTAAATAATTGATAATTAGGTTCCTTATGGGTCTATAGGCTAGACAAAGTATAAATATTAGATATCTACAGTGAGAGTAGATAACACCATTTGGTTTTAAAAATATTTTTAATTTGACAGATTGAGGACTATGACACAATAGCTAGTATGATGGGAGCCAAATGTAAAAAACTTCGAACATTGGATTTATGGCGATGTAAAAACATTTCTGAAAATGGATTAGCAGAGCTGGCTGCTGGCTGTTCACTGTTGGAGGAGCTTGATCTTGGCTGGTGCCCGACTCTTCAGAGCAGTACGGGATGCTTTGCAAAACTTGCCCGAAAACTACCAAATTTGCAAAAGCTTTTTCTGACAGCTAACCGATCTGTGTGTGATTCTGACATTGAAGAACTTGCTGCAAATTGTACAAATCTTCGGCAGCTTGATATTTTAGGTAAGTACCACAAGAATACTTAATTCTTCTGAAAATTAATTAATTGTTATCCGAATCAGAAGAGAAAATTATAAGTTAGATAAAGGTGTGATTTTGAAATACTATATGTGGGGCCATTGATGTTCTCTTGAGTTTGGTTGTTTTCTTGCAAGACAACAACCAAGCTCAGATAGCACCAGGGACCCCAGAGTCCAACCCTAAGCTACAAATATTCTCTTCTTTTGGAAATACTATGTTCAGACATCTCCTATTTCCTGATGGCAGATTGCTGCGTAAAAACAATTAATACTAGATACATTCATGGCTTTAACAAATCATTGGTACTGAGATAAATCAGTCTAATTCCAAATTCTTTGATTAACAAAATTGGGAACATTTGCCTAATTACTTATTCTTTGCTGCTACTTTTTCTTTTTAAAAAAATCTAGTTTTTTTAATGAATTCCTGAAATTCATTCAAGTACTATTGCCAGCTTTGAGAAGTTCTTGGAATTGTAATAGTGCACGACAGGATATATTTATAAAGTGGGGACCTTATCATAAAAGAGTTTTTTGAAGAGCAAAAACAAACCTACTTCTTTAAAAAATATATTTAAATGCTAATTTAAATATTAATAAATAAATTCAAGTTTTCAATTGTGTTGCAGTAGACCCCAAAACTTTCTCAACATACTTCAAACTGTATTTATGTATTTTAATGTATTTTGTATTTATTTATGTATTTTGCCACTAATCTGGATATGTTTAGATTTTTCCAATCTATTTTAACAGTCCTGAAATTGCCTGATAGTATTTCCAATCAAGTACTAATCTCACTTAACCTCTGAGCCCTTTGATGTGAAAATTTTGTCCTGGTACTCATCATTTGTTGGCACGCAACACACACAAACTAGAACTTGTCTATGTTGGCTGCCTTGTGACTCACTACATTATTCCTTATGGGAAAAAATTGATTGGTATTCATTGTTTTTGGTACTCATTGTGCCACCCGGAACCAATTAAAGATGAGTACCAAGGTACCCCTGTATAAGAAAAAAAACAGTCTATGCAGTAACATTTAATTTAATTGCTTAATTGTACTGTATACAAGCTGCATTATCTACCAAAAATGGAAGTTTAATGCTATTTTCTTTTATTATGTTTGATCCATCTGCTGACAATATACCTCCATATTATTTTGCATGCAATCTTTATCATAAGCAAGTATTCACAAATAATGGAGCCATACCCTTCAGGCAAAAGACACACACCTTGTAAAAACACATGCACCCACCATACACTATCAAAAAGAGGTAAAATATGTAAAAGACACTTCACAGGCAAAGCATTGTCCTTGTTGTGTTTCTCTGAAATTTCCAGAACCTCTCCAACATCTCCCAGTTTATATTTGGGGTTGCCTGAAAGAGTCGTATATTTCAAAAGAAAGTGCTAGGATGCTGTTCTCTACCCATTTAATTTTTTAAGGATGCTTGGGACATCCTGACAGGCAGGGTGGGGCTAGAAGTCAGAACTTTACTTTGAAACATGAGAAATCTTCAGCTTCATTTTAAAAATAAAATAAAAATAAAAACAGGTGGGGTACGAAGCTTAGTGTGAGGTACAGGTGACAGTTTTTAGCCAGCTTTTTTTCCCCATTTCAGGATGCTTATCAAGGCCTTCATTTTTGGAGGGGAAATGGTTAGTTGGACTTATCGTTGTAGTCTTTTTAAGTGATAGATTTCTTTGTGTGCTTTGCGTTAATTCATTGTACAAAATATCTTGAAAGTTACTGCTGCAGAGTGTTCGCAGAATGACCGTAGCTAAACATAAAATATGTTATTGTTTCTTTCTAAATATTTATATCAGAGTTCTCCAATACTCAAGGTTTTATTACAACAAATAGACAACACAAAGACAAGAAAAATGTACATCTGCTGCTGTTAAATGGATCAGTACACATCCTCTCTCCACCCAGCACAAAAATATGCTACCTTGCTAAGTTAAATTTCTGCCATGTGAAATATTGAAATCTCTTCCATAGAGAAAAATAAATATCTTTTAAACATCTCTTTAGACAACAAGCTAGTTTTATCCTTTTTTAGGTCTCCCTTTCCTGTTGTCAATAATAGTGAGGATTTAATAGCCAGTTAAAGGTTCTGAAGTAAAGTGTTTAATTCTCATGACAATAGATGTCTGTTTAAAAATAACTTAAAGATATTTATTTCTTTGTTACATTTATACTATGTCTTTCATTCAGGAGTTCAAAGCAGAGTAATAGGTAGGACAATAGGTAGGACTTCCTTCTCCTTGGGTCACTCAGACCCAAACTACTGCAGTAGTTTGGGTCTGAATGAATAAGTGACCCAAATGAGTTTCTGAGGCTGAGAGTGGGCTTGAACTTGGATTTCCTCATCCTGCTCTCATACCATGACTTATGGTGGCACAGTGGTTAGAATGCAGTACATGTAGTCGTCGACTTACAACAGTTCATTCAGTGACCATTCGAAATTACCACGGCACTGAAAAAAGTGACTTATGATCATTTATCACACTTATGATAATTGCAGCATCCCATGGTCACATGATTTACATTCGAATGCTTGTCAAATGGGTTCACATTTATGACAGTTGCATTGTCCCAGAGTTATGTCACCCATTTTGCAATTTTCTCATAAGCAAAGTCAATGGGGAAACTAGATTCACAAATGTGAAAAAAGTCATAAAATGGGACAAAACTCACTTAACAAATTGGTCACTTAACAACACAAATTTTGGGCTCAATTATGATTGTAAGTTGAGGACTACCTATACTGCAGGCTAACTCACTGCTCACTCCAGGAATTCAATCCTGAGTGGCTCAAAGTTGATTCCGCCTTCCAGCCTTCCGAGTTCAGTAAAATGAGGACCCAGATTGTTGGAGGCAATATGCTAATTCTGTAAAACCACTTAGAGCTGTAAAGCACTGAAGCGGTATATAAATCTAAGTGCTATTGCTATACCTGCCATTCAGCCAGTAGGTACAAATAAAGGAGTGGATGCTGGGCTTGTCAACTGGAGGTTGGCAGTTTGAGACCTAAGTACCATGTGATGGAGTGAGCTTCCTTTACTTGCCCCAGCTCCTGCCAACCTAACAGTTGAAAGCATGTAAATGCAAATAGAGAAATAGGTACCACTTCGGTGGGAAAGTAACAGTGTTCCATGCACCTTTGGCATATAATCATGCTGGTCACATGATCATGGACAACACTGGCTCTTCGGCTGTGAATCGGAGATGATTAATGCCCCCTAGAGTTGGACGCGACTGGCAAGGGAAACCTTTACCTTTTTTATGAGTATGCAAGTTGACGTATTTTGGAAATATCAGATATAGTTTACTTTCATCCCTGCTCTTCTCCTTCTCTTTCTTTGTGGCTGCTAATACTAAGATGCTTGTTAATACTGAAGTTTGAAAATGGGCAATATGTGAAAAGGGTATAGTTCTGTTCTTTGCTTGCAGAGCAACATATGCAGAGCCATTATGTGATCACATAAATTGCAACATATGTTTGGATTATGCTTAAATAAGGGCATAAAACATGCTCCAGAAAAATAAACTTCCACTTGATATTTTGACTGCAGCCAGGCAGCATAAAGTACAGTTTAGGAGAATATGGTGGGTTTAACCATCTGTATGCACCCTACCTAAATTGCTATCTTGATTCATTGAATGAAAAACAGTAATTCTAGCAAAGTTCACACATATTTAAAAGGCCTAATATGTAAAACCGTTCAGGCACGGAAGGAGGAATAACAATGCATTCTTCTTTTGACGGCTTCTTAGATGCTATAAACTAAAAAAAAAAAAAATGCCTCCCACATTTTCCTAGAATGCCAAAAGTTCCAACTGTCCCCTTGTGCCTGTCAAAACCATCAGTTTACTTGACAGTTTCAGAATGCAGTTACTCAGTTTCTGTACAGAAATAAGCACATTAAAAACATCACACACCCCCCCCACTAGAGAGAGGCAATAACATACCTACCTGCGTTTTCCAGAGCTTCCATTATGAAGATTTCTTCAACCGTCCTTCCCATCTAAGTTAAAAACTGGGACACGAGAAGCTTGGCCTGTTTTCAAATGCCTTCTGTATGCAGCCATCATTTTCAGGTTGTTGGGAAGGAGGCAGCCTATTTGCATTTTTGACTGTGCCTTCCCCATTGTGCTGGTTTAGGTTCTTTCCACCATTAGTCCGAAGTATTATTTATTTATTTTTATCTTTCCTTTATTATTTCTATAAATAGGTCAAGGTGGCAAACATGACCAATATTCTTTCCTTCTCCTATTTTCCATGCAACAACAACCCTGTGAGATGGGTTGGGTTGAGAGAGGGGGATTGGCTCAAAGTCACCCAAACAACGTTCATGCCTAAGGCAGAACTAGAACTCAGGGTCTCCTGGTTTTTAGCCTGGTATCTTCACCCCTAGACCAAACTGGTATCTTATTAGTGCTGTTGCTATTTTATTATTTATTTAGCAAGGGTATAATCCCCAGTAGGCAGGGGAGACAATAAAGTCTATCAGTGTTCATATTATACAACAAATATAATTTGTTTTTATTCAAAAACTCTTAAATTAATAAGGACTGTGCACTCCAGTAGTATGTTTGTGATATATAGTTTATTCTTAAATGAAATCAGTGTCAAATACATCATCTTGAACTGTATATTAGCTAAGTTTACAGTTTGTGCTCATTTTAAGTAAGATGGGCTTGTAATTGCATTGTAAATATGCCACAGATTGCAATCTAGCTATGCTGTCTTGGCCATTGCTTTTTACCATTTGGCCTCAAGCACAGATACCACATTATTAACTAAGTAAGGCACATTTTACGACAGTAGATTTTTTTTTTTTGTTGCACTTTCTGGGGTGACTGTGATCTTAATTGGTCCACATAATTGATAAGATGGAGCCAATACTACACAGGTTCATTGAACAAACTCTCTATTTGACCTGGAAAAGGGAAAGATTAGTTAGTAGAGAAGAGGATAAAATGAATACTTTTATTTATAATAAAAAGTTCATGGGATTAAATGTCATGGTTTACCAAACCATTGTAGAGGAAACCACAGTAAATTGTAGAGTTGAATGAAAATCTGATTCTTTCATCTCCATTCCATGTCGGCTCAATATTATTTAATTTATATTCCAGCTTTCTATTTATACAAGCATTCAAAGTGACTTATAAGAAATGCAGAATATAAAACAAAAATAATATTTGAAAGGATTAAAAATGTTCTAATTTTGACTATGGGTGGCAGTAGGAAAAGTTTTAAAATGAAAGCTTTGTATTCATTAGGAACACTGTCACTTTCCTTAAAGAGCTCTGTGATTTTTATTTCTTTAAGTACTCCCTTTTTCCCCCCTTTAACTTCTTGTTCTCTTCTTTTCCAGGGACAAGAATGGTAAGCCCGGCTTCTTTAAGGAAATTGCTGGAGTCTTGTAAAGAATTGTCCTTACTTGATGTGTCCTTCTGTTCACAAATTGATCACCGAATTGTCCTAGAACTGAATGCCAGCTTCCCTAATGTGCTCATCAAGAAGAGCTTCACTCAGTGACTCAATTCATATGTTGCCATATAGAACTGATCTGATGATTCTGCTTCCTGGGAATTTGTAATGATTTTTTTTCAAAGAGAAAATATATATATTTTTGTGAGGCATGGGGGAAAGGTTAATTCTTAATATGAAAGTAAAATATGAAAGATTTAAATAATGGCCAACTATTTATTCCTGATACAATACTTGTCAAATGATTATTGTTGAAAGCATCTTGTAAATGTTAGAAGATATACACTTAAATGTTCATTAAGCATTTAATCTTACTAGGATATTACTGTTAAAATAATACATTTGAGAAGTGGAAAATGAAGTCATTTTAAATTCTGATGTTCACTTTTAAGATATAAATATTGGAAGAACTTAGAACCTTAATGTCTTGAAGTATGAAACCTATTTTATTCAAATAGTTTCATCAATCGATTCAGACTGAGAGCCTTGACGTTTCTAATAAATGCAATATAATGAGTTTGTAGAGATTCTCAGTCATCCAGGTCATAGTTGTCCCAAAGGTGCTTTTTCAGGAGGTCACTGAGATCATTTTCTTGTTTTTTCTTTTGAAGATGTTTCACTTCTCATCCAAGAAGCTTCTTCAGCTCTGACAGGATAGTGGGGAATGGAAGGATTTATATTCTTTGCAGACAGCTGGTCATTTGCATCTCTTAGAGGGTCATTGAAGCCCTTGGAGGTTTATCTGTGTCTCTGGGTCACTTGAGTAATGCTCCTGGTTCCTATAGTCTGCAATTTTTCCTCTGGAAATCCATTCCTACTCACACACCATTCAAAGGGAGTTCATCCCAAATTGTAGAGCTAAAATGACCTGGATGACTGAGAATCTCTGTAGACTTTTGCCCCCTGAAAAAAAGCACCTTTGGGATAATATAATGAGTTGTTTACCTTAGAATTTATTTACCATTTAATGTTTTATTTATATATTTATTTTTAAGGGGCTATTTCGCTAGCCTGAAGGAACAGCCCACTAAAGTTCCCTGACAGTCTCTGATGGAGCTGAGAATTTCTCCACCAATTTCATTTGGGGAGTTCCAATCCTTTCTTTTCTGCTGTCATATTATCAGTCATGAAAAAAGGGGGGAGATGAGCATGCTACCTTTTGGAGTGTTTTCCATTTGCCTCTCTTTGTTCACTTGTTAGAATTCCAAAACAAGTTGTAGCATTAAGGGATCTCATTATTTTGGGACCTTAGCAAATATGTTTAGAATTGAGAATTTAGAACTGCATCCATGTGATAAGAATTACCAACTTTAATCAAACAAATCATTATGGGAGGGGAAATGATTATCCAGTTGATTAGGGGGGTCTGAAAACAAATTTAAATCATTAACTTTACTAATACAGCAATTTGCTTAGAGCTACTTTCTACATATACAGTGAAATATCCAAATTATAAAAGACTTCACATCTTTTTAAAAATTTTCTGTTAGTCAAATACTAACAGTATTCATATAATGATAATTATTTGAGCTTTGTCTAAAATAACAGATATTTGAATTATATGTAATTGTATGTCCATTTTCTGAACAACTTACTGTCAGATTTCCGAGTGATGAAACCCATTCAAAAAGAAATAGAGAGCTAAATAAAATGGCTACACATATGTCAAATTCGGGCTCGACAGTTACATTTCTAGCAGGCTGGAATTTCCTTGCTCTCCAAATTTCTCCATATGTTTGGAAGATTCGCATGGACTATTTGTGGATTTCAGGAGAAAAGAGGGGAAGCCAACTTGATCAATGATATTCATTTGTGTAACACTAGATGTTGTGTTTTAACTTTTTATCAGTAGTGCTAATACTGAACTTTATACTTCACTACTGAGGCATAAGTGAGCCCTCTTATAATGCATTCAATATTTTTATTTTAAAAACATTCTGGAAATTGTAATTTCTGTTTGTTCCAATACAGATTATTAAGTCAGCTTTTGTAGAAACATTTCAGTCATCTTCGGAGATTCCACTATAGTTCAAAAACATTATTCTTGTAGTTTTCATTTCCCCCCAGCTCAATGAGGTCAGCCAGAAACATTTGAAAAATAGAATCTGGCTTTTTGGCAGCAATGGTTGTTTCTGATCAGATCTAGAAAATTAAGCATTTGCTAGGTGTTGCCAACCTTCCTCACTGCTGTCACCTCTTTTCTGTCCTATCTCAAGTTAAGTTTTGGCCAGTGATGATAGAAAAACTTGAGTGAGAAAGCTGCTATTTTTCTAACTAATCATGAAACAAGCCAAGTAAAATCACTATTACATTGGCAATATCTTATTTTTGAAATATTTGTTTTCATATGAACCATCATGATACTATTGATTTTAAATTTTGTGTCAGAATTTCTAGATAGCTGTACCCCTTTCATTTCTCTGGCGCTTAAACCAGCATACCTATTTTTTTTTTTTTTTTGCATTGTATCTGCTCTCTACTGATGCTATTTCATAGCCAATAGTAAAAAAGGAATAAAGAGTTCTCTTCTAAATTCTTAAGAAAGATGTTTCTGTGCTGAGTATAGTATTCTATACTATAAATATACTAAATTTTAAATTGAATAAGGAGGATTTCTTGAATAAAAGGGAATCCAAAGTATTACTTTACTTGCCCCTTTTCAGGTTTTGTGAATTTTTTCACATCTTTAAAATGAATTTTACCAAGCGTAAGGTGGAGTCTGCAAACAGAAAAGGAATCCAAGTGAATAATAGTAATAAGATTTAGTGCTTGTTTCAATTATTGGATTAGTGAACCAATCTTTTCCATTTTAGATTGAGTAACTACATGTACCATCTTTAGTTGCAACAATTAAACTCTTGCTGTCATTGGCAAGTTACTCTTGTGTTTTGTTTATTTATCAAATTTATATACCACCCATCTCACTGTCAAGTGACTATAAGAATTTTGATCCATTCTTTTATGGCAACTTACTTCAGGATTTGACGGTCTTCTAGCATAAATTTCTAAATCTGGGTCCTGTCACATAGTTATGTAGGGTTTAAGCCTGGATTTTGAGCTGAGCATTCAAAAAAATTGAATTTATTCTTGATGCTCTTGTGGACTTTCTCTTGTAGGCTAGTGTGTTAGTTTGAAGTAATTATAATGCTATATAATTCACTTTTGCTTCAGCTGATGGTTAGAGGATCTGATATACTATTGTAGAATTCTCTGCTACAAAGCAGAATTTATACTTTCTTCAGTGATAGCAAGATATCTAGTTCCCCAACAATGACACTATCATCTCCATGCTTAATGGCATGTTGGTACCTCATTGTTTACACATAATAATACCCATATAACCCCAAAGGTTATATTTTATTATATATTCTATATAATAGGTCTATTTTAAACTAATATTTCCTTGGAACATTCTTCTAGATGTCTGGAATTTACATAGGTGCTTTTTAGCAAATTTGAAATAATCTTTTTAATAAATTTGAGAGTACTTCCTTGTTAATCAGCCATGGCTCTTATGCTATTTTCATTTGAATCTCATTTTTTATCCAATATTTTTCTGATGCTGGATTATTAGCTTTGGTCAAAGTGATAGGGATTGCATATCCTTGAATATTTTTCTATGGTTCTTTGTAACATTTTGCATTGTTTTACATTCTGCTATTGGAATGATTTTGACAGGATGGCTATTCTTAGAAAATGGTAATACTTCATCCCTACTTCTAATTGGGTCTGGCTTGATGTAGCCTGAGAAATTTAGGAATAGTTTTATAGCCTTTTGCAGGCTGATAGAAATAATTTCTTTACAGTGGCTTTCAATTTTTTTTAAATGTGGGCATAATGTGCATTGAGGATCTTTGTGGTAAAAACTCTTATTATAAAGAGGGTAAAACCAGGGTTCATGGCAAACTCTGATTATTTAAAATACTTGCAACTGGCCTTAGTTATTGATCCCTTGAATTAAATCAAGTGAAGCAATTTAGTCTTTTTCCCACTATTGCTTTTTCCATCCTAAATTGGATGCTTTGTTTTAATCAAATAAAGAACTGTTTAAATTTCCTAATTTTTGTTCACTCAGCTCCCTTACTGTATTAGAAGAACACAAATAAAACTCTAAAAGCATTTAGGGGTAAAGATTTCTTAAAAATGCAAAACGGGGAAAATATTTTATACAGAACTGTAAATTGTCACTTGATCCTGATTGTTTTTCTTGAAAAACCTCAAAACATTCAGAAAACAGAACATCTGTTTTACTTGAGTGTATGTTTTCAGATTTTTTTCTCATTCTGCAGAAGATTCAAGATCTGAAAAGATGTGTTGATTTTCATTCTATTTTGAAAGATGCTGCCACGCAGCATCATTCTAGTTTCATTTAGTTATTTTTTCTGTGAATTGAATAGGGGTTAGTGAAATGGGATTTTTTCCCTTGGAGGATTAGGTATAAGGGTATGTTTATTTGAGTTTGGACAAGTATTACTGACCACTAAAACATATAAAGAGATTGTTGGAACATATTTTCCATGATGGCAATGATGACTAGCAATATTCCCACACTGTCCTGTTCAATTTAAAATTCTTCCATATATCTACTTATTAGCCTATGTGCTCCCATAGATAAAATAAAGTGTGTATGTGTTGAACTATTGTTAAAATGTTTAAATCTTTCTATTTTGCTGACAAAACTAAATGTGCTATTTTTGTTTTGCATTTTGAAACATATTTTGAAATATGAATTCAGGACAATTACGTATTATATTTATACATATCTATTAACAAGGAGATTGCTTATTTGGGTTATACATATTTACAAATATTAATATTTTAAAATGAAGTATTCTATGTAGCTCATGATGAGCATGTTTTATTTTTAAACAAGCACATGGATATATGTAACTAAAATAATATTAAGACTATACTGATTAAAAGTTGTGCCTTCCATTTTTATAACCAACAGAACATAGGATTCTTAAGGGCAAAGTAAATGTCACTGATATCCGTGAAAAAATGGTTTTGTTTAGGATACAACAGTCCCTTTGTTTACATCCCAAACTAACTGTGCTTCATAAAAACTAGACTACTGTGTTTTCCCGAAAATAAGACATCTCCTGATAATAAGCCTAATTGGGCTTCTGAGCGCATGTGCTAAATCTTTATCTTTCTTTATCTTTTATTAGATTTATATACCACTCTACTCCCGAAGGACTCAGGGCGGTGAACAGCCATAAATAAAACAAATATAATATAAAATTTAAAAACAGTTAAAAAAACATATTAAATAGATTTGGCCCACTAATTAAAACATCCCTATTTTTAAGAACAGATTCGAATTAAAATTAAACAATTAAAAAGGGTTAGGCCAGCCCCGCTTGCTGGAATAAAAAGGTCTTGAGGGCACCCCCTGAAAATAAGCCCTCCCCCAAAATATTTAACCACATGCACATGCACAGCCGGTCCCCGCCATTTTCTCTGGTTAGGGTTAGGGAAACAGAGCTGGAAATCAGATAAGATGGCAAGAGGAACCCCATCTTGCTCCACGCGCCCCATAATAAGATCTCCTCGAAAATAAGGCCAAGCGCTATTTCAAAAAAATACAAGGATCTTATTTTTGGGGAAACACTGTAGATCCAAAATGTTTGTCCAGAAATGAATTAAACTCTGTTGAGATTGTATATTTGCTTTTCATTATCTTAATATACTCTGCACTGATATCACTCAAAGCTCTTAGAAAGAAATGCGAAGACACGGAGGTGAGAATGTGATTGGATTTTGAAGTGACTGGACCTAATCTTTGAAGAAAAGCCTTGGAAAGTGGAAAGTAGCCTTTCAAATACAGGTAGTCCTGGACTTACAACAGTACATTTAGTGACCTTTCAAAGTTACAACGACACTGACAAATGTGACTTGTGGCTGTTTTTCACAGTTATAACAGAGCCCCATGATCATGTGATCAAAATTCAGATGCTTGGCAACTGGTTCATATTTATGACCGTCGCTGTGTCCCAAAATCATGTGATCCCCTTTTGTGACCTGAAAAGTAAAGTCAAAGGGTAAGCCAGATCCACTTAACAACCGGATTGCTAACTTATCAATTGCAGTGTTTCGCTTAACAGATGTAGCAAGAAATGTTGTAAAATAGGGCAAAACTCGCTTACAACCTAAATTTTGGGTTCAATTGTGATTGTAAGTCGAGGACTACCTGTATCCTGTAGACATAGTGCTTACTGATTCTGGGCTGCAGTAAGGAAGTCTGCAAATTTCTAAAGAGTTGTACTGCACTTAACTAGAATAATCAAGTGTTGCACAAATTAGCACTTTCAAGATAACATTGTTTTCTGCCACCTTCTCACCCAGACTTAGAGGAGCAAGGCTAACGATGTCCAAAATGATCAACATTGGCTCCAAAATGGCAGGCACAATCAGGTAAGCAAAGCTCTGCCCATTTTTATGTGCAGGCAATGTATGCCAAACCCCACACATCTGATAAGGTCAAAATTTTTAAAAAATTACTAATATTGAAACCCAAGAATACCTTAAGGGATCAGTGTCTGGTAATCTGGAGAGACCAAGGCCTTCTGAGAGATATTCCCCAATAAACAAATTGGCACCAAAACAATCTGTTTATAATATTTGGAGGCTATTAAGAACCCAGAATAGCAAAAAATATATCTACAGATGGTATGACAAAAGATTAGGCTTTAAAAGAGTAATAAGTGAAGGAAACAAGATGTCCATTTACTGCATGGACTGTTAACAGCCCTCTATAGATATTGCACCCAGGAGTATGGACAGGTTAGATTTCTCTACATTCTGGAAATTTTGCCTCATAGTTTATTTTTTAATTTATATATTTTTTCATGGAATAAAAGAAAAAAAGTAAAGAAATATATTTATCATGCAAATTGATTGTTTTATACCTCTCCCCTTCTTCTGCAGTGAGTTACAGAGGTAAATGTCTGAATTTCGTCTGAGTATTTGTCTGTTATGCACATTAGGCTTTACTCGTCCCCTGGCAATGGATCTTGCATATATCCAAGTTCATATTTCTTACTTTCTACATATTTGATTATTTATTTTCCCTAGAAAAAGCTGCTGATTCCAAACAATAGCAATAGCACTTAGACTTACATATCTCTTCACAGTGATTTAGAGCCCTCTCAGCGGATTACAGAATCATATTGCCCTCAATAATCTGAATCCTCATTTTACCGACCTGAGAAGAATGGAAGGCTGAGTCAACCTTGAGCCAATGAGAATTGAACTATCAAACTGCTGCCAGTCAGCAGTCAGCAGAATTAGCCTACAGTACTGCATTCTAAGCCAGGGGTGTCAAACTGGCGGTCCAAGGGCCAGATGCATCACGCGCAGGCCACGCCCAGCTCCGCAAAGCGGAAAATGTCATGAAATGTCATGTGACGGCAACATGATGCTGTGAGTTTGATGCCCGTGTTCTAACCACTTCGCCACAAGAGCTCTCAAAGACTTTCATCAGAAGCAAGACAAGTTATTCTGATTCAGCAATTTAGGTTTTAGGCCTGGCCCATGGTCAAAAAGAAAATCATGCGATCCAACTTTTTGTTTTTATGTGCTCTAATTGTGATTGAATGTATTGAGGTGGATTCCCAGTAGGGCAGGTGTGCATTCTAGAGCAGTAAGAGGCAACTCAGCCAGTGAGTTAATAATAGTTCACACAGTATATTGTGGTTGCACAAGTCT
Organism: Arizona elegans; assembly: GCA_022577455.1. NCBI lineage: Eukaryota > Metazoa > Chordata > Lepidosauria > Squamata > Colubridae > Arizona > Arizona elegans. The sequence goes on along the minus strand of JAKOOJ010000001.1, from coordinate 228,218,324 downwards.
CCAGTTTGGCAAGTTTTTATCTCTAGATGTGAAACAATAAAAGAACCCAGATTGGAAAAATTACCATGTGTTATTCTTGGTTTGGGGCCTAACATTAATGCCGTAGTGATCACCACTAGTGACTCTTGGCATCCCTCCACTCTGGACACCATTTCCTTAGCCTTATCATACTAGAAATAAAAAGGATTGGCCTAAAATAAAGTTGCTTGTCACAACATCCAAATGATTTGTTGCTACTTTCATTTCTTGTTCAAAGTCTAGAAGACATTACTTTATGACAGGAAGTGTTTTGATGGACTCAAGGAAGGCAACTTCTCAAAAAACCCTGAAGAATACGTTCTGCACATAATTCTCCCTGTATTCAAAACCTGTAATAGAAAAAAAAATGTATAGTAATTGCTACTTCATCAAAGTCGCATTTTTGTAGTTATTTTATATCATTGTTTCTTCACAATGAAAACCTTTACAAACAATTTGTATAAAAGAACAATTTAAACAATGTTGCTTTGCTCAAATCAATTGAAAAAAATGAACTTGAATTTTAAGTATTCAACATTTACATTGTTTATGAATATGTTGCTTTGGAGGAGGGGGAAATTTGCTATATTCATGAAAAGATGTTTAGTATCCTGTCCTTGAAGTGATGGGGAAGAGAATGTTCAAGAAAAATATAGAGGTTATTTTCCCCACTATATTGCAAGGGAGAGAAAGGGCAGAGACTCTGATATGTCACTTTTAAAAGAGATTTTATTGGCTTAAATCTGTAGGGAAGCCAATGTTAAGTCAATTTTTGCTCCCCTCAAATAACTTTAAAACCTTACTGGTAATGTGAAAATAAGATTTAGAACTGACAGTTTCTAACTCTTAAAATATGTGATCCTTGTCATGTCTGAAAATAGTGTGGAAGAGATGTGAGAGAAGAGAAGGGTAATAATGTCAGGATGAAGAGAACATTGGTGGAACTTAGAAAAATTTCTTGCTGTTCTTAGTAATCTCTTAGATATGAGAAGACCACACCACAGATAATATGTTATAGTATAATTAAAAAAACCCAAGATGGACCCCGTTCTTATATAGTTTATTTTTTCCATAATGTTGAGCCATTTCGCTTATCAGATCAAACATGATTTAAGTTATTTTCTCACCTATACTATAGATGTAGCCATCTCGTAACATAGCTTCCATAGCTATCTTATTCCATTATCTTGAGGAAATGTTAAATAAGCATAACACATGTTTACATCTTTGTTTGTTTAGGCAGCAATACCACTATAAAACCACTGTAAAATTCTTTAAAAAGCTACTTTGAAGGTATTCTAGGGGTAAAATATTTGTTGTATCTTATGGATAATGCTTCAGAATATTGAAAGTAGAATGCTTGGCAGATATTTTAAAAGTGACTGTACCTGACAGAAGATCTGCTAGAGAATGTGCTTAACTTGGAAGACAATGAAAAACAAAATATGCTTAAGTAACTTATTGCAATTTAATGCTTGAAAACATTAAATTTCAACAGTAATTCTTATTGAATTACAAGAGTTTTCTTCCATCAAAAACCATAAAGTTAAGCTTTTAAAAATAGACTTTTTAATGAAAACATCTTGAACGCATCACTATTGAGGAAGTTTTCCCATAAAGGGGAAATTACATGTGAAAAAATAAAAAGGAAGTGAACCTTCCTGGAAAGTTTCACACAAAGAGTTTTGTTACCATTTTTCTCATTCCAAGGGAACTTAACACCAGTGTTCTTTATTATTTCTTTTATCAAATAGCAAAAATTTAGAATACACACAAACAGGGGTGAAATGTAAAATTTGTTACCACCGGTTCTGTGGGCGTGGCTTGGTGAGGGGGGTAATGTGACTGGGTGGGCGTGGCCAACTTTTTTTTTTTAACTTTTCAAAGCATTTTTTCTAATGCTTTGAAAAGCGTCTGCTGATCAGGCAACACAGCTGGGATTGTCAGAGAGGCTTTTTAAAAAATGCCTCTCTGATGATCAGGCAACTCAGCAGGGATTGTCAAGAGACTTTTCAAAGCATTGTTTTTAACCACCTCTTCGGCCAAGAGGCTTTTTTCTGAAAAAATGCTGAGCCGTGCGATCATCAGAGGCTTTTTTTTTTTACTTTTCAAAACATTTTTTTCATCGGAAGAGGTTGTAGAAAAAATGCTTTTAAAAGTAAAAAAAAAAAGCCTCTGATGATCGTGCAGCTCAGCTGGGAGGGGGGCGCAGAGATTTTTGCTACCGGTTCTCCGAACCACCCACCACCATCGCTGATCCGGTCCGAACTGGGAGCATTTCCCCCCTGCACACAAACTTATTCAGGTATAGTATAGAGTAGTTGATAGCTCAATACCCTATATAATTCTATGGTTCCTATCATTCAAAGAAAGTGTTATTTAGAACGGGAGAGTTTTCCCAGCATTTTATTTCCATCACAAAAGTCCTTCCCTTAAACTCTTTGGAACTTCCTCAGTCATAGATCAGTTGCTGAGGCTGGATGCTCTCAGATGGAGGGCTTATGGTGTTCCTGTTTTTCTCCTTAATGATTTCCTCTGGAATGAAAAATGATAGAAGGAACTGAAGGGAAAAGACAACCGTATCAAAATATTTTCAGCGATATCTTGGGAAAGCACATCAGCAGTTACAATGAATGAACACTTACACAATACGCTTGACAGTCATATATAAATAATAAAGCAAAAACCAAGTTAACCAAGAAGCATTTAAAAGATGGTGAAGAAGCTTCTTGGGGAACCTTTCTGCCATGTTTCAAAATTGCTTTGATTAAAAGACAATGAACATTTTACTTTTAGCGAAAGAGAAGGAACTACAGTCCTAATTCTTACAGATTTTTAAAAACTTTTTTAAATGCAAAGGGTTTAGATTAGATAAACTGTTCACAAGCACATATAGCATAATGAAATCATTGTTCCATTATGAAGTTAGTTCGATTTAGTATTAAATCGACCATGGTATCATGCTGCGCTGGTTGGCGGGGTTAGGGGTGGGGGCACCATGTTACGGTGGTTCTCTTTCCTTTCTGACCGTACGCAGTCTGTGTTGACGGGGGCAGAGGTCGACCCTGAGGCGCCTAGTTTGTGGGGTGCCACAGGGGTCGGTCCTCTCGCCCCTCCTGTTCAACATTTATGTGAAGCCGCTGGGTGAGATCATCCGTGGCTTTGGGGTGGATTTCCATCAGTACGCTGATGACACTCAGCTGTACATTTACACCTTGGGCCACCCCAATGATGCCCTTGAAGTGATGACCCGGTGCCTGGAGGCCATACGGATCTGGATGGGGAGAAACAAGCTCAGGCTCAACCCCTCCAAGACCGAGTGGCTGTGGTTTCCGGCATCCCATCATAGTCAGTTGGCTCCATCACTGACTATAGGGGGTGAGACCTTGCCCCCCTCAGAGAGGGTTCACAACTTGGGTGTCCTCCTGGATTCACAGCTGTCTTTAGAAGACCATCTGACGGCTGTGGCCAGGGGGGCTTTTTATCAGATTCGCCTGATCCATCAGTTGCGTCCCTTTCTGGACCAGGACGCCTTGCGCACGGTCACTCATGCCCTCATCACTTCCAGTCTGGACTACTGTAACGCTCTCTACATGGGGCTCCCCTTGAATCACACCCGGAGGGTCCAGCTGGTCCAGAACGTGGCCTTGTGGGTGATTATGGGGGCGACTTGGTGCTCCCATGTAACACCGTTCCTGCACGAGCTGCATTGGCTCCCAGTGGTCTTCCAGGTGCGATTCAAGTGTTGGTTGCCACCTTTAAAGTGCTCCATGGCATAGGACCTGGATATTTACGAGACCGCCTTCTGCCTCTGATAGCCTCCCACCAACCAGTACGCTCCCACAAAGAGGGTCTCCTCAGGGTGTCATTGGTTAGACAGTGTTGACTGGTGACCCCCTGGGGGAGAGCCTTCTCTGTGGGGGCACCTGTCCTCTGGAACGAGCTGCCCCCAGAGATTCGTTGGATTTCTGACCTCCGTACCTTTTGCCACGTCCTTAAAACGCTATTATTCCATCAAGCAGGGCTAGCCTAAAATTTTATCGGAATGGGTTATTTTATTTTAGATGATTGGCCAAACTATTTAATAATTTTAAATTGTTTTTAACTTTTATATTGTTGGTTTTTATTTTGGCTGTACACTGCCCTGAGTCCTTTGGCTGAAGGGCGATATAAAAATTTAATAAATAATAAATAAAAATAAATAAGTTTTGATTATGTTATACTAGTGTAATTAACTTAATTGAGAAACTCAGTTGGCCAAGAACTCACTCTCCCAAAAGTTTTGAGATCAGAATAGCAGCCATGTTAAAAAATAATAATTAGTGGAATCATTAAACTTGTAAAAATGCCAATAATGGAGTCAAGATAAGATTCTCAAGAAGAGTCCAAAAATATTTTTATAGATTTAAGTATTCTCTATTGTATATCTTAATTAAAAACTTGAATGAAGAAGTAAATGTTGCTCTTACTAAATTTGTAGAAAATGCACATTAACAACCAAATCAAGCATAAGTCAGGTTAAAAAGAAAGCAATGCTTTCTCAATTCCTCAGTTACATTCTATTGTTCATCAAGAACTGATTAAATAAAAGGATTAAATTGAGAAGTTGACTTACTCTTAACTGAGAGTAATATGAGTCCTTCGGGAAAGGGGCGGTATAGAAATCTAAATAAACTTGAACTTGAAACTTGAGAAAGAGAGCAAAGACTGACTAGGCTTAGTTTATGTTACCAGTATTGAAATATAAACTGTTTGCTGATATTAGTAACAAAGGTGAACAATTTTCATTTAAATCATAAGTGTTTAGAGTTTATGCTATTTTAGATAGTACTTGAATAAGAAATCAGTCATATGAAATGGAAGTACCCTGTTTCCCCCAAAATAATACATCCCCTCATAATAAGCCCAATTGGTCTTTTGAGCGCATGGCAATAAGGCCAAGTGCTTATTTCAATGTTCAAAAAAAATAAGACAGGGTCTTATTTTTGGGGAAACACAGTAATAGAAATAGTTTTTCTAATAACAGAGTATTGAAATACTATATTTAGCTTTTGAACCACTATTCCAGAAGGCTGTTGACATATTTCTAGAAATCAATGCAAAATTAAAAGAATTAAAGTTACTTAAAAAGTTAATCATGATGCGCAAATGATTTTAATTAAAAATAATGGGAAGCTGCCATATTGCAAAGCCAAATGACAGCCTCAAGAACAACCTGAATTCCAAAAATGCTTCTATGGTGAATGAAAGTAGCATCATGTTTAGTTGGAAAGTATTATCTCAAAAAAAGAATGAAGTAAAGCAGAAGTAGGAGGTAACATACTACCAGTATAAAAGAATGACTTGAGATATTGCTATTAACTGTGGTGTATATTGGTGCTGTATAACTGGCTATGTTCTCTATTGGAATCAATGAGTGAATTGATATTGCCAGGAATTATTGTGTAGATGCTTCCACAATTACCCATATTACAAATGTACCCAGCAGTTCAAAACTCTTGGGATCTTCTGTTATAGAGAATGACTAAAAGAATCCTTCATTTTAAAGATTTGTGAAGAGAAGTCCACACAGATTGAAAGAATGCAGATAAATATTGACCTCTCACCTCTCCTCCCAGGTTTTAAGCTTTAGCCATCTTAAGAAGGTCTGTAAAAGAATGATGCCTTGAATGAATGAATGAATGAATGGATAAGTGAATGAATGCTCAACTACCTATCTTAGTTTACAGTTTAATAGTTTTTCAACAAAAATGTCACAAGCAAGCTTAACAATCTTTACCGAAATTGTCTGATGTGTTACAGTGGTATTCCCATAATTTATTATTAGTTTACTAATTGTTACAGGTATATATGCATGTGTTTTTTAAAATAATATAAGATCTGGCATTTACAAAGACATGTTGGTTGTAGTATTGCATTATTTTTTAGATGTTCTTCGATTATTTTTAGTAACCTAGAACTTCCCACTGTTAAATCATTTACTGGCTACCAGACTTGATAAACTGTGACTTTCAAATATTAGACTGCAGCTTGCAGAATCCTCAGTCTTCAAGGCAAAATTATAAACATTGTGCTAAATTTATTCATTTTATATATGCAGTGAAAAGACACAAATAAAAAAACACACATTTGAAATCTCACTGAAGAGTTTCTATTTAAAGTAACAAGCATCTGTTTAAATAATTTTTATCTGGACAAGTTCATATCTGGGTGTAGTAATGGAAGCTGTCAAAACTTTGGTTTGCCAATTTTTTTTTTTTTTAAAGTCGAGTGATTCAACATTTTTCTCACCAACGAGTAGGATTGTTTCCTGCTTAATACTTCTGGAAAAAAATTCTCTTGCCCAAAAATTTAAAATACTTTCTTTTTCTGTGTTACTCTCAACTTCACTTATGATTATTTTGTAGCCAAAGTGCTATGTTTTCATATTTTATTGCGTAAAATATGAAATATGTAAATGATCCCACTGACTACAAATCTTTTGTCATCATAGAATAGATTGAAGGGCAAATGAGTCTGTACTGATATGCAGTTAGTGCTGATATGCTTGACATCATGTAGTTGATGCTTTTGTTATGCTCAAGCACAAAATATATTAATCTGGCTTTATTAAGATTAATTCATTTTAGAAGCAAATGTTGCAAATACAGCTCCAGAAGCATTGATTCACCATTATCTTAATGGCCACAAGGAACATTAGGAGAAAGAATAACAGGCAAGAGACTTTTTTTTTTTTTAAAAAAAAAATCATATTTGTCTTTGCTCTGCTTTCTCCAAAGGCAAATTTTAGACTCTGGTCTTCAGACTGTTTCCTGGGAAATCTACTCCTTCCTTCTTCTTTTGTCCAATTCTGAGAAATTGAAGGTCAACACACAAGTTTCCAGTCATAATATACAATACCCTTTGCTGTCCTTTAGCTGTTCTTGATGGATATGGTTCTTTTTTTAGTGCTCTTGTGCACTTGTTCAGGTGCTTCTACCTCTTAGTGACCATTTAATGACAATTGTCACTCAGTAAGTGTCTCTTCGATTTCCTAAAAGCTCGTTTTTTCTTCTACTTCATCATTTCTCATGCTATATACTGCACTTAAGTTAAATAAATAAAACAACAATATACATGCTTGGCCTATTCCTTTTCAGTTTTGATCTCTGTTAGATCGGCGCAGGAATGGAAGATGTGACCAGCTCGTTACATAAGTAACTTTTATTGAGAACAGAAACCGTAGCAAGATTGGCCGTGCGCTGCCGGAGCTCTCCTTATATCCGCTCCAGCAGGCGCACCGCCCCCTGACAGAGATTCAAACTTTCCCGCCCGATGGCTGGCAGCCAATCCGGGCGGATGTCCTTATAAGGACATAACACTCCTCCCCCCCTAGTCCGAAAAAAAGTTCAACGTTCGTCAATAAATGTGACGTAGTCCCGCAGGTACGTAGGACGCCTCGGCACCCTACTTGACCTGCGCAGTCTCATTGCTTCCGAGTCCCCGACCTGGACGGACGGGGCTCCTGTGTCTCCTGGTTCCCTCCCCGGAAACGGGCTCGGTTCGGCTGGCGAGTGTGCGGGGTCACCCTCAGCGCCTCCGGCCGGACCGCAGACCTTGGATGGCTGGTTCTGGTGTCTTCCTCCTGGCCTGTGGATCTTTCGCTTCGGCGGTGCTGTTCGGTTCCGACCCAGGGAGAGCGTCTGAGTCTCGGTAAGACCTCGGCTGTCACTTGCTCTTCCTCGGACTCCTGGTTGCCGCGGTTCTGTTGCGGTTCGGCTCGCTGCTGTCTGGTGGGTGGTTCGGATCGGTGCCCTTGGGTCCGGTCTGCCAGCTGTGGGTGGTGTTGGCTCGGGTTGCGGTGTCCGACCTCGCAGGGGTGGCGCAGGTCTCCTTGGCCGGGCTGGCGTTGGCCTTCCCTGTCGGGTTGGTGGTGGTCAACCTGGTCGGGGTGTCGTTGTGGGGATACCTCCTCGGGTCGGTGGAGGTCTCCCCTGCCGGGGTGGCGCAGGCCTCCCTGGCCGGGTTGTTGTCGGCTTTCCCTTCCCCCTAGTCCCTGGTCTACCGCAGGTTGGTGGCTGGGGTCATCTGGGCTGGGTTGTTGTTGCCCGGTTGTTTCTCGCGTTGGGCGGGGGTCCCTCTCGCCGGGGAGTCGTGTGCCACCCTTGCCCATGTGCTGTGGTGTGCCCATCTCCGATGGTCCCTGGTCTACTTGCCTGGACTGCCGCTGTGTCAGTGCCTGGTAGTGGGCTGGGCCGGCTCCGTCGGGGTGGCGGTGGTCTGCCTTGCCGGGGTGTGGTAGGCCTACCTCGTCGGGGTGTGGTAGGCCTACCTCGCAGGGGTGTTGTATGCCTCCCTCGTCAGGCTGGTTCTCTTGCGCTCCCCCCCACCTTTTCCGGAGCTGGTCGATGTGACGTCGGCAGACCTGTCCATCTTCCAGCTCCACGGTGTAGGATTTGGGGCCGGTTGTGCTGTCAATCTTACCCTTCAGCCACTTGGGAGAGCCGCTGAAATTCAGCGCGAAAACTGAATCCCCCTTGCTGAAAGCGCGAAGTGGGAGGCTGGCGGTTGCGGTCACTTCTGTGCTGTATTGGGGGTGCAGCCGGTCCAAGGGTGACCGCAACCTTCTGCCCATCAGCAGTTCGGCCAGGCTCTTGTGGGTGGTGGCATGCGGCGTGATGTGCTGGGTGAGGAGGAAGTTGTCTATCCGTTCCTGCCAGTCTCCCGGGCCCATCTTGGTGAGTGCTTCTTTGGTGAGCCTCACCATGCGTTCCGCTTGTCCGTTTCCGGCCAGCCTGTACGGGCCGGAGAGGGCATGGCGGATGCCCAGTCCTGCCAGGAAGGACTCCATGGCCAGGGATGTGAGCTGGGGGCCGTTGTCGGAGACCAGCACGTCCGGTAGTCCATGTGTGGCGAACAGATGGCGCAGGGCTCGGATCGTCGCTTCTGTTGTGGTAGATGCCATGGGCACCACCTCGAGCCACTTGGAGAAGGCATCTACCACGATGAGGAGGTGTCGCCCTTGCATCGGACCCGCGAAGTCGATGTGTATCCTCGACCAGGGGTTGCTGGGGGTCTCCCACTTCGCGACTTCGGATTGTGGCGGCGCTGGGTGGACTTCTTGGCACGGGTCACACCTGGAGACCCATTGTTCAATGTCTTTGTCCAGTGAGGGCCACCAGACGTAACTCCGTGCCAGGGCCTTCATGTGGACGATGCCCGGGTGCCCTTTGTGCAATGTCTCTAATGTCCGCTGTTGCAGAGTGCTTGGAATCAGCACCCTGTCTCCCCATAGCAGACAGCCCTTTATGGTGGACAGCTCCTTCTGCTTCCTGGTGAATGGGCTGAACCTCTCTTCCATCTGTTCCGATGGCCACCCCCTGAGAATCCAGGACCTCACTTGGCGGAGTGTGGGATCCTTTTGGGTGTGTACGGCCACATCTGTGGAGGAGACTGGACAGCTGGCGTTGTCATCAATGTGGAATAGGTGGAGCGTGGGGGTTGGGTCTTCTACCGGGTTCTTCGATGGGCATCTGCTGAGTGCGTCGGCGTTTCCTATGGCTGTGCCTGGCTGGTGCACGAGCCTGTAAGAGTAGCCGGCTAGGAAGATGGCCCATCTCGTCATCCGCGGGGACATGAAGGTCGGGGTGGGTTGGTCGCCTGCGAGGAGTCCCAGGAGTGGCTTGTGATCGGTGACTATGGTGAAGCGTCTTCCGTAGAGATATTCGTGGAAGCGCTTCACTCCTGCCACGATGGCCAGGGCTTCTTTGTCCAGCTGACTGTAGTTCCGTTCTGCGCCGGACATGGTCTTCGAGAAATATGCGATTGGGGCTTCGGTGCCATTGGGCAGTTCGTGGTTGAGGACTGCCCCCACCCCGTAGGGCGACGCATCACAGGTCAGCTTGATGGGGAGCGTCTCGCTGTATTGGATGAGGACGCTTTTGGACGTCAATAGTCCTTTTATGGCTCGGAATGCTGCTTCCTCTTCCTGGCCCCACTTCCAGGACGCCGATTTCCCCAGCAGGCGGTGAAGTGGCTCAGCAACTGTGGCTTTCTGTTTTAGAAAGATTGCATAGAAGTTGAGCAACCCAAGGAATGCCTGAAGCTCCGTTTTGTTTTTTGGGCTTGGAGCTTCATGGATTGCTTCCACTTTTGATTTGGTGGGGTGGATGCCCGTGCTATCAATGAGATAGCCCAGGAACTCGACTTCCTGAACTCCTATGATGCACTTGTCCCGCCTGACCCTCAAGCTCTTAGCCTTGAACCGCTGCAGGACAAGCCTGAGCCTTTCCAGGAGTTGAGCTCGCGAGTCACCGGAGATCAGCACATCGTCGAAGTAAGGCACCACCCCTGGAACGCCTTGGAGAAGGCGTTCCATCATGGATTGGAAAATGCCGGGGGCAGCGCTGACTCCAAACTGGAGGCGGTTGCATTTGAATGCCCCCCTGTGTGTGACTATGGTTTGGGCCTCCGCCGTTTTTTCGTCCACTGGCAGTTGCTGGTAAGCCTGGGCCAGGTCCAGTTTTGCAAAAATTGTGCCAGATCCCAGGGAATGCAATAGGTGCTGCACTACTCGGACCGGGTATGCGCTCTGTGCCAACGCCTTGTTGATGGTACAACGGTAGTCGGCGCAGATGCGCACAGACCCATCATGCTTCAGTGGGGTCACAATGGGGGTCTCCCATGAGGCATGATCGATCGGTTCCAGGACGCCCTGGGCGATCAGCTTATCCAGCTGCTCATCTACTTTGGGCCGCAGGGCAAATGGAACCCGGCGGGGCTTGAGCCTAATTGGGGTGATTCCCTTGTCCAGATTGAAAGAGATTGGCCTCCCCACAAATTTCCCCAGCTTACCATCGAAGACTTCCTTGAACTCTTCGATGAGGTTGTCGAGTTCGTCCCTGCGAATTTGGTTGATGCCTTCGATTGAAAGCCCCGGCGGCTTGAACCACTCCACTCCTAGCAGGTTCGGTCGGTTGTCCTTCACGACGGTGATGGGGAGCTTGCCTTCGAACTCTTTGTAGGTGACTCGGATGTTGGCTCTTCCTAACACTCCGATGGGGTTTCCCCCAAAGTTGACGAGCTTGGAGTGTAGTGGCTTCAGCTCTTGCTTGGTGATGCTGGGTTGCAGGCGCTTCAGCTGCTGCCAATCCATGATGGAGTAGACCGAGCCAGAGTCTACCTCCATGTTGCAGGGTGCTCCTTCCATGTGGATGGTCACGTGGAACTTGGTGGCGTTTTCTGAAGTCGTGTGTGCGATGGTCGTCTGGTGGACTGCTCCGCTCCGGGGAAACTCGTCGTCTCTGCGTCTGGAAGGGCCAGAGGACCGTTTGGATGATCTCTGGTAATCCTTCCGATTCTCGCGGGGACGGTAGCTGGAGGGCTCTGGGGCTGGTTCCTCGGCTCTGCAAGCTTCGGCGATGTGACCCCTGTTGCAGCGTCGGCAGGTCGCATCTCTCCACTTGCAGGTTGCCCTGGCATGGTCCCCTCTGCAGCTGGCGCAACGCTCCCCCTTGTAGCTCCGTTGGGCGTTTTCCTGCCTTGGGGGTCTGGATACTTTGTGGACGGTGGACTCCCCCTCCGACTCGGATCCAGCTGTGGAATCCTCTGTTGATGATTGCGCTGTGGAGCGAATCTTGTGGATTCCCTTTGCTCTGCTTACTGCGGCAGCTGCTTTCTCCGAGATTTCGGATGCGGTGGCTTCCTCCACCACATCCTTGAGCACGAGTTTCTTCCTGCTCAGGAATTTCTTTTGCAGGCCTCTGTCCCTCATGCCGAAAACCACGCGGTCAGCGATGGCATTGTCCACGTGGTCGAACTCACAGCTGGCTGTGATCTGGCGTAGGGCAGCCACGAATTCCTTGATGGTCTCACCTTCCTTCTGGTCCCTCTGATGGAAGGTGAAACGGTTCGCCACCGGTGTTCCTGTTGGGGCATAGTGGTCCTCCAGGATCTGCAGCAGGTCTGCCCATGGCACTTCTTCGATGTCTCGTGGTGCTACGAGATCGATTGCCATGTCGAGGACCTCGGAGCCGCAGTTGGCCAGGAAAATGCCCTTTTTTCGGTCATCGTCGGCATCCCTGATGTTGTTGCCTCTCAGGTATTGCCGGAATTTCACTACGTAGGATTTCCACTTGTCCTTCCCTGGGCGGAAAGGAGCAAGGGCTGGCAAAGTGACTTCAGCGGATGCCATGCCTTTGGAAATGCCTACTGTAGTTCCAGGTGCCGGAGTCTTGGTTTTGTTGGCTTGGTGCCGTGAGGTTCGTTTCTTCTCTCTAGTCCTTCATCGCCAGTGTTAGATCGGCGCAGGAATGGAAGACGTGACCAGCTCGTTACATAAGTAACTTTTATTGAGAACAGAAACCGTAGCAAGACTGGCCGTGCGCTGCCGGAGCTCTCCTTATATCCGCTCCAGCAGGCGCACCGCCCCCTGACAAAGATTCAAACTTTCCCGCCCGATGGCTGGCAGCCAATCCGGGCGGATGTCCTTATAAGGACATAACAATCTCCTTGGTTGCTCCATAGTCCATTCTAACTGTTGCTTTCTGATAATCACACACAGTCTTCAATATAGAGATGAGATGACCCAGTACATCCATGTTTTATGGGCTATCCACAATTTGTCAGCAAGCGTTAGTGTAAACAAGAAAGCAAAAAACAAACATTGTTTTGGAATTCCCTTGCCTTTTCTATCATTCATCAAATCTTAGAAACATTACTAAAATGTCTTGATAGAGCTGTTGTATGAAATCAAATTTTCTGCATGCTTTAGATAGGTCTCTCCTTCTTTCCTGTCTCCTCTATTCTCCTTTGGAAGTCAGGGGGAACCTAACAAATCTGCATTGAATCTTATCAGGTTACAGTAAAGAAAGAAATTTCCCTCAACAGGGCAAAATAAGATCTATTTGTGTAAAATTTCTGCTCTTTACAATTCCCTTTACTCACTGCAGTCCTACTAGACATAGGCACTGTTCTTTCAAGATCCTTAACGGAGCCAACAAGAAGACATTCAGGAAGAATCAATTGTATTAACTTTTGATGATGTCATATTAGTGTAATTAATGTCATTGAGACCTTAGTTGATCAAGAATTTTTTCTCCCAAAAGTTTTGATTATTGAGATCAGAATAACAGCTATGTTAAAAAATTAAATTAATTAGTTGAATAATTAAACTTGTAAAAATGCCAATAATGGAGTCAAGATAAGATTCCCCAAGAAGAATCCAGAAATATATTTATAGATTTAAGTAGTCAACTAGCATTGTCTGGATCCTTTTCAGTCCGGCTTCAGACCTGGCTACAGCACGGAAACTCCCTTGGTCACGCTGATGGATGATTTCTGGTTAGCCCGAGACAGGGGTCATTCCTCTATCTTGGTGCTACTTGACCTCTCAGCGGCTTTTGATACCATCGACCATGGTATCCTTCTGGGGCGACTAAGAGAGCTGGGAGTGGAAGGCACCGTGTTGTGGTGGTTTATCTCCTATCTCTCTGGTCGATCACAGTCGGTGCTGGTAGGAGGACAGAGGTCGTCCCCTAGGCCCCTTGTCTGTGGGGTGCCTCAGGGCTTGGTCCTCTCTCCTCTCCTATTTAACATCTACATGAAACCACTGGGTGAAATCATCTGACGACACGGGGTGGGATATCAGCAATATGCTGATGATACCCAGCTGTATATCTCCACCCCTCGTCAGTTCAGTGAGGTGGTAGATGTGATGTGCCAGTGCCTGGAAGCTGTGAGGATCTGGATGGGAGTCAACAGGCTCAGACTTAACCCAGACAAGACCGAATGGCTCTGGGTATTGCCCCCTAAAGACTATGTCGATTGTCCATCCTTGGTTCTGTGGGGAGAGAAAGAGCCCCCCTCAGAATGGGCTCACAATTTGGGTGTCCCTCTAGACTCACAGCTGAGATTGGAACAACATCTGACAGCTGTAACTAGGGGGACCTTTGCACAGGTTCATCTGGTGCACCAATTGCGACTCTACTTGGATCAGGAGGCTCCCCTCACAGTCATTCATGCCCTTGTCACCTCACGGTTGGACTATTGCAACACGCTCTACATGGGGCTACCCTTGAAAAGTGTTCGGAGACTACAGTTGGTCCAGAATGCAGCCGCACGAGTTATAGTGAGTGCACCTAGATACATCCACATTACACCAATTCTCCGCGAGCTGCATTGTCTCCCTATCGGTCTCCGGGCACAATTCAAGGTGTTGGTTATTATCTTTAAAGCCCTACATGGCTCAGGACCAGGCTATCTTCGATACCGCCTTCTACCACATAGCTCCCAGCAACTGGTAAGATCCCACAGAGTCGGTCTCCTCCGGGTCCCGTCAGCTAAACAATGTCGGCTGGCGGGCCCGCAGGGGAGGGCCTTCTCTGTGGCTGCCCCGGCTCTCTGGAACCAATTACCTCCTGAAGTCCGGACCGCCCCCATCCTATTGGCCTTCCGGAAAGCAGTGAAGACCTGGCTCTTCCGGCAGGCCTGGGGCCGTTGATCTCGTTATAGTGATCTTGCAATACCCGTCCACAAATTGGAGTGTATGTGTTTTAACGTTTTAATGTTTTAAAAATTTAATGTCTTCTTTTAACTTTTGTATGAGATATTGTTGCATTGTTTTATTCTCTGTTGTAAGCCTCCCAGAGTCACTTGGAAGTTGGGCAGCATAGAAATGTGACAAAATAAATAAATAAATAAATAAACTAATCCCCCAAATTAATTCAATGCAAGTTTAGTCATATACACTGTTTATTTGTTTTATTAAAGAATTCATAGTCATAAATGAAAAGAAGTAGAAAAAAGAAGAGGAAGAAAACTATGTTAAAGTACAAGATAAGTATACTAAAAGCCTATCCACAGCAGTTACTAAGCATGCCTGTATTATGTCCTATTAAGCAATCTATGCCACAAAGTGTGAAGGATAGAGGCTGAATTCTGCCTCCATCCTACAGACTTTGTGGCACAGATTCTTTAATAGGAAGAACACAATTGCCTGTTGAGACTGGTCCAAATAATTTGTAATTACCAGATGTATAAATTTTGTCCTGCAATGGTGATAGATGTGGCATTTCAAAAGTACATGTCTAACCATGCCGAGCATTGTGGATAGGGAACATTATTGAACTTCCTAGTCAGTATTACTTAGGGCAAAAGGGTGTAAATATTAAATCTATTTCTCTGAACATCAAGATCAAAAATTCTCACTCCAGGCTATTTTTTTAAGCTTAGCATAAATAAGTACTGGGAGAAAACCCACAGTGACCCAGATCAGATGTTATTTGTTCCTTCCATAGGAAATCCTATCACTCTACTAATAGCATTTTCTCAAATCCTATTATACATGTTTCACAGTGGTGGGGATGAGGTGTGTTCCTGGGAGGGCTGAGCAAAAAATGATAGGAGTTTATGCCAAAGGGTATATATTCCATAGCATTAAGGTTATCTGAGCTGCTCAGATAAAGCAAGTAGATACCCACATCAGTCAAGAGAGATTTAGGAAGGTATTGGAAAGGAAGATTGTCACTTTAGTGACAATGTCCAGAAACATAATTTCATATGGCATGAGAAAAAGCAATGGTAAAATACTCTTTTTTATTATTACCATGAAAGCTGTTTGGATAGATTATATGAAATGATTGATGCTATGCCTTCTCTGTTGCAGTGCCTGCCCTCTGGAATAGCTTTCTTCCAGAGATTCCAACCTCATGGTGTTCCAAAATCATTTCTGGCTTTATTCCCAGGCCTAGAGATAGGGCAGCTGTTGAGCCACTATAGACAGCCATGGAGATGACCTTGGAGAAGCTAAGCAGAGGTAGCAATGATTACACTTACATAATTTAAGTCTAGGCAACAGTGAATGTATGACAAAGAAACTCAGATTGACTCCTCCCTAATTCACTCTAGTATAGTGATTATAGGAAGCTCACTTCCTGTCATTCAGGATGCTGCTTTTAAGTGCTATGTGCTTAGAGCTCAAAGCATTGTTAGAGACCCCACACACCCTCTTCACGGTCTGTTCCTGTGGCTCCCCTCTGGGAGGAGGTGTCGAAGTATGTTTAGCAGGACTTCCAGGTTCTGTAACAGCTTTGTTCCCTATGCCATCCATCTGGCAAACTCGCAAGATTCGTTTCTCTCACCATGTACATGTATACATCCAAACTAAACTGTGTTGTTTCTCTGTGTCATATAATATATGTGGGTCTATGCATAATTTTGTATTTATTTATTTTATCATGTTTATGTAGTGTATATTAGAGGTGGAGACCCTTTGAGAGCTGTATGCAATGAAATTTCATTTTAATGTATGCCGATTAGTGTACATTCAAAGTGACAATAAAGTTATTCTAAGTTCTAAGTTCTAAAAATCAAACTATCTATGTTGGTAGAAGGAGATGTAAGACATCCACTATAACAGCAAAGAATGCCATGGCTAACTGTGGAAGAGATCACAAACTGTTTATGTGCAAGTTCCAAATTCAATTTCCAAAGAGGAAGAACAAGTTTAACCAGTTTTCATGATATAATCCTGAACACAAAGCGATCATTTTCAAGAACTTTGGGAATTACTCTAAGATCTGGAATCTTATTAAAAGGGAACCAAACTGAAAGAAGAAAAGCTAAAGCCAAGAAAGATAAAAAATTTTGAAAAGAAGGAAGTTAACAAAGAATTTCAAAGATCTATTAGAAGGAACAAGAGGATATTGGAGGTGGAAATGAACAAGGAAAAAACAAAGAAAACCTTCCAAGAGATTAGTAAATTCAGGAGGTGGTTTCAATTTTGAACTGGTATGCTAACAGATGCCGATGGAGATATATTAACTGATTCACAGATATTAAACAAGTGTGGACAAATATTGAGATTCTATATAAAAAAATGTTACATCCAAGGTAGCTTAGAAGATATTTCCTATTTACAAGAATTTCTAGTATTAGACAATGAAGTGAGATTAGCACTTTGATCATCACCAAATAAAAAAGGCTACAGGAAATGATTAATTGAACTTGGACACCACTCAACTCCAACTGATTCTGAGCAATTCACAAATAGAGATTCAGTTTAATCTAATGGTTAAGGTACCAGATTAGAAACCAGAAGACTGTGAGCTCTAGTCCCATGTTAGGCATAAAAATCAACTGGGTGACCTTGGGCCAGTTACTTTCTCTCAGCCCAACTCACTTCATAGGGCTGTTGTTGTGAGGAAAATAGGAGGAGGAAGGTGTGAGGGATATGTTTGCCCCTTGAGTCTTTTTGTAAAAACAATAAAGGAGGGATATAAACAAACAAACAAACAATAAAAAAATAAAAAAATCACACCACACCACACCAGAACATAACATAACATAACATAACATAACATAACATAACATAACATAACATAACATAACATAACATAACATAACATAACAGCACAGCAATGGTGGGTTTCAAAAATTTTTACTACTGGTTCTGTGGGTGTGGTTTGGTGGGTGTGGCATGGCTTGGTGGGCATGGCTTGGTGGGCGTGGTAGGGGAAGGATACTGTAAAATCCATTCCCACCCCACTCCAGGGGAAGGTTACTGCAAAATCCTCATTTCCTCCCAATCAGTTGGGACTTGGGAGGCAGAGAATAGATGGGGGCAGGGCCAGTCAGAATTTTTACTACTCGTTCTCCGAACTACTCAAAATTTCCGCTACCAGTTCTCCAGAACTGGTCAGAACCTGCTGAAACCCACCTCTGCAGCACAGCCTAAAAAAGATAGCATCCAGGTAAAATGAGTGAAAGAAGATTGTATACTCTTTTCTGATTTATTCAGTCTATATTCTGAATCTGTATTGAGGCTAGATTGATAGGAAGAAATGAGTTATGGTTTGATTTTCTGGATTATTTTTTTTCCCTGTAACTGTTTCGCCAGACCCATTTTCAAACTTTCTTTTTCTGTTGCTGGCTTCTTCTCCCACATCAAATTTGAACTTGTTCTGCCATGTTTTCAGAGAGTTGTCTTGTTGACAGAGTCCCAATCACTTTTATATATTTTATTTCCAGTATTATATATTCCTTTGGTTGGAAAGAGTCTGTCCATCAATCTTTCCGTCCGTCCATCCATCCATCCTTACATAGATGAGATAAACAATGCAAGAGGGACAGGATGATAGAAAAAGTAAAAGATAAAGGAATTCTTGTGGATTTTACTCCACTAGTTGTTGCCAATTATAGCGGGTGTTACTCATTTCTGTTTCAAGATTATTGAGCCAGTGCTGTCCAAAGACATTTCTGCAGTCATGTAGCCAGCATGATGTTGCAGAGCACTGTTACTGTACCTTCCCACAGAAGTGGTACCTATTTATCTACTTGCATTTGCATGCTTTCAAACTACTAGGTGGGTAGGAGCTGGGACGAGGATGGGAGCTAACCTCATTACATAGCACTTAGATGTTGAACCTGGGCTGCTGGCTGTCCAGTTGATAAGCCAAGTGTTTTAACCGCTGAGCCATTACATCACCCAGATGATAGAAAAGGGGACTATTATTTGTAAGAAAAATACCAAATATCCACATTAGATCTTGAAACCTGATTTTTTTTTCTGAACATCAATGCTTCTCTACAAGTGGGAAATGTAAAATTTGTTACTACCGGTTCTGTGGGCGTGGCTTGGGGGGGTTAATATGACTGGGTGGGTGTGGCCAACTTTTTTTTTTTAACTTTTCAAAGGATTTTTTCTACAACCTCTTTGGCCGAAGAGGTTGCAAAAAATGCTTTGAAAAGCCTCTGTCGATCGGGCAACACAACTGGGATCGTCAGAGGCTTTTCAAAGCATTTTTTTAACCACCTCTTTGGCCAAAGAGGTTGCAGAAAAAAATGCTTTGAAAAACCTCTCTGACAATCAGGCAACTCAGCTGGAATCGTCAGAGAGGCTTTTAAAGGCATTTTTTTTTCCTACAGCCACTTTGGCCGAAGAGGTGCAGAAAAAAATGCTTTGAAAAGCCTCTGATGATCCCAGCTGACCCACGTGATCATCAGAGGCTTTTTTTCTTTACTTTTAAAAGCATTTTTTCAGCGGAAGAGGTTGTAGAAAAAATGCTTTGAAAAGTAAAAAAAAAAAGCCTCTGATGATCGTGCGGCTCAGCTGGGCATGGGTGGGGGGGTTGCAGAGATTTTTGCTACCGGTTCTCCGAACCACTTGCCACCATCGCTACCAGATCAGGCGATCCGGTCCGAACCGGGATCATTTCACCCCTGCTTCTCCAGTTCTTGAACAAATCTGAGAGTCTCAGAAAATAAGGCAATGGGAGCAATGCTTAAGAGTTGTTATTCAGCAACCTTTGAATAATACCTAGCTAATGGTGGTGCATGGATTGGAGAACCAAAGTTACTTGTGTGGTTCCCATTTTATTTACTAGAATGAAAGCAAAGGATGAAATAATAATTTATTTCTAATTTGTTAATGACACCTTTCTGTAGATAGAGTCCCATAAGCATGCACTGTGCTAGTCAAATTACAGTAAATAACTAGATCTAGCCAGCTAATTCACTCTACCAAGGGGTTAATGCTGTCATTATTATTTGTAACGCTATTGGTTACAGTAGTAATTAGTAAATTACTTTACTATAATAAATGTTCAGATGAACATTCAGATGAAACAGTCAAGGCATTGATGAGCTAAGGAGTTCAGGGACCCTGCTCTATAGGATCATCAGCACTATGATGTTGTGACCCATGTTAAATGCTGTTGTTTTCCAAAAAATATCAATAGTTGTTGACAGTCACAGCTCCCACTGCATAGTTTAAAAATAACTTTTAATGTCTCCTCCCAAATTCTCATGGTATGTATTGTACTAAGGAAATCCAATATGTTTTACAAGTCTCTAATAAGATCTAAACTAGGGGTGCCCAACTCGCATCATCACAGTGTCATCATGTGTTCCCCCTTCGTTAAACTGGGTGTGGGCGTGGCCAGTGCATGACGCATCCGGCCTGCGGGCAGCGAGTTTGACACCCCTAATCTAAACTACTGAATCACTTCCTTTAATTATTCCTTTAATTATTCAACTGATTGCTTTGCACCGTTTTCTTGGGTTTCAAAGGAAAGATTTTAAAACAGGATCTTAAAAGCTAACATGCTGTAATTGTGTTGAGGTAGTTTGTGTGTGTGTGTGTGTTTTTTCTCTCTCGTAACTTGTCCTCAGTCCAATATTTTCCCAACGATCATCTAGAACTTGTCTGAATGTCTGATACAACAAACAAACCTAAGTATTTATGACAGCAAACTGTTCTTGTTTGGAAGCTAGACTGTATTACTTGTATCTTATCAAGGTGATATAGGAATACTAATATTATTTTCAAGCAATACCCCTTCACACACATACCCACAGGCACACCATTTGTTGCTAAAATATACCTGCATCTAAAATCTACTTCCTTATGTGTGTAAGTTTTTGAAATCTTGCAAACATATTTATTGGAAAGGTATATTAAAAATTATACCTTAGATACATTTACCTGTATATGGAAGAAAAAAGGAATATACATGTACGATCTGCTTTTTGTCAAAGATGTTGTCCAAAGTGGTTGATTCACATAGAACTCAGAAGAATTATCTAAAATGTTTCTATCTGTTTGGTTTTTTTTTAAAGGGTTTTCCCAAAGGTGTGGGACTGGAACAAGTGCTCTGACTGCATAGTGGGGAATGGAAAGATTTATGATCCTTCCATTCCCCACCATCCAGTCAGAGCTGAAGAAGCTTCTTGGATGAGAAGCGAAACATCTTCAAAGAAAAACCAGAAAGTCCAGTTCCCTCTTGAAAAAGCACCTTTGGGACAACCATCACCTGGATGACTGAAAATCTCCAGAGACACCTTAATGCTGAGGTAAAAGTAAAGCTACTTCACTGATGCAGTTCCATTGATGCTGGAAAAGCCCACACGGTTCAGAATCCATTTTCTCTGTGCCTTGATTAGGAAAGCTAGCAGCAACTGATTTACCTAGGTGATTCTAGGATCATTTCTGTTTGATAGACGGGAGGGGGGAACAGGACTCTGTCTATTTCCTTGAAAGCATAAGCAGCACAGAAAGGTGTGAGGGGGCTACAGCTTGGATTGAAGAATTGACAGTGCAAGAAAAGCCCAGTCTTCATAAACCAAAAAATATTTAGAACAGCGGCCACCATCAACAGCACGTTCTGTCAACGATTTCTTTGAGCGAGTTGTTTTCATTGTCTGAGTTTCGCTTGTGTTGACCTTTTTAAAGGTGCACTTGCTGAGTTTGTTGTGTTCCCTGTAATCTTGTCTTCTTAAATTAGGGAGATAAACATGCATGTGTAGTAATGGGCATGCAACAGAAATGTTGTGTTCTACCTTACCTGGGGGGTGGGAGCAGGAGTGAAATCCAGCAGGTTCTGACAGGTTCTGGAGAACCGGTAGCGGAAATTTTGAGTAGTTAGGAGAACCGGCAAATACCACCTCTGGCTGGTCCCAGAGTGGGGTGGGAATGGAGATTTTGCAATATCCTTCCTGCAGGAGTGTGGAGGAAATGTGGATTTTGCAGTATCCTTCCCCTGGAGTGGGGTAGGAATGGAGATTTTGTAGTATCCTTCCTGCAGGAGTGGAGAGGGAATGGGGATTTTGCAGTATGCTTCCCTGGAGTGGCTAGGGAATGGGGATTTTGCAGTATCCTTCTCCTGCCATGCCCACCAAGCCATGCCCACCAAGCCAAGCCCACAGAAACGGTAGTAAAAAAAATTGGATTTCACCATTGGGCGGGGGAAGCTGGCTTCTTATTACTTTCGGTCTGAAATTTTAAAAAGCTGACAGCCATCTTACCTTTTGTGCAGGAAGCTTAGAATTAGGTATTTGCTGTTATTAGCTCAAGAGCAAACTATTCCCTTGGGGTGGAACTGAAGAATGAGGCTTTATACAGTACATATCATCTTTTCCCTAGCAGTCTTTTCCCAGCATTTTTAAATTGATTATAGGTAGACCTCACTTAACAAGTGCCCTGTTTAGTGGCTATTTAAAGATATGAAAAAGTCATTTACAGCCAGTCCTTGCATTTATAAACATCACCAGATCCTATGGTCATGTGATCACTGTTCACAGCTGGCTTCTTCCAGCAAGCAGAGTCAAATGGAGAAACTGCAGCAAAATTGCAAGTCTTGGTCACATGATGCCTCCTTAATGACTGTGTCACTTAGCAATGGAATTGCTGCTCCCAGTTGTAATCATTAGGCGAGGATTACCCGTACTGCTCTATGGCTTGAGATCAACAAAAGACCTACTCCTTCCACATCATGCCTAGATACTCAGATGATGATCAGTGGAGGCCTCATTATAACCAAACTTGCCAGTGTCATGCTTATTCTTGCTTGATGCAAGTGAGCTGAGTAATCCTGTGGGAGAAGCTTAGACAGGCAGCTGGAAGGAGAGGGAACTGGTGATTTCCAAATGCTGCCCTCTATATATTTCTTCTCTTGTCATACCATATCCTTCCCAGCTTAATCGTGAGACTTCCTGGGTATCTTCTTGTATCCCATGGAAAGGTAGTTTTATAATATCTGAGGGCCTCAAGAATATTCCTGTCTACTTTTTATGCCAAAGGCTTTTTTTTTCTTTTCTTTTTTAGGGGTTTTTGTGCTTGTTGTTTTTACAGCTAGAAATTGACTGACTGACTGATTGATTGACTGGTTTTGAAACCTGGCACATGTTAGCATGCTTTAGTCATTGGATTTATATCCTGTCTGTCCATTCTGGAAAGTATGCAAAAAGGCAATGAATATTTTTAAAAACTAAGATATACAGAATTGAAAGCACATACTGCAACTAGCACTAGACTTGACATTAATTAACAATTTAAAACCTGGCAGAAGAGTAGTGTTTTTCACATTTTCTAAGTGCCAAGAGTGTAACTCCCATGTAACAAAATTGTGTAAACTGGGTATATTTAACCTCATTATTTCTAAAATAGTATTCCTCAACATTGGCCATGTGTGGACTTCAACTCTCGTAATTCTCCAACCACCATGAATTGAAGACGACATATCTTAAAACAGCCAAGGTTGCAAAATACTTTCCTAGGACTTGAGGGAAGGAGATGTTCTGCTTTATTACTTTTCACATGGTCAGTAGTGATGAGAATAATAATATTCTAATTAGCCTAATTAAATGTGATTTGGGCAATTCAGTTTCCAGTTGCAGAATTTTAATAGGTATGCTTTGGACATGTTTAAAGGTGAGATTATTAGTTTTGTGTATCACACAACGTCAGCCACCTTGGTCAGTGGTGAAATCCAATTTTTTTTTACTACTGGTTCTATGGGTGTGACTTGGTGGGCATGGTGTGGCTTGGTAGGTGTGGCAGTGGAAGGATACTGCAAAATCTCCATTCTCATCCCACTCCAGGGGAAGGATACTGCAAAATCCCCATTCTCATCCCACTCTGGGACCAGCCAGAGGTGGTATTTGCCGGTTCTCCTAACTACTCAAAATTTCCGCTACTGATTCTCCGAACTGCTCAAAATGTCCACTACCCATTCTCCAGAACTCGTCAGAACCTGCTGGATTTCACCCCTGACCTTGGTTAATATTGAAAAAGACCAAGCAGGGTCTATCATGGCTAGTACTTGGATGGAAAACTATCAGGAAAATCCAGAGCAGCAAAGTAGTGAGAATCTTTAGAAAGTCGACTTAAATACAGCCAAGGGAATTAGGGAAACCATGTTGCAATGTAGCCAAGACACATTTATGAAGTCATCAGTCAGCATGGTGGACTTCAACCTGACTGCAGGGAGTCTTACCTTGATCTTTTGAGCAGCCATGTCTCATTCAGGGAATTACAGAATAACATAACCAGAAGGGGACATTGTCATCTTTGCATTTTTAAAAAAAGTCTATCATAATTCATTAGGTTTCCATGATTCAAAAGTTTTCTTTTATGAAACTGAGGCTTTAAATGCAGACCTGTAAATATTCTCCATGTATGTGAAGGTGTGGGTGACTGGAATACATATAATAATAAGTACACACATTTGGCATTGAGCTTTTTATTGACTTGGGGAAAAGGAAAAAAAAAAAGAAGAAGCCATTCAGGTATTTTCTGAAAGAGCAAATTCTTGATAGTGCACAATGAATGCAGGGATATTTGAGACAAACCTTATTTCCACCTTTTAATTGGGCAAAGGCTTGAGCTGCAATGTTATTGTGCTTGGAAAGTTGTTCCTCGTTGGTCCTCCTTCATCTGCAAGTATGCAGGGATCTGGAGTGTTGTAAAGCAGCTGAGACATGAGTGATGATATTGCTTTAGTGTGCTGTGAGCTAACTACTGCTCACCTCTCGACTGGGGAAGAGAAGGCACTACTTGTATAAATAACATAACACCACACACCCCCAATTGTAGGTGAATCAAGAGATTGCTTTGGGAGGAAATGTTATAATGGGTAGGAGAAAAAAAGGTTCTTGACTTATATGTTGTGATTTTTGTATGACTGGTTTCAAATAGAAGGCACTGAAAGATTATGGGCTGATTATATTATAGACCAGACAAAGGACATTCTGCAACCATGCTACAGAATTACCTGCCCCATTCAAACTTAAAAACTGTGGTAAGAACTGAAAGAGTCTACCTATTGTATACTGAGGTCATAAGAAGCTTTATCCGTGTGGCACCACTGCATACCAGAGAGCTAACTTTTATATTGGTTGTCTGTGTGAACAAACCCACCATGCATAATATTATCTCCTTGTCAACTGTGTCTTCTTTCCAGGGGAAGATCATTTGGGAAAATGGATGCTGACACCCATATCTGCCTCTGTAGCTGCCCAAAGGTTCCCTTTCATGTGTGCAAGGTGGAACACTGATCCATATTAAAATAAGTGAATCAAAAGGTAATGCGACATTTTTTTTTATTGGACAATTTCTGAAGTTCAAATTAGGGTCCCAAAAATCTTCACCTATTTTTGTCTTTATACATTTCATATTTTCCGATACCTCCTGCAGGACAGATGATACTGTTTGGAAAATTTAACACTAGTTCATCAAGAGCAGTTTCAGAGCATACATTTCTATGGAGATTTTGCCCCTTAAGGAATTGTCATCTGTCCTCAGCTGCAGGTAGACCACAGTTAGCTTCTAGTGAATTACCTCTCTGGATTGGTGACAAATGGGCACCTGCCTCTTGTCACAGCAACCAGGCAATAAATTATAATTTTGCACGTATACAGCTCCAAATGACCTGTGTGGTCATTAAAAAAAAAATCACTTGAAGAATGGAAAAAAACAAACCGCCCCCTTTGAGCAATTACTCTTGAATACCTCCACTGAATTTAGTGAGGTGAGATTCAGAATGGTTTGAAGCATGATGATAAGCTTTTCTTGTCTAGGTATCACCCGAAATGTGATTGTTCAAGTAAACATGTAATATATTTCATGATTTAGGCATATGCTGGTAGATAGCGCTGTTCTCCGCCAAAGATTTCTTAAGGGGTTGGTTTTGCAGGTTTAAAATTGTTCCAACTTGTGAGGCGAAGTTCTCAGTGGAGAAGCTTTGGAGGAAAGAAAAGGCAAAAAGAAAAGCAATCCTGCAAAAATGAATAGCTTTCTTCTGACTGTGTCTTAAAAGCAGAAACAAGAGACTCCATGAAGAAAACCGTATTATCACCACCAGTAGCAATAATCAAAGGCAGGGAGAGATTAAAAAAACATGATGTGGTGAGCGAGAACAGCATGTCATCTGAAGCCCCCCCAAACATAATAGTAATAATAATAATAATAATAATAATAATAATAATAATAATAATAATAATAATAATAGAATCTTAATAATAATAAGCGCCCATTAGGGCCCATGGAATAGCTAGGGAGCGTGTTGAATTTAGATGCCTTGCGAAGGGAAGGCCGCAATCTTCTAGCCGACTATCAAGCCAGTGGTTCCATAATTAAAGGCAGCTTTGAAGCAACGTTGTCAGGGGGTGGCTTGAAGAAAGGGGGAGAGCTTCTCCCCAGTCTTGTTCCTGTAATAAGAAGGAAGAAACAAATGCTGCCTCTGAACCTTCATAGGTTGCCAAAGAAGTTCCAACAAGAATAGACTTGGGGAAAGGGCTTTAAAAAAATGAAAAGGGGGGGGGGGAAAGAAAAGCAAAATGTGATTTCTCTACCCAGAGAACAACAGACAAACATGCCAGCTGGCTAGGAATGCAACTATCCATATATGATGGAGCTCGCTGAAGGCTGAGATCCTGCAGTTACCCCTAGGTTGAGATAGATGTGCCGTTCTGAGGCTGCAGAGGTGGCACATAAAATAGTAGAAATAATAGTATAATAATAATGATTACCCTAATTGCAGAATTTGAACTTCTCTAATATCTTAGATGGCAGAAATTGAAGCCTAGTATAAGATACATATTAGATATACAGTATGTTATGTATGTGGGGAAATCCCAGAACAATATAAACATAAATAAAATGAAATAAAATATACTGTTTTACTAATGACCATAATATATTACAATTCCATAGTTCCTGAGCATGCATAAAATGCATGTGAAGTGTGAGGCCTCTTGTAAATAACATTTAAACAATCCTGTTTATATATTAGATGCCCAAAGCACCTGCGAACATCACGTAAACCTGAAAAACAAAAATCCTTGAATTGCAAGTGAAAGCTAACCTGAAATATTAAGTCATGAAACTGCTGGCACAGACTATGTCCTCTTTTATAGTATAGAAGTATGTGAATAACTTCCCAGGGCTGCATGTTGAGATATTTTGCAAATCAACTAAAAGTACTGGTAAAAGTTAAAAAAAAAAAAGTATGCTTCTATGACATGATTGTCCAAGATATATTTAGATCTTAGATGGACTGAAGTCAGCGGGGTTACTACCTTGCTGGAAACGGCAAACATTGTAAAGATGTGTACTTTCTTTTCCTACAGAAAGGGGCTCATATCACTTTAAAATTTTATTTTCCCTTTCTAGAAATTTGCATTTGAATTTATTCATATGTGTATGATGAACAAAGAATAATGTATAGGAAAACTATTTTGCAGTGTTTGTTAATACATCAGTTCTTTAGTTTCTTAATAGAGATTATAACTGCCTGATCTGAATCCTAAATTCTTTGGATATCTGCCTATCTGCTGACCTGTAAACTTTATTCTTAGCAAGTCTTTTTATAACAACAGAGACATTGTCACTATTGGAAAATGGCTTGGTTAAATTTCTAGTTTCAGATGTAAATCTGTTCCTGTATCTATATGTAACCTTTGTTAAAGAGATCTGGGTGATTTAATTTCTAATATTATGTTAACTTTTTAATTGTGACTGCTTTTGAATTGTCACTAATATTATGTTAACTTTTGACTACTTGATTATGTTTCACTTTTGAATTGCATCAAATGTTATAAAAGCCAGCCCATTTCAGGGCTCATGGAATTAGAAAAAAACACATATGTTACCCTTAACAGAACAAAGAGGTCATCAACAAAATTCCCAAAGATTTTTTTTTAAATTAAAAAAATAAATAAATTGGGCAGTACTTCATCTTTATCATATGACGATTTTCCACTTGAAAACTCTTGCTTAACCTGAAACACAGACATCCGCTACTTATATCAACCTGCCTAAAGCATTTGGATTTTTCTAAGGGCCATGAACATTTTGTGAACTATAAACTGTACCCAGAAAGCTAGAGAGACATTTCTATTGATGGATGAGAATCAGATAGGATCCCAAGATGTAAAAAGGGACCAATAACTATAATAGCAACAACATGGCTTATTTTGGAGACATGAATTAATTGTTTCAAGCATACCAATCCGTTTATCCCCAGGTTTGATCAAGGAGCTTGGATGCTTCAGTTAAAATACTAGAAGTTATACATGTTCATGAAATCATCATCAGCTGACAGAAAAGGGAAGGACAGGCCATGGCTCCAATGCACATATATTTACGGTTCATCAAGAGTAACTCAGCATTAGCATTTGGTCTCTGGACAGCAGATTCACCTATCTTATTCAGCAAAGATCTATGTACTTTACAATACCCATTTTTTTCCAATTCCTGGAGAGGGAACTGAGAACAAATTGCCTGATAGAGATAACAACGAGATAAGGAGAATCCTACAGCAGCTTTCATTGTGCTAATTGATGATTATGCTCCTGTGCAAATAGATTTAGAGGATCATATGCCTGTCCATTTAATTCCAGGGGAAAAGCCCCATGCTACAAATGTGCTTTCCGTTAGCTTTGCTGCACACACACAAGCATGGCTTTCACAACTGAAATGCGTATGAAGGCCACATCAACACATTTAGCCACATTTGGTGTGAACAGAACGGGATAGGCAAGGTGGAAATAAATATATAAGCCAGTCACAAAGTTGGTCCATGAGTGGATCGTAACGTATTTAAATTTATGTAAGTCAATAGGACTTTGTGAACTTTCACTTTTTGGACATAAGCAGAAGGGCAATGAAAACTTTGGCTTCTTACACAACACAAACATCACACCCTGTAATGTTAACATGAGATTTCCACAATTGCTAGTCCTTACATATCACTGCAGGCATTTGTTAAGGTCCTGAGGTGGTCTTGCAAAAGCATAATGTTATGGAGGTAAACTCATGAGGTTCTTTCCTTGCAGTTGATGCACAGAGTCATAAAACTAACAGCTCTGTTATGTACTCCTATGCACGTTCCCTCCAAGGCAAAACTTTTCATGTTTAGTGAGACTTATTCCCAGGGAAAGAAATGAACATCAGGCTGGAACTTTAAGACACCTGGTAAAAAATGAGTGATCATATGCAGCCAAACCCACCATGATTTAATTTGTGTCAAGATATTGTTTTGGGAAATATTTAGTAAAACGAATAATAAAAATCCTTTAGAAAAGAAGCTGAGTTGCATTTTATATCTTACTGTTGCATTTTATTTTCTTACTGTGTCCCCATCTCTCTCTCTTCCCAAAATGCACAAGTCACACACAGCACAATCCTATGCTGCACAAAATGTAGCACTAGCCACTAGCTGTGAGATGGCTTTCAAGGCAGATCCAACATTCCCAGAAGACAAAACTACCATATCTAGGCATGACAAGCAAAGGAAGAGACACAAGAGACAGGAAGCCCCCTAAGGATTAATCTCAAGCCTTTAGCAACTGCCCTGTTGCAGTCGGGGAAATTCTAATTCTGAAATCACTCCTTTTTCAATAACTAGATTCACTCTGCTCCTCAAGGCTCTTTTTCACCTGCTGTGTAATCACAGACATAATCCTTCAGGTCTTTCCTTCCAAACATGGTGTCACCTGATATTTTAGAAGAATATTTCACCTTCTCTTTTTTTTATGCCACTCAAGTACATACAAACACACAATTAACATGGAGCCCATTCAGAAAATATATATATATATATCAAACTAATGTTCTGCTCCAGCTCAGGAATCAGCAATTCGATGCTTTCTAAACATTTTGAGTTAAAACAATTTGGTATAGTGAGTAAAGGTATCAGGCTAGAAACTGGGAGACAGTGAGTTCTAGCCTTGTTTTAGGCACAAAGCCAACTGGGTGACTTTAAGCCAGCCACTCTTTCCCAGCCAGAGAAGACAGAGGCAATGGCAAAGCATTTCTGAAAAAAACTTGCAAAGAAAATTGCAGGGACTTACTCCAGGCAGTCTCTGGAAATCGAGGAAGAAAAAAAATTGTTTTCAAATACAGCTTTTTGTCATGGGTCAGGTGGGCAAAATCGGAGCTGAAACATCTGGAAGCCAATAGGCCGCCTTTCTCTGTCAGAGCTCATACCTATCGTTTGAATGACAGATGCCAGTCAACGCAAAATGAGAAGAGCTCCCCACCCTGAAGTGAGGTACCCAAGCTCTCTTTCCTGCCCTCAAAACTTAGTGGCACAACCTTGTAAAAAAAAGCGGCAGGGCGCAGGGACACAAAAATGGTTTTAATCATGGCCCAGGAAAATCAGGCTTGATTTTATGCCTAGTGCAGAGTTCTGTTTCTCCTATTTATGGAAGCTATTTCCCTCCAGAATCCTAATTTTCTTTCAGCTGTGAAGCAAAGCAAAAACGGTCAAGAGAGAATCTGGAGAAGAGAAGACGCTCTTCTCTCATTCTCTCCCCCCCACTTTGCTTCTTAACCTTTCTGCCCCTCCAAACCTGGTCAAACGTCCGCGAACTCGCATTCCAAAGCGAAGTAGGAAGCCAAAGCTTGCCTACTTTCTTTTTCACAACGCACAAGGGGCGCTTGGGAGGGGCGCCCGGTTTGCTTTTATATTTATTTATTTTTTTTCCTTTGCTTTTTTTGGCCCACTTCCTTCTCTTCTCTCCCCCCCCCCCGCCCGCCGCACATCACTGTCCCCTTATTTTATTTTATTTTTTTCTTCCGAGCTTAACTTCGCCTCGGGGCCGCTGCGGGGCGCTCAAGTTCTATTTTGGCTTGTTTCGCGCGGCTCGGAAGCAGCGCCTCTCTACAGCAGCTGCTGCATTGACGAGATGGGGGGATCAAAGGGAGGGGGAGGCGGGGGGGGGAAGGGGAGGGAGGCTTTATTCTCTTAATACCCACGCCGGGGAGACTTTGTTACAAAACAGATTCATGCGAGAAGGGCAGCCAGGCTGTGTAGTACAATGAACTCTCGGGGGAAGGATAAATCCTGTGGCACAGAGAATTTTTATGGCAGAGGGGCATTTGGCTGGCTTTAAACCCCCCCCCCCCCGCGCGGATTTTCCCCCCACTTCCCCCGTCCTTTTCAGGCTGCCAGCTCAAGTCCTGCTTGAGAATGTTTGATCTCTCCCGGTTGGGAGACCCGCGTCTCCAACCGAGGCCTGATTCCCAACGCCCGTCCTCTGCCTTGCCTTGCTGGGACTTCTGCCAAAGCGGCTCGGCGCTGCGGCGGTTGTTTTCCCCGGGACGCCCCTCGGATCCCTTCCAAACCCTTTGGCCTTTTCCCTCCCCTCTGACTCGGATCCGTGACAAAGGATCTGGGGGCGGGAGAAGAGGAAAAGGGCAAGAGGCGTGCGCCCTGCTTGCCGAAGCCCGGGAGATCCGTGAGGGATCTGCGGGAATCCCTCCAAAAATAAGCCCGCGTCCGGACGGGACGGCCCCCTCACCCCCACCCCAGCTCACCCGAGCCTTTAGCCAAATCGTGGCAAAAGGTCGCTCCGGTGCATCCCTGGGGAGCACGCAAAAGCACAAACTCAGTTTCGGATCCGAGCAGTGGAAAGGGGCAGCGAGTGCGCCCCCTTTTCAAGGCACTTCAGCAGCCGGGCGAGCAGCAATTCTGCCTTTGCTCCCAGCCGTTGACGGAGGAGGAGGAGATGGAGGAGGAGGAGGATAGGATTGTGACCTGGGGCGCGGCTAGAAGGAAGCCAGTGGCTCCTCGGGGAAAGAGAAAAGGCGTGGGTGGGTGGGTGGAAACTGAGGTTTCCTTCACCGAGGAGCTGGTCGAGGCTGGAAAAGGAACTCTTTAAGATTTAGCAGCAGAAAGGGAAGGAAGGAAGGAAGGAAGGAAGGAAGGAAGGAAGGAAGGAAGGAAGGAAGGAAGGGGGAAGGGAAGGGAAGGGAAGGGAAGGGAAGGGAAGGGAAGGGAAGGGAAGGAGGGAGGAATCGCATTTTGTAAATTTGAGCAATTGCTACAATTCGAGAGTGAGCAAAGGAATAATAGTTCTCCTTTTCAGACCGCATCGGTACTATATTTGATTTCAAAGAAGGAGGAATAAAATTTCTGTATTGGGAGGGGGCGGGGGGGAAGGGGAGGAAGAACTAGCCCAAAAGAAATAAGTTATTACATTTTATGCCATAAGAAAGTAACCTCTTTGATTAACGGAGAGCAGTGGAAATGGTTGCCTTCATTTGACTTTTAAGAAAACAAAACTTTCCCAGAATAATCTCCACTTTTGCGCAATTGTCGTGGGGGCAAGCATCCCTGACAACGTCGATGGATAGGCAAGAGGGGAGCTTCCTTCCAAGTAAAGCAGTAAAGAGCAGAGAATTGCGCTGTTTAAAGACTTTGCTCACCCTAACCTAGACCAATGCTAAAAGGAAAAAAAAATCTTTGGATGGGAAAAAGAAAAAGTTAAATCTTATCCGTTAGTTTCACGTTTAAATTTTAAACATTAAACAAAAAAAATATATTGCTGGAGTGCAGGAGGAGGGGGAGACACCTTCAGAAGCATCCTCAGAACGCCCCATCACCCCAAACCTTTCTTTCACAACCCAGACGTAAATCCTCCGCTTTTAATCAAGAGTAATAGTTGCCGGCACTTTTATGTCTTTTGAAGGGAGGGGGACAACGTGACAACTCCAAGGGAGCGAATTATACCCTCCCCCTCTTAAAAAGGACCAGCGCGGAGCCAAGTCTCCCTAGATCAAACAGAAGCCATCGCAAGGCCCTAATTAGAGTAATTAGAATAATAAGTCTGCCTATATGTGGTAAGACAATGTGTACAAACAACTTTATTTAATGTATACTGCTAATCAGTGGTGCGTGCGTGCTTGAATGCTTTAGCGTAATAAAACTCACCCCTCGTCCGCCCAAACAATCAAATACAAATTAGTGTAATGATTGTGCCTGCCTGAACGTCTTCGCAAGCCACAGGCAGAGGGAAATAAATAGCGCCCTCCTTCTTGGCACACCTCGCTGACTGACCGCGGAGCTGGAGCCTACCCAGAGTTGGCGCTGAGCGCCTGGAGGCTTGGAGGAGAGGAGAAGGGCGGTCAAGTCGCCCCAAACTTTACTCCGGGGCTGCTCGGAGTCTGGACTGGGCTTTGGGGCAGAGGCTGGACTGCACCGAGGCAGACACCGCCTTTGGGGTGCACCCAAATGGGGAACCTGGGGCTTGGTTGGCGGAGCCGAAGCTCCGGCTGGGACAGATGGTTCTCTGGGTAGGCAGGGTTGTCCTAGGAACGGAAGGGCCCTCTGTGCTTTTAAGAAGATCCAGTTTAACTACGGGGAAGGCTTCCGCGAATTTAAGGCGGTTTCAGGCCTTTTCAGATCATCAAAGCCTATAAAAATGGGTGGGTAGGTGAGGGAACGAGTGGAGAGGACAATTGCACGGTCACGTCCACTGGGGGTGGTTTCAAGAATTGAGATGCTCTGCCTCGAAACGCGTTGCAAGCTTTCCTTTTACTGTTATTCCTATTTGTTTTGTCTCCCGTAAAAGTTTGGCGGGGGAGGGAGGGAGAATTCACCCTCTGAAGTTTACGGAGCGAGATATACAAGTTCTCTTCCCCGCCTACTTCGGTTCATCTCCTAACTTTTTTGCTTGACTGTTTACATTCCCAACTAGTATAAACGCGGAAGGGTCTACGAACTCAAGGGGTTCTAGAAAACCTCATTTTTAAATACTTTTATCCTGGGGGCATCACACAGAAACAAGGGCAAATAGCATAGAGGTGAGATTAGCGTTATTTCCACTGAAATCAGGAGGAAATCGGTAGCAATCCCACCTTCAAATTTTACCAGCTACGAATCCGCAATATATATCTTTTTTTAAAAAACCAGCACTATAAACACTCTTCCTTCCTTGGCAGAACAAGGGATAGTCTCCTCCCACCCCGCAAGCATCACTTTTGATGTGGTTCGTCTCTCCCTGCTGCCTTAACTTTTCGCGCTTAGCAAACAAAACACAAAGGAAAAGTCACCCTCGACTGCAAGGCGGCAGATGGCCTCGAGCCTGGGCTTCCCAGGAAAGTCTCCTTCAGCACCCTTTGCAAATCAATGGAGCTTCTTGAATAGGAATCCCAATGGATGGGCAGAGGCCTTAGTGATTCTTTTTTTGTCCGGAACACCATAAGGACAGTCCAAGAAGCAAAAAGATTCTCTCCCTCTCCCTCTCCCTCTCTCCCCCTCCCTCCCTCCCTCCCTCTCTTCTTCCTGCATTCCAAGAGATCCACAAGGCATTCTAGATTCGCTGATGGAGAAAGCTACGAATCAAAAGCCAATAATTTCAAATAGTTGCATCAATAGTTTATTCAAGCACCCACAATCTCACTTGTTTAAAAAGAAAATATTGGGAATCTTTTTCATTTCCTCTCTGGTTGCAATCTAAACACGGATTGACTTTTCCAGCAATGGGATTCTTCTTAGCAAAATAAAACTCTTTATAGCCAAAATGATTTTTGGTTTTGTTTTTTGTTTTTAATCGACATTCTTTGCTGCATCTTGACACTCTTGGCCGTCAGGCAGTAATAAAGCCGGGTTATAACGACTATGTTTTAAAAACAAACCGGTACCATTAATGAAACACATATAAGTCACTCTTGCTTTTTCACAAATGTTCTAATCGCCTTATACTAACTGATGTCTGTTTTCACAACTCAGTCCTGCAAGCAAGTCACAACTCCAACAAACCCTAATGTAACTTTAGAAGTGGCCTGGCTGGCTTCTTTCCGCTAAAAACCAGGTGGCTCTCTTTAAATAAAAATGGGCTAACCTGGGATAGGGTTAGGAATTTCTTAGATTGATAGACCCCACTTTAGTAAACCACACTACTCCCCTGCTTCCCTAAGAAGCACATTTCATCCCATTTCCGAGAACTTCGCTCTCCATTATAACAGAATTGGGCGGCTGCTGTGCTGCAATACCACAGGGCGATCCTGAGGTTAATGCTTTCTACTGAGTCTAGAGAGGCCTGTTCTGAATGGGGTTCCGATCTGGAGGGCCAGCCATCTGGCTCCTTAGACGTTCAGCCCTTCCCTCTTCTGCGCCTGTTGCCCAGAAGTTATTTCGCACTGTGTTTAATGGGGCTTTTAGCGCGGAAGACGAAGCGGAGGCTAGAACTGAAGTTCCAGGTAACCGAGCGCAATCTAGGAATTGGCAGCCGGATGAAAAATGCATTCTTCGTAGCTAGCCAGAGATGAAAAGGCGTTTTTCTCACCAGCAATTACTCATCTGCCCCTGAAGATCGCCCTGCTTTCTCTTATCCCCGGACAATTTTACAGAGCCTGGTAGGGAAACCCGGTTCTTTCTTTTCAGTTTTCAAATCTGCTTTCCTAACCTTCACAGCAGAAGCAGGAGAGGCGCACGGTATTATAAACGGGCTAGCGACTGCTTTGGCCTGGTATAGCTGCCCCAACTACAAAGCTACACCTTGGGCGCTCTCCTTTCCTCATCCTCTCCAATGTCAGGAGCTGCATCTCTAGCTCACTTCAAGGGCGAAAGAGTGAAATACACATGAAAGGGGAACAGACAGTGGTCCTGGGTTTTACTTCCGCCTAAAGATGTTTACCCATCACTTTGCTATTTGTATGCACATTGAGAGCTTATGCACCGGAGACAAATTCCTTGCCTGTCCAATCACACTTGGCCAATAAAGAATTCTATTCTAATTCTATTGTGATCCAGGTGGAGGAGTATACCGGCTATCCTATAGAGGCGCTGACTAAACCCCACTGAAATTACGTTGCCATTCATACAGAGTGGACGGGAAACTCCGAGTCAGCCTAATTTGATGCACGGGGACTCTCGTCGTCTCTCCTTACCCCCCCAATAACTGATAAACCGTCCACCTGAAAGACTGCAGGGCAAATTAAACTGCAAAAAAAGACGGCTTTCGGTCCTGGCTCGCCTCTCCCCTTGTCTTCGAACCGAATCGGCAGGATAGTCGAGAAAGGACCCCAAACCTTAACCGTGGCAAGGGATGCTCAGATTCGGATAAAATGAAAACGGTACCATGTAAAAACAAAGAAATAAAAAGCAGCGGAAAGCGCTCGACCTGTGTCCCTGCCCCAGATCGTAAAGGCATATTTTTTGGGGGGTGGGGGTGTGTGTGTGAGGATGTGGAGGAAGCTGCGGTCCTCATGGAATGACAACGACACCAACGACTACAATCGCTTTGCGGATCGAGACTGTGGCTAGCTAGAAAGCTGCTCTTTTCTCATGCAAAGCCCGTCGCCCTGTGCCATTTAAAACAACAACAACAACACCTCATTTACATATTCATTTATCACTTGGCCCAGAAATGTAAACATGAACCCAGACAATTTAGGATGGGGAGAAGCAGATTTATAAAGGGAAGAGAAGCGATTCCTATTTGAACTGGTCAAAACAAAACACACGTTAAAAACCTTTCTTTAGACCATTTATATAGATATCTAAATGAGAGAGGAATAGATGAACACAGACATTCAATTGTTTCTAATAACTTTTAATTCAGGGGGAAATCCCCCCCACACCTAATATTGGTTCAGGACTGGCTCAATCACTAACTGTTCTTTGCCAAAATAACCGATGATGGGGATGATAATACAATAACAATACGCATCCACTGTTCCTCTCGTCTTCGGCAAACTTCTCCAAACCTCTCTTTTTATTCCGATTACTCTTTGCTTTTCTTCCTCAAGTCCCCCCTTTAAACTAGGGACACCTTCCCAGATAAATAAGCGACCTTCTCCACGACTTTCAGCTTCAACTTCCCAACCCCTGGCTGTCCCCCTCTGCCCGCCCCCGCCCCCCCAAAAAGCGAGAGATGAATTAAGCTCTGGGAACCAACGCAACCGCCTCCTTTTGCCCTTCCAACATCCTGTTCTCAAAAGTTCAACCCCACTAGCTGTTTTATTTATTTATTTTTTAACACCCCACCTTTCGCCCAGCTCACTTTGATTATTTACTGCCGTGGGCTGAGAGAGAGCCAGGTTTCCCGCAAAATCGACACTGCTGTCAAAAGATGTGAAAACGGGATGGGGATGGGGCGGGGGGAAGAATCGCAAAAGCTGAAAGAACCGCGCTTGTCGAGTTGACGGGGGGGGGAAATAAAAGGGGGGGAACCCTCTGTTTTGCCTGGGCAAGTCCCCCTCCCCCCGCGTTGTGGTTCTCCAGAGAGATCTCAGATAGAGCGCTAAAGAGAGCCAGATGCAGATAGAGATAAAGGCCTTTTCCTTAAACCAAAGAAGTTCCTGAGAGACTTCAGACGGCTGCCTTTGGACAAGGGATGGGGGTGGGGGAGAGGCGTGAAAGGACGTCTTTTCAGAAGAAGCTCTCCCCCCACCTCCCTGCAGCCCGACCTTTCTCTGCAGGGAGTCGCCGCTGCTCTGTTTCCCCAACAGGCAACAGACAGGGACTGTCCTGCTGAGACTTAGCGGGGAAATACACGCGTGCACAGGCTGGCGTGCGCGCGGGATGGTG
This sequence comes from Arizona elegans, assembly GCA_022577455.1. Classification (NCBI taxonomy): domain Eukaryota; kingdom Metazoa; phylum Chordata; class Lepidosauria; order Squamata; family Colubridae; genus Arizona; species Arizona elegans. The sequence continues at coordinate 228,181,233 of JAKOOJ010000001.1, read as the reverse complement.
GAGCGCGTGTGTTTTAAGCAAACTCGCCTCTTTTTTTTTTTTTTTTTAAACAAAGCCTGCAAGCCAGAGCCCAAGGGGCGCGGGATGAAACCCCACCTGGCTCTGCCCAGGCCTTCCTTGGCATGAGATTCCGTGTTCTCTCGCTCTCTCCCCTTCCTCGCTCCCCTTCCTCCCCCGTCCGGGTTCGCCTTTGGGAAGAAGCGCTGCAGAGAGGCCGCTCGGGTGTCCTGCAGAGGGCAGAGGCTGCCCAGTTTTCGCTGCTTCAGACGCCCACCCGCCCTCGCCGCTATTTTTTTTTTTTTTTAAATGCAAACAACTCAGCGAGCTATTGACCAAAAAGGACATTCAATCCATACCCAGCTTAAACATTTTACCCATCAGCATATCTGCGGTCGCAGAACACTCCTTCTTGCTGTCACTTGGCTTCCAGACTATTGATAAGATCATTTAGCTGAATCTGTTTGGGACGCGTGTAATATTGACTAGGAGTTAGAAAAGATGATTAAATCTAATAAGCTTGGAAACTACCGTTAAAGGAGGGTGGAAGAGAGAGGGAGAGAGAGAGAGAGAAGAGAGAGAGAGAGAGAGAGGGAGGGAGGGAGGAAAAGGGTCTGGAGATGGAAGGAAGGAAGGAAGGAAGGAAGGAAGGAAGGAAGGAAGGAAGGAAGGAAGGAAGGAAGAATATGGGTGTTAACGAAGGTCCAGAGACCCGCTGTAGGAAAGGCGAAACCCAGACATTCACAGGTACACCCGCAAAACCGGGTCTGCTCCTTTGGAGACCCTCCACCCACGAACCAGCCAGCGGGATTGTCCAAGCTTCTTCTGCCTCTTTGCAAGGGGGCCTTTGTGCTCACAGGGTTCCACCCCAGCCCTCGAAGGCTCACCCGGCCGCAAGCAAAGCCGGGCCTGATTCTGCGCTTCGCCTTGAGAAGCAAAAAAGTCCTACCACTTGTACACTCAGGTCCTCGAGACGCTGAGGACACGTTCGCACTGGCTGGGAAAGGAAATCTTCTCGCCCGAAAGGGGAGCTCCAAAGTGGCGTCAAACCCAGGGCTCTCTGCCGCACCTCGGAAATATCCTCCTGTATATTGTAGTCTCAAAAAGACCGGGGGTGGGGTGGTGGTGGTGGTGGGGAACAGGCGAAAGGATCGCAAGCACAACAGATTTGCTGTGCACCCCCCCTCCCTCCTTCAAGAAAGGCAGATAGACAGAAAGAAAGAACAGTTTGAGGTTTTTGAAATCTAAAAAAAAAAAAAAAAAAAAGACCTGCGTGCAATCGCTTTTGACAGAAGTTTTGGCTCTCCTGAGAGATAATACGAACTTCTCCCACCTAAACTGGATCTGAGTGAGGACTCCCAGCTGAATGCAAACATTTATGTGAAGGAAACCGTTTAATTAAAAATAGCATGTATGCAGATAACAGAGGGGGGGAGGGAGGGAGGGAGAGAGAGAGAGAGAAAGAGAGGGAGAGAGGTTACACTGTATCTGTTATGAAAAAAGAACACCAATTGTACTATTGTAAGCTCCTTCCAAAGTCACTATTTCAAAACCTGCATCTCTAAAGACTTCCACCTTCTATCTGAGGAGTGATTTAAAAGCCACTAACCTCCTGCCCCAAATGGCACAACCTCTGAATATTAAGAGACATTATTATTTTTTTGTATCACTGAGAATTACTGCTTGCCATATATGCTAGATCTGTGCAATCTCCAAACAGATGTCCGAATTCTCCATATCTCTGTCCCTGAGAAATGTTCATGGCATGCAAATCACACATTGTGCTGGCTACCCATGGTATACAGGCAGGCCTCAAGCTTCAAAATCAACTTAAATCTCCCATTAAGTTTGCAGGCATATATTCTTGCTGTGTTATTACCAACTAGCATCATTACGCTACCAACACGAAAAAAAATCTGCCTTATCCATTAGGCATAGAGTTTATTCCAAAATGTCATGAAATAAAGGGGGTGGGGATGGGGGGGGTCAAAGAGTCCATTTCAACAGAAATAACTATTTTCTCTTCCCCTTGAGAGAAGTACATACACACACACACACAGACACACACACAAACACACTATTTTTTCACTCAATATCCCCTCCTCGACAGCAAAAAATAAAGGACATGCCAATAAGTCGAAGAAACTATAAAGGTCTTGTGTATTTCTGTTTTATGTAGATAATAAAATATTACTTTAACATAAATATATAAGGATCTCTGCGCTTTTATTTTTCCCCACGAGCACATCCAAATGTACCAAAAAACAAAGTATTTCTTTAGAGACTGAACCAAAAAAAATATACATCCCATATAGAATTTTTGTTTGTTTGTTTACCTACTCATTTAAAGCTACAGAAAAAAAAAAAAAAACCAGTTTCCAGAACCTGTTTGCTTTAGAAGAAATAAATATACATTGAGGCAGGCCACTTAAAAATGATATGAAAATATTTCCCTGGGTAGCATTTAAAAAGAAAAAAAAATAGACAAAGGAAACATTTCAACTATTTCTGCATTTCAAAGGACAAATATTAAACATATATACAGAGTGGTAAGGTTTGCTTGGTAACTTTTTTTAAAAATTATCTTTAGGTAAATCTTGCCAAGAGTTAGGAGGTCTACTTTCTCCAAACTCCTTCTTTTGACCTTACCCAGGTATTAATAAGTTTTACTGTCCCCCTGCTGCCATTTCTTCCTCCCTGACCTGAATACCAATAGATAAGGAGTTTGTCTCCATCTTATAATCAACAGCAGCCACATTAGTCTCAAAAGAAATCAGTATCCACATTGTTTGGATGGGGGGAGGGGTCCCCTACAATGTGAACATAGACTAAAGACTGCTAGACTAGAAAGCTACATTTGTCTTTTGAGGAAACGGGGAGATTGAAATCCAGTGTCAGACTGAGGCAAGAGCAACCCTTGGAGACCAAAATATTCTGAAATCCAACTGACCTAATCCAACCTTTTATCTGTAAAGTTCTCCAAGAGAAGATTTAGCTGGCCTCAGAATTTTCAATAATTTCATCAGGCAAACTTTTTTTTTTTGTAAAAATTATTAGAAAACAAAGTTATACAGACACCCCCGTTTTGTGCTGAGTAGATGTTTTAGAATGAATTACGATCACAGTTTCAGTGGTTACCCCTAATATGGAATATAATACACAATTTCAAGGCCCTCCCTCAGCTCCCTCCTCTCTAAAACCTTCTGCCTTCTTGTTTTTGGTTTGTTTGGGGAAAGTTAACCATTTCCATCAAGTCAATGTACCCATTAAAACCATGAACCCAGAGGAGGAGGTAAAGGATGAATTGAAAAATGTCATTTAGGTTGTTTTTTTTTATTCCCACTCCATTTAAGTCTCTTCAAAAAAAAATAAGGACTGGTAGAGTTAAAGCTGGTCTTTTTCCATCTCGTCTACATTAAGCTAATGTGTCAGGCAGCATTTGGGATGCTAAAGCCTAGAGGGAAATTTTCCCACCTGCCCAAGACCTCAGCAACTGTTAAACTCAGACCGCCTCCTCAACTATGCCCTTGACTTTGAAAGCAGATCTTCACAGTCATTTTTTTACTTGGAAATCAATCCCACAGATTCCAGGGAATGAACATCTGACTCCTTTATCAAGCCTGAACTCCTCCTATTTCAATGGGGCGAATTCTATCCAAAGGAAGCACTCTTTTGATAGAACCTCTCTCTCTCTCTCTCTCTCTCCTTCCCTTTAAGTCAAACCTCCCCTTGAGATGAATGGATCTAGGATGAGTTTTCTTTTCTTTTTTTCTTTCTTTCTTTCTTTTTCTTTTGCCATGGATGCAATTCTTCCATCTCGGAACTCACAGTGTTAGCTCGGGAGGTGGAAGCCAGCCAGCCCCATTGAAAGTGGGCATCCCTTAGGTTTTTAATCTTTGATAAAGCAAATCAAAGGGAAATGCTCTACCTTAGGATCACAGAGTTGCTCCTCTGAGCTTTGTTACTTTGATCAGCGAGGTTTTCCCTTTCCCCAGAATGAAGGGTTTTGCCTTCAGGGGCTCCCCCTTCTTCCTTTCACATTGAAAAGCAGATGTCACTTTCACTGTCCTAAGGTTCATGTAAGTGCTGGATATGCAAGGCATATAGGGACCTTTCTCAAGTGAAACAATCCCCTTCCCTCCCCCCCTCTCTTTCCTTCTACCCCATTGTTAGAGTCCTCTCCCCAAAGTGCCCCTTTCTGGTGGGAAACACTGCCAGAGTTTTCTACGGTCCACTCTACCACCACCCCGTTTGGATCAATTAACTGTGGCTTGCCCAAATGTTTTGACTTTCCCCCAACTGACATTCAGAGAGGTTGGGCGAGGACAGCAAGGGCATGCTGGCTGGGATTAATGGGGCTATAGCTGAAGAATCCCATCAACTTGGGAGAAGGAGGCCTAAGGGAAGGTCTTCATTCTCCATCTTTCTTTCCCAATTCTCACATACCAACTATCTCCAGTTGCTGAATAATTTCAGAACCTCGTTTCTGGGAAGTAGCTGTTATTTATCCCCTCCCCACCTTTCCTCTTCCTCTTTCTACCGGTTTTCACAAGGCTAAAGAGCTCCGCTCACTTCCCCTCCCTAAAGGCAGGCTAAAGGCGGCAGAAAGAGCAAACTAAACTTGACTTCCACCAAAGGTGGTCCTCAAACTTCAAGTCACCCACGCCAAAAAGGAAAGGCCAGATCCACAGGGATGCCTACCCTGGGCCAGGTAGAAAATGCAAATCATTCTTCCCCCGCCCGCCCCCCCACCTCACCTGCGAATGAGAAAGAGATGAATAATGGACAAACATCCATTTCCAGCAGCACAAATTTGTCAGCTTGGCCTTTCTAAGCCCTCATTCTTACCTTCGCGTTTGACTGCATCTCTCTCTCCCCCGCCCAAAAAAAAACCGAGACCAAAAAGTGTTGGAGATACACCTGGCTTAAATCCCTAAAGAATTGGGCTGCTAAATCAAGCCCAACGTTCCTTTTCTGCTCCTCTCTGATTTAAAAACCTGGGGCGGGGGGGGGGGCTGTGCCTGGCTGCCGAGAAGAGAGAGAGGGGGGGAAGAGGGGGAGAGGGAGAGGGAAGAGGGAGAGGGGGAATGGGAAGAGGGAGATGGGAGAGGGGGGGAAGAGGAGATGAAGAGGGAGAGGGGGGGGGAAGAGAGAGGGGGAGGGAAAAAGAGAGAGCTCGTGCTGCGAGGCAGCGAGTGGAAGGAAGGGTCAGGCACCCTCTCCAGGTTACTCCCCTGTAAAGGTCAAAACACACCCTCATTCATTACCCACTTCGCTACCGTTTCAAGCATAGTTCAGTGCAGTTTCCTTCCTTCCTTCCTTCCTGTTTTGTTTTGTTTTTGTCTGCTTTTTGCTTTGTTTTAAAGGGGAGGGAAACAATCAAAAAGGATCGGAGGAGTCGGGTCAGAGGGAAGAGGCCTGGTGGGCTCGGCCCCCTCGACCCCCAGCCCCCTCCTCCTCCTCCTCCTCCTCCTCCGCCCCGGGCGGAGTTCACTGCACAGGAGTCTGTACCCCATGGTGCGGCGGCGGCGTGTCCCTGCTGGCCCCATACACGTCCTCGGCTCCCGGCAGAGCCCCTCCCGGGGGAGTCATGCGTTTCTCTTTCTGTCTCCTGTTACAAAACCACACGCGGACCACCTCCTTCTCGAGCTGGAGGCTGTCCGCCAGTGAGGTGATCTCCTGGGCGGAGGGCTTGGGGCACTTGAGGAAATGGCTCTCGAGGGCGCCCTTGACGCTCACCTCGATGGAGGTGCGCTTTTTTCCGCTTGCGCCCCTGCGCCGCGATCTTGTCTATGCTGGTGGGGCTGCCGGACGAGGAGTCCGCCTCCTCCAGCCACTTGTTCAACAAAGGCTTCAACTTGCACATGTTCTTGAAGCTCAGCTGCAGCGCCTCGAACCTGCAGATGGTGGTCTGCGAGAAGACGTTGCCGTAGAGGGTGCCCAAGGCCAAGCCCACGTCCGCTTGGGTAAATCCCAGTTTGATCCGCCGCTGCTTGAACTGCTTGGCGAACTGCTCCAGGTCGTCCGAGGTCGGCGTGTCCTCGTCCGAGTGCGCCTCGTGGTGGTGGTGGTGCGGAGGCGGCGGCGGCGGCGGCTGGCCCCCGTGCGGGTGGTGGTGCGGGTGTTGGGGCTGCTGCTGCTGCTGCGAGAGGTGATCCGGGTGGTGAGGGGGCGGCGGCGGCTGCTGCTGCTGGGGAGGCGGCGGGGGCTCTTCGTGGGCATCCCGCAGGCTGTGGTGGTGCATGCCCGGCTGGCCCGAGCCCAGCATCCCGTTGACCGTGAAGCCCGGCGGTTGAGAGTAGAGCAGCCCGCCTTGGCCGCCGCCGTTAGCCGCGGCCATGCCGGGCGGCAGGTGAGCCGAGCCGCCGGTCCTCCAAGCCACCGCCGCGGCCACGGCGGCGTGGTGGCTCCCGGCGTGGTGAACCAAGTGCGGGGGTCTGCCTTGCTGCTGCGACTGCTGGTGATGCTGCTGCTGCTGCTGCTGGAGCTCGTCGCCCCGGCCGCCGGCCTGCACCACCGAGGGCTTGATGTCCTGCTGGCCCAGCGGGCTGGGGGACCACGGCGAGTCCCCGCCGTTGCCTCCGCCTCCGCCGCCGCCGCCTCCGCCGCCGCCTCCCCCGCCGCCGCCGCCGTGGGACAGCGCCGTGATCCACTGGTGAGCGTGGCTGAGCGGATGCCCGTTGCTCTGCAGCGCGTAGTCCGCCTGCACCAGAGCCTGGGCGTCTCTGTAGCCGGCGCCGGGCTGCATGCTCCCCGGCGGCTCGGCGTGCACCATGGGCGAGCTGGAGGTAAGCAGGCTGTAGTGGTTAGACGCTGTGGTCGCCATGACTCTCCGAGCCGGACTGAGGGCTCCGCTTAAAGGAGCCGCGCATTTGACAGCTACTTTTTCGCCTCGGGCTCCTCTCGCCGCTCGCTTCCCCCGCAAGTCCGCTTGGCAGAGCCCACTGCAAAGGCACGCGTCCCTTCTCCTCCCTCCCTCCGGCCCCCATTGGCTCCCTGCGCTTTGATTTACGTGGAGACCTCTAGCAACCGGCTCAGGGGGAGCCTCCCATTGGCCCCGGCCCTGGTGCTGACACCACGCCTCCTACACAGCGTCTCTCTCTCTCTCTCTCCCCCCCATCTCTTTGTAATCAAACTCTAAGGAGGGAGAGAAGGAAGGAGCGCACGCACGTGGGGGGGGGGGGGGGTTTGGAAAGGAAAAGGCAAAGAAAGGAGGGGGGGGGAGAGAAACAGATGAACAAGCACCGAGAAAGCAGAAGGAGCCGCTCAGTCGCTTCTGGCCACCTGCGCTGCGCCCGGTGGGTAGGGGAGCCAGATGAGGCTCACCCCCTCTTTCAAAGCCGTTCAAAACTCAGCCGCCTCTCTGTTGCAGGGAAACAGCAAACAGCACGCAAAGTGCTCCGGAGGGCCGGAGGAGGGGTGCCCCGGTTTGCTAATGGCCAACTTGATTGAATTCTTCCCTCCAGCCTCGTTTCTCTTATGGCACCCCCCCTCCCCCGCCGGCAAGACCCGGAGGGCTAAGGGACAGCGGGAGAGGGAGGAAAGAAAGAAAGAAAGAAAGAAAGAAAGAAAGAGAGAGAGAGAGAGAGAGAGAGAGAGAGAGAGAGAGAGAGAGAAAGAGAGAGAGAGAGAGAGAGAGAGAGAGAGAGAAGGGCCAATCCATTCGATGGAAAGCAACGTCTTGCAGGCTGGATTAGAATCCCTTGCCTGCCGTGGCCTCGCCCCACGCTTTCCTTTGAGAGTCCAGATGGTTGGGGGGGGTCTTTCTTTGCCTCTAACGGAGCCACCTTCCCGGTTTGCAAGGAAGGCTCACTTCGAGCGAGACTTTCTCTCGCCAACTTTGCACCGCGTTTTCAGGAGCGAGGCTCGCCCTGTCAGCGCTACTAGAAATATAGATAACCGCTCTCCCCGCTGGCTTGGAAGCGAGGCTCGTTGCTATCAGTGGGATCCGCTATTCTCCAAAGAAGTGCAATGTAGTGGCAATGTAGTTCAGCGCCGAGGGCTTTCCAGCCACCTCCCCCTCCCTATCTCCCTCCAAGCACGTCTCTATGGGTCTTGGCGCCCCATAATCCAAGAGAAACCTGCTCCTCATTGTCCGCAATGGAAGGATAAGAAAGATGGGGTGGGTGGGAGGGGGAGGGGGGGGAAGGGTCTCCAAAGTGTCCCAGCAGCAGGTGCTGCTGGAGAACAAAACTTAGAATTTGAAGGCTTAGCCCTGCGCTAAGCGCAGAGGCGAACCTAAAGGGCGATGATTGTGTGCGGAGGTTTTCGCTCCCGGGAGACCACCGGCGAGTTTACAGTTCAGCCACTTTTCTTTCTTCACAAAGAAGGCGTGTTGTTCTTGCAGGAGCTTAGGGGCAGGGAAAGCGAAACAGCCCTGATCTAATACTTATCCCCTCCCCATCCTTGATTAAATCCATTTATGACTTAAGTCCCTCGTCCGGGGGGGGAGGGAGGCGGGCAATAGTTGGGTCCGGCTGCTTAATAGATCCTCCAAAGCAACCCTCTTAAAAGGAAGGTGTCTCACATCAACGCTTCGTTTCCAACAGAAGCGCTACTGGCCTTGCGGGAGGTCAAACGGGTGCTTAACTCGAATGGATCCATCTCATTGTTCTGAGAAATCTGCCCCAGACATTTCCTTCCAATAAGGCTCTCTCCGAGTTGCACCCGCTGTCCTATCTCCTGCTTCCAGCCAAGGAGAAACAACCGCTTTGTTGTGCTAAACCACATACTGGCTCCGGGTCAGGCTATGGACACGGCATACACTCCAATATTCCCTTGCATTGAAAGGCCCTGCCAAGACAGGCGGGAGAATTTACGAGCACCACAAGCTAGGAGCAGCTTCCTTTCAGCCAGCCCCCCACAGTTTATCACCCAAAGGAAGGTTATTTGGATAGGAAGATTTCTCTCCGTGGTGTGTGTGTGTGAGAGAGAGAGGGGGGGGAGGGAGTAAGAGAGAGTGAGTGAGAGAGAGAGGGAGAGGGAGAGGGAGAGGGAGGGAGAGAGAGAGTAAGAGAGAGAAAGGGAGTAAGAGGGAGGGAGGGAGAGGGAGGGAGGGAGAGGGAGAGAGGGAATTTGTGTGTGGTGTCTACATATAGCTTTTATATTACATTTGCATAGGCAAACACGAAAGGAGACGCAGGGATAATAGGAACAAAAAGATGTCACCTTTTGGCTCCGGAGAGCTGGTAAGAACCTTTCAGGTTGAACGTAAAGCGTTTGCAACCGAGAGCTCGGAGCTTTGAAATCCTTTGCTGAAGGCGGGGTGCCTTGGGTTTGGCGAGGATCTCGACCGACCTCCAGGGCGTTGGGTGATATGCATATCCCTGTCTTCGTTGCGCTTGGTTAAACTGAACTGGCAGTAAAGGTATGCGGGTGCGGTTGTGCCTGTGGATCATCCCAGTAAAATGACGTCGGTGAATTCGCAAAGTGGCCGATAGTTTGAAAAGTGACCAAGAAGTATATTGATTGGGGCTCTTTTTTAGAACTAATGTACAATGGTAAACATAATCACTCAAAAAATGGCCTCTTAACTGTCAAATTGGGAGTTATTAAGAGCATTCCGGTTAACAGCTACTTTTCTCAAAAGTTTTGAAGCTACATATAATATGTATTCTCTCTCCCTCTCCCTCTCTAGTCTGGTAGCGAATTCATCTAGAAACAAGGAATGGTTCGACTTACTCTCTTTCAATGTAAAGTTCTAGGTAGACGCGCCATCTCGCCTGTGTTTTACTTTGCTGGATTAATAACCGCTTCTCTCTACTTTATTCGCAGCTCAAATCAACAGTCCGCGGCTTCTCAGAGGAGTGGGTAACCAGGCCGTCTCTCTCTCTCTCTCTCTCTCTCTCTCTCTCTCTCTCTCTCTCTCTGTGTGTGTGTGTGTCTTCCAATGCTTTACTACGAGAATGGCTTCAAGCAGGGAGGGTGCGTGCCCAGTGAAAAAAACAACAGGGGAGAGACATAAAGGATGCCCACAAAGGAACCGGCTGGGTTTTTCTCCCCTTAATTCTGATGGTCTCAATGGCTGATCGAAAGCCATTAAAAGTTTCTCGAGAACTCTGAATAAAGAGATCCACTAAGAGGCCTCGGGCAGAGATTTGGGGGGAGGGGGGGAAGGTTTCATTCTAAATCCAACCTTCGCTCTGGCCACCTGCAACCAGGCTTCCCATCCGTTGCAGAGCTCCTGTGTGCTTTGGATCTGCCTTGGAAGAAAAAAGCCGCAGCTCTCCACCAATCCGACAAGGTTGTCCTAAGGTCGGCTTGGTCCCAAGGCCCGGAAACACCCCCCCCCCGACGCCCCGCTCCTCTTGCTGGGAGACGCAGCTGCAGATCCCGGGAGTCAGTCCTTAGGCGCTCCGCGGGGGAGAAACGACCGCGAATGGCTCTACCAAAAAAAAAAAAAAAGGCGAAACAAAACAACTCAAAGCAAAGCAAGCGGTCCTCCTTCCTCGCAGCCGTTTCCCCCTTTTCCATGAACCGTCTCCTCCTCCGCACCCCTCTCCCCTCCCTGCTGAAATTAATCTTCCCGGGTCTTCCCCTGCCGAGAAGCGCGGGAGATGCTGGAAGCCAAGTCCCGCCTCTCCGCCCCCCGCCCCCATTTCGGCGCATCCCGGTTAGGAATAAGCTCCTTCCAGCATTGCTTTGCGGCCGGGAGGAAAGCTTAGTAACGGCGCCTTTGGGTGCTGGGGTCCAGCAGAGTAGAGGAGAGGGCGAGTAAGACATGTGCTATATATCCCCTTCACCGGTCCCTCTCCCGCCTCCGCTGGCTTCCTTCCAAAGGAATAGGTAACAAACCTCGAGGCTGCCTTTGAGCGACGGTGGAATAAAGGCGCGCGAGAAGTGGTGGGATATTGGAAACTACTTTTAAGACTGCTACATCTACTAAACCGTATGGAACCTGCGTTGCTCACGGGCTAGGGACGAGTTAAGGCAAAAGCATGGAAACACGGCAGAAAAAAAAATGTTACCACGGCTTGATTGTGCCGTTCTGCCAATCTTAGTTGAAGCAAAGCTCATTCTCATTACTAATACGTTGGTTCATGTTAAGAAATGTTAGTCATTTCTTAATTCTGACCCACCGCATTTCTTAAAGGCATTATGTCAAGGTAAAGTTAACGGGGACTGGTTTTATAGCGCTTCAACGAGGGTGTTACTACTATATGTCTAGTTACTATACTATATTGGGAATGGCCAATAAATGGGGATCCTTGGAGATAGGAAAGATACAACCATCCAAGGCCAGAAGGGCTTCCTTGCTGTCTACTCCCTTTACTCTTCCTGGCATCAGCAGTTCATTGCTAACTATTGGAATCATTTGAAAACCATAAAATCATTACCTGTTGTAATAGCAAATAATACCTCTCTGTGTGAGTGCATTGGTGCTGGCGCATGCACCTGCAACCATCTCTAGATTCAACCCAGTGCCTTCCTTGTAATTTTGCAAGCAATAAATAAGAAAGATTTATTGATGATAAGAGAGAGAGTAATATATTGTTGTAACCTCCACATTAGCAAACTGATTCGTTCCCATATTTCGCATAATTCATTCCTTTGTAAAAAAAAAAATGGGTTTATCAGCCTTTTGGAAGATGGCCTTTTGTAACATCTTTGCAATCCCATTCTATACTAACTGGCGGAATTAATCCTAGTGAATTCAGTGGCACTAAATCTGCATAGGAGAATTCCCATCCACCCCTTCCACACCTACTCCCACCAACTGTCTTGGCTCTGCTACTTTCACACCTTGATCCAAGTCAAGTCCAAGTAAAACACTGAGATCGCTCCTTCCACCCCCCACCCTCCAATGCCTTGCCCCACAAGGAAAGGCCAAGCTCAGAGCTGGGCGCGCACACGTGCTCTTGCCCAGGATGTGTTTAATGTAATTATTGTGAGCTTGGGCTCTTTTGATCTTGTTCCCTTTCAACCTTTCGGAACGGACGACGAATCATTCAATCTTGGGCTTTGGTGCAGCTTTTTTATTTTCCTCTACTGTGAGGCTAGTAGGAGCCCGACGTATTGGAGGGAGAGAGAAGGGGGGGAGGGGGGGGGAGAGCGAGGGAGAGAGAGAAAGCCCAAACGCACCACATGAATGGAACTTCAACTTTTAAGGGCCTGTACCCAGAAGGGCCGGGAGGGGGGTGGGTGGGAAGTCCCTCCGAAGCCGAGGCTTCACAAGTGATGGCTTGAAGAATCTGCTCTGGCACAAAGAGGCAGCTGGGCTGCTTTAATGAAATCTGCCTTCCAGTCGCCAGAACGGCAGCCTCAGGGATGCATTTATAAGATGACTGAAAAGCTACACTTTCAAGTCGGGGCTCCTCCCGGTGGCTTTCACAAACACAGGGCTTCGGAAAGAAACCGAAAATAAGAAGGGGTAAAAATGGATAGCTGGAGTGGTTCCTTGAAATTAAAGCTGCCCATTAAAGTGGCCTTCTCCCTTCTTTGGAGGAAGGCTAATCAGCACAGACATTTTTTTTTAAAAAAAATTCAAACCATTCAAGCTCCGGGAAGACCCAACAGGAGATGATCTCCCTTTCCGAGTCTCTCATCCAGCTCCTGAACAGTTGGTTGGAAATTACTGCCCATGTCTCACTTTTTTTCTCCCAGCCAGACTTTTACTGACAATTCGTAAACCTACTGGCAAGTTTAAAAGGCCTTGCAAATTTCAGCAAAGGCAGGAGTGGAAATTTCAGGACTTGAAATTACAACGCGTTGAATGCCTGGGTATCAATCTGTGTCTCTCCCCCCCCCTTCCTTTTCATCGCCTGCTTCTGAATTGTGTCATTAAACATGAACCCAAGCTGTTTAAAGCAGGCAAGATACTGCTTTGAACACTGCTAACTGGGACGTGAGTCAGTCTTTAGCAGTTTCCCCGGACTTCTTGGGTACTTACTGCAAAGTATCAAAAAGAAAGCAGTTTAATTTGGAGTGCTGAATGTGAGACCTGTAGAGAAAGGGGGAGGGGGGGGAGATGAAAGGCAATCGTTTTTATCAGGATGGGAGACGACATTCTGAATTTGGACTGGTGTTTATTTATACCGAAATGTTAGAAGGAAGCAAGATCCTGTTAGAAATCACTTTATTTGCTGATAGCTTCCAAAGGATGCATTTTAATTTAAAAAGACACATCCATACTTTTGCCCACTTAAAACGGCCCTTAAAAGTGTTTTAAAAGTTTTGGTAGCTAAATAAGTGAATTAGGTGTAGACTGGATACAAGGATACTGGCAGTATGCTTAAAATCTTTCTGCCCACTTTACTCTCCAAGTTTTAAATCTTTTTTTTTTTTTAAAAAAAGACAAGAATATCTGGGAAGGTCACCCAGAATCCTTCTTTGGAATGCCATTTAACTGATCTTTATTTTATCAGTTCAATCACCCCTTTCCACTTCCGCAGGGGTATTGGACAGACTGCCGTGTTCTTCTGATCATGACAAACTTAGGTTTTGCGGTCCTTTATCAAGTCTCTCCCTAAACAAGCTACTTGCAACCTGCACAAACTCTAGATGTGCTGGATTCGAGTATCCTAAATCTCAGCTGCAAAGTCAAAGTCTGATGATAATGAGGAACTGCACTCTGACACATAGTAAAGAACCAGGTAGAGAAAGACTATTTTGGGGTTGGGTAATGTAAAAATCTAGCCTTTCAGCACGCCATGTTTCTCCAGGCAAAGTTTAGAGGATGTTCTCTTTACACAGTGTGTGTGGATTTATTATTGTATGAACCTATTTTTTTTTCACTCTCTCTCTCCCTCCCTTCCTCCCTCCCTCCCCTCTTCTTCTTCCTCCTCCTCCTCCCTCCCTCCCTCCCCCTCTTTCCCTCTCTCTCTGAGGAACATGCCCCATCATAATATCTACTGGTACTTCCCGATAATTAAAAAAAGTTGCTATTTTCTTCAGAATCACAAAAGGTTAAGGGTGGGGGAGAGAAATGCCTGTAGCTCTGAAATTCAAATAAACTCTGAATTTATTTGACTGGGGACTTTTTTGAACAGGTACACCAACCTTCCCTAAATTGGTGTCCCTAGAGGTACTGGATCACAAAATGCTTGGTAATGCTTTGTCTCTGTTTTAGTTCTGGTTTTGGATGTGTATGAGAGAGAGGGAGAGCGAGAGGGGAAAGGAGCTGGAGAGGGGGATAGAGTGGGAGAGGGGAAGTGGGAGAGGGAATGGACAATGTCATACGATGTTGGAGGGTGCTACATTTAGGAAGGCTGCTCTGAATGATTAGAAGTGGGGAAGACTGGTTGGGGAGAGGAGAGAGAGAAAAAAGGATGCAGCACGACATCTACTCTGGTGCTTCCTCCACCTCCAACTACCGTAATTTTTGGGCGTATATCCTCTCTGAAAAAAACCCAGCGAATTGGGTGCCATTATCTCCACTTAAGAGGAAAGAGGGATGGGTGTAAAGACCCCATATTTTACCTATCTCTAGCTGTGAAGACTATAACAGAAAGAACTGAGGGAGAGGAAAAGCTTACAGGGGAGGAGGAAGTGGAGAAAAAAATACTCAACTAGAACTGTTGTTCAGTGAAACTTTATCCTGATAGCCCAGTACCAGTCAAATAGAAGAGACTGATTAAAACAATTGGCGGGAGTTGGACAAACCCTGTGGGAAGGCCTCAGTCACTCCTCAATGAACTGGTTGCAGTTAAAATAACTCACTTCTGCTTTCTGGGAGGGCAACTCTACTTCCCCCCACCCGCGGCCTTTTTATGAGCCCAATAAAGCCGGGAGGAGGAATAAGCCCACCCCTGCGATTGCCCCGACGTCCCTCCAAGGTGACAGAGCCTACCAGATTTTACTTCCTGCAAAGCTGGGGTGGCGGTACATTAGACCGCCTCGCAGGGCTGTGGTGAGGACCAAATAAAGGCAACTCAAAGTAGAAATAGGCAGGTGTTTTTTGCCTGGTTAGGCTCCGGAAGGAGAGGTCCCAAGGCCAGCTCAAGGAATTCCACCATTAAGATTCGGATCAGCTGAACTGCGGGGAAAACCCGAGTTAGTGGCTCAGCGAATAGACGGTGAGGTAATCAAGGATTTTAAGTCATCTCTCAATCCCATTCCACACACACACACACACACACACACCCTTCAGTCCGTCGCTGGATGATGAAGGGCATTTAGCTGGTTCTGGGGGCGGGAGAGGCGTTTGACGGAGGAGCCCCCCTTCTTCCTCTCGCCCGCAGGGCTGGGATGGAGGTCGCTAGGGCGGCTGGCGAGGGGGAAGGGAGGGTGGGTGTGTCCCCCCTCCCTTTGCTAGGCTTTCCAAGGGGAGAAGGAGGGAAGCAAACAGCGCGGCCGGGCTCATTGTCCAGCCAGGGTGCATTTTTGTCAGCCCACTGCTGGTTGCTATAGCGAGGACGCCAAACCAAACAGAAGACAGAGCACGCATAGTTCGCCCCGCTCAGCTCTCCCGGGCTCCTGCCAGAGGCCGTCCCCTCCTCCCCCAAGTAAAATAAAAGCCACAATCCCGACCCAAGGGAGCCGTCTGGCCTCAAACGAGGGATGGAGGTGAGGGCGCAGGTCAGGATTAGGGAGAGGCGGGAGCCGAGTCCGCGGGGGCAAAGGACAGATCACCCACCCGACTGTTGAGAATCTGAATCGCTTACACACAACGAATCCGGCGAAAACCGGAGCCCCGCCATTTAAGCCGATTGAGGTCCCACTGGGGAGCCTGGCCCGCGTTGCTGTGAGCGTTTGGCTTCACGCGGGCTCTGTCCAGCTGGCAGTAAAAGAAGCGGGCCGCTGGCCCGGGCCTTTTATTCCAGCCAGCGAAGAAAAATGCAAAAATCAGCTGCCACCTGGAAGAAGAGCCGTCGCTCTCCGAGTCTGCCGGAGTTCTCTACAACTCAAGCAGCGAGCAAGCTTCGGCTGGCTGGCTGGCTGGGTAGGGGACAGCCGTAAATTCCGAGCTCCGCGCTTGCCGAACAGAAGCGCGGGCTCTCTTCTTCCCCCTGCCCTGATTCGCCGCGTCCGGAAGCCTCTTTTGTCTTTTGATTATCTAATTAAAGACGAACAACAACCAAACCAACAAACCCACTTCTCTCTCCCCCGCTCAGCAAAGATTTTCCATTAAGGAGGAGGAGGAGGAGGGGGGGAGAGGGGAGGGCGCAGTCCTTTCGTATTTTGCAGCAGTGAATTCTTCCCTTTCGGAGAGAGACACACACAAGGTCTCTAATTTTGGCTGGCGGGCACTTCAGCCTCCAAAACAGCAAGGCAGCAACAGAAAAGCAAGATAATGGTGGCTTTTAGGTCAAATATAGGGGCAAAGAGCGCGCCTCGAGACGGCACGGGAGAAAATGTGCTGCGCTCGGTCTCCCGAAGGGGAGCCCCACGAAGTTCAATGGAGCTTCTTCCCATAAGAAAAGGTTAGCAGCTTTGAAAAGTGAAACAGGAATTAGTCGTTCGAGAATAAACCTTTGTTAAGGGAAGAGAGTTTTTTTTTCTGCAGAGACCCTAAACAATGCACCTCACACCCGGAAAATTTATATTCCAGTTGAAGAAAAGGGGTAAACATCCGCGCAACACATTCAGACATGGTTAAGTGAACCCTGATTTATTAAGTAAGCCAGGTGTCAGGGCTCAGGCAACAAACCGAACGTCTGAGTAATTAGCCAGCCACATTTTAATTTAGTGCAATGTGGAAACTTATCCTATTTGACTCTGATTCTGTCGTTGCTATCCTCCTCTACGAAAGGAAATAGGGAATGATGTGGGTTTTTTGGTATTCTTGCCTCCTCCTAATTCCTTCTGGCTGAATTACAGCAGGCAAGATCTAGGATAATTTTGAAACTTCACCGCTACAATGGGAGGCATTTCAAATGAAAACTTTTTGTAAAGGTCGCATTCTATCACTTTTGGCGACAATTTTGTTCCGCTGCTGCTAAGTTTCTTACTTTGTCCGTTTCAACTACTTTGGCTTCTTTGGGAATGGTAGCTGGCGAATATTATTGCTACGGGGGTGGGGGTGGGACTCTACAGGCGGCCATTTAATGCATTATTCAAATTTTAATAAAAATGCTTGAAAGAAATCATCTTAATGAAGAGAACATTTGTAGTCATTTGGTGATAATTATCAGAATCGCCCAACATTCGCAGAGGCTGTATCATTACGTGTTAGAAGGAAAGCAAAGCGCATTATTTTAATAGTCTGATATGCAAACTATGGACCATTCAATTACATGGCTTAATAATGCATACCTGATGGGATCTGATTATTGGGATAGGGAGGTCTGAAGTAATTCACTCCGCAGATCAAGTTGTGCCGTTACATCCAGTGAAATCCATTGTTATGGATCAGGGGGCTCCTGCCAAACTACATTTAAGGGAATAAAAATTAATGGCTGAGAATCTGAGCGTTAAATTAACATTAATTATATGACCTGCTTGCTGGCAAGATGAAGTCTCTTACGTTCTAATTAGATAACATCTCGTAGTACATCAAACAATTTCCTTCTCCAGATTAGGACACGGCGGAAGGGGAAAAAAAAACAACACCATCCCTGTAGATCAGAGAAAAGAAGCGGGGAGAGCTGTTTGAATGAACGCTGCTCCGTCTCCCTCCCTCACTGGAGTAACCTTAATAAACTCCACAATCTGCCGTTTCCTCCGAAGCTCAGTCAGGGACGGGGTGTAGTAGAGGGCGGAACCCAGGAATAGGCGCTCAGGTCTAGGCGCCTTCTTTAATTCGCGGCTTTCTTTATTAAGTAATTCCGCCGCAAACTCTGAGCAATTTAGCGCGGCCATCCAGCTCTAAGCCTCTGTACCTCCCTCCTGCAGTACCGCATCCCTCCGCTAGGGGCTGGGAGAGCGGGCGCGCCTCCCCCGCGCTCTCGGTGCGTGGGTTTTTCCCTTTGACGGCTCCTCCTCCGAGGGAGCGAGTTGCCTTGACAGGGACTGGCGCGCCGCCGTTTCTTCCCTCTTTATTTCTCAGCCGCGGCATTGGGAGTCTTTCATGGCGGCCTTTCAAGGGCAGGGCAGAGCGAGGCGCTTCCTTTGCCCGGCCCCTGAAGGGCGCTCGCTTTCGCAGCGCCGTCTCGGGCTGCAGCTCTAACCCGCTGCAGCTCGCTGTGGTTCTCTCTCTCTCTCTCTCTCTCTCTCTTTGCCGCCGCGTCTGATCCGCCCGAATCGCGGCTCCTCTTGGAGTTTCTTCTTCAAATTGGCGCCCAAATTCGGTGCTCCAAAACAGGGGTCTCCAACCTTGGCAACATTAAGCCAGGGCGGACTTCAACTCCCAGAATTCTGGGAGTTAAAGTCCGCCAGGTTTAACGTTGCCAAGGTTGGAGACCCCTACTCCAAAATGCGAGCCAGACTCTGCACGCTCAGGCCGTTCCAGACAAAATCCCGGCCACGGAAGAGGTAGAACAGGAGGAGAGACGCGAACAAAATGCCGGACTGTCCGTGGAGATTCTCAGTCATCCAGGTCATGGGTTACCTCAAAGGTGCTTTTTTTTCAAGAGGCAACATGATTTTCTGGGGTTTTTTTTTTTTGGAAGACATTTCGCTTTCTCATGGAAGGAGCTTCTTCAGCTCTGACTCCATTCCCCCCCATCCAGTCAAAGCTGAAGAAGCTACTTGAATGAAAAGCAAACGTCTTCCAAAAACCCCCCCAAACAAACAGAAAGTCCAGTTTCTGTTGATGACTGAGAATCTCCATGGACAGTCTCTCCTCCTCCATTCCCCACCATCCATTCAGAACTGAAGAAGCTCCTTCCATGAGAAAGCGAAATGTCTTCAAAAAAAAAACAAAAAACCCAACTTAGAAAGTCCAGTTGAAAAGGACTTTCAAAAAAGGTTGAAAAAGCATCCTTGGGACAAAATGCCAGACCTCTTATAAACCCTTCATCCCTTTCTTTGGTGTCTTTTGATTCCCGAAGTTTGGCTTTGCTTTGCTTGACTTCACTTTCCTCTCTTTCTAACACCTCAGTCAGCTTCTCTGAGTCTGGCACCTTCTAGAAGTTTCTCTCTTCCCCCCTTTCCAATCATTTTGGGGATGATGGGAGTTGAAGTCAGTAGAGCTGAGAACAACCTAAGCTATTTTCTTCACTTAGTTTAGGAAAATAAAGTTAATAGTATGAATCTGTGTAGCAAAGAATTTTCTTACACTTTTGCTCTCTTCTTTCTTAGATGCAGTCTTTATTCCTCTTTTTACCTTTCCTGCCGTCCTTTCATGAGAATTGTTCCAATTTCTTTCTATACTTAGCAGCCTTTCCCTTGAACTAGAAGACAAGTTGACCAAAGTAGGCTTTAAGGCCCTCCTTGATATTAACCCAATCTTATCTACTTCCAAAATTTTCAGATACGTTGAACTCCTACTTCCATTGTCCACTTACCATGCTGAGAGTGGACTTGTGGAACTGGTCCAACGTGTATGGAAGATGCCTTAATGTTGTACACTACCATATTTTTTTCTACAGATACATGAATGTGTGACATTTTAAAGGAAATAATTATTTCATCAGTTTCTTCGCCTGAAGAGGCAATAGCAATTTGTCTTGCCTGTGGCATTCTCAGAGGCACTTTGTTGGCTTGTACCCTGTGAAAAATGCTGGAATATGGGTCTTCTTTATGTTATATTCTTTGGGTGCTTGATGTTTGAAATTAATTGTTCCGACTTCCCACCCAATGTTCAATAAGTAGGCTATGATCTGACAACTAAAACCTAGGATCTACAATTGCACTATTCAAGCAACTTGTGAGGATGCCTTGGAGAAACTTGCTCTTGAAATAACTTGGGAGACATAAAAGAGAAGAGATGCCTCCTAGGAGCAAGCGTTTCCCAGAATCAAAGAGCAGGAAGAAAGCATTTAGGCCATCAAGTACAACCCTCTGTTGTGTGTGTGTGTGTGGGGGGGGTTAAAGCATTGAGGCATCATCAACATGGGATTGTGCAGTTTCTGATTCGACTATTAAGGGATGATGATGATAATATCTTTATCTTGTTTAAAGTTGTAAGTTGCACTTATCAGTGTGAGTTTTCCAAACATTCAACCAGAATCCTGTAATCTAAGCCATTTATTGCGTATTCCGCACTCTGGACCGATAGAGAACTTGATTGTTCATGTGGCATATCTTTATCTATATCTACTTTATGCTATATTATAATATATTTATGATATATTATGCTATATCTCTTTATGCTACATCTACTATATATCTATAGTATATGCTGTCATCTGTTCTTAAGACTGAATATACCCAGTTCCATCAGTCTTTCCTCATACAACTTAATTTCCAGGTGCTCTTCAAACCAATAATGAATCCACCTAATAGAAATGTCATTCAATCCTAGGATGGAATTAATCTGATTCTGGAGTTTTAAATTCATTCAAAGTAGGCAGGCATTCTCTCCATGACGTCTTCAATCTGCTGCTCACAATTGCCTAAATTGTGAAGCTATATCCTCTTCTTACAAGGGACTGAGCCAAGATAGCAGTGATTGGTTTTCTTTTCAACATCTTCATTAAACAATTCCTGTTTCTTTTTTCTTTTGCTGTGAAGAAATCCTTTGGTGGTGGTTGTTCTTAGAATCCTTTACCAACCTCATTTTGCGCTCTACCTTTCCAGATATCATTTCTACAATTCCAGCTGTAGCTATCCCTAGGTATACTGTGAGAACCAGTTCTTTTCACCTCCTTTCTATCTGTGTTTTCAGATGATCCCCAAGTTTTTTTCTGCAGCTGTATTACTTTCTTTTTTGGCTACTGTTATCTTTATTGGCTTCAAGCCTAAGAAATCAGGAAATCCATGTTTATTGCAAACTTAAGCTCTCTACAAGAATCTGAACTACTAATGGTCAAAGCAAATTGTGGTGGATTAGATTCAATGGAAAACAAGATAGGCTGGACCTTGTTTTATGGGCATGAAGGGACCGGATACTATGATGTGTTTGACTTCTCCCTTGGCCTCAGCCTGGTCATCTCCTATATTTGGAATGGTTTGCAATTGGGCTTGTTTTTGTTGGTTTCAGTGTGTGTTAAAATAATAACTGACAGGATGGTTGGATTCACAACATCTGAAGCACGAACTCTTCAAGCAAATCATAGTTTAGTGTATACTACTGTGCAGACTTTGAGTAAGCTTGATACAATGGGGAGCTAATTTGATCTAAGATTTTCTCAGCAATTAATACTGGAGCAAAAATGACCTTCTAGAAAGCTGAAATTTTCATTAGGAAACTACTGCCACCCAGAAAAAAGATCAAGCTAGTTCTATACAAAAAAAGCACAGAAATTGAAATCTGAGGTACAAGTGTTAATTCTCTTTCTCTTTTGACATGAGATTGACTTTTTGTGACTTCACAGACAAGTTGATAGTATTTGTAACATGGCCAAATTAACATTCCATTGCCGTCTTCTGGATTCCTTTTATTTCTCACTTCAGCTGCCCCATCCAAAGAGTAACTTGATTTTATTTATTTATTTTAGATAAGGCAAGACCAGTTAGAATTCAGGAATGTCAAACTTGCTTTGTCATGGCAGCATCACGTGACATATTGCAACTTTTCCCCCTTTGCTAAACCAGACATGGGCTTGGCCAGTGCATGGGCCTGCAGGCCACGAGTTTGATAGCCCTGAGTTAGATTGAGGACAACATATTTAACAGGCAACAGAGCCACATAGGCAGCATAGTTTACTGCTTTTTCAACAAAACCTTACATTACTTTAGCAAGAGCTGAGCTTACAAAGGACTACTAGCTAGGAAAGGCCCCTGGAACTAATTTGGAGAAAGTCAACTTCATTTTTCAGGGATGAAGGTTTCTTAGGGATTATCACACATGTATTAACTAATTCCTGGATGTAACGATGTGTGAATCATATCAGTCTCCTGTGAATGACTGCTACAGGTTGAAAACCACTGGCTGCAGTCACTGCTCTCTGACTTCTCCTTTTACTATTCTCCTTTCTCTTCTACCAATCAGATCCCTCTCTCCCAATTATGCATCCAATGACCTGAGCTATGGTTGGGAAAGGAATCTGCGAGAATGTATTTCTAACCATTTAAGATAAGTAAAATTGTTTTTAGTGAGGATTATACCAAATAAATGAATGCAACCCCTGATCCTGGGCTCGGTTGCTGAGGAATATCATCAGAGAGCAGAAAATGTAGGGAAATGGACCTTCATAGAGCAATAACGTGTCCTGTTCCTCTCATTTCCTTCTTCTTGCACTTTAGTCCTTTTCACTGAAGAATGAAAATGTGCCTGAATATCTCCTGCCCATGAGATCAATCAAAATAGAGCTGGAAGGGACATTGGAGGTCTTCTAGTCAAATCTCCTGCTCAAGCAGGAGACCTTATGTCATTCCAGACAAGTGACTGTCCAGTCTCTTCTTAAAGACCTCCAGTGATGAAGCACCCACAACTTCTGAAGGCAAGCTGTTCCACTGGTTAATTGTTCTCAACTTTTAGGAAAATTCTCCTTAATTCTAGGTTGCTTCTGTCCTCATTCACTGCTCTCTGATCTCATTTTCTTTAAAGGAAAGGGGATAATTATCCCCTTTCATTTAACCCTAGAAATCACTACTAGAGTAAGTTCCCATTTCTGTAGTAGAAGAGTAACATTGTTTGGGATGAGTTCTCTGAGTCACATGATGAGCACATCAACTTCCTTTTATGAGTGTAGAGAAGCCAACTCATTAATACTTACTCCCTCTTTCTTTTCTTTGCTTCAAAATTTTTTTTGGGTGAGATTCTTTTCATGTTGCCCAAACCTGCTGAAATGAAGGAGAAGGTTGGTAACCTTTCTCAGATCTTGACCACCTTTCATTCGATCAGATGGATGCCGATTGAACAAACCCAACCCCCTGTATGCAACCTGTGACCTTTTTAACTTTTATCTGATCGCACTCTTTCTGATTTGCCTTCATGGGTCGATATTTGTCCCAAATGATTTCCTTTCACAATGTAAGTGTTCCTGGGAGACGTTAATGTTCTCAGGACAGTAAAGCTTACTCTGGTGAATCATCACCTTTCATAGACATGGTTTCTACTGAGTTTCTGTTTCAAAGAAATGGTTCCTTTTGAGATTCTTGAACTGGATCATTTAGAAAGAGTTAAATAAATCAGTTAAATGCTATACAAAAAGCATTTGTATCTTTGTATTAAAAAAAAAGGCTCAAAATACTGCCTGGCTTGATTTTAGTCAAGGCAGTTTCCCTAATCTTAATAAATGAATTCTTAAGGCTGGTTTGACTAACATTTGAAACACAGCTGCAGTTGAATAAGTATTAGCAATTCTGCCTGTCCCTTGATTTCTGAGAATTATCCACTTTTTCTTCTGCCCTCAACACCTGAAAAAGACAGTTTTTCAAAAGGTAAAGGTTACTTACGGGACCGCCTGCTACCACCAATAGCCTCCCACCGGCCAGTACACTCCCATAGAGAGGGGCTCCTCCAGGTGCCGTCGGCCAAACAATGTCGGCTGTCGGCCCCTAGGGGAAGAGCCTTCTCTGTGGGGGCACCTACGATCTGGAACAAGCTCCCCCCGGAGATACGGAGGATCCCGGATCTGCGCACCTTCTGCTGCGCGCTTAAGACTCTTCTATTTCATCAAGCTGGCCTGGCCTAAATCTTCCCCCTTTTAATGTGGAAATTTTAAATTTGTTTTAATTATAGGGTTATGGGTAAGATGTTTTAAATTGGGGAGCCATTTTGGATTTAATTTTATTTTAAATGTATTTTAATGTTTATATTGTATGTTTTTTAATCTTGGCTGTTCACCGCCCCGAGTCCTTCGGGAGAGGGGGCGGTATAATATATATATATATATATATATAAATGGACAAGGGCCAACCATTTTGGAACAAGCACTTCTAATGGTGGTATTATTATTATTATTATTATTATTATTATTATTATTATTATTCATATTTCTATGCCGCCCATTCTCCGAGGACTCTGGGCGGCTTACACCAAAGACAGTATACTAAATAGCATATTGCCTCCAACAATCTGGGTCCTCATTTTACCCACCTCGGAAGGATGGAAGGCTGAGTCAACCTTGAGCCGGTAAGATTTGATCCACTGATCTGCTGAACTAGCAGTCAGCTGAAGTAGCTGCAGTACTGCACCCTAACCACTGCACCACCTCGGCTCACACGGTATATACTATTATCAAAACTTTTCTTTATTAAATTGATTTATCAATTATTTCTAATTAACTTGGAAATGTATTCAGCATAGTAGTTCTAAATAAATTGGCACTTTTCTAATATCGTCCAGTTGCCATTGATTTTTAGGGTGTGAAGTGACATCCACATAATTTTTTTTGCTTTCTTTTATGTGCATAGACCACAATGCATGCTTTGACATTTATTTCTCATAGCAAAGATAAGACCAGGGGTGTCAAACTCATGGCATCATGGCGGCATCACTTTGCGAAACTGGGTGTGGGCATGGTTAGCATGTGATGCATCCTGCCCGCAGGCCAGGAGTTTGACAGCCCTGGATAAGACTATGACTTATTCATATAAGTAAAATTCTATACAGATAAAAACTTGACTATCACTCTATTGAAACACATCAAAGAAACATATCGCAAGATTCTTATGGAACTGTGTTTATTCAATTACAGTTTGTCATTAGTGTGTAGGACCAAGAGACTCCACCATCAGTTGTATGACCTGTAGTCCTCAGTTGTTAAATAGCTACTCATATGAGTATGAAGGAAGAAAAAGGATATGTTGGAATAAAATAGTTATTCAGTGCAAACAATATGATATCTTACACCTGAATAAATTAGCTCTTAAATGTATGGAAAATATCCCTTCACCAAGCAGTAATTGATGATAATACAATAATCTCAGGGTTACTGAGTAAATTAACCCTTGTTGAGGGACAGGAAACCATTGTCTCTATTCAGACCTTAATCAATAAAATTGAACTTTCTGATAAGCTGTACTTTGATTTTTGTGCATGTAAGTCACAATTCAAAACGAGCAAATTGTGCATAGGAGGGTTATCCACAATGCATTTAATCCATTGACTCAAGTTGACAAACACTAAAGCCATAAGAAAATAGTGTAGTCATAAGCTATTCTTGCTTTCTTTTGCTGCAATAGAGGACCAAGGCTTTCTTGCTGGAAATTGGGATGACATTAAAAATGCTTCCAGAGGTCTGTGATTCTGGCATCAGCTCAAAAGTTTAAAATGTAGGTGCTCAAATCAACAGTGGCAAGAATGACCATCCTTCTTTTCTTCCTTTCCTTCCTTTTTCTAAAAAATTCAGACCTATATGGCTACCAGCCTCAAGCATGGAAGAAGAATGAATAACCAGTGATATATTACCAATGTTAAGAGGGCAAGTATTAAGTAAAACAAAAGCTTCAGTGACAATTATGGTTCAGCTTTTACTCTAAGTCTCTCTAAACATGGTTTAGTCTCAAATTTTTTTTTTTTGACATGGTTTAAGGTTTTGATACTGTACTTGAGGTTACAAGTTCAATTTAGCACAGGGAATATTTTTGCTCCAAATGAGTGCAGGCTCTTTTATTTATACTTTTTTTTTCAGATCTAAGGGCCACAGGGAGTAGGAGAATAGCAATAGCTCTTAGATTTATATACTGATTCACAGTGCTTTACAGCCCTCTCTAAATGGTTTACAAAGTCAGCATATTGCCCCCAACAATCTGGGTCCTCATTTTACTGACCTTGGAAGGATAGAAGGCTGAGTCAATCTTGAGCTGGTCAGGATTGAACTGCTGGTAGTTAGTAGAGTTAGCCTGAAGTACTGCATTCTAACCATTGTGCCACCACGGCTCAGAATGTGGTAATAATAGCACAGAATTAAAACTTGGCTTTTCCCGCTTTTCTTTTGATTTTGGGGAAGAAGTTGAAGGGTTTTTAATCTACATTTCTGTGTGTGTGTGTTTGCATTTGATCTGATACTTGCCATGTTGATTTTTATTTGTTTTGTTTCTTTACAATGAAAATTTCCTGAAAAACCATGCCACACTTTTTTCTAGAATTCATCAAATTCAACTCATATCAGAGGCTGCATTCTGCAGTCTCTAGAGCAGGGGTGTCAAACTTGCAGCCCAGATGCATCACTTGCTGGCCACGCCCATCCCAGTTTAGCAAAGAAGAAAAAAGTTGCGATACGTCTCGTGATGATAATGTGACGCTGAAAGTTTGACACCCCTGATCTAGAGATATGTTGCTCACCTCCATCTAAGGAAGAAAACCAGGTTCTTACACAACAATATGACCCGTATTTATTAAGTGGTAATAAGTAGGAATTTGTGAGATTCCATTATCTGGAGCACTTTATCCTATAAATTTTGATTTGTAAGAGCACAGTTTCTGAGGGTTACTGCTACATTAAAAAGACATTTAAATATATATATATATATATAGAAAGATAGGAGAACATGGGTATTTTCCTCTTGCTTCTTTCAGTCTCAAAGTGTTCACTCACTCCATTATGGGCCTTAGTTTAGTTCTCCTTCCTTCTCTCAGCCAATGCAAGCAACCAGCTGCTTAGCTCTGAAATGTGACTTGTCTCTTGCAGTTTTTTTTTTTTTTTAATGTATTAGGTTTGACTACAACTGCAATCATTTTGTTCTGGATGATGTGGATGAAAGAAGGTTTCACATATACCAGCCAATGCTATGTAAAACATTCTAATGTGCTTTTCTGTCGTTTTTTCATGGCTCTATGATATGGACAATCCCAAAAATGTTTTACAACAAAATGCATTATAAAAAGTGAAAGCATGAAAGAATAATGTGGTGGACTGTTTTGCTAATAAATATATGAAGTCTAAAAGAAAAGAAATAGCTAGATAGTATTAATAAACAGCTGTTCATTTAGAGGTTTGTAACATTCTGATTAGATTTTATTCATGAAATAAAAAGATTTCACTGTATATGAAATTTCTGTCTTGTATAATTTATGAAACAATTTATTGACTCATGAAAAAAGTAAGAATTCTGATTCACGACAAGTCCTTAAATAAATTTGTTTGCCAATTGTGGAAATCAGCTAGGCTTCTGCCTTATTTGTGGGAAAAAAACCCTCTTAATAAATGAAAGAAATGGCTGTTGCAAACTTTCAGATCATGCAAACTCTAAGCTTGCTTCTAGATCTGACAAAGTTGTAACTTGTTTCTTGAATGCAATGGACAAAACCTCTTGCCAATTTTAACTAAAAGCAAAGTTGTGTACATTTTAGTGATTTCCTTATTCCTTTCAATACCGCTATTTCTGTTGTTCAGCTCACCAGTCATCAGGCAACAGTTCAATTTAAAAATATTCACTAGAACTTGTATCATGCAGCAATTGCCTCTTTAACTCTGACCAAATTATTTTTGTCAACCGTGCTCTTTTACCAAAACAATCCATTCAGTGTTTCTACTATAATTATGATGTTATTTGAGCATTGTTTTTCTATTCATTTAAGAAGTTATTGGAAAAACAATGATTCAAACTTTTAAAACTATATATTAAGAGAGGTCATGATGTCATGAATGTGTTAAAATAAAAAAAGAACCAAAATTAAATGATTATCTTTATTGCTACTTTAGTTATTTATTTTACAAAGCAGTTTGACCAGGGACAAAATTAAAGTATATTAAAATAGATAACTCCTGTCTTCAATTTAGCCATTTAATAAGTCTATTAGTTTATATGAATTTTATCACACATCAGCATCAAATTCAGCAATTGGGAAGACACAATTGTTTTGGAATAATTGGCAGGATGAAGTCCAACATCCAGAAAACCTCTTCACTATGTAAAATGTCAATTCCTGCAATGATTTCCTTACATTCCTTGGGCAATCAGGCTAATCACAGTAATGATCACTTCATATATGTATAATTATACAGAATAGCATTGTAATAGAGTTCATTAATATGCTGTGTTGGCTGTGTTGGTCATTCTTTCACACATGTGGCCAGCAAAGAATAGTAACCATGTTTATATAATCTTGGAATTTGCAAGGCATTTGCAAAGTGAATTTATCACCATAGTGTTGCACAGTACGTTGAACTCAACACAGCTTCATTCAATCCATATTCTCTTTATAATGACTTGTTTTTGTCCAACCCCCCCCCCCCAACCTGAAACGCTATGGTGTAATTGGAACTGATCTAGATGGTGTATCTTGCAGTTGGAAACAGTTGTAGACTTCCCTGTATGAATCACAACAACCAAAGAATACAATCATAAGTAAAATTCTTTTATAATTTTGTTAGAATGCTGTCTCAGGCAGTAGGCTACTTTGCATAATGTTGTTTGAAACTCTGCCAACTCATTCAGTTTTAAAAGTCCATTCTAGACTATTCATTAGTATAAAGGACTGCAATGTAAGAATGTTTAACCTAAAGCTAAGAGAAGACACGATTGCAATCTTCCAATTCTTGGTTATCATAGGCATGAGAACTATTGCCCATAGTTCCCAAGAGTAGGACAGGAACCAAGAGGTGGAAGTTTTATGAAGAAGATCAAAACATGAAATCAAGGAGAATTTCTTTATTGGGGAACTGTTAAATACCTGCATAAATCACCTCCTGGAGTTTTGGGAGCTTTGTCACTGACAGTATCAACCCTAAAGCTGACCTGACTTTCAAACAAGTTTGACAGCTAATTTCCTGGGATAGTCTGAGGCTACAGATATAGTAAGAAGGGTTTTGCATAACTTTGGATTGGGCATCAGTTGTGCACATTCCTGTATTGGGAGGATCTCCAGTTTGGACTACTGCAATGAGGTCTACACAGGGCTGCTTTTGAAGAGCATTTAGAAGGTTCAGCTGGTACAAAATGTTAGTGGGGCATGTGCCACATCATGACATTACCACTGCGCCTCAGCTGCCTTGACTAGGCATGTGCTCCTGTATACAATTCAAAGTGCTTGTCGTCACTTTTAAAGCCATTCATGGCTTGGGGTCTGGTTAGTTAGGAGACCATCCCTCAGTGGTTATTTCTATTCATCCCATCTGGTCTGGTCTGGCAAGAGGGGCATACTCTGGGTCATGAGTGTTTTGTTCAAAGATTTTTTTTTTAAATCCTGTTTTCATTATTTTTATAAATAATTCAAGCCAGTTAACATATCTAACATTCCTTATCCTTCCTATTTCCCCCACAACAACAACAACCCTGTGAAGGGGGTTGAGCTGAGAGACAGTGAGTGGCCCAAAGTTATCCTGCTGACTTTTATGCCTAAGGTGGGACTAGAACTCACAGTTTCCTGGTTTCTAGTCTGGTGCCTTGTTCATTAGACCAAATTGTGTCCAAAAGGAGGGCTTTTTCTGTGGTGGTACCTCCCCCGCCTCTGGAATGCCATCCTTTCAGAAATCAGATTGGTTCTGGCCTATTGGCCTTATATAAAGCCCTGAAGATGTGGCTCCTTACTCAAATCTGGGGCTCCAGGTACTGTTAGACTACGTTGAATGTTGGTGTTGGTTTTCTAATTTTTTCCAGCTGCAATGGATTTCATATAGTATATATAGTTTAAAATTATTTTTAGTATTGTGAGTTGCCCAGCATCACTATGGAAAATGGGCAGCCACAGAAAACCAACAAATAAATAAATAAAACTCCTGCTCTGAGAAAAAGGTTGAATTAGAAAACTTCTAAGATCTTTTCCAGCCCTATGATTCTATGATTATCTTATGTAGGCATGTAAAGCACAGAGCTATGTAACATGATGCACCCAAAATATCACTACTGTAAAACTATACCGTATAAGAATTGTACAATTTTTATGTATCAGAAGATTTCAAGAATAAGTTAAAACAAAAGTAACATAAGATATTACAAAGCTTACAGAATTTCCCGTCGAAAGCTCTTCATTACTTTTACAGCATGACGTAATTTACAATAACTAGTATTTAAAAGAAACAAATTCATCACTAAAACTGTTTAAAATCAGGATTTCATATTTAACAAGTAATTATGACAAATAAGTATTTGTGAGGTTCCAAAATGAGATTTTTCTAAAATTCCCATTTCAGTTGATATGATCACTAACTAGGAATTATAATAAGGTGCAGTATTATCCAGGTAGATGAGTCTGTAGTCAACGGTCTCTTGCTCCATTTAGGTTTAAATAATGAAAGTTACAAAAACTGGAAGTTGATACTGGCTAATTGCTTACAATTATGTTAATGAGCTGAAGTGAAAAGTGTATGATATGCCTGAATTACATTTGAGGTGTACCATCCAAGCTATATCATTGTTCTAAAAGAGCTGTACTAGGAGAGACCCCAGCCTTATTTCATGGATTATGCACAAATCAGGTGGAAACCATTAGTAGCTTACCAAGCATATGTTTGCCAGCCTAGCAAAGACATGTGGGATATGTACAGATAACTAGCTCACTATTCTCATAGTTAGCAAAAACTAGTTTACATACCTTTTAGATTTTTAATGGAGCAATAGATTGAAAACTTTATATAGATTCAGGTATTAAGACATTTAAAAGTTCTTCCATGAAATGTAGGAACAGTACTGGAGTCCTGCAATGTGGCTGCAAAATGAAATACTGGATAATATGGCTATTAAGATATTGAGGTTACAAGAAATGGGATGATGTTACAATTTTAAAGGTATATGCTGCCCAGAATTGTTTTGTTATGAGAAAGGCAGAAAATAAATTTAATAAATAAATAAGAAAAAAAGAAAGAAAGAAAAAGAGAAAGAGAAAGAAAGAAAAAGGAAGAAGGATCTCAGTATTTATCTTTTACCAGGCGTGCCATGAGGGAACAAGGATTTTCTTGACACAGGAAAACATTGATTAGATCCAAGAATTGGATTCAGACTTAATTCTATGAAAATTAATAGCTTGAAGGAAAGATTCATGAAAGTCTCTTGGGTGTTGTTAGACATGGAATAGGAATCTACTGGAGGAGTGAGTAATCATTCCAGACTGGATCAGGTGATTCCTGTTATGGCAGTAGAGGTGGCTTGCTGGATGATAGTGATGGAATAATAGAGATTGGAGACAAATGTTCATTATTTCAGTCACTCACTTTAAATTTCAGCTAATAAAAGAGAAGCGTCTGTTTTAATGAAAGCTTAGTACTGCTAACTTAATAGTATTTTATTCAAAATTCTTGCAGTTCATGACAAGTTATCGCCATATTCCAAACTAGTTTAACACAGCATGCTAAAAAAAGCATGAGATATCAATACCACTTAGATTTATAAACCACTCCATAGTGCTTTTACAGACTTCTCTAAGCGTCAGCATATTGCCCCAAACAACCTGGGTTCTCATTTTACCGACCTCAGAAAGATGGAAGGCTAAGTCAACCTTGAACAGGCTAGGATCAAACTCCTGGCAGTGAGCATAGTCAGCTTGCAATAATGCAACCTAACCACTGTGCCAACACTGCAAAAGAAAATATTGGTAGCCTGAATTACTTTCTCCTTGAATTTCTGCATGAAGTGTTTGAT
Organism: Arizona elegans; assembly: GCA_022577455.1. Lineage (NCBI taxonomy): Eukaryota > Metazoa > Chordata > Lepidosauria > Squamata > Colubridae > Arizona > Arizona elegans. The sequence goes on along the minus strand of JAKOOJ010000001.1, from coordinate 228,149,847 downwards.
TCTCCATAAAGCTGGACCTGTAGTGATTAAAATAACTCTCGTATAGTCTTCTCTAATATACACTGTTGCTAAATACAATTAGAAAACTAGTTATCCAATTAGAGGTCATAAAGCTAAAGTTAATTGCTAACCTGTTTATAATACTCAAGGGAACAAGATGTAAATACTATTAGAATCTGCTTAAAACTTAACAGGCACATTACTGAAAATCTATCATAAATTTACTCGTTACACTGCAATAGCTCAGGGATTTGACCCATCAACCTTTGCTGTCCCTCAGTATTAGGATATGATCTTAAGTACATTTTCTGCAATGTAAGTTCTATTAAGGTTAGGGAAGATTTTTAAAAATACTCATATAATACTTATTTTGGATGTTTAAATTGGCTGTATATTTTTATCAGATTTCTACTTAACCATTGGTGTCTTTTATTCCTCAACATACAAAAAGAATAAATAAAACAATAATAATAAAAAAACAAAAGAACTTGAACTTGATTTAGAGACTGTAATAATGTATCATCCCATTGAGGAAAATGAACATCAAAGATTCTAAGATTATAATGCAGACTTTTTTGTTTGTATTATAGAAAGGTCAGAAAAATGAATATTTCAGGCCATCTGATGTAAGTTTGGTATAGCTTACTCACAGGTAAATATGTAGGTGTGTATACATACACATACAAAAATGTGAGACTAACACTTGCTGCGGTAAAAGCACCATTTTCTAGCCCCATTGTTATCTTTAGAAATATCCTTGCACAGCCTTAGTCAGGCCGCACTTGGGATACTACATCCAGTTTTGGTCACCACATTACAAAAAAGATGTTGAGATTTTGGAAAAAGTGCAAAGAAGAGCAACTAAGATGATTAAAAGCCTGGAAACTAAAACATATGAAGAACGGTTGGAGGATTTGGGTTTGACTAGTCTAGAGAAAAGAACGACTAGGGAGGACGTGATAGCAGTATTCCAGTATTTGAGAGGCTGCCACAAAAAAGAAGAGGGTCAAATTATTTTACAAAGAACCAGAGGGCAGGACAAGAAATCTGGAAACTAATCAAGGAGTGAAGCAACCTGGAATTGAGGAGAAACTTCCTAACAGTGAAGACAATTAACCAGTGGAATAACTTGCCTTCAGACGTTGTGGGTGCTTCATTACTGGAGGTTTTTAAGAGACTGGACAACCACCTATCTGAAATGGTATAGGGTCTCCTGCTTGAGCAGAGGGATGGACTAGAAGACTTCCAAGGTCCCCTCAAGCTCTATTCTGATATAAAATTAAGGTGGCTATTATGTGGAGTGAAATGCTTAGTTGTCTGTAGTGTGTTTATTTTTCTGAGTTTTAGAGTGGCAGTGTTAAGGTATGGGTGCTTGAATATGCACCCATACGTCTTTGGGTATATATGTGTTTCATCTAAAGCTGTGGGGAAAGTGTCTTCTGCATTCTTTCATACTAGCTTATTTTAAAAAAATTATATGCCATCTTTCAAATGAGAATTTTCCCAGGATACATGGCAAACGGTTTACATAAGGTAAGGGAAGCATGCAGAGCATGTGTCATGGCTGAGTCACTACGCACTCTGCTTGCAACCAGACAACAGAAACAGGGAGAGGGATGGGTGGGTAGGTTTGGAATGTAAGGGAGGGACTTGTAGAAGAGGGACTTGTAAGAGAGCTGGAAATGTCCTTGGGTCAAATGAAGGGGAGGTTGCAAGGTGCTCAGACCATTTCCCAAAACAAATTGACTGTAATTGATTGGTGGACAATGAACAGTGGGTGGCTCAGGGGAGAAAAGAGAATTTTACCTATGCCGCTTAGCATGCAAAAACTTCAGAACTGGCTTTGCTTCTTCTGTGCCTATATGGAATTATCAGTAAAGTTATACTCTTGATAAAATAATGACCCAGGAGTTTCTTTTGCTACATATAAAAGTAGGACAGTTGACAATATGCCCCAGAAGGAGGAAAGGAGGGTTTACAGTAGAAGAATTAGCAATATCTTGATTCACTGCCCAAGTAATCTCCATAGGATGGATGGATGGTTGGTTTTTTTTTTTTTTCATTTTCTTTCATTTTTAGTTTTTAGTTGGATCCAGTTTATGTTTAGAAATACAGACTTTCTTTTGCTGGCTTCCTCACAATACCAGAATTGTCGCTGTTTGGCTTTCTGAGAGTTTGTTCTGGCACAGTTTTAGCTTCACCTGAGTTTCCCTTTATGTACTGTATATGTTACTTACTTCTTTCCCACCTTTATTATTTTTTTAAATAACTGAAAGCAGCAAATGTATCTAATACTCCTTCCTCCTCCTATTTTCCTTCGATATATATGGTTTGTATGCTATTTTTTTCCTTTCGATATATATGGTTTGTATGCTATTTTTTTCCTTTCGATATATATGGTTTGTATGCTATTTTTTTCCTTTCGATATATATGGTTTGCACAAATTTGCAGCAAATTCCAGAACTTGCTCCCCTAATCATAGAAGAACAAGCTTTGAGGTGATGCTGCACGTTACTTTCTCTGGCCTTTTCACCTAGATTTGAATTGCACCTGCTCAGGTTAGCTCAGATGAACACCAGATCCTGAAACCATTCACTAAATTGTAAAACCTGGAAATAAGTTACAATGCTAGAAATATAACTGATTTATTTTCTTATTCTAAACAAGTTTTGTTTGCTTTCAGCTTTAATCATGACCATGAATTTTTCTTGTTCTCCATGAAGGAGATCAACTAGATGTTTGCTTGATTGAATCTAGCCTGAAGACACAGACAACGAAGAGCTGAAGAAGCTTCTTTGATGAGAAGTGAAATATCTTAAAAAAAACCAAACAAACCAGGAAGTCCAGTTGCCTCTTGAAAAAGCACCTTTGGGACAACCATGACCTGTATGACCAAGGATCTCCATACACAGACAAACAAAGCAAATTCCACAAATTTAAATTCCAAGATCTCAGATTTTTTTTTTTATTTAAAGACCATTAGTTTCACAAAACCATTATATTGTTTCTATGTTTTGTAATTCATTCTAAAAGGATTTCGGATGACTGCAGCCTAAAAGTATATTTAATATACCCCAGGAAGAAACCTGACATCATATCAAGCTTCCGTACACATTTCCTTTTCAGATAATTGGTCAACTGACCAAAGCATAATAAATATAAGGGACAAAGCTGGCAAAGACAATAGTCTATTACATAAGATTTTGGCAGCATCATTACATTTTAGTTTCCTTCTCCCAGACAAAATGGTCCTCAGTGACTGAAATTTCTAAGTTTGTACTTAGACATTTGTACTTGAAATCCTGGCAATTCAATAAGTCAATAAATAGTCAATAAGTAGTCAATTTCAATGCAGAAAATATTTAGGGGGATTAGCCTATTGTAAGTTATTCAGCCCAAGCAAGACATACAAAATGATTTGGCATGCAAAGAGAAAACAACAGCTCCTTTGCAAGACCAATCTAACACCTGATAAAATAACATAAGGAATGCGGAATCCTATTTAAGTACTCAGCAGAGTAAAAAGATGTGAGATCATAATAATATGAAATAAATAAGAAGTTTCTTCAGCTCTGGCAGGATAGTGGTGTATATAGAAGGATCCTGTCAGAGTTGAAGAAGCTTCTTGAATAAGAAGCGAAATGTCTTCATAGAAAAAAATAAGAAAGTCCAGTTGCCTCCAGAAAAAGCACCTTTGGGACAACCATGATCTGGATGACTGAGAATCTCTACAGAATTGTAGTCAGGTTTAGTCACATGGTGACCCACTTAATGATTGCAGTGTGTGTGTGTGTGTGTGTGTGTGTGTATTAGAGAGAGAGAGAGAGAGAGAGAGAGAGAGAGAGAGAGAGAGAGAGAGAGAGAGAGAGAGAGAGAGAGAGAGAGAGTGTAAAATGGGTTTATTTCTGGTGTGAATTCTGAGAGTAAATGAACAACGTATTTTCTGAAGCAATTTCATATCTTGGAGCCATATTTTTCTCCACAGTAAACTGGAAGTACTATATTTCTGTTAATAATGATAAAAATCTTCTTATTGACTGAATCTTACAGTTAGAATGTTTTGAAAAATAATTTCATGTTTTCCTATTATTTTCAACACTTACCTTGCATCCGTCTTATGGTAAAAAAAAACCCTATCTGAATATTTGTATTATCATTACCTTTCATAAAAGGGGTAGAAACCTAACAGCTAAACTCCTATCATTCTGTTGCATATATTCTTTCCAGTTGTGCTGATACTACAACTCCAATAAATTCCAGGCTGCCTTTCATTAGCCGGCACACAAAACAATATGCCAGATATCTTCTCGGCAAATCAGGATCTGGATTTGACAATATGATTTTTTTAAAGAACAGGAAGATTGCAGTTCCATCTTTTCTACTATAGGTAATATATTCATTCTTGTCACATTTGATTAACAAATACTCTAGGAACCATGGAAACTATCTGCACATCCCCTTTGTAGATATGAATTCAACTAGTGATGAAACTTAATGATTAGAGTGAAGTGGAGATGATACTTATGATTAGAACTTTGGTTTTATTTCTCAATTAAAATAACAACAAAGAGTATCTAGCCAATATCAAAGTTGCTTACATCCATATGCTTATTTAAAAATGGATTTGCAATATTCAAACTAAATGCTGGAAGAATGTTAAGACCTGGCTCTGCTAATTGACATGGGGGTCTGACAGTCATATGCAACTCGGAGGATGGTTGGTGGCTTAAGGGTCCCCCCCCGCCTCTTTAACTTTTTATCATCCTAATCTTTAATTTTGTTCTACTTTGTTTTTTTAATTATGATTTTTATTGTAAAAACATAATTTTATTGTAAAATTATGATACCCAAAGTCATTCAGTTGAGATGGGCGATGTAGAAATTGGATAGATAAACAAATAAATAAATAGCCTCCAGCAACATTCTCCAACTTGGTATTGCTGGTTATGGTCCGACAGATCAAGAGAGACCACATTGGTGAATGCCCAGAAGGAAAAATTTGGCCTATGTATCAAAGCTGAGATAAAGCTAAAACCACATCAGTACAAGTCATTCTGTGAAATTATGCACGCCTGTATGTTTTGAATCTCATATTTCTGCTACCTGTCAGATTTCGATGTCATCTAAAATAAATTGCACTCCCAAACAATTAATCTTTGCTGAAATATTCCATTTATTGAGTACGACAGATCTGTACGATACTAACCCTCTGAGCCCCAAACCCTTCCCTTTCTGTTCCCCAATTCTCATCTTCACATTGACCATCTTCCAAGTCAGTCTCCCCAGCTTCTGACCTCACCCCACAGGAATGTTCCCCCCTCCCATCCCATCTCCTAGGGGATATTATCTACAGAGAAAATAAGTAGGTGAAAAGTCAAGCCTCGTCTTTTTATGGCAGCATCAGAATGCTGACACTACCATTATCTGTCCTGATATTTGAATAGAATGATTGTCAATAAAGTGAATAGCTTAAATTTTATTTACCTTGGAAGATATTGTACGATCTAGCTATGCAATCTATTATGTGATGAGTGCAGTCAACAGCTGACTTAACAGACCTTGGTTTAACAGACTTTGGATACAATGGACACATTTTTCAGAGCCCACCTATACAATATTTAACAGCCTGATAAGACCTGCATCTACATGAGTATTAGCATTATTTCTTTCTACAACTGTAGATTTCTTTCTTTCTTCTGTTCAAGGATGATCCATGCCACCATGATCATGCCCCATGATCATGGATCATGGATCCACCATGATCCATGCCCCACATTGTCTTAAATTCATAATAGAGGTGAAACTGGTTTTTTTTCCTGGTGTTGTTCCTGACACTATTCACCATTTCAACACAAAGAATCAAAAACAGGATAAATTATCAGCAAGGAGGAGATCATGGTGTTACCTTTTGCAAATATTGATGGATTACTCAGTTTTGGAAGCCAGCCATAGTGTGCAAGTCATGGCAATCAAGAATGCTGAAAGACATCAGACATCAATTGCCAGTCATATACTGTAACTCATCGAAAGGTCCTATTCAGTGGTGAAATCCATTTTTTTAAAATTACCGGTTCTGTGGGCGTGGCTTGGTGGGCATGGTGTGGCTTGGTGGGCATGGCAGGGGAAGGATCCTGCAAAATCTCCATTCCCACCCCACTCCAAGGGAAGGATACTGCAAAATCTCCGTTCCCACCCCACTCTGGGGCCAACCAGAGGTGGCATTTGCCAATTCCCCAAACTACTCAAAATTTCTGCTACCGGTTCTCTGAACTACTCAAAATTTCCACTACCAGTTCTCCAGAACCTGTCAGAACTTGCTGGATTTCACCCCTGGTCCCATTGTTATGTCAGAAGGACTAATTTAGCTATTTTGTGTCCAAAAGTATTAGAAGATGCTGAATGAAAGGATTTATTTGAACAGCGTGTTTAGCGTCTCTGTTCTAATGTTTCCTCTATTTGTATCTATTTTATGTATTCAATTCATGCTTATACTTATATATATATTACCTAATACGTTCTTGAAAAATGAAATAAAAATAAAAATAAATAAAAAGGAAACAGTCCCCTTCCTTTGAACATGCTCCTGTTCATCTACTCATCTAGCAGGAAAAACAGAGTATGAAAGATGAAAAATATGCAAGTCCTTCATGACATAGGCCTGGCTAATTGAGGGATAAATTTAAGTCATTGTTTAGTTTAGGTACCATTTATGAAACCATTCCAGCATCTAGTGGATTTGTTTTCCAGACAATTCTGAATATCTGTAGCCTCTTAGTAACCCAGAACTCAGGAGAAATTTCCTGACAGAACAATTAATCAGTAGAACAACTTGCCTCCAGAAGTTGTGGATGCTCCAACACTGGAAGTTTTTAAAAGAGATTGGACAACTATTTGTCTGAAATGGTAGAGGACTTCCTACCTGATCAGCGAGTTGGATTAGAAGACCTCCAAGGTTCCTTCCAACTCTGTTATTCTGTTATTCTATTCTGTTATTATTCTATTCTGTTATTAGAAACATTCCGTTGCTAAATTTTAAATAAAGACAGATTTCATGTGTTCAAAATTAGTGCTAACACATACTTTTAATTGTGTAAGTTTTGACAGAAATCAAACAAGAATAAAGTTACAAAAAGCAAAGATAAACATAAATACACTAAAGAAAAAAAGGTTGGTAGCATTGTCCCCCTCTATTTATTTCTCCAACCATTACCCTAAATATTTTACTGTACTTTGAACATTAAATATGACGATTATTGTGAGTATCTATTTAAGTAATTTCATCTACTGTTGTTTATTGGTCTCTTAACATTTCTCTTAAACAGTGTATTTCAAATACTTGAACTTGCTTTGCAGTGTAATATGTCATGTATAAGGGCTCATTCCTGCTTAAGTTTAGAATTAGTTAGGATTTTAATATGAATATATATTGTTGGTTTTGCCATTGCTGTACATTTTCTCTAGTTTTGGTCTCTAAAACTTGTATTTTTGGCAAACATACATTTTTTCCCATGTTGTATCAAATTTGTTCTTTCAGCATTCAACATAGATCTTCGTAAATTATGATATTTTTCATTTATGTTTTCTTAAATCATCCCTAATAAAAATATTTATGATTTCAATTCAAACTACCACATTCAGTAAAATACTCCTTCTTTGTTGCAGCATTTCCAACAGTTGTATAATTTGTTTATCTTGGTAATCACTAACAGAATTATATGCCATTTGTAAAACATTTTACTCCAATTTTCCCTCAAATTATAGCTTTGAATAAATTTTATTGATTTTTTTCATAGCTTTTCCCATTAGTCTACTATGATTACTTCTTTAAAGTTTTTCATCTTTCAATTTTTAATTTGTTCTGTTATTTTTCTCAAGGTCCTTTCTTCCTTTTTAAGATCACCTTTTATTCTTCCAGCAATTTTTAAAGACATCAATATGGACAAATACTTACCTCTATAGTATTGTGTCTTTAGTCAATTTTCTGCATCTGGGTGTATTATATCAGCATATTGATTAAATCAGCTATACTTATACAGCATATTATTTGTTTGCCTGCCATACTCCTGATATAAATTTTTGAAGTGTTCATACATTTTCTTTTTTTTTAACATAAGATATTAAAAAAAAATTACAAACTAATATAAAGTAAGAAAAATAAAAAATAAAGACTTCAAAGAGAAAGCCAAACATGCAAGAAAATAAAATGAAGGAAAAGAAGAATAGACACGAAAGAAAAGAGACAGAAAGAAGTAGCATCCAATCTTCTTTACAGCAGTAAAGTACTGTAAGTACAATTATAAATTTGCCTCTTACACTATGGTTACAACTAACTCTCTTCTTTCTATAATCTATCCTGTCTAATCATCAAAGCCATAAATCATAAATTCATTTTTTTCTATTTTACATAAAAAGTCCAAAAGGAGTTTTGAGCCAGACTTTTTCCCAACTATTTGTTCATCAATCCCAAAAGAAAAAACCCTGGTTTCAATTGTATATTAATCTTTAAAATCCTCTGAATCAGTGTATTTGAATTCAGAAATCTCTAGCTTTTTTACACATCATAAATACATTAATTAATTAATTAATACAAATACACATTAATAAAATACATTATCCAAAGAAATGATTTTGCAAGGGAGTTTATTGATAATAATAATGTAAAAAATGTAATTTTATTAATTTGAACCCAGGAAAGGTTTTGGAATACATAGTTACTGATGTTCCTTATACTGGTTCTTGTTTGAGGCAATTGAAGGAGGAACCTTGAGAAAGATGACAAAATAAAAAATTGCAAGATAAAGTGAGTGCAAAACTTCGATACAATTCAATTGCCCATATTATCTTAACATATACCCCACTCATCAATTGGCCAATTTAGTTAAAGCTCTATCGTAAGTCCATGAAAAAGGCATGGGTTCCTTGTGGACATGATTATCAGATTTGAGCATGTTCTGAATTAAATTGAATTGAATACTTAAGAAGGCTACTCGCTCTCTGTTGTAAAGCAAATCCCCTTTAAAATGATCAGAACTAACTCTTTGAGTTTCCTGAAGTTTTATGAATGCTAAGGAAGGTTGGAGAATAGCAGACTCTGTGCCTGCAAATCTTCCTTTGCTTTTTCCCTATATGGAGAAAGAAAGCAAAGACCTGAGTGACTAACCAGTGTTCATTCTAATCACAGGGAACAGTTTATCGGTGCTCTCAAATCACAGTGATTTGAGAAAGGAATGATGAATGCGCCTCAGATAATGCTTTGCTCAAGTCTCTGAGCTCTTTAGGAGGTCTGACTAAACTAAATGAGAAAGAGCGTGTGTCAGGGAATAGTTCAGTATTTATTCCACATTTCTATTTTTCTTTTCTAAAACCATACATTTTGCGATGGTGGCAAATACCTGTAGCTTGGGTGCAGGGGTGGGTTCTACTTACCTTTACTAGCGGTTTGCAACAGGAGCGCGCGTGCACAGTTATGACATCTGGGCGGGTGGGTGGAGCCTCCCGCAGCTTTTATTACAGTTCTAAAGAACCGGACAGAACTAGGGTTGCCAGGTCTGCTTCCAAAAAATAGCGGACAAGCGGGGGGTGGGGTGGGGTGGGGGAAGGGGCGGTGTTAAGTAGTAAAAAAATAAAAAATTTTTTTACAATTAAATTATATATTTTCTTACAAACATTTTAACACGTATTAAAATAATCACTTCAAAACTTTACTTAAAATTCAAAACATCAAATATATTATAACAATATGTAAAATATTAAATTACATTTTACTTTGTTGTTGTGTGTATTTTTTATTTGACTGCACAGCTTTGATCAATTCTTTGTGTTTAAGGAATAATTCTTTAATTTCAGTACAACATTGAGAAATATTAAAAAATATACAAAGTTCACTTCGAACTGATGGTACAAGCAGTCGGTTACGTTCGTCAGTCCACAAATTTCCCATGACGCTGAAAATTCGTTCAACATTTGCATTTGATATCGGAATTGATGCACAATACTGGAACAGTTTCAGTAAACTCGGAGCTGGCTCTTTCTTGAAAAAGTATGTCCACTTATCAAGGGATGAATCGCCCTGCAGATGAACATAAACTTCTTCTAAGGCAGAAATTTCATAGAAGAGAGTATTGGGTGGAAGTTCTTCTCGCCATGGTGATAATAATCAGATGTTTGTCATTTCTTCTAAAGTTGGAGGATTATTGCGATCAATTAGATTGAAACAATTTAGCATCTCATATACTGAATCGGTGAAATTATACCACTTTTCTAGGTATGCAATGGCTCTTTGATACACGTTGATGGTTTCTTTCTTGAACTTTTGCACGGCATTCTCAGGCAAATGTTTTTTACGTAAGGCAAATAAAACTTTCATTCCAAAAAACTGCTCATCGTATTTTTTTTGCAAAGAATCACACAGCTTACACATGATAATGTGAAGATCACATGCAAGAATTTTCTTGCTTTCCAGCTTCAGTAGGGTGTCTTGCATTATTGACATGAAAAAGTGCGTGAAATATAAATACAATTCTGAAATTGTTGGTTCATTGTCCTTTGCGAGTTCATTTTCCTGATCCGAAATAAGGTTCCAGATAACCTTATGGCACTCATCAGATCCAAGAGAAATAAAATACGACTTTAGAGGTATCCAGTTTAAAAGAAGTCTTTTGACCGCTTTAAACAAACTTAACCAACGTGTTGGAACGTGGCACAAAACTTCATGGAATTCTGACTCGCAAAACTTACATACCATTTCATCATAAAGCTTTTGAATAAAAAAAATGTCCACTATTTTGTGAAAAAAAATAGTGAACATAATGTGAAAAAAGTGGACTGTCTGCTCAAATAGTGGACACCTGGCAACCCTAGAGAACTGGGAGCAACCCACCATTGCTTGGGTGTAAGATGAGACTGGAAGTTCGTTCTTCAAGCTTGTGTTGGTTTCTGAATGTTTCATTACCAGGCTAGATAACATCTTCAGAATTTAGGGAATGTCAGTGTCAATATAAGCCTGTTTATAAGCCCTTATAAACAGAGGAACACTGTCACTGATATCCTCTAAACTCTGAAGATGTTACCTAGCCTGGTAATGAAACATTCAGAAACCAACCCACAAGCTTGGAGAAAGAACCTCTACCCACCATACATTTTATAATTTAATATAGTCACTGATCTGATCTTTTTTCTAGAAGTGATCCTTTCTTGCATGATCACTCTTAATTGTCTACACACCTACAAGTCCATGATGTATGTAGTGTGATGATTCCCTCATAAATCTTTTGTCTCCTACTATAAGAATCCATGTTTGTGGTACCAAATAAAAACATCCCTGAGTCTTCATGTAATTTTCACAGTATCTGGTATTTTTCATAGCTTTTGCCTACCAAAAATAAGGGAGATGAAATAATGTTTCATCCTTTACTTCCAAATCAATGAAGTTATTCCTTGTGCAAATTTTGCTATAGATCATTATCTGAAATTTGAAAGACTTTCCCACTGCAAGAGAGGTTAATAGGCCTACCTGTTTCATCTCAGTTTTGAGGAAGAGTAAAGAGTTAAAGGCACTTTCCTTTCCATAAATAATAAAGCAAAAATAACACACCAGAATATTAACATCCATTATACCTATGAAATGTATCAGATTTTATCCCAACAGAAAAAAATATTAGTCTGGAAAATTTATTAATGATATTAAACCATTAGAGAATGAAGAAAAAAACCCCAGTAATCAGTCATTAATCTCCAGTGATATCCAGTGGCAGATAAGACACTGGATTTCTAAATCATGCTTTGGATTGAGGACTAAATTAAATTAGGAAGCTATTGAATCAGGCTCTTTTTTTGGGACTACTACTATAACTATTACTACTAAATATTACTGTTAGCAATATTTTTCTACCAAAATTATGTAGACAGTGCACAGTCCTTTAACAACACAATCTATGAACCAAAAATCTAAGAATCAAAATATTGATCCTTTAACAACATAATCTAGGCATTCTTAATCAGAAATAGTCCAATGGGACTTATTTTCAGGTCAATCTATATCAAATTATATAATTTTATCCAGTAAAACTATGGTTGGATATCAGTATTTTTTTAAAAAACAAAAACGACTGCACGAATAAAGTATACTGTACGATTAATCAAGCAGCCTATCTCTTTAAAAGAGCAAAGGTTTCTAATACAGGCTGGCAGCATCATTGCGGAAGAAAATAAAAGTTACAATTTTAGATTCTAGTTAGGAATCATTTCAAGAGAGAGAATAAAGTGAGCTCACTCTTTCTGTGGCACATCAGGGGGTTGATGTATCTTTGAAGAAGCAGAAACCCTATTGACTTTTGCCAAAAATAAGAGAAACTTTCACTGAGTGTTCAGTATTTTATAGAAAGCACGCCAGCATCCCATCAGCGCTGTACAGTCGTTAACCTAGTTGCAGATAATGAGCGCATTGTATTAAAATTCAAAGGCTTTGAACTTCCCCTGACTGTCATGGAGGTCTCTCCTACTCATTTAGCAAAAAGGAGAACAACTCTGTTACAGTCAGATAATGCAAATCATTGGAGGCTTATGCAATCACTCACTAGGTCACTGTGCTAATATGATTTTCTCTCTTTAGCTATGTAACCAGAATCAAGGATGACCTTTTCCAGGGAAATAGAAAACCTGAAATGTGTACTCTTATTAAGGTATTCCAATGCAATTAGTTTACACACACATACAGAGAGAGAGAAAAAATCATTGTTAAATTTGCAGGATAGGCTTTTACCTTTGCAGTAATTGCTGGTAATACCAAAGCAAAATTTAGTGTCATTTTACAACACTCACATGCTGTACATAATATAAGAAATGACAATGTAAGCAGTGCTAAAAGGGACCTTGGTATTCCCTCCCTTTTCTCATAACTCATTCGAATTCAAAATCTATATTTTAAAATCCATTTGCATGCCTTTTATCTACCTCATAGCAGATCTAATTCTGACTCTTCAAAAATGTTTGGTTATTATTATTATTTTTTTGGCAACCTGGAATTAATAAGATAAGAATGCAGATCTATAGTCTACATTGGGTGGCAAGGGAACAGTAATGAGAAATTACTGTTATGCCCATTGATGCCTAGACAATTTTTGGCAGCCCCTGATTTGTGTGTGTGTGTGTGTGTGCGTGCGCATGCACCTTGAGTCAGTTTTTTGAAAGCTGGTGACTTCCTGGACAAGTCCTTGCAGTTTTCTTGGCAACGTTTTCCAAAAGTAATTTGTCTTTGCCTGCTTCCTAATGCTGAGAGAGAGTGGCTGGCCTGAAGTTCTGCAACTGGATTTGTATCTAAGGCAGGACTAGAACTCATGATCTCTCATATAGAAAGTTAGTATCCCACCCTTCCTAGAAGAATGAAATATTTTAGGAAATATTAAAAAGGCAGAATATTATATTCCCCTTAAAAGAGAAATTGAAATCTTAAGGGAGATTACGCAGGAGAGACAGAGCTCAGGAGAAGAGCAAGGACCACCTCCTCCTGATCCTAGACCACGCAGAGAAGAGAGAAGGTGAGAACAACGCAGACTGAGCCAACTACGAGGGAGGCGACTGTCCCACCCCACTTCACAAGGCACACCTGGGGACTGAGATGTAAAGAGGTGATGGTGGGAGGGAACAAGCATTGAATCTGTGGAGTCTTGTGTGCACTTGCCAATGCCTGGAGGTTACTGTTTGGATAACCTGGCTTACTGGACTGCTGGCCCTGGTTACTATTTGGCTAACCTGGCTTAATGCACTACTCGTAGCCAAAGGCTGCTGAAAGTGCATATGAGAGCTTTGCTCCAGGATTTACAATAAACGTGGGGATGTTTGGGAGTAAAGTTGGATCAATAAAGGGGAGTTAGACCTGTTCTCTGGCTGTGATTGCTTTTGTGCCATGCCCCGAGTCATCACATCATACATTTCTTAGAAAGCACTCAATGCTTTCTCAATCACTCAGATTCGGGAAGATTTGGACTCCGACTGGATAGATCCAACGGAGAAGACGGAGGCAGGTCCTGTGAATGTTATCTGGGATGAGTTTGATCCTGTGACCCCTGAGGACGTGGACAGGACTCTGGGTAGACTGAACGCAACCACATGTTTGTTGGACCCGTGCCCCTCCTGGTTAGTGCTGGCTTCGTGGGAATTATAACGCGAGGTGACACGAGGCTGGCTCCAGGGAATTATAAATGCTTCATTGGGTGAGGGTGTCTTTCCTGCCGCCTTGAAAGAGGCGGTGGTGAGACCTCTCCTCAAGAAGCCTTCCCTGGACCCAGCAGTATTGGCTAATTATCGTCCAGTCTCCAACCTTCGCTTTGTGGCGAAGGTTGTTGAGAGCGTGGTTGCGCAACAGCTTACCCAGAACCTGGATGAAATGACGTATCTAGATCCATTCCAGTTGGGTTTCAGGACTGGGTACAGTACGGAAACGGCATTGGTCACGTTCGTGGATGATCTCTGGAGGGCTCGGGACAGGGGGTGCTCCTCTGTCTTGGTCCTGTTAGATCTCTCAGCGGCTTTTGATACCATCGACCATGGTATCATGCTGCACCATGCAAGAGTCGGGGGTGGGAGGCACCGTACTACGGTGATTCTCCTCCTTTCTCTCTGACCGGTCACAGTCTGTGTTGACAGGGGGGCAGAGGTCAACCCCAAGGCCCCTTATATGTGGGGTGCCACAAGGATCGGTCCTCTCGCCCCTTTTGTTCAACATTTATGTAAAGCCGCTGGGCGAGATCATCCGTGGTTTTGGGGTGGAGTACCATCAGTACGCTGACGACACCAAGCTGTAAATCTCCACCCCAGACCACCCCAACGATGCCCTTGAAGTGATGTCCTGGTGCCTGGAGGCCGTACGGATCTGGATGGGGAAAAACAGGCTCAGACTCAATCCATCCAAGACCGAGTGGCTGTGGTTTCCGACGTCCTGATATAGTCAGCTGGTGCCATCGCTGACTATTGGGGGCAAATCATTGGCCCCCACAGAAAGGGCTCGCAACTTGGGTGTCCTCCTGGATTCACGGCTGTCATTAGAAGAGCACTTGACGGCCATGACCGGGAGGATTTTTCATCAGGTTCGCCTGATCCGCCAGTTGCATCCCTTTCTAGATCAGGACTCCCTACGCATGGTCACTCATGCCCTCGTCACCTCCCATCTGGACTATTATAACGCTCTCTACATGGGGCTCCCCTTGACGAGCACTTGGAGCCTCCAACTGGCGCAGAGTGCGGCCACGTGGGTGGTAATGGGAGCAACGTGGCGCTCCCATGTAACACCTCTCCTGTGCGAGCTGCACTGGCTCCCGGTGGTCTTCCGAGTGCGCTTCAAGGTTTTGGTTATCACCTTTAGAGCGCTCCATGGCTTAGGACCTGGTTATTTGCGGGACCGCCTGCTACCACCAATAGCCTCCCACCGACCAGTATGCTCCCATAGAGAGGGTCTCCTCCGGGTGCCGTCGGCCAAACAATGTCGACTGGCAGCCCCCAGAGGGAGAGCCTTCTCTGTGGGAGCACCTACTCTCTGGAATGAGCTCCCCCCGGAGATACGCAGGATCCCAGATCTGCATACCTTCCGTCGCATGCTCAAGATGTTCTTATTTCACCAAGCTGGCCTGACCTAAGTTTCTCCCCTTTTTAAATGGAAATTTTAAATTCGGTCTTAAATTATTGGGGTTTTAAATTTTCAGCCAAATTATTTAATTTGTTTTATTTTATTTTAAATTTTGTATTCATATGTTTTATTCTATGGCTGTTCACCGCCCTGAGTCCTTCGGGAGTAGGGCGGTATACAAATTGAAATAATAAATAAATAAATAAATAATGCGTATGAAGGCCAACACCAGCTAAAGAATTGGTAGCTGTGATTTCATATTGTTGGGTATATAATAATACTAACAACAATATGAATAATTTGTTAAACTTCTTTGCCGCCCAACTCCCAACAATTTTAGGTGACTCATGACTACCAAATAAATTACAATAAAACCAATAAAATATAAAAGATTAAATAACACATTTTTGGAAGACCAGATTGAAATAGAGGACACAAAGGTTGGGTAGACCTCTCATTTTGATGCCATTCAACTCTCACTTTGCAGTCTATAAGTCTGAAGCAAACAGAACTTTTATTTAAATGATAGAGCTTGCGGACTATGCCTCTCTTAGGCTAACATATTTTCATACTTATCGAAATTTTTAGTCAAATTTTTAAGGGGTCCCAGGGAGGGAGAGGGTCAGATTGGAATTTGGGCTGTGGGTATGGGGGATAACCCACAAGGGCGAGGGTCGGGTCTGTTAGTGAAGCGCGACGTGGGGGGTGGGGGACCCGGGGCCGAGGGGGGGACTAGAGCTTGTCCGGATGGCTTTTTGAACATCAGTACTGTAGGTGGGAGGAGTAGATATGGCGGGAGCAGGGGGCCATATCGTGTTAGGGAAGTGTGCACTCGCTGTCTATGAGCGGTGGCATACTCCGGCCCCCAAGGCTCTACTCGCTCCTCAGGTTGCATAGACCCTCAGGACCCAGGCCTTCAGCTGATGCTGTGCAATGCCATGTCCGTAGTAAATAAAGCCCCCCTCATTTGTGATTTTGTTCAGGAGGGGGGTGCGGACCTGGCAAGTGTTACAGAGACCTGGTTGGGCCAGGAGGGGGGGTTCCCGTCATTGAAATGTGCCCGCCAGGTTTCCAAGCATTCCATCCTCCGAGGTCACAGGGGAGGGGCGGGGGGTAGCGGTTATCATTAAAGAAGGTGTGAGACCGAGGGAGGCCACTGTTCCTCAGACGGCCGGCTGTGAATCCCTTTTTGTGAAATGGGGTCATGGGGTTCAGATGGGTTTGTTGATCATGTACCTGGCTCCCTGCCACGTGGCAACAGCCCTGCCCAAGCTACTCAACGTCATCGCCGCGGTGGCGATTAATACCCCTAGGCTTATGGTCATGGGGGATTTCAACCTGCCGTCTGTGGGTGAGACGTCTGAGATGGCTCGGGAATTCAGGGCTTCCATGACAGCAATGGACCTGACCCAGTTAATTCATGGCCCTACCCACACAGGGGGAAACACGCTGGATCTGGTTTTTGTCTCTGGACAGTGGTTGAGGGATCTTGAGATAGGGGCTATAGTCACTGAACCCTTGTCATGGTCAGATCACTCTCCCCTTTGTCTCGACTTTCGAACCGCTGCACCCCGCTGCAGGGAGGCGGAGCCGGTAAGATGGTTCCGCCCCAGGCACCTGATGGAACCTGACAGATTCCAGATGGAGCTTGGGCCATTTCCTAAGGTTCTGGCACACGCCTTGACTGGAGACCTGGTCGCTGCCTGGGATAGGGCGGCTGCTGGAGCTCTGGATCGGGTCGTGCCTTTGCGGCTTCTGACCCGGTGCCGATCTCAATTGGCTCCTTGGTTTACCAAGGAGCTGAGGGAGTTGAAGCGCTGGAAAAGATGCCTAGAGAGTAGTTGGAGGGCCATTCTTTCTGAATCTGACCGGACACTAGTAAGATCCCACATTAGGAATTACCTAGTGGCGATAAAAGCAGCGAAATGTAGCTATTTTGCTGCTCTTATTGCGTCATCAGATAACCGCCTGGCCGCCCTCTTTAGGGTGACCTGCTCCTTGCTCCATCAGGAAGTGCAGGAGGACCCCTTGGAGGGTAGAGCTGAGGATTTTGTTCAGTATCTGTATGACAAAATCACTCAGATTCGGGAAGATTTGGACTCCGACTGGGTAGTCTCAGGGGAAGAGACAGGGGCAGGTCTTGAGAATGTTATCTGGGATGAGTTTGAGCCTGTGACCCCTGAGGACGTGGACAGGATTCTGGGTAGACTGAATGCGACCACTTGTTTATTGGACCCGTGTCCTTCCTGGTTAGTACTGGCTTCCTGGGAAGTGACACGAGGCTGGCTCCAGGGGATTATAAATGCTTCGCTGGGTGAGGGTGACTTTCCCGCCGCCTTGAAAGAAGCCTTCCCTAGACCCGGCAATGTTGGTAAATTATCGTCTGGTCTCCAACCTTCGCTTCGTGGCGAAGGTTGTTGAGAGTGTGGTCGCGCAACAGCTCCCCCAGCACCTGGATGAAACAATGTATCTAGATCCATTCCAGTCGGGCTTCAGGCCTGGGTACAGCACGGAAACGGCATTGGTCGTGTTGGTAGATGATCTCTGGAGGGCTCGAGACAGGGGATGCTCCTCTGTCCTGGTCCTGTTAGATCTCTCAGCGGCTTTTGATACCATCGACCATGGTATCATGCTGCACTGGCTGGAAGGGTTAGGGATGGGAGGCACTGTGTTGCGGTGGTTCTCCTCCTTTCTCTCTGACCGGTTGCAGTCTGTGTTGACAGGGGGGCAGAGGTCAACCCCGAGGCCCCTCATATGTGGGGTGCCGCAAGGGTCGGTCCTCTCGCCCCTGCTGTTCAACATTTATGTGAAGCCACTGGGCGAGATCATCCGTGGTTTTGGGGTGAAGTACCACAAGTACGCTGACGACACCCAGCTGTACATCTCCACCCCAGACCACCCCAACAATGCCCTTGAAGTGATGTCCCGGTGCCTGGAGGCCATGCGGATCTGGATGGGGAGGAATAGGCTCAGGCTCAACCCATCAAAGACCGAGTGGCTGTGGTTTCCGACATCCCGATATAGTCAGTTGGTGCCATCACTGACTATTGGGGGCGAATCATTGGCCCCCACGGAGAGGGTGCGCAACTTGGGTGTCCTCCTGGATTCACGGCTGTCTTTAGAAGAGCAATTGACGGCCGTGACCGGGAGGCTTTTTCATCAGGTTCGCCTGATTTGCCAGTTGCGTCCCTTTCTGGATCGGGACTCGTTACGCATGGTCACCTCCTGCCTGGACTATTGCAATGCTCTCTACATGGGGCTCCCCTTGAGGAGCACCCGGAGGCTCCAACTGGCGCAGAGTGCGGCCGCGCGGGTGGTAATGGGAGCGACATGGCGTTCCCATGTAACACCTCTCCTGCGCGAGCTGCACTGGCTCCCAGTGGTCTTCCGGGTGCGCTTCAAGGTTTTGGTTACCACCTTTAAATCGCTCCATGGCTTAGGACCTGGGTACTTGCGGGACCACCTACTACCACCAGTAGCCTCCCACCGGCCGGTACGCTCCATAGAGAGGGGCTCCTCCGGGTGCCGTCAGCCAAACAATGCTGACTGGCCACCCCCAGGGGGAGAGCCTTCTCTGTGGGGGCACCTACTATCTGGAACGACCTCCCCCCAGAGATCCCGGATCCCGGATCTGCGCACCTTCCGCTGCACTTTAAAGACCTTATTATTTCACCAGGCTGGCCTGGCCTAATTTTCTCCCTCTTTCATAAAAGATTTTTAATTTTTAAATATCTTTTAGTATTTTATACATTCAATTTTAAAATTGGTTTTAAATAGTTCGGGGTTTTAAATTTGTCGGAGCCAAAATTATTTAATTTGATTTTATTCTACTTTTAAATTTTGTATGGATGTGTTTTATTGTTTGGGTGTGCACCGCCCTGAGTCCTTCGGGAGTAGGGCGGTATAGAAATCGAAATAAATAAATAAATAAATAAATAAATAAATAAATAAATAAATAAATAAATACTTCTCCTGTAATATTTTGTAGTTGCCATTCTAAGTTGAAGTCATTAATTTTGTCCCTCAGAGGTCTTTTATTCCTTACCTTAACATCAATGTTGTAGATTATGTGTGTATGTGTATGTGTGTATGGATACTTTCAATAATTTGCATAAATAATAACTTCTTCCTAAGCATGGAGAGAGATTGCCTCCTTGTCCATGCAAAATATATGTAACACAGAAGACTATCTAGTAAGATGAAGTGGAAGGCACATTATTAGATAGAACCCTGGGGTACATCAATTCCTGAAGGATGGGATAAATGAGTGAGGATCATTGAAGCTGCAGTCCACTGCTGGGAAGTCTGGATTGGCATTGCTACACACGCTAGCTCTCTGTGAATGTTGCTCCAGGCACTGAAGTCTTTTTTCAAAGCTGAGGAGAAGAAAGAGGTGAGGATAGCAGGGAACAGCTTAAGGGGTGGGTGGGAGAAAAAGGAGAGGAAAAAGCTATATAAACACTCACAATATAAATTAGATGTCCTTCTTATGAGCCAAGCTGGCTGGTTTTCTTTGGAATGGGAATGTTTACAGATCTATCTTTGCTAAAGTGAGAACATGATCAAAGACAAATAAATATTTTTGGAAAAAGAGAAGGGTTGGGAGGGATTCAACTCAAGGTAGGAAAGGCTGAAACGCTCACCTTTGTTGGTGAAATTAGAATTCATTTACTCTGAGGCAGTTGTTAATTTGAGAGTTCCTGGGAAGATGTTTCCAGAAAAATGACTGTCGTAATTGGAGGAGGTTGTCTCTATTGTAGCAGGCAGTTATAGTGTAAAGAGGAACTGGCATGGATTACTCAGTCTAACGGTTTTGGCAAAGGCTTGGTGTGTCAAGTATAGCTACATGTTTACTCCTGGCCTCTAGATGTCCATTTACAAAGCAGCCTTTCTTCTCTTTTTGGCATGCATCCAGGACAATTTTAAATGATCCCCTCCCCTCCTCCACTCCTAGCTCTGCAGCCATTATTAGAGATTGGGGTTGTCTTGAAGCTCGATCTGAGAAACACCACAGCACAAAAATGCTCACTGACCCATAACCCTCTAAAATGGGACTAGTATCTCTATGAATGTCAGTCATTAACAGTAGAAATTAAGAAGTGAAAATGATTTCAGACTTGTCCTTTTGGGATATTTGAATTGCGACAAGGGTGAAATAGAAAAACTGAAGAACACTCGGTGAGATAACTTGGATTTTTGGTTTAAAGGACTGACTTTAAAACGCTACAGTTTTCAGAACCAAAAAAGCATAGTGCTTCTTGCTTTTCAAAATATAACTGACATCATTTTTGACTGATGCTGAAAACAATTCTAAGCTGTTCTGCTATGGAATGAATGGAACTTTATTTAATAGAGACAAGAGTAATCAATTTTTAATTTCCAAACATTAGGGTTCTTCAAAAATTGTGACATGCCTTGGGGATTGTAAAGATATTTTGGTTACTTTAATATAATTTAGATGTGCTTGGTAAGTAACTACATAAATATCATAACTTTTAAAAACATTTTGTTTGTTTCATTTGAAAATATGCAATATTGTGGTAATTAATTTTGAGAATGTCTTCCTCTATAGATATACTGAGTTTAAAAGATGCTATGGAAAAGGAACAAGTTTTTCTGGACAAGACAGACTGATCTGAAAGTGGATTTTAAAATGACAGGATATAGGAATAATACAAAAAATGCTACACTGGATATACAAATGAAACCAGCTGATGTCTTAATAATTTAAAGGGATTTACAAATAATAAACTAAACACATGATCTGTACTTCTATACAGGATTCACAAAAGGGACTAGATAAAGCTTTGAAGAATTTTGTGAGAAGGGACAAAGAACAATGAAAAGAAATAATAATATTTGCAAGGATTAAAGATCAAGATTATTAAAATAAAAGGAATGAATGTAATGTTGATTTATTTGATCAAGGTTAAAATAGAGATTGTTATCTCTTGTAACTCTTAATGGACTTTGTTGATCAGGTGTAAAATGATTAGGTTTTAAGGATTTGAGATGGGAGATGGGAATAAGAGGTCATTTATTGCATTTTTAAGAAAAGGCAAGAAATTGCTAAAATCACTTATACTTGTGATGAAGGGGGAAATAATTTATATATTTATTTTCTTTTTCTTTACTATATTCTTATTTTTTATTTTTTCTATTTTCTTCTTTTCTGCATCTTGTATTTTTTTCTTTTCTTTTAAATTTGCATTAGGTTTTTATCATCGTAAGTGTAATTTCCGATAAAATTACTATTAAAAATTGGGAAAGGGCTATTGTGCTTATGACCTATTTGCAGTCTGGATCAAAATACTGGATCAAATAGGATTTCTCATCCAAATTGTTTTGTTGTTGTTGTTGTTATTGTTGTTGTTTTGTTTTGGTTCTTTGGAAAACGAGACTTCTTTTATGAGACAATAACTGGCACATAATATCAGACTCCTGCAAATTTAAGAATTGTGTTATTAACACATCCCAAAAGCACCTCTTCTTCACAAGAGTTTAAAATGGTGTAGCCTTCCTCTTTTCACCTGAGCATCCTTTTTTTATAACTTGTGAGGTATGTGTTGAAAAGACTGTACTGCTTTTGCTAAAAGGTAGTAGTTTGCTCACAAAAGGTAGTCATTTGCTTCACCAAATGACAAAGCAATTTACAGACATCAATGAGTACATGTTATGTTCATGTTATGTTGTTCAAGATATAGAACAAGCAAAGCAAAGTCCCTAAGCACAAATGAATTGCACCAGAAAAGATTTAAGATTTTTAAAGTGACCAATTTCATAATCTGCTGCTTTACTTATCAGTGAAAATAGAAACTTTCCAATTGGCTTTAAGATCATGGTTTGGATTGTGGCCTATACATAAGGGTCAAGATTGACTGCCTGGAATATCTGATAACTGGGGTTACTTACTGGGAAGGGGAAACTGACTTGCATATAATCAGAGATTAATTTTAAGAATTTATAATTAAGGATTTTGTTCGGAGCTGTAGGAAATTATGGTTAGAATAGCAATAGCAGTTAGATTTATATACCACTTCACCAGTGGTGGGTTGCTCCCTGTTTGGACCGGTTCTATAGAACCGGTAGTAAAACTGACGGGAGGATCCACCCACTGACCCCAACATCATCAGGAAACTTCTGTGCATGCGGCCCTGATGTAAACCAGTAGTAAAGGTAAATAGAACCCAACCCTGCTCTTCACAGTGCTTTACAGCCTTCTCTAAGTGGTTTACAGAGTCAGCATATTGACCTCAACAATCTGGCTCCTCATTTTACCAACCTTGGAAGGATGGAAGGCTGAGTCAACCTTGAACTGGTGAGAATCAAACTGCTGGCAGTTGGCAGTCAGCAGAATTAGCTTACAATGCTGCATTCTAACCACCGCGCCACAAGGGCATCTCTGGCTTGAGCAAAAACAAGAAATGCTCAATTGGTGTTGCAGCAGAAGCAAGAATAAAATGATTGGTCTTTATGGGCATCCTGGGTCTGGTCACTAGTTATCTGAAAAGATGAAAATGTAAAATTTAACTTTTGGAAAAAGTCTGTTGTAGTGAACACTTCCAAAGATATTTGACACTATTCTTTAGAATACAAGAAACGGCATGGGTGTCAGAGTTCCAAATATTTTGTGTCTCAGGCAGTGAAAGCACACAGTGCTTTTAGCTCATGACTTTTATTGTTTTATCAATGTATAAAATACAAATAAAAATAAGAAATTGAATGAGCTCCCCCCGGAGATACGGGGGATCCTGGATCTACACACCTTCTGCCGCGCCCGCAAGACTTTCTTATTTCAACAGACCGGCCTGGTCTAACTTCTCCCTTTTAACTTTTTAAATTGTAAATTTTAAATCTGTCTTAAGTATTGGGGGCATTTTAATTTGTTCCAGGCCAAATTTATTTAATGTGGTTTTATATTGTTCTTTTAAATGTTGTAATCTATGTGTTTTATTTTTTGGCTGTTTACCGCCCTCAGTCCTTCGGGAGTAGGGCTACTCTTTTTAGCATTAGCATCTTATTTAGCACAGTACAAAATAACATTACAGCCTCAACTTTACATTTATTTATTTATTTATTTATTTATTTATTTATTTATTTATTTATTTATTTAATTTATTTATTTATATACCGCCCTTCTCCCAGAAGGACTCAGGGCAGTATACAGCCAAAATAAAACACACAGATATAAAATTTAAAAAACAGTTTAAGAAATATTAAATAATTTGGCCCATATCTAATTAAAATAAAACTACCTGTTTTGGACATTTAAAAGTTAAAAGTTAATGATTAAAAATTTGAAAATTAGGCCAGCCCGGCTTGTTGGAATAAAAGCGTTTTGAGGACCCGACGGAAGGTGCGTAAGTCTGGAATCCTCTGCATCTCGGGGGGCAATTCGTTCCAGAGGGCAGGAGCCCCCACAGAGAAGGCTCTCCCCCTGGGGGTCGCCAGCTGACATTGTTTGGCCGACATTAGTAACTAGACAAAAATAAATTCCAAAATGGCTGCTTCTTCAACAATGACCTGGTTGCAGCCTCGCTCCCACCCTCCAGCTTTTGGCATGCATGTTGCTTTGAAGCACAGCTCCTGAAGTTACTTGCAGACTTTTGCTGTATCTGAAGATCTTGTGGGATAATTCCAAAAGAGTCAAATAAACTAAAGGAATGCCAGTTTCTTCTGTTGCTAAGTTGAAAAAGCTATAGCCCAGGAAAAATACCCTTCAGGGATCCTTCCCTGGACTGTCATCAGTTGGCCATCTTTTCACCAGAAGTCGAAAGCACATAGTATTTTTCTTTAGATAAAGGTAGGGGAGGTTTTGTACATTTTTTTATAACAAAAAAAATAGAAATATGTGTTTCATAATAATTGTTAACTGTTGTTCTAGTTTCTTTAATATTTACCTATTGCAAGCTTTGCTCATTTGCCTAAGTAATGTCAACTTTTCCCCCTTTTTGCATGCCAAAGTTACAGCTTTGATCATTTTGTGATTACTTAAAGGTGGTATGTCAGTTGTATTTCCCAGTTTGCTTGTCATTTCAAAGGCATTTAAGTTACTTTCTCCACAAGTAGGCTACCAAGGTTTTATTTTATTTTCCACAAGTAGGCTACCATAGTTTTACAATATAATACTAAGATATTATGACTGAGAACCAGTGGTCCTCAACCTTAGCAACCATAATGTGTGTGGCAGTGATGGGTTCTAATCAGTTTTACCACTGGTTTGCATCGTGCACATGCTTTGCGCGCGATTGCCGTGTGCAAGCTGGCTTCACTCATACGCGCACCGAACTTGCACTTCACGCAAACGAATTGATTAAAAAAACAGCTGAGGCACGGCAATCCACTCTGCCACGCCTTACAGCTGACCAAAAAATAAAAGAAATAAAGGTAGGTATATCGCTGGAGCAGGGGAGAGGGCCCAACTGACATTCAGAGTGAACCGATTTGCTCTCCTATGAAGATTTCCGCTACCGGCTCTCCTGAACCGGGGAGAACTGCTACCAACCCACCACTGGTGTGTGGTCTTCAACTCTGTGGGAGAATTCTGGGAATTGAAGTCTCCATGTCTTAAAGTTTCCAAGGTTGAGAAACAGTGTTCTATACCCACTGGGAAAAAAAAAAGAATACCGAGGAATAATACATTACATTTAAGAGTTTAAGAGTTTAAGAGTTTATTGAATTTCTATACCACCCTTCTCCCAGGGGACTCAGGGCGGTGTATGGCCACATTAAAACACATGAATTTATAAAATTTAAAACCAATTAAAACAAATATATACAATTTGGCCCTCAATTAAAACACACATACATTCACTTAAAATTCATATTAGGTCAGTCCGTCTTGCTGAAACAGAAAGGTCTTTAGGGCACAGCGAAAAGTATGCAGGTTGGGGCTAAGACGAAGCTCTAGGGGTAGCTCATTCCAAAGGGCTGGTGTCTCCACAGAGAAGGCTCTCCCCCTGGGTGTCGCCAGTCGGCATTGTTTGGCTGACGGCACCCTGAGGAGCCCCTTTCTATGGGAGCATATTGGCCGGTGGGAGGTTGTTGATGGCAGATGGTGGTCTCGTATGTATCCCGGTCCTAAGCCATTTAGCCATTTATGTAATCATTCTGATATCAGACATCACCTTTCTAAATGGACAAGATATCCTACAGTACATTTTAAAAGTTAGCTCCTGAAAATGTGGAGGGTCAGGGCAAAACTACAAAAAAATTAGTGTAATGAGAAGAACCAGACAAATGGAAACTCAATCTCTTTTCACCATCTATGGATCTGCACTAGTTTTCTCAGATTTTATGACAGATGTAATTCCAGTGTTTACAAATTTAGATTGTGAACAAAATTGCATTTAAGGTGATAATATGCAAAGTAGAGGAAAACAATTATCTATCCAAAGAGTTTGTGACTTTCTGGCAATACCACTGTTAAGTGAAAGGCATCAGTAATGGTAACAGATAAAATAAAAATTATTGAATTGGTGTTCGGTGATGTTTGCCTCCTCACGAAATATAACCCACTGGGTTCCTTGAAGCCAGTTGCAAACTTGACTTTCTTTCCTGGAACATAGAAAAAGTAATGTAACAATAATGTCAATTTAGGATGAAAACTGTGAATACTGCCCTGAGTGGTAATTGCTACACAGAATTACCACTGACCCTTTTTAAAAACTCATTTATGTCACTCTTTCTCCATAGGAGGTTCTGCTGCAAAATGAAAAGTAGAAGGAAGTGAATATGCTTGATTGTGATGATCTATCAATGTTTGATGGAACAGTGTGAAAGAAAGCAATAAGCTAGGCAAGGGAATATGCTAAAATGAAGATCAAATTCTTAGGTTAGCATTTTATAAGGATTGGTGGAGTTAGATTGGTCCATACTGGTTAGATGAAAAATCTCCTTATGTAGTCCCAAAGGTTCAAGAGGCAACAGGACTTTCTGGTTTTTCTTTGAAGACGTTTTGCTTCTCATTTACGAAGCTTCTTCAGCTCTGGAGGAAGCTGAAGAAACTTCTTGAATGAGAAGCAAGAAAAAAGATGAGCACTGCCCCCTAGAGTCAGGAACGACTAGTACATATGTGTGAGGGGAACCTTTACCTTTACTTTAAAGATATAGAACAGGGCAGAATAAGCCTAGTCCAAAAACTCAGTTACTGTACATGGCTTAGCCAATTGATTAGAACTAGGAGGCTGAAGTTAACCCTGTCCAACCAGAGCAAAGAGCAAAAGCCTTGTATTGGGGAAAAGTATGAAACATAGTGCAGAATTATGTAAAGCTTTCACCCAACCTGTGATGTGACCCAAACGTACTTGTTCCACACTCTGTAAGACTCATCATTACCTATAAACACATCTTTTTTTATAGGCAATGATGGGTTGACTTGAGGCACCACTATTCAGCAAAACTCTATTTCTCTATTTTTTCTTTTCAAAATTTCAAGTATGCATTTATTTGTTAATATTTTTTTTTGGCATTTGTTTGTTTTTACAATTTGCAAGCAGTCTTGCCTATTTCTTTTTTGTTTTTTAGGACATTCGATCTCATCATCTTTCTCTCGGTGATATGGGTCTTAGCTTTGTAAAGTCTGCATTTTATTTCAATGTGTCGCTTTCTATTACAGTAATGACATTTCTCCTTTTCATCTTATTTAGGGAACTCCCATCTCTCGCAGTGTTCAAAACACACTGGAATGCCCCCAGTCTAGTTTAGTAATTACTTCTCAAAGGAAATGTTATTATGAAGTTTGATTAATTCTACTATATATAGTTTTCTGGTGACAATCTTAATAACAATTCCTTGATTAAATCATTAGAAAGGTTCATGCTATTTTGTTTTGGTAACTTCGGAATAGAGAGACACTGTGACACACAGTGTATTTCATTAAACTTCCACTCCCTGATAATTTTAGATTTATAAGTTTTCTATTATAGTATTATTGCTCATTCCTGAACATCCATGTGTTTAAGCCTGTTTCTTGACATGTTGTCATTTAGAAATGTATTTTTGTTTTTAAAGGAGGAGAGATTTGATCATGTTAAGAAACCAAGGTGGAGTTAGGGAGTTTAACCCTTTCTTCCCTATTGTGATCCCAATGAAGCAAATCTGGTATTTTAACTAGGGGAAAAAAAGGTGGCACCAAAGAGACATTTGCTCCATTGCTAATTGTTGATTTGGAATAGCCAAATGCCAAAAAAAAAAATGTTAACAAATAAATGCATACTTGAAATTTTGAAAGGAAAAAATAGAGAAATAGAGTTTTGCTGAATAGTGGTGCCTCAAGTCAACCCATCATTGCCTATAAAAAAAGATGTGTTTATAGGTAATAATGAGTCTTACAGAACAAAATGGACCTGCTACAATTTCAGTAATTATATCTTCCTATATTGTTTTTTAAACAATTGTAAATATGTAACAATCATGAATACAATGCCTAGCTTGGTTCCTTTTTTTAAAAATATATATATATATATAATGTTATTGAAGAAAGTTCAATAAGATAATAACCTACAAAGATTAGAAAAGAAGCAAAGAAAATAAGCAAGAATAATGAATAAGTAAGAAGGAATAGGAAAAGCAAAGAAAAGGTTATG
This sequence comes from Arizona elegans, assembly GCA_022577455.1. Classification (NCBI taxonomy): domain Eukaryota; kingdom Metazoa; phylum Chordata; class Lepidosauria; order Squamata; family Colubridae; genus Arizona; species Arizona elegans. The sequence goes on along the minus strand of JAKOOJ010000001.1, from coordinate 228,121,640 downwards.
AATGTGATCTTTAAAAATTCTTTGTTATATGTATTTGAACCCAGAAATGACTAACTTTTTTGCAAGTTCATCAAATATGGTAAAGTGACTATGTTGTCCACATTTCCAGCATAAATTTGAATATCTTTATTTATTCTGGACAATTTTCTGGAGTCAAATCCTAATGGAGTCATATACTAATACTAATCATTTTATATAAAAATGTTTTTTGGTTACAAAAATATAAATTTCAATTCTTTTGACCACTTATTTTCCCACTCTTCCATCAGTATATTGTTAACCCATTTTATCATATAATCTTTCACTTATTTTTCTTTCTTTTTTAAATAGATACTTTATTGAGTTTTATATACATACAAAAAATCTCATTTCTATTAACATCGGATATGCAGTGTTTATGCATATATACATAGAATATATCTGGTGTCACTTAAGCTATTTGTTGCTATTTATTTAACACACCTTATACTCCTGCTTTAATTCTATCATTCATCCATTCATACCACCTTTCCCACACAGTATAATACTCTGAGTTCTCATCGTTATTTATTTCATATGTTAATTTACTCACCTCTGTGCACTCCAGTATTTTCTTAATTATAGGTTCTTCTGGTGGCAGGGTTTTCTCTTTCCAGAATTGTGCATAGGCCAGTCTAGCAGCTGTGGTTATGTCTATTATCAGGTGAATCTTTTTCTTTCCATACCCCTTTTTTACTATTCCCAGGAGAAATATTTCCGGTGTCAATTCTATGTCTTCTCCAATTATTTCTTGTAGCCATCTCTGAATTCTGTTCCAGTATCTTTTCGCTTCGGGGCATGTCCACCATATGTGATAGAAGGTGCCCTGACCGTAACCACATTTCCAGCAATTTGAGTGCATATTGGGGAACATCTTGGCTAGTCTGGCAGGTGCTAGATACCACCTGTGGAGCATTTTATACTGATTTTCCTTATACGTCGCAGCTCTGGTCAATTTGTAGTTTTTATTCCAAGCCTCTTCCCATTCATTAAAATTTAAGCTATGTCCAATGTTTTTTTCCCATACTCTCAATTGGTTTTTAGCTGTCTCTTCAGCTCTGTCCTCATCTAGTAAGTAGTTGTATAGTTTAGCCAAAACTTTTTTTTCCGTTCCCATCAAGATTTTGTCTAGTCCATTGTATCCTAATTCTAAACCATATTCTTCCTTATCTTTCTGATATCTTGATTTTATTTGTAGATAGGTCCACCAATCTAAATTTATACCTTGGTCTCAGGGTGTCATTTGATTTAAGATTTCCTCCTCCATCTAATATATCTTTGTATCTGCACATTTTCTCCATTCCCCACCTGTTTGGGTAGATCAAAGCCTCCATCGTGGAGAGCCATTTGGGGACTTTAGTATAATATCGCTGTCTAATTCCAATCCATGTTTGTATTAAAGACTCCCTAATTTTATGTCTATGGAAATATGTTTTCTTTTTCTTCTCTGTGTCCCACAGGTATGCGTGCCACCCTTTCTGTAGATCGTGGCCTTCTAAGGTTAGGATTCTCTTATTTTCCAGTATGGCCCATTCCCTTATCCATACTAGCTTAGCTGCCCTATAATATGTTTCCCAATCGGGGAGTCCAAAACCTCCCATATTCCTTTTTCCCTGTAAAATTTTAAGTGAAATCCTCGGCTTTTTCCCATCCCATAAAAATTCCCTGATGTTTTTGTTTAATTCTGAAAAAGGTTTTTTGTCTAAGATCACTGGTATGTTTTGATATAAGAATAGAATTTTGGGAAGGATATTCATCTTAATCGCGGCTATCTTGCCTATAGGTGACAATTTAATTTTCTTCCATCTGTCCAAATCTTGTTTCATTTTTTTAATTAAAGGGGTATAATTATCTTCCTTTAGGGATGAGCACCTTATAGTTATCCAGATTCCTAGGTATTTTATTTTTTTGACAACCTGTAATCCCAGCATTTCTTCTATCTCTTTCTTCTGTTCCTCGGTTATATTCTTGGTTAATATTTTGGTTTTAGTTTTATTCAATTTGAAGCCTGCCACCTCTCCATATTTGCCCAGTTCCTCTAATATTTTTTGTCTGGATTCTAATTATTTTTCTTCTATTTGAAATTTTAATAAAAGTTCATACATTTTAGCAATTACACTCTCATCATTTGTACATAGTTCAACCTCACATTCTGCCTTCTGCTGTTCAATTCTAAATGCCTTATTTTCTACTTTAAATCTCTCTTAACATATGAAAACTATTGAAGACTAAATTATTTTGCAGCCAATTGCTGTTTTGATTTCATCTTATATTCTTCATGCTCCTGTTTTAAAAACTCTAGAATTGATTAACTCTAGATAAGTTAACCATTTTTCTTTACCTGCGGTTTGTTTTTTATAAAATGCTTCTTGTGCTGGACACCATAAAAACATTTTTGGGCACAGTCTGGGTTGAATGTCTTTTCCATATTCTCAACAGGGCACTTACGTTACAATAATTCTTAAAATCTACATTAACCTTATCATAATAATACAAAACCATGCCATCCAAATCTCAGACTGTGTATTTCTATTTCTAAAATTCTTTTATTTCTCAACAAAACTTACTTTTTCAATCAGATTAAGCAGCAGGCTGCAAAATACAATTTCAAACCAGGCAACCCCAATTTTCCTCATTCCTTCTTTTCCCTTGTCATACAAACTTACATATATCTTTCTACCATTGTTTACATTGTACAAAAGTTGTCATAATATGTATTGTTTGAAACAAAAACATCATACTTTGCAAAACATTCATTTTTATCATATACATTCTTCTCAACAATGACAATTGTAACCTCTGCTATCTTAATATGATCTTAATTTTATTCATATCTTAATTAAACTGATATAACATATAGTTAATGTTTGTCATAATGATGCTCAAGTATTTTACTTTTCCTCTGAATCTTAAAACTATTTTCCCTATCAATTCCATTTGTTTTTCATTTTCATATTCTTTGTGAAAATCTTTATTTTTTGTTTATTAATTTTTAAATAGCTAGCACCCCCGTGTCTACCTTGATTGCTAGTAGAGTTGTTGGACAATATTCAAGTCTAAGTAGTATGCAAAGTTTACAAGGCTTGTGAAACCATAGATTGGGTTCCACTAGCAGACTTCTAATGCTTTATAATAGAGTGGCACAGGTTTATTCTTCTTAATTGACTAACAGTAGCAAGAATTATCCTGCCTTCCCAATTTTAATTGAACATTAAAGATTTTGTGTCTTTTCAAATGACCTTGGACTGAGCACATTTGCCAGCATCTTTTTGCAGCTGGCTCTAATTGATGGATCTCATGTTTATAAACAACAATAGGCTTGAATGTTCCAATTATACTTAATCTGGGCCTTGACTGCTCTTAGTTCCCTAGGTTTGACGATAGTGTACCACACGGAATTATATTTTATAGAATCTGCCTACCTGGTAAATGTTACAATCCATCTATAGTCAGTGCAAGTACTTTATATTTCAAAACTCTTCCTTCTTGCTCCCATTATCAAGCTATGACAAACTGGTTAGCCTAAATAGGCTAATCCAGATGCCCTAAAAACAATTTCTGGGACCAGACACAGTGTCAGTGACATTTCACTTGGAATAAAGATGGAAGTCGTGGATGTAATCAGATGAAAGTTGATGCTGCATTTGCAAGACATTGTCACAGAAATTTCAACTGGTATAACAATAACATTACTCAAACTTTCCTTCCTGAAAATTCTTGGAATGAAAATTAAGAGATCCATATAATTGGCTAGCTTGGCATGTTGAGTTGGGATGCAATGAATAGAATAGAATAAAATAGAATGGAATGGAATGGAATGGAATGGAATGGAATGGAGTGGAGTGGAGTGGAGTGGAGTGGAGTAGAGTAGAGTAGAGTAGAGTAGAGTAGAGTAGAGTAGAGTAGAATAGAATAGAATAGAATAGAATTTTTTATTGGCCAAGTGTGATTGGACACACAAGTGCAATATGGTGCATATGCTTTCAGTGTACATAAAAGAAAAGATACGTTCATCAAGAATCATAAGGTAGAACACTTAATGATAAGGTACAATACTTTATGTAGACAAGATAGTATGTGTGGCATTCATTGCCAAGAAAGATTTTAGCTAGCCAACCTTCAAAAAAGAAATTACTTCCAAATAACAGAGAGATGTTAATGAGAACTGTGGACTAGCTAGAGCACTGTGATTACCTCTTTTCTGTATTCTTTACCAAATCCATTTCCTTACAGCCAGCGTGGCTAGCTTTAGGGCCCAGAACGTTATATAATCCCCAAATCTCTTTGGAAATTTGAGTTCCTTTGATTACAACTGATGCCCATTCTTTACTCCACATGCCCTTCTCATATTCACCAAATCTCTCATCACTTTCCATTTGGACTATTGTAATGCCTTCTATATAGGGCTGTTCTTGAAGAGTATCCAGAAGCTTCAGTTGATTCAAAATGTAGTGTCCCATACAGTTTTGTGTAAGCCCAGAAGCCCAGGTGTCATTTTTTTTTTGCAGGAGTGTCATTGGCTATCAATTTACTTCCAAGTGCAATTCAGTGTGTTGGTTATCACCTTTAAAGCCCTACATGGCTTGAGGCCAGATTATTTGAAAGACCATTTCTCTCCAGTTACATCTATCCAGCCCACAAATGTGGGAAGGCAGGACATATTATGTGTCCCATGTGTCAGAGAAGTACTGTACATCTAGTGAGAGGGGGAAAAAAAAGAAAACAAAATACTTTTTGGGACTGGCTCCTTCCCTATGGAATATTATGCCCCTGGACATAAGATTTATCCTCACATTGATACTGTTTTGGAAGGCCTTTAAGAAGTATTTCTGTCAGTGGGGCTGGGGACTCCGGGTTGATATGGAGCTAATCTGGTGACTGGTTGGACTGTATTTGCTGTTGCCATGCGAGTATGTATCTATGTATGTATCTATGTATGTATGTATGTATCAGGGGTGAAATGCTCCCAGTTCGGTCTGGTTCACCTGACCCAGTAGTAAAAAAGGCTACTGGTTTGCCAAACCGGTACTAAAAAATGTAAAAAAACGATCAGCTGAGTGACGCACGATCTTTGGAACTTAAAAAAAAACTTTTTTAGCATTTTTTTACTACTGGTTCTCCGGAACCAGAAGTTAAAATGCTTTAAAAAGTAAAAAAAAAAAAAAAAAAAAAAGGTCCGAAGATCACATGTCGCTTAGCTGATCATCGGAACTTTTTTTTAGAAAACTTTTTAGGCATTCTTTTACTACCGGTTCTCCAGAAACAGTAGTAAAAATGCTTTAAAAAAATAATAAAAAAGGCTCCGACGATCACAGCTGTGCTGTGCAATCGTCAGAGCCATTTTTTAACCTTTTAAAAGCATTTTTTTACAACCTATAGGTTGTAAAAAAATGTTTTTAAAAGTAAAAAAAAAGGCTCTGAAGATCATGCGCCACAGCTTATCACCCCCCCCCGCATGCTGTTCTACTTACCCCATGCCCCCTTTTGGCGCGCACTGCACGTGCGCATGTGCCCCTTGCATTTAGTGCGTGGTGGGCACTGTGCATGCACACGTACAGCATGTGTTTGCCGCGCAGCGCACATGCGCAGCCAGCAACCCGTAGTAAACTGGTTCAGATTTCATCACTGGTATGTGTGTGTGTGTGTGTGTGTGTGTGTGTGTTTGTATTTAGTGGTTTTATACTGTGGAGTTTTAATGTTGTGAGCCACATGGATTTACCGTGAGTTGGGCAGCCATATAAATTTGTTTATTAAATAAATAAATAAGTCCTGCCTTTTTAAGATGAGAACCTTAATCAAGGTTAACACATGTGTTTAAATAGGCTCAGTCCTGTTAATAATTTCTCCAACAAAATTTCTCTCTCAAACACTGGAGAAATCAGAATTGCGCTGCCTATGTATGCAACACATTGTAGCATCACCCATTTCCCATGGCCATTGAGCTCCTAGAAAAAGAGTGCAGCCTCTGTCCACTTGTTTTAGCTGTTCCTTTGCACGTTTTTAATGAAAGGGACTCTCTCTCTCTCTCTCTCTCTCTCTCTCTCTCTCTCTCTGTGTGTGTGTGTGTGTGTACATGACAATATTACCTACTATTCCTGTAGTTGTGCTTCTTAGATATCCATACAATTGGTGTACAGGTCTGTAAGAAGGAATCGTAAACGTAAACAGCCACTCACATGTTCTCTCTACATAACTGGGTCTCAGTGGTGCAGAAGTCCAATCACATATCAAAGACACAAGGCTGGTGGCAAGCAAGAAATACAGCCCTATATGCTTATTGATGTATATAATTTTACTGAAGTCCAGTTCAGTTTTTGCATTTAACTGTCCATGGTTTTAGGACCAATATTTATTGCTATTCACCCCACATGCTAGAAAACCAATAGAAATTTATATCAGGATGGTAAAGAACCTGACCGAAGCTGATATAAATTAAACAATACAACAAATTGAACAAATAACTGTAGATACAGTGGATGAAAGGCCCAGGGTGAAGGTATTTCAAGCCTGCTGAAGTCTCACAGCATGATGATCAGAAGGAACTTCCCAAGTATTGTTAGTTTACTAATATATATACTGTATATATAGCAATGGGTAAAGACGAGCTATTATTTTCCTTGACAAAGCTAAAGAGACTAGAAAGCTTCTCTTTTTTATTCTTCATTAACTATCTGTCTCTGTTCTTAATGAGCAACATTAATTTTATTTGGCTGTGTGGACAATTGCCACCTCTAAGTGCCTTATTTCTCTGCCCTCTTCCTAACATTCTGACTGTACTTTAAATATTGTCGTATTGCTATGCCAATAGATGAACATAAAGAAACAGAATCCTGTGACTACATAAGATTTACATACTTAATAACCATATACTAGCTTGTAAGATAAGATCTTAATAAATCCATGGAATTGTATACTAGTCTGTTGTACTTTATTTGTGATGGAGTGATGCCACTGGGCTTGCTTTCATATTTCAAGGTCAACATCTGATTTTTATCGGACTGGTGCTAATGTCTGAGACTGCCACAGGATATTAAGACAACCAGAGAAAATGAAACTACTTGCCTTATATACTTGTCTGTGAATATCTGTGAAACATGTGATCACTTTTCATTTCTATTTGGGATACTGAGCTTCTCTTTGAAAGGATCTATGTTGCTTATGTACGCAAAGATGGCAACCCGTGATCTTCAAGATGTTGAATATAATACCACACGACAGTACTGTTTGGGGCTGTTGGGGAATGGATTTTTTGCAATTTCTGAAGTGTTGCCAGTAGCTGGTTTCCGGCTCATTAGCTGAATTTGCAAGAATATATTTTTGTCTTGCCCTGAGTTTACCATATATAGGTAGTTCACACTAATTTACACAAGGAAATAAAGACATTTCTGGATTGTATCTATGTAGATGTGGATAACAGAGATGTTTGAGCCATTCATGGAGGTAGTCATCCTCAGATCAGATTGTGGTAAGTAAATCTAGAAAACAATAGTCCTTAGTTTTTTTTTAGAAATCAATTGGATTTCACATTCAGTAAATTTCTCAACACCCTCCCCACCCCCCAGTATAATACATAATTTCAGGAGGCACGTCTATTGAATATAGTGGAATTTATTCCTGGGTAGACATGCATAGGATTGCACTTTAAATCCATTTGATATGATACATCTTTTTTCAAGCCTTTATTTTAAGAGAAAAAAGGTAGAATATAGGGCTTTTACATATTAAAATACAACAACCCTGATGTTTTTGCCACAGTGTGAAAATATTAATGACCTCTAGTAGGGAATCCTTTTTCCAAGAAAGTTCAGACTGAAAAGGAATATATTTCTTTCTCTCCCTTTCACCAGCAATAGTTGAATAAGAGGTGCATTTTACTACTTCTTTTTCCCTCACGAAATACACCTTGAAAAGTATTATTTTTTTCACTATGTACCAATAATGGGAAGAAGGAGAAAGGACATGTGGATGAAAAAGCATTCTGTACAGAAAGCCAAAAAGCATCTAGCAATGAAAATTCAAAATAGAATCTCTGTGATTTTTTCTTTTGTTTGTTTTCCTGGTGTCAAAAGTTCCACAGACAATTAACTTCAAATGCAGAGCTACATCGGCTGCCTCTTCAAAGCCACACTGTAAACACTTTAGAGCTGTATTCTGTTTGTCCTTAACCTTTCTTTAAAAAAAAAAAACAAGGAAATTTGACTGTAAACACAGCACAATTATTACTAAGTTTCAATAAATGCAAAAGTCCTACACCTTTCTTCTTTGAAAGAATAGTTTAAGGCTTTTCAGCAGGAATACTTGAGAACTATTGGAGGGCAACTTTAGCAGAGGAAAACAAAATTGCAATCCTATTGTATATTAATATATGAAGGGGGTATAGGATTGCCGTATATTCATTTCTTTTATCTAAATTTAAAATAAGTGATCCAATATTAATGAAACATACTATATTTTCTCTGATTCAATGGATAGTCAGTCTGTTTACTACCTCAAATCAGCAGTGAAATCCCCCCACTCCCGGTTCTATTCGGCTCGCTGAAGAGGTAGCACTGGCGGTGGGAGGCTCCGCCCACCCATCAGGACATCATTATGTCTCATTTTTTAACCATCTGCATATGTGCAGAAGGTTCTGCGTATGCACAGAAGAGGTATGTGCACGCTCCCACGCGGGAGCACACCCAAACCGATAGCGAAGGTAAGTGGATTTCACGGCTGCCTCAAACTGACATTATATACACTTTGGTAAATATTATATGACTACATTTTTCCCTGGTTTCTAATAAATTCCCCAAACTTGTATGTATTTATTTGTTATACTCATTGTTATGACTTTTCATTTAAGAGCTCAAGGTGGATTACATATGACTCCCTCCTGTATTTTCATTATAGTTCTGTCTTGACATTAAGTAAATTTATTGTACCCTGCAGTTAAATTGAACTGAGATAGCAACTGGCCCAAAGTCAACCTCTGAACTTCTATGATTGAGTGAGGACTTGAGTTTGATTATATTCCTATATCTTAGTCCCTAGCCCCCTTAATATTAAGAGATGTGCATGCTTCAAAAAATAATTAAATAAAGATGCTCTGGAAAATCAGCTGCTTTAATGAGTCAACTCTTTAAAGTAGGTCATTTTCAAGCTTTCATGAGATATGTATAGTTCCCACACTCCAAATATTCTGAAAGTGTTTTAAGAACTATTTGTTTTCAAGCCTGGGGTTGCAGTGTTTATCAATCTTTTTTCCTTGGAAGTTATTAATGTGGGTTACCTCATTAGTTTGTTTCAATTATATATATTTTAAAAATATTGTAAGCTGCCAGAATCTTCTTGGAGTTGGCCTTGATATCCAATGGATAAATGTGTAGTGCTGAATCAACTCAATTACCATTTCCCATATATATATGGATATCTATCTATCTATCTATCTATCTATCTATCTATCTATCTATCTATCTTTGGTTTATTCGGGTTTTCTCCCACATAAAATTGGAAGTGTCTTGGCGACATTTTGACGAAGTCTCATTTGTCATCTTCAGGCTGGTGTTTTCGGCTTTGTGCTCCTAGAAGCACAAAGCCGAAAACACCAGCCTGAAGATGATGAATGAGACTTTGTCGAAACGTCGCCAAGACACTTCCAATTTTACGCGGGAGAAAACCCGAATAAGCAAAGACCTACATACAAACACCTGCGAAAACCTCAGAATATATATATATATATATATATATATATATATATATATATATATATATATATATATATATATATATACACACACACACACACACACACACATATATATAATAAAAAGTGTAAGAATAGATGACTAGTGAAAATACAGGAATCTGTGCTGTGCAAATGCTGAATGGAACCTTTATGCTGAGATTTGACATTTCACAAAAGCAGGAAGAGCAGACATATCTGCTTTATTTATTTATTTATTTGATAATATTTATATGCCACCCTTCTCCCGAGGGACTCATGGCGGCTCACAGCAATAAAACAAAACAATAAATAATACTAAAAATCCAATTAAAATCCCCAAATTAAAACTATAGCTCCCAAACAGATCAGATTTGCTGAAAAAGCCATGTCTTCAGGTCACTGCGGAAAGAGCGGAGGTCAGGGGCCGTCTAGAGCCCAGTGGGTAACTCATTCCAGAAGGTCGGTGAGGCCACAGAAAACGCCCTCAACCTGGGCGCCCCCAGCCGACATTGTCTGGCTGATGGCACCCAGAGCAGGGTAGTCCTATGTGAGCGCACTGGGCGGTGGGAGGCCAGTAGGAGGTGGTCCTGCAAGTACCCTGGGCCCATGCCATGAAGGGCTTTATAGATAAGCACCAGCACCTTGAAGCGGATCCAAAGGATCACCGGCAGCCAGTGCAGCTCGCGTAGAAGAGGTGTAACACGGTAGTAATGGGAAGCTCTCGTAACAATATTTAGATTCATTTAAACATAAATGAATATTACAGTAAACTCAAGCCAATACAGTAGTTATTACTATTCAAATCAAGAACAGGAAGGTAACCCAAAACTTCCTTGTTTCCAAAATATATGAGAAAGGCATTATTTTGAGGAAAATATTTTATTTTGCCAGCAAATACCAAGGAAGGCACTGGAACTGAATCAGTGATATAAACACACGCAATAATATTAAAGCTGATGATGGGATTAAAAAGCAACAGGAAAGACATGTGTGACAATCTGGTAACTTTCCAAGCTAATTAATAATGTTTAAAAAATGGATTTTAGTGAATTTTTTGCTGTGTGACTATCAAATCAGTTAGTTTTTTAACACCATCCCAAAGGTTTTAAATTGTACTAAAGGAGAAAATAAATGTGATGATTGACTAGATTAAGAGATGGTGATAATTTCTTTATGATAAATGAATAGCAACACCACAAATGATGACAAATCACAAGTGATAAAATATAGTTCCAGGCAAGCCGCTCTTGTCTTCAGTAATTGGATTAAAACATTGAAAATGATTATTTGTTTTTGTATAAACAGATGCTGAAAGTGAATGTAGATACCAAATCATATAAATGGTTAACGATCGCTTGTCCAGCGACTATTCAGAATTATGATAGTGTTGAATAAAGAGACTTATGACCAGCCCTTGAAATTGCAGCCATTGCAGTGTCCCCATGGCCGCAGGATTATGATCTAGACCACTGATGGCTAACCTTTTTGCCATCGCGTGCCAGGAAGGGGTGGGGTGGGGGAGGTTTACCCATGCATGTGCCCACACCCATAATTCTATGTGCCCCGCCATGCACATGCGAGCGTGACCCCCCTTCCCCCCCCCACTCCTGGCACACAATGGCCTGGTAGGCCCATTTTTCTTTCTCACCTGACTCCAGATCCTTTCTATGCATCTGGGGAGGGCGAAAACAGCCTTCCCCACCCCCTCGGAGGCCGGAAGTTGAGAAACGGGCCGTTTCGGGCCTCCGAGGGGGTGGGGAAGGCTGTTTTCACCCTCCCCAGATGCATAGAGAGGATCTGGAGCCAGGGAGAAAGAAAAACGGGCCTTCCCCTGCCCCCCCAGGCTCTTTTCTGGTGGGCCCAAAAGGGCCGAAAATCAGCTGACAGAGCTGAGCTGGTGTGCCAGGCAATATGAGTCCGCGTGCCACCTGTGGCACATGTGCCATAGGTTCGCCATCACGGATCTAGACACTTGGCAACTGGAGTACATTTATGACTATCTCAGCATCCTATGATCACGTGATTGCTATTTGCAACCTTGACAGCTGGCTTTTGACAAGCAAAGTCAATGGGCAGCCTGCAGGAGGTCATAAATTGCAGTCAGGTGACATCTCACTTAATGATTGCAAATGACTCAGTTAGATACAGCTGAAATTGCTGGATCTGCCATCACAAACTGTGGTTGTATGATTTTTCGGTTTATGAAAAATATCACTTAGCAATGGAATTGCCATCATGTGACCAAGCGTATGTGCAGTGGTGAAATTCAAATTTTTTTACTACTGGTTCTGTGGGCATGGCTTGGTGGGTGTGGTATGGCTTGGTGGACGTAACAGGAGAAGGATACTGCAAAATCCCCATTCCATCTCCACTCCTCGGGGAAAGATATTGTAAAATCTTCATTCCCACCCCACTCTGGGGCCAGCCAGAGGTGGTATTTGCCAGTTCTCTGAACTACTCAAAATTTCCATTATTAGTTCTCCAGAACCTGTCAGAACCTGCTGGATTTCATCCTTGGGTATGTGTGTGCAGCCGTCAGAACTCAGGAAATCAATCTTAAGTAGTTTAAGGAGCTGTGGTAGTGCAGTGGTTAGAATGCAATATTGTAGGCTTGTTGTATTGCAGGCTAATTCTGCCGACTGCCAGCAGTTCGATCCTGACTGGCTCAAAGATGACTCAGCCTTCCATCCTTCCGAGGTCAGTTAAAGGAAGTCCCAGATTGTTGGGGGCAATATTCTGATTCTGTAAAACTGCTTAGAGTAAAGCACTGTGAAGGGGTATATAAGTCTAAGTGTTATTGCTAAGTGCTATTTTGGGGGAGCCACTGTAACTTCGAACAGTCACTAAGTGACCAGTTGTAAGTCAAGGACTATCTTTAAATATATATCATTCAAATAGCACATATTCACACATTCCTGTATATTTCCAGTGGTATGTCATGGCTGAAGCCATTCTGTCCCATGTGCTGAAGTTTATATTCTGACTTTTTCCCCTGTTGCCAGGCTTTCCCAGGACTAATGAGGTAGACAGCAATAGGAAAGGGAAGGATTGTTCAATATAATTGGGTGATCTGTCCCCGTCCACACACACACACAAACACAGCCAGCTGAGGTTTAAGAAAGTACTTGGCACGCACACAGGTCGGTATCTCAAACTTGGCAGCAATATAATCACCGTCTACCAAGAGCTTTTACTGCAACAGATAACATAAAATTACATACGCATTGCAAATAGTCCAGCAAAACAATATCCCTTTCGGCAGCTTCAGATGTTATTCAAGTGACTAGCCAAAGTTCGTTTTTGTTCGTCACGGAGTTTTACCAGCCACCACCCTCTCTTATATAGTCTCTGGGTTGTGGTCCAGTGACTCAGTTCTAATCCCTAGCATGCCTGCTTAACTGCTGCAACCGTTTATCACGCCTTCGTTGGCGTGCATCCAGGAATGACGGCTCTCCTTCGCTCTCATCCGAGACACCTGGCTCCTGGCTAATCTCCTCTCCCTCAGCCAGCACCTGAGACAGTGCCAGAGGGGAGGGGGCCTGGAGGGGGAGGCCTGGCTGACTCCTCTTCCTCATGTTCGGAGCTTTCTTCCTCCGACGAGATAGGATCAGAGGGCGGGGCCACAACATTGGGAAGGAAGACAATTGGAAGAATCACACTTCTGCTCTACTGTCTTTATTGAAGAATTGACTATCAGGCCTTTTCTTGATCAGTCTGGTTAGAGCCAGTTTGGTCTAGTAGTTAAGGCACCGGGCTAGAAACTGGGAGACCATGAGTTCTAGTTCTGTCTTAGCCTTGAAAACCAGCTGAGTGATCTTCAACCAGTTACTCTCTCATAGCCCAACTCACCTCACAAGGTTGTTGTTGTGGGGAAAATAGGAGGAAGAAGGAGTATTAGATATTTTTTCCTCCTTGAGTTGGTTGTAAAAAATAATAAAGGCGGGATATAAATAAAATAATAATTAAAAAAAACTGCGGAAGAATACATGGAAGATCTTTAACGGCTGCATGGAGTTCTTGGACCATAAATTGCCCAAATAAGTGATGCCTAAGATAATAAACACCACTTTAGCTGGAGTGCAGCCAAAGTTATTTCTTTTAAAAACCGGATTTTAAAACTATGATAAAGACATACAGTTTAAAAATGTGTTGGATTTACTGTAAGACCTCCTAAGAGACAACTTTCTCACTTTTCAAAATAGAAAGCAGAAAATAAATATTTATTATTATGTGAGTGTGCTTGCCAAATGATAACAGTCTTCTGCTTGTTTGCCTTTTAGTTTTCACCTTTCTGAACTGCTGTCATGTGTCTGTAAATTTCTTTTCACCATAAACAAAATGTGTAAGTGAAAGATCAAGTGTTAAGAAAAGCCAGTCAGGAAACGCTGTTGCATCCCTCCCACAAATGCCACCTATATAATTGACACCGGATGGATTTAACTGTAGTGAGAAAACTTTGAGACAAAGGCATAAAATTAAGACCACTGAAAATATCACAGTCACAGCTTTTTTAACATTGAAAAAATAATTCCTGATAGAGATGGAAATTAGTTCATAAAACAAAGTCTGGAATATTTTACCCGATTCAGTTGCTTCAGCTACTAATTTTCACAGTTCTAATTCCAACGTAACTTCTATGGATCTTATTACATATTTAAGAGGTTCCTAAGGGGGCGTGTGTAAGTGCACTAATGCAGGGGTTCCCAACCCTCGGGTCCATGGACTGGCAGAAGGCCGTGGCATGCAAGAAACCAGGCTGCAGAAACAAGCAAAGCCCCATCCATGGGATGCAGGGAGAATGCGAAACCACATCCCCTCCGGTCCATGGAAAAACCTGTCTCCACAGAACCAGTCCCGGGTGCCCAAAAAGTTGGGGGCCGCTGCACTGAAGTGCCAATTATCTCTATCACATTTTATCTTTTTCTTTTTGTTCTTTCAAATTTATAATTTTTGTTTGATGAATAAATAAATAAACAAATAAATAACATTCTGTTATATCATGAAAAACTAAAATGCATATCGTCCTACTGGGAACATGCAATTATGAATACTCTACAGCAGAGGTCTCCAACCTTGGCAACTTTAAGCCTGGTGGACTTCAACTCCCAGAATTCAGGGTTAAAGTTACGAAGTTTGGAGACCCCTGCTCCACAGGTATTCTACCAAAGTTATAAAAGTGATATAAAAAATACATCTCCTTTGATTCAAACTTACTGTCCTGATCACTAAATGGATTTGTCCTTGTAATTGTCTTAGCAACAATATAGAATTCGTTGTGCATTGCTTCCTTCTAGGGTGTTTTTTTATTTCCTTACTTAGTCTATATATTAGTTATAGGATTCCCTAATAGCTCCTCATTCAAGAAGTATCAAGACCAGGCTTTGCTCAAGATTAATAATTATGCCAAGCTTATTAAAAACAAAACACTTCATTTTAGACTTTTGAAAATTGATGGAACATTACATCATTTTTTTAAACAATTCTCCTCCCCCCAATTTTATGGCACATATTTATTTATTTAGAAAATTTATATTGCCACCTACTCGCACATGACGACTTACGGTGGCTTAAAAGGATATAAACATGCCATATAAAAGAAATAAAAATAATAACATAAAATAATACAGACCACTCCGGTGACAACACATATTCATACTCATTTAATCGGCTCCATCCTGCTCTGGATTCTCTAGGTCTGCTGGCAGAACCATGTCTTCAGGGCCTTCTGAAAGAGTGTTAGAATGAGGCCAGTCTAATATTCGGGGGTGGGGGTGGGGGTGTGATGTTCCAGAGAGAGGGAGCCACCACCGGGAAGCCCATTCTTCTGGGTCCTGCCTGATGTATCTCCTTAGGAGATGGGACCCACAACATTCCTTGCCTCCCCACTCTAGTGGGTTGGGTAGATGTGACCAATAAGAGACGGTCCCTCAGATAACCATGAAGGGCTTTAAAAATGACAACCAGCACCTTGAATTGCACCAGGAAATCAGGAACCAATGCAGTTCCCACAGGAAAGGTGATATATGTGCACACCGAGGTCTGCACAAAACCATGCAGGCCATTGCATTTTGCACCAACTGGAGCTTACGGAAGCTTTTCAGGGACAGCCCCATGTACAGCGCGTTGCAATAGTCAAGACGGGAGGTGTTATGACCCAGGTGGTCATGATTAGGCAAACATCCAGAGACTTCTTTATTTCTCTTGGAAATAGTTAAACAAATGACCCTCCACTGACCAGTAAGGCTCCACCTTCAGTCCCCTAAACAATAGTTCATAGATTTCTCAGCCAGTTCACAAGGCAAAAGTCCAGGCATATGACAAGGGCAGTTTTGAAGGCAAAGTCTTCAAGGCTAGGACAAGACCAGAAGAGTCCTTGAAGCAAGGCAAAAGAGTCTTCAAAGCAAAGCAAAAGCAGTCCTCACAGCAAGGCAAAAGGTCTGAATCCAGGCTGCAGGAGTGTAATCTGAAAACAAACACTTATTCCTGGCAAAAGCCCCTCCCCACTGCATCTCCCTAAATCCTTTCCCCCAGGTGAGGCTTGTAAGGAGGGGCATAGCGCCCTCCTCCCGAGTAGTCGGGTCAGACTGCACTGACTCCATTTCCTCTCCATTCTCTACACTAGAGGATCAGGTGGGGGAGGCAGTTGCTCTTCTCTGGAGCTATGTTTCTCCTCTGCTCTGCTGCTTGCCCTTTCCATCTCCTCCCTGATCACTCGGTCATCTTGTACCCTCTCTTCCTCCCTGCCTACTCTTCTGAGGCCCAAGGGGCCCAGGACTGCCTCCTCCTCCTCTTCCTCCTTCTCCTCCTCCTCCTCCTCCTCCTCCTCCTCCTCCTCCTCCTCCTCCTCCTCCTCTTCCTCTTCTTGTTCCTTCTGGGCTATAGGGACTGTGCCATCCACCTATGTTGGCCCCAGCTCATTGTCCTCCTTTTCCTCAGACCCAGGCTCTGATGGGGCCATGACAGGATGTGACTAGGACATGAGTGACTGTGAGTAGCGATTGTTGGTCCAGGAAAGGGTGTAACTGGCACGCAACATGCAATTGCATAAAGGTTCTCCTGGCCATTACTGCCATCTGCTCTTCAAGCAGAAGTCCCGAGTCCAGGAGAACACCCAGATTATGCACAAGGTCTGTTTGGGCAGGGCCACCCCATCCAAGACCAAAGGTGGCAATTCTCCCTGGGCCAAATAACCCCAAACCTACCGCTACTCAGTCTTGCCAGGGTTCAGTTTCAACCCTTTGTTCCCCATCCATCCCCTAACACCCTCCAGGCACTTCGAGAGGGAGGTCACGGCATCAGTGGTGGGTTCCTCCCGGTTCAGTCCGGTTCAGCTGAGCAGTGATATGATGTCACCGAACCTGTTCTCTCCCCCGCCCTCCCACCCCCCTGCATAGCATCAATTAGCTCACCACAGGCTGAGATATACAGCTGAGTATCATCAGCATATTGATGATATCTCAGTCCATGGTGATGGACAATCTCACCCCATGGCTTCATATAGATATTGAATAGGAGTGGAGAGAGTACTGAGCTCTGTGGGACCCCACAAAGCAGTGGACGAGGGCTGGATCTCTCACCTCCTATTAACACCAACTGTGTGGGCTTCTGGAGGCTGGTGATAAAATATGGGAATTTTAAATGCTACATTGCTCACCTCTGACTTAGCGTAATCCCAACTCCTTTGATGTGTCTCAAAGAAGCGAACACTCTTTGTGAGATACAGACATTCATTCAGTATTGACTCTTGAGTCACGTGTAAGCCTATTTAACTTTTGTGCCAAAACCTGATTTAAAATATTTCTTAGCCCCTGGGAGAATTTGAACAAATACAAATAGCAACTTGCTATTTGTATTTCGAACTAAATAAATGAACCTGCTCCATCTTTCCTATTCTACTATATAAACTGGGAAAAAATGATGCAAAGAAGATGATCCTTAACAAAGTTATCAAGGAATGTAACGTTTGGTAACAATTGTAGAAAGATTGTGTAATGGCCTTAAAAACACAGAAAGCTATTTGGAATTTTTTAATTCTAGGAACTATTGGTAAAGAAAACCAGGGAAGTGCTACACCATTAATAATAAGAACATAAATGTATTTGGTGGTTGCTGTAAACAAATCATTGACCCTGTGTGCCAACATGGCCTATACTGCACCCAATTTGCTGCTGTTAGACTTTCCACCATAAAAATTAAATGAGAAATTTTGAGGGCTGTTGAGCACTGTATATTTTCACCATCAATAAGCATGCTGTTATTTAGAACAGGTGTTTCTGTAATCGGGATACACTGGGAAAATAGAAAACATCCAGTAGTTATTAAGTCCCTCGCATTTCAATTTCTGAATGGGGGTGTCTTGACCAGAGTGCTTAGGCCACAAGAGGCTCTGAATTATACTTGCAGCCCCCCCCCCCCATTTCGGGTCCAGCTTTGCAAATCAAGGTCGCCTCCTTTGTAAGGAACACCATGAGAGAAAGGGAATCAGCATTTTCCAATAAATAACAATCCTATTTAGTGGAATGTGACATTATCTGTCAAGTGAGATAAAAGAGAAGTTTTGAGAAGATATCCTAAACCAATGTTTCTCAACTTCAGTCCTCTCAATGGAAACCCTTTTAAGATGTGTGGTCTTCAACTTAGCATGGCTGGGGAATTCTGGGAGTTGAAGTCCACACATTTTAAATGGGTTACTATTGAGAAACACTGTCCTAAACCCTGACACTGAGAAAACAGATTCTTTTTTTTTTTTTGAGATGAAATAAAATGCACCCATCCAGTTGTAGTCCACTGCATCATTAATTTAAAATAAGCAAGTCTGCAATATTATAGAATTTTTCATTGGGTTCTATATCTACACATTCTGTGAGAAAGACATTCCCATGGGCTCCAGGATGAGTCTGAAAACTCAGAAGATTAAACTTCTGGTCCCAGTGACTGGTCCAGCTTGGATTCTATGCAATTAGTCTTAGTTTTGAATAAATGCATAGGATATTTCCACTGGAAAAATAATTCTAGGAAGTTTGTTACATTATTCTAGTACTTGTGGCTTTGAAAACTATCTTTGTTTTTACATTTTTCTCTCTGAATATATTTTTAAGTAATTTATGTCACAGGAGAATATAAAACAACATGTTTAGGGATGTCTGGCAACTTAGATATAGGTTACCTAAATAAGGAAATGACAATAACAATTTCATATGTGAATACAGAAAAATAGTTTTAAAGGACAAGTTTTTATCTTTATACTAGCTTTATTTCTCAGTTAAACGAAAAGCTGAAAATAAAGATGAAATTATTTATGTAAAGCAAGCGATAAAAATATCAAAAATAAATTCTTGTCAAGGTTAAAGAAACTTTGCTTAACAAAGGAGCACAGATGTAGAAAGAGCAATATGGGATTAAGTTGGTCTTTGTGGATTCAGACAATCAGTATTCCCTGTCTGTGCCTAGGGATGTATGAATCACTTAGGGTTGCCTACCTTCTGTTTGCATCTGAGTAGGAAGCAAAAATAACTTTCCCTGTCCTGTTTAATTCAGATTTGTATTTTCCTGCAATGAGAAAAATGAGCTTTTCCACAATATTTTGCCTGAATCTGATTTTGATTAGTTATGGTGGTCTCTAAACTTAAAGACCTTCACACTTTAAACTTATGCTCATTTCAGGCTATGGAATGTTGTTTTGGGATTTCTTGCCTTCTCATAGAATGCCAGTTGCTACTCTTTTTTCCCTAGCTCTTTTTTTTTAATAGAACCCAATGAGACCGAAAAGGTTCAGGCCTTTGGAGTCCATAGACATGTTCTTTCCACTTTGTTACCATTGGGGAACCTCAAGTTTGTTTTTTTAAAAAATTTGCTGCAGTCCTTGTTATTCCAGCTAATGATCTAAGCCCCAGAGCTCACTGTAACAGCATTGCCAAAAAGGCATTAAGAGTTATTAACCTAATTTTGCGAAGCTTCTTCTCTGGTAACTCTGTACTGTTAACTAGGGCATATAAAACCTTTGCCAGACCAATTCTTGAATACAGCTCATCTGCCTGGAATCCACACTGTATATCGGACATTAATACAATTGAGCAGGTCCAGAGGTATTTCATGAGAAGAGTGCTCCATACCTCTGCTCACAATAGAATACCTTATGCCACCAGGCTTGAAATTTTGGGTTTAGACAACCTTGAACTATGCTGCCTACTGTCTGACCTAAGCATAGTACACAAAATTGTCTGCTATGACATCCTACCTGTCAACGACTACTTCAGCTTCAACCACAATAATACACGGGCAAACAATAGATACAAAGGTCAAGGTACACTACTCTATCAAGGTACACTGCTCCAAACTTGATTGCAGAAAATACGACTTCAGCAATAGAGCGGTCAATGCCTGGAATGCTCTACCTGACTCTTGTTACTTCCTCAAACCTCCATAGCTTCAACCTTAAACTGTCTACCATGGACCTCACCCCATTCCTAAGAGGTCTGTAAGGGGGGGTGCATAAGTGCACCAGCATACCTAAAGTCCCTGTCCTACCGTTCCCATTTATTTGTACTCATTTCATGTGTTCATGTCCATGTTTATACTTATACCTGTTATCTCGTACATATTTGACGAACTGAATAAAATAAAATAAATAAAAATAGTATAGATAAGTCCCTCAAGCTACTTCTTGAGTGCAGACCCTTAAACAAAGCCCAGCATTAGATCTTTTTTTTCCACCTCACTGCACTCTTTTCTGACCTGCTCTTTACATCCATTTGAGATAGAAAGATGGAGGCAATTTTGTTATCTCCAATTTGACTAAAGATCAGGAACATCAGGACAAGGTTCGCTGTACAGTCACTTAAATATGAGCCAGCAGTGTGCTGCCGCCACCAAAAAAGTCAAGGCAATCCTAGACTGCATTAATAGAGGGATAGAATTAAGATCATGAAGTGTTAGTACCACTTTATAATGCCTTGGTAAGACCACACTTAGAATATGGCTTCCTGTTTTGGTTGTCACAATATGGGAAAGATGTTGAGAATCTGGAAATAAAGTACAGAGGAGAGCAACAAAGATGATAGTGGACTAGAGGCTAAAACATATGAAGAATGGTTGCAAGAATTGGGTATGTCTAGTCTAGTAAAAAGAAAAAGAGATGATAGCAATATTCCAATATTTGAGGGGCTGCCATAAGGAAGGTGGAGGGTTGCCAACCTATTTATCAAAGCACCAGAAGGCAGGAGATGAAGCAATGGATGGAAACTAATCAAGGAGAGAACCAACCTAGAACTAAGGAGAAGTTTCCTTACATTGAGAACAATTAACCAGTGGAAAAAGTTGTGGGTGCTCACCACAAATTGGAGGTTTTCAAGAAAAAATTGGACAGCAATTTGGCCATAATGGTATAGGGTTTCCTGCTTGTGCAGTGGGTTGGACTAGAAGACCTCCAAGGTTCCTTTCAACTCTGTTATTCTGATTCTGATGCTGCAATGGTGAGGCAATTTATGCAGGGTCACCTCATACATATGGACAAAGATGGGATTTCATGGGAGGAATTACGTGGTTTGCTCTCCTCCAAAAATCTATATTAAGTATATATTATGTCTTACGGTATTTCTTTGGTGTGCCTTACTTCAAAACAGCAGAAATCCAGAGTGCTGATATTTGGCATTTTTGTAATTATGTTTTTGTTACTTTTGAATTCTGTTTTGGTGTCTTGTTTATTTGGTCATTATATTTTTTAGGGTTTCCAATTGCAGTTGTGGCAGCCTATACATTTGATTATTGATTGATAACATTGGGTTGTGATGGGACGGTTTTATTAGCTATTCAGGATCACATGTGGCCCATGGGCCATTGGTTGGGCACACCTGGCCTATAGCTTCATATTTAAGTTGTCTGGGAGCATCTGACACTTGTCTTTATCTTTTAGAAATTAAGATAAATGAAACTATTTATTTTTGCCCTGAAGAGCAGTTCCCCCGATCAAAAAAACCCTCCTGCCCTGTCATCCAGGGCTGGTAGCTGGAGCCAGGTTTATATCATTAGATCTTAATAATTCTTGAAAACTTAAACTTGCAAATTAACAAATCAAGGTCGAATAATGTTATTAAATGGATTATGAAAACTTTATGCCAATTTATATTTTCAAAGCAATACACAAGACCTAGTAACTCTATGTTTGCATTGGCACATACAGTATATGTATACACACACACACACATATATCTACCTTAATTTTATATTAAGACCGCAACTTGATGTGTACCATATATGGCAACATAAATCCCAGTCAATTACAAGGTTTGTTTAAGAGCAGACTTTTATTCTTAATTAATATTCATTCTGTGCAAGGAGTCAGTTTGGTCCAGGGATTAAGGCAACTGAGTAGCAAGCAGGAGACTCTGAGTTCAAATCCCACTTTAGCCATGAAAACCAGGTGGGTAACTTTGGGTCAGTCACTCTGTCTTAGCCCAATGAGGAAAATAGGAGGAGGAAGGTGTGCTGGATATATTTGTCACCTTGAGCTATTTGTAAAAATAATAAAGGTGAGCTATAAAGAAACAAATAAACAAATATATAAATAAACAAATAGTTCACGTTTGCCCTATTTTACCACAGAAACCATTTCTCCTGAGATTATCAATTCTCATTTACATATCATAAAGTATAAAGATAAACATTCCTACATATGACCATTTTGATTGCACTTAATAAATATTCATTCCTCACAACAGTGCACACACTACTCTCTTCCTACAAACATCTGTACATCTTAACATTTCATAATCTATTTTCCCATCTTTAGTAAACGTTTTCTGAAGGTACACATGAATTCATTTAATTCATCTACCTGCCTTTGCCCCTATTAGAAGTTTTGTATCTGAAAGATATTTGCATTTTCAAACTAAATTTAAGTGCATGCTGTGAACAAACACAAGTTTTACTGATATCATGAAAAACCTGATGTATTTCTAATAGCGAATGGTTGGGTATTTTTTTTTCTTTTTTTCCTGCTTTTTGCAAAGCAAGTTCTCCTTATTTTGTGTTTTACTATCAGAACAATTCTATGGTTTCCCATTCAAAAACAATCTTTGAGTTCAATGAACTAATTTGTTTGTTAATGAGATTTATCTTAGTTAATAGTAGTTTTGAACAGACACGAACAGAAATTCATTTTGAAGAATAGCTTATAAAATTAAACATATTCAAAAAATAAAAAGAGGCAGGTAAATGAAAGAAATATTTAATGGCTACAATTCCTGATAATCTCAACCTTCATTTATTGAAATACCTTAAGACAGGTATTAAACTCTGGGGTTTCAAATTCAAGGCCCGCAGGCCAGATCTGGTCTGTGGGGTGCTTAGATCTGCCCCACGGGGTTGTCCTGGAAACAGTGAAGTTCTGGCCCACAGTGCCTCTGCCAGCAAAAATGGAGATCAGGAGGGCTGCATGCGGCCCTCCTAGGCTCTATTTTCAGTGGCGAAGGCCTCCTGCAGCCCTCTGCCAGTGAAAACGGAGCTCAGAGGGGCCTCCATTTTCACTGACAGAGATTTGCAGGAGGCCGTCCCAGCTGAAAATGGAGCTTGGGAGCCCGTTTTTGCTGGCAGAGTGCTCAGACCACTGGCGTTCCCAACACAAGTGACAACAAGCTGGCCATGCCCACCCTGGCCACACCCAGCCTGCCCCCCCCCCCAAGATCAAACACAACCCTGATGCGGCCCTCAATGAAAATGAGTTTGACACCCCTGCTTTAAGATATAATATCAAGTTACTATGAACTGAGCTGTACATACAAAAGGATGAAGGCTATTGCTGAGCACATTGTAAGCCGCCCTGAGTCTCCGGAGAAGGGCGGCATATAAGTCAAATTAAAAATAAAATAAAAATAAATAAAATATCATTTATTGTTTTTTCTTTGTCTGTCCCTCAAGAATTTAATAACTTACTTAAGCCTAAATGTGTTTTACAAGCACAAGTTTGGAATATAATTAGCTTTTTCATTTATGTTTATTTGGCATGAAAGGTAAATTTATGTCAGAACAATCAGTCATTTTTACCACTTGTTAAAAGTAATAATTATAGAAACAGAATAAAATGAAGAAATAAAATTGTAGTTGAACCTCTGATCACATTTGCTATAAAATGATCTTAGAGATCTTATAGTAAGTATTCTATAACTGAACATTTTTATTTTAAAAAGAACTCTTTCCAGGCACTTGCTCAGAGAGGGATATGATCCTGTTGGTTGCATTTTTCATGGCATATTATGTTCTTATGTTTTCATGTTTTATTTTTGATTATTTGTTCATTGTATTATTTTACCTGAGTCACTTGTAAGTTGTGCACTGATGATGAATACAGCCATGGCTTTTGCGCTGAACTAATAAATCAAAATATTAAATACATAATAAATAAACATCTGATACTGAGAGGGAAATATTTTGTGGGAGACATTGTAATTATAACGAGATAGGGGAAGATAAAAGTAAAAGCAATTGATGATTTCAGATCTATTAGCTCTTCAAATTTTAGGGAATAAATAGGTGGGATTTCTTTCAGTCTAAATGGTGCGTTGGAGGAATAATTATCAATTAAACAAACAAACAAAAAAAAAGGGTAAAATGTATTCTATTATTTGGCAGCCCAGATCATAATCAGCTTGTACCACGCCTATTGCAACAACCATTTGATTAATTGAAAATCACCTTAAATTAAAAGATACCCTTAAAGCACTCATTTCATAAGACCATTTAACTTTAAATAGCGAAGTAAGCTGTTGATGTAGTGTGAGTGGCCATTATTTATTTCCATACTCATTTTTCTGAAATTAGTTCCTAATACAGTGATAGAGGGATATAACTGCCCCATCAATTAGGACATGAAAGTTTGTCTAAGAAATGTAAAATAGAAACTTTCTAAGTAACTATACCATTGTATCACCCTTTTGTTTTATATTTGTTTAAAAGACTTTCATTTCTTAAGATAAATAGTTATTTTGTCTGGAAATGATAAAAGGCATCTGAATCTAAGAATACTTAAAAAAGTACTCCTTTATGAATTCTGGTACATCCAGAATTCATCCAAAGTTTCATCCACCAATCTCACACTTATATACAGATCAAAATTTAACTACCCATTGGATTTCACAGTTCTTAGAATGAAGATACAGTTCTTAACTCAGTCAGAAATGCATAATTTACAAATTCTCTGCCAGTGCAAGATGTTGGGATTAATAGTTCCAGAAAAGCCTGCATACCTTTGCGATTACTTCTTTGCACAAAATTATGCAAGTTTCTGATGATTTGGAAAGTTTTTATTTCTTATTGTTGGTGCCTCATTTCTTCAATTTTTCTTCTTGGCTTCACTTTGGAGTTCTTTATTACTTGTAAATAATTTGAAACATTGTCTTAAACATTAAACAATACCCTCTTATTTGGTGGACAGTTTGGTTTTTTAAAACAATACTCTTCCCTTCTCCCTCTTTCAAAGATCAGTATACAAATACTAGAGCATACATTCCATTTTATTTATTGGCATTAGTGAAAATAATATATTTACAAATCAAAACTAGATTTAAAAAAGATAAGGAACAATTTGGCATAAACAGGAAACAATCGGAATTAGATAAATTAATATTAGGATCGGGAAGAAAAATGATTACAAATATCTATGATTACTTATTAGGATACAAATTGGAAGAAGAAACAGTAAAGGAAACAATGATAAGTTGGACTAGGAATTTTGGACATAACATAGAATTGGATAAATGGGAAAAATTATGGGAGAAAAATTTGCAAATTGACCATGTCAGTATCATACAAAGAAAATAGCTATAAAATGTTTTATAGGTGGCATTTAGCACCAGCGAGACTGGCAAAAATGTATCCCAATTTATCATCCCAATGTTGGAGATGTGGTCACAAACTAGGGACATACTATCACATGTGGTGGATGTGCCCTAAGGTGAGGAAATTTTGGTATAAAATTAAAGGGTGGTTGGAAGAGATTACACTCCAAAAGATAGATTTTAAACCAGAGATGTTCCTCCTAGGAATGATTGATAGAAAAATGGAAAAAAGTCTCTATTATATTATATTGCATATTCTAACGGTGGCCAGAATTACTCTAGCGCAAATGTGGAAGTCGACCAATACACCATCGGAAGAAACAATAATAAAGAAAATCCTCAAATGTGCCAAAATGGATAAATTAACAATGGAGATCAAAGAAAGAGAAGCCTCAGATTATTATAAAGTGTGGAATAGGTTTTATACATGGTTGGAAAACAGAAATCAAATTAAGAAATAAGAATATAAAGTGAAATTAGATATTAACATACTGGATATAAATGTAAATAATGATCCTGCTAACAAACAGTTAATTATGAATATTTAAAAATAAAGAGGAGCGGGAGGATAAAAGCTAAGAGTAAAGACAAAAGTCGATGCAGAAAGTTGTAAAATTGTATATATCTGTTGTTAGTATTGTATTTTAACGTCTGGTGTACGTATGTTGTTTTTTTTTTTGTCTCTTGATTTCTTTTGCTATTGTGTGTTTGGTTTTAAAATGTAAAATACTCAATAAAAATTATTTTATATATATAAAAAAGAAAATAATATATAGAGATATATTGTTGTGGGAAAGCAGAAAAAAACTGAAAAAGGAAATATAGAGAAATTGGAATTAATTAATGATTCATTATTAGCACTGAATAAACCTACAATGGAAGTTATCTCTGAGTAGCTATATATTAACTTGGGTTATAAAGCAATCATTGTATAGAATATCTGTCATTATCAATAGCATATAAAATAATCACATGAGGAAATCAACTACAAGAGCTTTGTTTTCCCTGTTTTCCATTGGTCATCCCATTTCAAGCATCTGTCATATTATCATGCTTATTCTGCTTTGTTAGTTATGTTACTGGCTGATAGCTGCATTTGTAAATATTTAAGCATAACAAAGCAGCAATTTTTAATGACAGCAGTAGATTCATTCCATCTGGCATGTGTGGTCAACATCTCTAATGACCTCAGTTTACTATTTCCGTCAAATTAGGATTATCTATTTTACAGGACAGGTAAGATCAATTGAATTATCAATGGGACAGTTGTACCACTTACCAAGATAAGTGATATTAGTTGTTGAAACATTGATAAGTGATTGTTAATTATTAATCTTATTAATTATTTCCTTATTAACAGAATTAATTATTCTGATGTAAAAAATTTGAGGACTTCTATATGCTGTTTTTCCCTGAACAATGATGTATCATAGGACAGAAAAACAGAAAAGAAAGGATTGAAAACTGAGATTGATTATAAAGACAAATGGAAAGTTTATTTCTAAAACACTTTGTAATTTTTATTATTATATTTGGGTTTTGGTCTTTAGCATTTTTGTACAAGAGTTCAGGAACTAGAGCTGCATAACCTAAGATCTTACTTCTCTAAACTTTCCATCCATCCTGGACATAAATTGTTTCAACTCCTATTCTCAAAACGATGCTATAGAGCACTGCACACCAAAACAACTAGACACAAGAACTGTTTTTTCCCAAATGCCATCACTCTGCTAAACAAATAATTCCCTCAACACTGTCAAACTATTTACTGTCTGCATTATTATTAATCTTCTCATCATTCCTAACACCCATCTCCTCCCACTTATGACTGTATGACTGTAACTTTGTTGCTTGTATCCTTATGATTTATATTGACTGTTTCCTAATATGATTTGATTACTTATTTATACCCTATGACTATCATTAAGTGTTGTATCTTATGATTCTTGATGAATGTATCTTGTCTTTTTATATACACTGAGAGCATATGCACCAAAGACAAATTCTTTGTATGTCCAATCACACTTGGCCAATAAAGAATTCTATTCTATTCTATTCTATTCTATTCTATTCTATTCTATTCTATTCTATTCTATTCTATTCTACTTCCTGACTTTTCAGCAGGGGCATGGAGACAGTCTAAGTTGGAAAAAAGGAACTGATTATTTTAGGAGCTACTAGTTAAATCTTCCCTTCTTAATATAATTCTTTTTAGATACCTTGCATTTCAGTTACTGTAGATTCCATATGGACATCAGTAATGACCATACTATTTGGGTAATGGGATCTTGAAGTTCAATGTACTTTAGGCTTAAGCTAAGAAGTGGCAGTGTTAGCCTGATTATTTTCAGAAGAAGCAACATTTTACATGCACTTTCTCTAATCTGCTGCTCTGAATGTATTAGCTGCCAGAATTTCCAACCACTGTGAAGATACCCTTGTCTTGCTCTATTCTTTCTCATTTTAGCTCGGTAACAATTTTTATTTCATTTGTAGTATTTGTATCTAAATTGCTCTCCATTTTTATCAATTAGCAGATGAGACAAGCAGATAATCATCCTTTTCCTTTAAAAAAAAATTAAAATGACTTTCCCTTTTTTCTGGCCACCCTCTTTAAAATTATAGGAAGGTATGATTCATCTCTGGCGACTGAGTGCCTTTATGGCTCAACACATTTAAATCTAGGATTTTTTTAAATGTACGTGATTTTGGTTTTTCACTTGCTAAAGCTAGATTTCATCCATTGCTTCCTGGAGTTTCTTCATTCCCTCATTTCCTAAACAGGATTTCTTGAACTGGAAAATAGTCCTAAATAGGTTTCCATTAAATATGCAATTAAAAACAACCCCAGATAAAAGAACGCGTGCAAAATTGGACCATTTAGAAACAAAGCTTGTTCTTCCATACGAGTAGTATCTTTGCCTGTGATGACAGCAGATTATTTGTTCTATTTCTTTGACACTGAACTAAAGAGTGCATTGTGGGAAAACCATCATGACACATGGCTCTGTGCAAAGGAGAATCGCAGCATGAGCCTGTATCAAGGGGCTTCCTTGGCCTTGATGCACTCTTGCACAGTATGGGGCTCCAAGAGATGAGTATCTCTTCCAAATGAAGCAGTAGTGCAATTCGCACAACACTCAGGAGAGCACATACTGACAAGATTTTCAAAGCCCTCGTGTAAACAGGTGGGGGGTAGGGAGAGAAAAGAGGAAAGACCTACCAGCACTAGACATAAAAAGAGATACTGTTCAAAAGACGTTCACTTAAAAGCAGGAAAAAATAATAATAACATGAATAGTTGCTAACTATGGAGCCGTTAACCTATTAACTAGCTTCACAACTAGACCAAAAAAAAAAAAAGTTCAATAGCATTCTGGAAGAGAAGATACTTTGATAATCCACACAAACTTATTTGGTACTTGATATTGTGCCTTGAAACTTAGAACAATCTTAAAACAGCTTCAGTTTCCTTTGCTTTCACTAGTATATTAGTATAAGCAGAAGAATATCAAAACTAAGCATTTCTTGACATTCTCTCTTCAAGCAGTTCACTAGGTCCCCTGACTCCTTGTTCTGATTTCATTTCTGATACTTCTTCCTATCAGAATGCATCACATTTGTTCACCTTACTTACGTTTCAGAAAAATAATAATGCTCAAAATTCCAAGTATTTTAATTATTAATAGTTTAACAAAACATTAAAACAACACGCACACGGATTTTGATGTTATATTCTTTCAGAGAAGCATATTGTTCATTTCATTTTCATTACTTCATCAGATGAATTTTTCCTTATTATCTGTTCTGCTCTACCATGTTCTACAAGTGTTTTAATCTTCAATGTCTGGTTTTGCTTTAGAGTATAAAACATTCCCCTTTCTTATTTGCACTTCAACCTTTGTTCTGCGAAAGATAGATTATTATGGGTATCTGGTCTTAGGCCTAGATCCAGTTCAGAAACTAAGGGCTATATGCATTTGGACACAAAGTAGCACATTGTACAGGTACATATTTTGCCCAAACTTCTGAGGAATTTTTTTTCCCAACAATCTTAAATTCGCTTCATCCCAAGTATCATTGCTTCTCTCATTATCCTGTTTTCTCCAGTAATTCTGTCCCACATTGGTGATTTCTCACTTCTAATGGCAATGGGAAATCTTGAGCAGGAAGAAGAAAATAAGTTTTCTGTTTTCTCCATCCTACATATCCTTCTGAAAAATGAGTGCTTTCGTCCAACTAATGTCATGAAGAGGCAGGAATCCTGCATTAAGAACACAGAGGAAGCTAATCTTCAACCCACTGGTCCTCATAATTTTCTATTTCACATGATTAGCAGCAATAATTTGTTTTCTGATGGTCAGCTGAAGATTTAATTGACTCTGTAGGAAAAGGAAGAAAAGTAACTGAGGCTTCTGTAGGCTATATTTAAACACTAAAGGAAAAAAAAAAACCCTGCAATTTCTCCTGTGAGATGCCAATGAGTGGTTTAGCTATAGGCTAAAAGGACCACAGACTCTGTTTTCTAGTAGTAAAGAGCTCCTATACCATACATCTTCAAATCACAGTTTCATCAGGAAACCATTAGTCTGAAACTGACTTTTTGAAAAACAAAACTCAAGGTCTGTAGTGAGAATTTAAACAACAACAAATGTGACACTTACATAAAAAGAGGAGGTGCTGTTTGTCTTGTTTGTCAGATGTTTGAAATGTTTGTGTATATATTGTCTATTGTGGTGACCAGGCATCATTTTTCTAGGCAAGGTGTACATTTGTAATCTTGGTCCTCTCTTAACTAGGAAAGGGCTTTCCTGTTTTAAAAAAACTAGAGAATTCATTGGGCTTACTTTGTTTTTTCCCAGTCTTTTAATTAAACTTCTTATAGTTGTATCTGAGGGACGCGGTGGCTCAGTGGCTAAGACACTGAGATTGTCGATCGAAAGGTCGGCAGTTCAGCGGTTCGAATCCCTAGTGCTGCGTAATGGGGTGAGCTCTCGTTACTTGTCCCAGCTTCTGCCAACCTAGCAGTTTGAAAGCACATAAAAAATGCAAGTAGAAAAATAGGGACCATCTTTGGTGGGAAGGTAACAGCGTTCCATGCGCCTTTGTCATTGAGTCATGCCGGCCACATGACCATGGAGACATCTTCGGACAGTGCTACCTCTTCGGCTTTGAAACAGAAATGAGCACCGTCCCCTAGAGTTGGGAATGATTAGCACATATGTGTGAGGGGAACCTTTAACTCTTATAGTTGTATCTGACTAGTTGGCCTTTAAATTTTGATATGAGACTACACTTAAGCACCCCCCCCCCTTCAGTAAAAATTGCAATGACAGTTTTTCATCATTAGTTCTTTGTAGTCTTCCTTTCACAAAATGGGATATAGGACTTTGAACTAGAATTGTGGACTGGGGACTCAGATGGGCTGTTAGCAGCAATGGCTTACAAAACATATTTTCTCATTTCTCCTGCACATAAATAAATATTTTGACTTTTGCTGTACAACTACAAAGAGTGATGTGACTAAACTGCAAGGAATTAAATTGGTGAGGAAGACAAAAATGATTAGATTACTTCTCATTATGCATTGCAAGAAAGTTAGCAGACATATTTATTTATTATTTATTTATTGGTTCGATTTATATGCCGCCCTTCTCCAGAGACTCAGGGCGGCTTACAATGCGTTATATATATAAACTTTTAACACAAGCACGCAATCAAATGTTCAGTGTTGGGAAGGGAAGAATTGGAACACGTTGTACAGCCTGCATGTTGAACAAAGAAAAAAAAATAGCATTGATAACATCCATGCACTATGTTTTAAATAAAGGCCTGGGGAAAAAATGCCTCTTTGGAAGACATATGACTAGGGAAGTATAGTATCATTTTAAAGGGAAAAGGCATCGTTTTAGTAGAAACCACATCTG
Source organism: Arizona elegans (assembly GCA_022577455.1). Lineage (NCBI taxonomy): Eukaryota > Metazoa > Chordata > Lepidosauria > Squamata > Colubridae > Arizona > Arizona elegans. Next base: position 228,090,162 of record JAKOOJ010000001.1, on the reverse strand, counting down.
GTGTTTTTATCTTTCCATCAACATGGCACTTCCTAAGAAATAAACTTATACCATTTCTCTTTCACTTTAAATGTATTTGTTTTGTGTACAAAAGTTAGGACTGCTTAGAGTGTTACATTTAATCAGCGGTGAAGTAGGATCAATATATTACCACTTACACAAAATCAGATAAAATAGAAGACTCTGCACAAACCGATGTGTACTTGCTTTTGTTTTCCTTTATACTGTCACTGTAATGTAAATGTTTGTTGCAATTCTGAGATTCTCGGTTACCCCTTCCCTTATGCTCACTATTCAATCTCCCTGCAAGGAAGTGAAGTTTCCACATTAAGTTCCATTGTTTGAAAAAACAGCAACAAGCAAATGTATACCAATTCAAGGTATTAGAATGATTCTATCATTCAGTAAGCCAGCACTGTCTTAATTCTGATCCAGCAAAAAGTACAGTACAAATAAGAATAGAAAATGATGATGAAGATGGTGATACAAGCTTTATCCATTAATAACTATGTTTTAGAGTACGTCCTAAAAGGAATGCACTATAGACTAATAAAAATTGTCAAGGCATAAAAGTAGACAAATAATTAGGTCTGTTGAATTTTAGCCCTGTTCTATGTTGCCAGTTGCACACATACATACAAAGAGTGTAGGATATTCAAATGTTATTTACCACCAAAGAGTCACAAATGTCAATTTTTAAAATATAACCCTGACTACCAACTGGAGTAGCTGTTTGAGTTATTCTTTCTTTTAAGTAGATGACTTGATTTCCTTTGCTTTTGTCATTATAAGTTGCAATGTGTTCAGATGCGATATCCTCAGATCTTACCTTATCTTAGACTCTGGGTCAGTTGACTAAGTGTATTCAGATGCATTCTAATTCTCTTCTTTTAGTGTAGCTGAAGCTCAGAATGGTCAAAGTCTTTAGTTTTTGAACCTGAAAACTCTGGCAGGTCCCTAAAAGACTCCCATCATTCCTCAGTTGGCATAACTAAATAAGCGCTCTTGAGTTGCTGGAGACTGTGGTTCCTGATATCTGAAAGCATTTGGCTGTAGCCAATGGGTTCACATCATGTTTGCAACAGTGGTAAAATCTAAAATTTGTTACTACTGGTTCTGTGGGCGTGGCTTGGTGGTGGTGGTAATGTGACTGGGTGGGCGTGGCCAATTTTTTTTAACTTTTAAAACCATTTTTTCTACAACCTCTTTGGCAAAGAGGTTGTAAAAAATGCTTTCAAAAGGCTCTGATGATCCCAGCTGAGTAGCCTGATTGGCAGAGACTTTTTTTCTTTTAAATGCCTCTGCTGATCAAGCAACTCAGCTTGGATCGTCAGAGGCATTTAAAAGAAAAAAAGCTGAGTTGCCTGATCATTAGAGGCATTTAAAAGAAAAGAAGTCTCTGCCGATCAAGCAACTCAGCTTGGATCGTCAGAGGCATTTAAAAGAAAAAAAAAGTTTTTTTATTTTAAAAGCCTTTGAGGATCCTAGCTGAGCCGCACGATCACCAGAGGCTTTTTTTTTTTTTTTACTTTTAAAAGCATTTTTTCAGCCGAAGAGGTTGTAGAAAAAACGCTTTTAAAAGTAAAAAAAAAAAAGCCTCTGATGATTGTGCGGCTCAGCTGGGCATGTGGGGGGGCAGGGATTTTTGCTACCGGTTCTCCGAACCACCCGCCTCCATTGCTACCGGATTGGGCGATTCGGTCCGAACCGGGAACATTTCACCCCTGGTTTGCAATATTTTAAGATAGCAATGGAGTGAAAGCAAACAGCAGAATCTTCCCTATCCCTCCCCCATGTTTCGCCCAAAGTACCCTGGTATGAAATCTGTCAGATCAAAAAGTTTTCAAAATCTATTTAGAAAAAGATGAGCTTTGTTTGTATCCAACAGCAGGAATAGTGAAGTCTACCCAATTTTCCCAAGGAGAGGCAGTGAAAGAAAGAATCATGATGTTGGAAGATCACAGTTAGGCTTGGGCCCTAAATCGATGTGTGGATATAATTAAAGCATCTATAACAAATGGCTATCAATTCTCCTATCCATGTACAATAAGTGGAACCTGTGGCCACCTCTCTTAAGGCTAGCTCTACTACTGAGCTGCTCTTAGTATTAGGAAGCTTTTTCTAATGTACTGTCTTTCTGCTACTTATGTCCATTAAGCTGTACTCTGCATTCAAGTACCTTTCAGGTACTTGAAGAGCGCTTCATGTCTGCCCCACCCCCATCCAATTTCTTTTCTTAAACACAATGCATTTTAATGTGTATTTGCTGCCCTTAGTCTCTTAGTGTGGGATTGGGATGCAAAAAGGAAACATTAAACTGATTTAGAAACTATATCAGTAGATTCATTTTTCAAATGTTGGTTCAGGCTTCTCCTCTCTTTTCCAGTTGTGCTATCAGACTGAATAGTATAGTGCTTGTCATTTCTAACAGTTGAATTACAGTTACATCCAGGATGTGGCTGAATGCATGAATAAAAGTAGTGTTACAGACACACACCACTAAGGAAGTATCTAGGAGAGCTCTCATTCCATTTGCTGGAGGGCACGAAGTGATCATGCAGAGTTGATCTTGCTTAAGGGCATAAGCAGGTGTCATGGACAAATTTATGCCCATAGCATAGCAATGAACAAGAAGGAGAGAAGGGACAAGCTACAGCATCCATTCCTTATTCCAAATTGTGGGACACGTTAGGCCAGAGAAATAATTATATTTTCTATTAGTAAATAACCTCTACATTTCAGCTCTGTTTTGTGCTGTTAGAATAGAATATAATTTAAAACAAGGCACTGCAAGTTTCTTTGGAGGCAAAAGAAAGTATACAAAAGTAAGACTCAGGGCTAGTAATCATGAATTTACGTTGAGGTGTACTGAAAGAAAAAAAACTCAGGAGAAAGCATAAATATGAATTGTTTATTTGTCAGCATGCAAAGATGTCTACATGTGGATTATTATGTAGAGGAAGATAAGTAATATTTCAACTTTGCTGACATTTAAAGAATTCTGGGTTAAACTAGATATAAAATTAATCCATACATTTAATTTGCTTGTTTTTTTTAAAAAAAAACATAATAACATCTAGAAGGCAGGGTGGAAGAAGCAGGGTTGAACATTTCTGCAAATAAAGCAGATTAGGCAGGGTAATTTAACTCTTAGATTCCCTGCTGATGCATCAGAAAAAAAATATTCTTCAAAACTGTTTGCACTGGAAGGAACTCCTCTGGAGATACTAAACAAGAAGTAGAGCAGCTTTTAAATAGTACAAATAGAAGAGTCCTCCACCAGGAAATGTTTAAAATTTTCCTAGTTGGGTCCCAATTCAACCTTCTCTTCTCTATCCAATCTCTATCCTTTCTCCCCCATTTCCCCCCAATTTTCCCTCCACAAGTATCATAGATCAGGGTTGCTCCATGAGCTTTGATCATACTCCGTAAATATTCTAGAATAACATTTTTTTTCAAACTTCCCAGGTTTGTTTATTTATTTATTTACTTATTTATTTATAGAATAGAATAGAATAAAATAACAGAGTTGGAAGGGACCTTAGAGAACTTCTAGTCCAACCCTCTGCCCATATATATTTATAATATTTATTAACCACCCATTTTACCATAAGATAACTTTGGGTGGTTTATAGTCATAAAATATATCTACTTTAATCATAAACAAATTAAAACCAAGTATTAAAATCTAAAAACACATGGGGAGAGCTGGGATGGAATGTGGGGAGATGGGATCTGCTGTCAGAGCCAGGTTTTAGGCCATTAAGAAAGGATAATTTACCAGGTGCTGCTACCAATTGCATCACATAGCAATCTTGTGATGAACTGTTTATTTCAGTTGCTGATCAGGAAGTGAAGATGTTGCATAAATTTGAGGATCAGACTCAATAAATGATCAGGAACAAAGTATTCAAAACAAAGTACTATTTATTTACAGTAGGCATTCTATATTCTCTGAATGATTGCAGATAGAAGCGAGTAGGAGGTGCGTACATCCCCTTTTTATAACAATGAGGCGGAGTTATAGGTAGGAGTGGTTACATATGAATACATTAAGAAAGGAAGGGTGGATTAACCCCTGATGTTCTATGAACATATATTATCTCCATTTGAGAATAAGGCATTTACTCGTGACAAATCCCCCTCTAAATGCCGATTCGACATACAAGAGTAATTACACTCAGATTCAGAACAATATAAAACTTGTAGTTTTGAAGTTAAATATTTGTGTTGTTTTGATTGCAAAGGCTTAGTCAGTATGTCAGCTATTTGTTCTGAGGTTTCGCAATGAATAGCTTTAATGAATCCATCTTGAGATAATTGTCTTACATGTTTGAATTTAATATCTATATGTCTAGATCTTTGACCAATAGCATCAGACCTAGATATCTCTATAGCAGCTTTGTTATCTTCATGTATAATAAAAGGTAATGAAGGGCTCTTCCAGACATCTGATAACAAATCATTAAACCATACAAGATTATTAGAGGCTTTAGACAAACAAACATATTCTGCCTCAGTAGTTGATGTGGCTACTAGATCTTGTTTCCCAGTATACCAGTAGACTGGACAATTGTTAAGAAAAAATACATAGCCTGAAGTGCTTTTTCTGCACTTAGTGTCACCTGCCCAATCTGCATCAGCGTAACAAGTGAGAATGGGTTCATTAACATTATTGGGTTCCAACAGTAGACAGAAGTCTAAGCTGTGCTTCAAATATCTTAGTATTCGTTTAATGGCTTCCCAATGATACATTAAGGGTTTACTAACGTATCTAGATAATAAAATAAGGGGTAGAGCAATATCAGGTCTAGTCCAATTAGGTATATACAAAAGGGAACCAATAACTGTTCTGTAAAGTGTATTATCTTTAAATTCAGGGGATGACTCATTCATGTTTCTTAAAAAATCAGCTTGCATTGGAGTATCACAAGGCTTTGCATCATTTAAATTACATTTATTCAGGAGTTCTATAATTTTATCTTTTTGAGATAATTTAAATCCCTTTTTTGTCTTCCTGATTTGAACTCCAATATATTTATTTACTTTTCCTAGTGATTTCAAAGAAAAATGTTCATTCAGTTTCATTACAAATGTATCTCTTTTCTCTTTATGTTTACCAATATATAAAATGTCATCCACATAAATTAACACAAATTCTAGTGAATCACCATCCTTTCCGACAAAGAAACAATTGTCTGCAGTTGTAGCATTGAAATTCATAGTTTTGAGTACATTGACCAAACATTCATACCAACGTTTGCCGGATTGTTTTAGTCCGTACAAATTTTTGTTCAATAACCAAGTTTCATTCCTATTTGTATATTGACTATGAGGGGCTCTTACATATATCTCTTTATCAAGCTTTGCGTGTAAGTATGCAGTTTGTATGTCATATTGAAAGACATCAAGATTAAGTGCGGAGGCTATAACTAAAGCTGTCTTAACACTTTCAGTCCTTACAGTGGGAGAATATGTATCTGTATAATCCTCAGGATACTTTTGAGCATAACCCTGTGCAACTAATCTAGCTTTATATAATGTGTTGCCTTCTTCCAGATTTTTAATTTTGAATATCCACCTGGTGCCTATAATTGTTTTGTCCTTTGGTGCAGGTGTTGGTGTGAATACATTTAATTCTCATAAACTGTCCATTTCTTTGGCCATAGCTAATTCCCATTTTTTTCTTTCTTCAATGGGAAGTTTTAATACTTCCTCGTATGTGTTGGGTGTTGATGCTTCATTATTTATATACATTACGTAGTCCTTATATTTGCTTGGTACTTGATTTCTGTTACTCCTAATTGTTTTTTCTGGTTTACTATTGTTATTGTGTAAATATCTTGCTTCCTTTTTAGTTAATGAATCTGTTTTTATTCTGGGGTGATTATGCTCTTCCTTTTCTGTCCTATCTTGGTTTTTAATGTCTGTCTTTGTGATGGGAAATATTTCATTAAGATGTATCTTAGACCAATTGGCCTGTTCATGAAATACAGCTGTTCTAGAAACTATGAATTTGTTATTATTATCAATAAATCTGTATCCTTTTGTACCTGTTTCATATCCCATGAATCTAAGTCTTCTGGATACGTTATCTCCTTTACGTCTCAACTGTTTTGGTATGTGTACATCCGCTGTAACTCCAAATATGTGCATGTGGGTTATTTTAGGTTTTTTATCGTACATTAATTCATATGGTGTTTTGTTTATGACACTAGACCAGGTTCTGTTTAGAGTATAATTGGAATATAATAAGGCTTCTGACCAGAATTGTTTTCCTAAGCCAGCATCTTCTAATGTACATCTAATCATGGTTTGTAGTGTCGAGTTTTTTCGTTATGCCACTCCATTTTGGAATGCAGAAAATGGGCTAGATGTAAAGTGTAACATTCCTTTGTCTTTTAGCCATTGGGAGAATTCTTTTGACATGAATTCAGATCCTCTGTCTGTCATGATTTGTTTTATTTTAATATTGTGTTGTGTTTCTACACATTTGTAAAATTCTTTAAATCTTTGAAATGTTTCATCTTTGTGTTTTAAAGTATAGACAAATCCATAACGACTATAGTCGTCTACAATAGTAAGAAAATACCGTTTTCTATATGTGATTGATGGGGTTAATGGGCCAACTAGGTCCATATGTACCAGGTCAAAAGAGTGATTAGATGATCTTGTTGCTTTTTTTGGTCTGGGGTTAGTTCTGAGTTTTGAGGATTTACATACTGAACATTCCAAATAATTTTTACAATTTTTTATTTTAACACCTTCAGCATGTTCAATCATTTTCTGTATTATAGGAAAGCTAGCATGTCCTAATTTTCTATGTAATATATGTGCACATTCATCATGAATTGGTTTTCCAATTGTTGGTTTTTTGTTATTGAGTGTATCACCAATAGATGTATTTTCGTGATTATGATCTGTTTCATGTTTCTCATTGTCACTATTACTGATGTTTTCATTCTCTATGTTAATGTCATTTTCCATATTTGAATCAATGTTGTGTAGCCATTTTTCTTCTGTAATTAAATATGGTAGGCCTCCTTTGATAATCACATTACCTAAATTTGTTTTGTTTTTCTCTAGAGTTGCTTTTCCCTTTGAGAACACTATATTTATGTCAGAGTCCCTGCTTAGCTTTATTACACTAAGTATGTTATGAGGTATTTCGGGTATTAATAATACCCCCTCTATTTTCCCTAGACCGGGTAAATTTACACTTCCTTTCCCAATAACTTGGACTTCTTCTTGATTGGCTACCTTGATTACAAATTTATCTTGTATGAAGGAAGATAGTATTTTCTTGTCATGTGTTGTGTGATTAGTTGCCCCAGAATCAATGAGCCAAGCATTATCTTTTGAATTTTGTTTGTTGGTTATGGTATGTTTATCTAATCCGTTTAATGATCCAGACTTCCTATCTCTTGAGTTATCTCTGCCCCCTCTATGTTCTCTAAAATTTGGTGAGTGTCTATACCTGTATCTATCAATAGATGATTGTCTGTTGTGATATCTGTTTCTATAGTCTTGTTTTTGTCTTTCTCTAAGAAACTTAGGACAATCTCTTCTACAATGTTCTTTGGATCCACAATTATAACATTCAATTGATTCTCTATGTTTTTCTTGAAATACTACTCTCTTAGTCTGTCTATGTTCCATGTATGTACTTCTGCGGCTTCTTCTTAAATTATCCTCAGCTATTAGTCTATTCGATAAGTTCTCTATGGATAGGTATCCCAAATTAATTGTGTCTAAATGTGATATGTAGTTATCCCATGATGAGTCTAATGAGTTAATGATAACACTTTTCATTGTTTGGTCTGATATTATTTCTCCCCTTAAATGAAGTTCTGCTCTGATTTTGTTTAGTGATATTAAATGTTCACTTACAGTAGTCCCAGGTTTTATCCTGGCTGAGAAGAAATCTTTAGACATTCTCGTTGTAGTTGCTACACTTTCACTATGAAACAATTTAAACATGCAATGAATTATTTCTGAGACAGTCAGATTATGCTTAATACTATAATACATAGCAGGAGATATGCTAGATATTAATAAGTAGAATGCTCTGTGATGCAGGCAGTCCAATTTTAGAGTCCAAGGTTTTTTGGGAGGGTTAGTTATAAAAAATAATAAATTCTCTTTTAGGAAAACAACCTGAAGTTGTTGACACCATTCCTGTAAATTAATACCGTCTATTCTCAATTTTGGGAAATCATTAGGCAAGTTCCCAATATTATTCATTGCATTACTTACAACTGGAGGCTGTCCATGATCTTGTAAATGTTGAAAGTTGCAGAATGGTGTAGGAATGCTTGCAATCAGTCTGAATGGTTCTCTCTGTTCTTCATGGCCTCTGTAGTTGTCTGCACGTGTTTGCGCATGCGCATTGTTCATTTCGTCCCTGAAGCTGTCGGGAGAGGTTCTCGCCGCTGTGGCTCTTTCGTAGCGCTCTTCCTCTGATGACTCGGTCTCCGGTTCGACTTTGGGTGTCCAGGCGATGATTGGCGCTTGCTTCCTTTCACCGAAGTTGTCCTGGTTGAGGTCTCTGGCACTTGGAATCATCTGCGGCGTTGGCGAGTATTTGCAAGGTTCTCTGGGTTCAGGAGTTGGCGTTCTTGCCGTCCGGGTAGAAGCGGGTGGATTCTGAGACGTTTGCTTGCTTGCTTGCCTTTTCTTTATTTTTTTATCGGCAGCTTTCGTTGATTTATTTGTTATTTTCAGATTTGGGCCAAAGGTTGCAAAAAGCGTTTTCATGGCTGATTCTATTTGCAGCTCGATTGGAGTTTCTTCGATGTCTGTATCAGATTCTTCTGAAGAGTAGAATTTTTCTTTTTTACTTTTTCACACTGTGCAGGGCTTTTCGCACTAGGCATTTTGAATTCTGTTTTCTGATTGGCTCTGCTTCGCTCATCTTAGTGGTTTGTTGAAACCAAGATGGCTGCCATTCAAAATTTTGCGCGGGACCGTTAGTCTTTCTCTTTGTTATATTTTCATCTACAAGCAATTCGCTCACCATTTTGAGATCTTTAGATTCAGTTGCTACGATGTGATTTTCTCTCGCTGCTCCGCTGACTTTTATGATGTCTTGGAGGTTCGCGATGAGGTTTTTGTCGTCTTTTTGGCTTTTCAGCAGTCTCAGTATCTCTGATCTGAGATCGTTGTTTTCTATCTCATTCTCTTCTTGATCATCAGATTCATCGATTACCTCTTCTTTGTCTGTAGTGCAGTCTTCAGATTCTTTTGTTATTATAGTTGTAAATTCATCGATCATTTCTTGATCTGTTTCCATTTCTTTATTATGTGCCCTGGTGTTGGGTCTTTCTCTTTTGTTTCTGGAGTTTTCTTTCTTAGGCATGTCTATTTTTATTGAGTCAGTTAACCATCCTCTGCTACCAGCTTGTTGCATAAATTTGAGGATCAGACTCAATAAATGATCAGGAACAAAGTATTCAAAACAAAGTATTATTTATTTACAGTAGGCATTCTATATTCTCTGAATGATTGCAGATAGAAGCGAGTAGGAGGTGCGTACATCCCCTTTTTATAACAATGAGGCGGAGTTATAGGTAGGAGTGGTTACATATGAATACATTAAGAAAGGAAGGGTGGATTAACCCCTGATGTTCTATGAACATATATTATCTCCATTTGAGAATAAGGCATTTACTCGTGACGGAAGATGCACAGAAAGAAAAGTTTGCAATGGAATGATGAAATGTTCCTGATGAAAGATATCCTTGTCAATATATTGATGGGAAATCTTAGTAAATGGGACTTCTAGCTTCAAATAACTACGAGTATTCAACATGAATTTTACTGCTATAAAGTATAGCATGAAACCAGAATAATAACTATTAATTTGATATCGTAGACATTTCATTTAAGTAAATGATCAAGAGTCAGATTGGTGCAGTGGTTAGGGCATCAGTCACTCTAGAAACCAGGAGACTATGAGTTCTGTTTCTGCCTTAGGCACAAAGCCAGCTGAATGACCTTGGGAAAATCATGCTCTCCCAACTCTAGGAAGGAGGCAATGGAAAACCACTTTTGAAAAACCTTGCCAAGAAAACAGCAGAGCCTTGTCCAGGCAGTCTCCAAGAATCGGACAGAATTGAATGGAAGAAAAACAGAGATGACTCCCCAGTTCATGCTTTTAAGAATATTCATTGGTTGTTCGCCTCTGCATTAAGTCATTAAGATTGCACTTTAACTGCTCACTGACTAGAATCATTCATCACATAAATTATGTTCATTTAGCCACTGTTTGTTGCATAACCTACAATTGACCTGATTTATATATGATAGGAAGCCACAAACTTTGCTTTAAAAAATCACAAAAGCTTGGCATTCGTGTTCTATTAAATCAAAAGGAAACAAACACAAAGACAAATTTGTGAACTCAGCCAAGCACATTCATAACTGTTAAGTTTTACTTGTAGAACTAAGGGCCAAACATATTTTAATGTCAGCAGCAGAGTGCCAGAATGCGATTACAAAATTGGTGGTGATGCTTACAGTTTGTGTGAGAAACGGGTATGTGGAAATCGCAGTGCTTCCTATCCTCAAAAAAGTTCAAAAGTTATTCCTTAGTGTTTACTGGGGATGGGGTAGAGTTTCAAGGGGAACATATAATGAAATGGAAATTATTTATCTTACGCATGTGTGATATCAATATACAAGTAAAAAAGAGCAGCGTTTTCATTGTTTTGGTATCTTGCTTAGAAATAGATGCCCATCCCTGTTGGTTAAAATACACAGAGACATATGTAAAAAGTACTTGGGATAATTGTATAGGCTGGGAAGGTAGAAACAAGAATGACTACAAACTAATGTACAAACCTTAAAAAAAGGTGGGGGAATCTGAGTGAGGTTCATAAGGATAAAGTCATTTGTTTTTCTTTATAATTTTGCTTTAAAAAGAAAATTCAAGAACAAAACTGAGAAATTAAATAATTTAACTAAAGGCCAGGTTTCTGAAATAAAGAACGTATGGTCATTGTAAGAATGACATAACTTTCTTCATCTTTTCTCATTCTTCCAATGTCCATCATCCTGTTCATCTACTTTATGAACATTTCAAGCAATCTGAAAGACTGTGATACTGTTATGTTTGCTTTGGATAAAACCTTTGCCATGTCTAGGTCTTCCTTTCTTTTGTCATTGGTGCCTGAATGCTGTTAATTGTAGTAAGGAAGCAGAACTACTGACATGGTATTGCTTTCCTTTTAATTAGTGTAATTTTGAGTACATGGCTGATTTATTTGTCATATTTTGTACATAAATATCCCATCTGCCCTGTTTGGAAGAGATTTGTTTTAAATATACTTGATGGCAACATTTGCAAGAACAAAGGTTTAGACTGCAGTTTTGCAATAAAATTAATATGTTTCAATTGACTAAGTAAACTACTAATAATTTAGATAAAAGAAAGTAATATAACAATTACTGGATTCTACATAGATTCTTTCCTGCTCTATAACTTCTTCAATGAAAGAAAGCTCCTGTTTCCACATGCAGTATAGAAAACTGCAACAGATTTATATCTGCCTCAAATTGGTTAAAGAGCAATCCTTTTTATAAAATCCTAAAGTATATATGTCTTTAGATGTGTGATCTCCTTGATTTTAATAAAATCCACCATAATTTCTAGAAATAGAGCTATGAAGTAGAAAATCTCTCAATGCTTTCTTCAATAAGGCCTTTATCAAAAGGGAGCAACCTTGCGACCATTTTGGGTACGTGTGAGTCACAAGATGACTGCCATGAAGAGGCTTGCACATTCACATGGTGGCTGCCATGATGGGTACGGGCAGTCATAACACACTCATTTACAAAAATATAAACTGGTGAGGTTTTCTTGAATCACACTTTTAGGTTCCCAAGTTCTTTCTATCACCTTGGTATACCTTATTTATTTGTTTTTTATCTGTCAGATAGGTAGGTTTGAAACCAAGGGCTAAAATGCTTACTTTTTTAGAATACCTTTTCATAGCCTACGATGATATAAAGTGAAGTTTACAGTGCAGCCTGGAATATTGAAGTGGTTCGGGAATAACGAGAGGCACAAGCAAGCAAGTGACAACAGCTCTTTAATATACAGTGAGACTTCAGCGAAAACTCAGGGGCTGCAGCCCTCCTTATATACAATCCTGGAGGGACTGTCAGCCAATCAGAAACTTAGGCAGGTTTGAAACTCCCGCTGAAAAGTATCAATACATAACACCCCTCCCTTCCCAGAAGGCACTAACATTCAAAAATTTACATAAGTACACACAAAATCTCACAGGTGCCCTGGCCGAGTTCTCGTTCTAGTTGACCTGCGCAGTTTAGTGTTTGGTGGGGCGTCGAGCTGGTTGGAGGGACTTTCTGTCTCTCCCGGCTCCGCCAATGGAACCTCCTGGATTTTGTCCAGGGTGTGGTTATCCCCGGTTGGGAGTGGCAACTCGCTGGGGCAGCGCTGGAACCAGGGCTTGTCAGCTAAGTATTCTCTCGAACCCGGACTTGAGTTAGCTGTTTTGGGAAAGTTGTTGTAGTTAGGTTCGGAGATGTCTAAATTGATGTTTGCTTCGCCAACTATTCTTTTTCTAAGTTGGTCTATGTGGCGCTTCCAGAGTCTGTCTGCCCCTACGTCTACCGTGTATGATTTCGGGCCTGTTATGCCCACTATGGTTCCTGCAACCCATAGAGCTCCGCTAGCATAATTGCGAGCGAACACCGGGGACCCAACCTGAAACTGTCTTAGTCCGGTGGTCTCTCCCTTGAAATTTTCATGCGAATAGTTAGGGTGAAGCCTGTCTAACACGCACCGAAGCTTCCTGCCCATGAGGAGCTCGGCTGGGCTTCTCCCTGTGGCCGTGCATGGTATGGCATGCTGGACAGCTAAGAATTGGTCTATCCTGGCCTGCCAGTCCCCGTTATCTAGCCTGGACAATGCTTCTTTGGCCGTTCTTACAAAACGTTCGGCCAATCCATTAGAAGCTGGGTGGAAAGGGGCCGATAGGGCATGGCGGATGCCCAGTCCGGCCAGGTAGCCCTCAAACAGGGTTGCTGTGAATTGAGGGCTGTTGTCAGATACCAGAGTATCCGGTAGGCCATGAGTGGCAAATAACTTCCTCAGGATTTTGATGACTGCTTCGGTTGTGGTTGAAGGCATTAGAATTATTTCGAGCCATTTCGAAAAGGCATCGACTACAATTAAAAATGTTTGCCCGTGAAAGGGGCTGGCAAAATCAATGTGGATCCTCCCCCATGGCCCTTTTGGTTTCTCCCACTCTCGGATGGGCGCTACTGGGGGATCGGGGCGAGACTCCTGGCAGGGTCTGCACTTCCCCACCCACTCGGAGATGACTTGATCCATGTTGGGCCACCAAACATAACTGCGGGCTAAGCTTTTCATTCTGACAATGCCTGGGTGCCCTTCGTGCAGTAATTCCAAAACCCTCGTTCTCAGTTTCGTTGGTACTACCACCCTGTCACCCCACAACAAGCAACCCCCTTGCATAAACAATTCATTACATTTGTTAACATAACCTTGGTACTTCCCACCGTCCACTTTGACTGGCCACCCCTTGAGGACCCAACCCATTACAGTACGAATAACAGGGTCTCTAGCAGAGGCTTTCGCCACCTCGCAAGAGGAGATAGGTCCCAAAGTCATAGTGTCCAGTAGAAGAACGGGGGCTTCCGGTGTGGGGTTGGCAAGTAGGTCAGGTAGGGGGCAGCGGCTGAGGGTGTCCGCATGGCCCAAAGTCCGTCCGGGTTGATGGACAAGTTGGTACGAGTAGGCCGACAGGAAAATGGCCCACCTGGTCAAACGTGGGGACAGAGCAGCGGGGGTGGGTTTATCACCGGCCAAAAGTCCCAGCAAGGGCCAGTGGTCAGTCACAAGTTCGAATTGACGGCCATAGAGGTATTCGTGGAACTTTTTAACCCCCACAATTGCAGCCAGAGCCTCTCTGTCCAACTGACTATAGTTCCGCTCTGCGCTTGTCAGGGTGCGAAAGTAAAACTCAATGGGTGCCTCTAGGCCGTTCGGCAGTCTATGGCCTAGGATGGCACCAACTCCTACGGGGGAGGTGTCACAAACCAATACAAGCGGTAGCGCTGAGTTGTATTGGATTAGGAAACTGTCTTCAGATAGAAGTCTCTTTACCGCCTCAAAAGCGGCTGTTTGTGGTTTCCTCCACACCCATGGTACATTCTTCCCCAATAGTTTGTGTAGGGGATCTGCAACGGTAGCCTTGTCCTTCAGGAACATTGAATAAAAATTGAGCAGTCGAAGGAAGGCTTGGAGCTCCGCTTTGGTTTTGGGGGCTGGTGCGCTCTTAATAGCTCTCACCTTGCTTTCGGTAGGGTGGATGCCTGTGCCATCCACCCTGTACCCCAGAAACTCCACAGAGGGAACAGCGATCATGCACTTATTTTTCTTTAATTTAAGTCCCGCTTCTCTAAATCGGGAAAGGACGTTCCTTACTCGGTCCCCTAGCTGACGTTCGTCCTGAGCGCTGACTAGAACGTTGTCGAAATAAGGCACCACCCCCGGGAGCCCTTGCAAAAGGCGCTCCATGATGCTTTGAAATAGGCCGGGTGCGACGCTCACCCCAAACTGGAGCCTGGTGCATTTGAATGCACCCCTATGAGTTACAATTGTTTGCGCCTCTGCCGTGGCGTCGTCGACTGGTAATTGTTGATAGGCCTGAGCTAGGTCTAATTTGGCAAAAAAATTTCCAGGCCCCAGGGAGTGTAGTAGATGATGCACGATCGGCACCGGATAGGCACTCGGCTGCAAAGCCTTGTTGATCGTGCACTTGTAGTCGGCGCAAATCCTGATTGAGCCATCAGACTTTACTGGGGTCACTATGGGGTTCTCCCATTTCACCTGGTTGACGGGGACTAACACCCCTTGTTTAATTAATTTGTCCAGTTCCGCATCGATCTTTGGTTTTAATGCGAAAGGCACCCGTCTGGCTTTAAGTCTTATTTGGGCTACGTTGGGGTCTAAGTTTAGGGAGATAGGGGTCCCCACATACTTGCCCAATGTGTCCCCAAAGACGTCCTGGAACTCGTTCAGGAGGCTGTCCTTCAGTGATGGCTCGGACATTCAGTGGACGCCGGTGAAGCCCATGCGAAGGGCTCGGAACCACCCCATGCCTAGAAGGCTAGGCAGCTGCTTTGTGACGATGGTCAGCGGCAGGTCTTTTTCGTAGTCTCTGTAGGTGACTTGGAACATGCCCATGCCTTCGAGGGGGACCCGGTTTCCCTGGTAGTCTAGGATGCGCAGTCGTTGCTTGGATAGCTGGTCCTTTCGGAACGACGGCAGAATGGTCTTTAGGGTCGCCCATGACATTATGGAGAGAGCTGATCCGGTGTCGATCTCCATCGAGCATGGCTTGCCGTTGATTTCGACCACCGTGCTGACTTTGTTCTCGATCGCCGTGCTGGCCTGGTCTATGTGTATGCTGCGGCCATCTCACGGTTCAAATTTGTGCTGTTTCTTCGCGCCGCCTTCTCTCATTGGATGCTTCTGGCACGTCGATTCTGGTTGGCTGCGGCGCTCACGTGGTTGGTGTTTTCTGGGCAGAATGGCTCTACTTTTTTCTCGCAACGCCTGCAAATAGCCTCTCTGTATTTGCAGGACAGTCTATCATGGTGCCTGCCGCAGCTGGGGCAGTTTCGCCGGGGGCTGCCTGCGTCTTTTCTCTGGTGCTCCGTTTGGAAGATGTCCTCATCTGACTTGGACTCCGAGCTGGATCCGGCGTCTTCCCTGTGCACTGGTACAGACTTGGGACTGTCTTTGCTGGTCAGCGGACGCTGCAGCGTTTCTGCGGCTTTTGTGGAAGCTTCATGAGCCCTGGCCTCGTCTAGGGCTCCAGCAAGTGTTAAATCAGGCTTGGCAAGCAGGCGCCGTTGTAGCCTAATGTCCCAAACACCACAGATTAGTTGCTCAAGCAACGCATCGTCCAAGTCCCTATAGTCGCAATGAGTTGCGGCTTTTCGCAGGCTCACCATGTAAGCACTGACCGGTTCTCCCTCTTGCTGTACGCGCTGTCTGAGTTGGTATCTCTGCACGAACTTGGAGGGTACGGGAGCGTAGTGAGCCCGGAGAGTTGCCATCAGGGTGTCCCAGGAAACGGTCTGGACCGGCGTTGGCTCACAAAGTGACTCCGCCATCTCGAACATGTCCGGTCCGCAGTGGCTTAGGAAGAAGGCTCTCTTCCGATTAGCGGAGAGTCCCTGCATGTCGCTGGCTTCGAGCGAGCACTCAAACCTCATTAGGTACGAGACCCATTTTTCGCGGGTCGGATCAAAAGGCTTGGGCGGAACGTAGGCAGACATGTTCGGTATGCCTCCTGTAGTTCGCCTTGTCGCCTAGCTGAAGCTCGTGGTCTCACTGGTTCGCTTCTTGTGGCCTCAATCCCATCTTCGTCGCCAATGAAGTGGTTTGGGAATAACGAGAGGCACAAGCAAGCAAGTGACAACAGGTCTTTAATATACAGTGAGACTTCAGCGAAAACTCAGGGGCTGCAGCCCTCCTTATATACAATCCTGGAGGGACTGTCAGCCAATCAGAAACTTAGGCAGGTTTGAAACTCCCGCTGAAAAGTATCAATACATAACAAATATGATCATGATTTATCACTTATATGTATGCTGAGATAAATTCCTTCTGTATCCATTCACACTTGGCCAACAGAGAATTCTATTCTATTCTATTCTATTCTATTCTATTCTATTCTATTCTATTCTATTCTATTCTATTCTATTCTATTCTATTCTATTCTATTCTATTCTATTCTATTCTATTCCATTCCATTCCATTCCATTCCATTCCATTCTAAATATTTCTCTCTAGGGTCTCCCTTCCCAAATACACAAATAAACACATTCATATAATAAAAGATTAGTGGAAATAAACAGGAGATAGTTCGGGGCACATTTTGCACCTTACTAGCTTACATCTGCCTAAAATTGACTTATGATAAGATACACCCTTTTAGCCTCACCCTTCTCTCCATTCCATATTAATTATTGTAAACATCTGTTGGGTTGTTGTAAAGATTATCATAAAATAGTGTGTTTTGAATAGTCAAGAACACTGTGTAAATCCTAAATTCAATTATTTGCCATAGTCATATACTGGCTATGAACGAAGAAATGTTTTAAGGGCTTTAAAATGTCTCCCCCCTTTTACATGGCTAGATGTAAAATGTCATGCTCTGACTTGTCTGCAATGCCTTGTTGCTCCATTGTGAAACCACTATATTTTGAGGTAAAAAACAGATGGCATCAGCCTTTACTAACTTCCCTCCCATTATAAGTTTGACCTCCAGGTGAATTTTCCTTTCTGTGCTTTAAAAGACAGACTTTTCTTCTTATGTCCATTTGAGCTGCATCACTTTAGTGCCTTATTGGCTACACCCTGCTGTTCATTTAGCTGCTTCACAAACAAAGAAACACCTCTTCCCTTGAGACAACAGTTGCCCTCTTCTCTAAGATTTCTAAGATTTTTCCTTTCCTCTAACTTTGAAGTACCACAAGGGCTAAGAGCTTTGCCGAAGATGTTAAAAAGCACCTGGATCAAAACCAGCAGAATTTGTTTTTAATTACTATTTTCTTTTCTCCAGTTAGCTTTTTTTCCAATCTACCTGAGAAATGTTTTAAAAAAGATTTTGAGCTTCAGATCCTTTTCATCTCCCTGATAAATGTTATTACATCCTGAATGTAACATACGATGCATACATCTGCTCAGAGTTGCCTCGAATTGTGAGATGGATGGCATATAAATATAACAAAGAAACAAATAAAATTTGTGGATAAACCATTACCTTTTTTTTTTTAAAAAAATCTCAGCCTAGATGTAGATAGCATACTATTCTGTGGAAAATGACTTGAAGGGGCATTCCCTCTGCTATGCAGTAGCAAAACTACAGAGAATGGCCTAGCAGAGAAATATAGAGCAGAAAGCAAACAGGGAATCAGTGCCTAAGCCACAAATACAAGTAAAGACTTTTGAAAGTAGAAAAGGAAAAAAAAAGTCATCTAGGAGTCAACAGTGACTTGAAGGTGTGTGTGTGTGTGTGTGTGTATACAAAAGCTTCCTTCCTTCCTTCCTTCCTTCCTTCCTTCCTTCCTTCCTTCCTTCCTTCCTTCCTTCCTTCCTTCTTCCGTCCCCTTTTCCAGCAAATGTCAATGGTTACTCCCTTCAAAAACGGTTGCTTACCTCTAATGGAAATACATACACCTGGCACCTGCAGATAGATTTTAGGAATATAAACTGGAACATGCACAGCTTGAATATTGTTCACATTCCCCATATTTTGTTCTGCTTCTTACCATCTTGACATCTTCTAAGTAGGTCAAAAGCTGAGGCGATTTTGTAAAACTTTTGATGGCCTAATAAAGGTGCACATTCAGATCACTCTGAATTTCAGATGACTCCATCCCCCTGTGGGGAAGATTAAACATAATAAAATATTAATATTACTTACCTCCATTATTATGTGACAAGTTTCACTCAACAATCAGGACATGGAACAATCACCAATGAAAACACCTGATAAATCTTTATTGAGGGAAGCTAAGAAGCCAAAATGAAATAATTCTGGTGACTGCTGTGTTTCAAAGGCATGTTCTGAATATGGAAACACTATTTGAATTTTTTGCATTTCTTTTCTGCCATATATAATGGCATGTCTGTCTCCCTCTTTTGTTCAGGAGGGCTAGTTTCCATCTGTCCCTCTTTTTCAGTGGTTGATTTGTTTTTCACAGACTCTGGGGAACTAACTCTTGCACTATATTTTCTAAAACAACCGTCTCACTTAAATTATTTAAGAAAAAAACTGTTCTCCCTTATGACTAAGCATTTCTATGGATTTTAGGTATCTTTTCATCATAGCCAATATAGCTACAATTGCTTTTGACAAAGCTCACAATTCTAACAGTTGTCCTATATGGGCTACTATATAGAATCATATTCAGTCATTCTGAAGGAAAAAAAAGCAGATTTCCAAGGCATCAGGGTTATGCCTTATAATTATGATGATGATTCTTCTTTATTTGAGGAAAAATGCATGCTTTTCAGATGAGAGGAAATGTAGGACAGGATGATTTTGTTTAGAATTACAATGCAACTCATTCACAGCATTAGATTGAAATTAGTATCTCCCTGTCTACTGGGAGAGAATAACACAAGAAACAAAACAGATACTTGTCACATATTTTTGGTTCTTTTTAACCAAACAAGTTAAATAAAAGGTTTATTAAAAATCTGTTATTGAATATTGAAAAAAAATCTTCCTCAAGGTCTGCTCTTTGTGATTTCCTCAACACACCTATATTGTGCTTTCTTCTAAGATTATTTTTTTCAACATCCCACTCTACTTGACAGTTCTTGGATTTCTTGTTGCTTCAAATCCAAGTTTCGGCCCAGTTGTCGGTTGCTCCCGATTCACACCAGTTTTATAGAACCCACCGACCCCCACCGACTCCGACATCATCAAAACGCTTCTGCGCATGCGCAGAAGAGCGTGCAGTCCTGTTGCACACTGGTAGTAAAGGTAAGTAGAACCCACCCTGGTCTAACCTTATTTAACCTTGGTAGCACAGTGATTAGAATGTAGTATTGTAAGCTAATTCTGCTGACTGCCGGCTGCCAGTAGTTTGGCAGTTTGATTCCCACCGGCTCAAGGTTGATTCAGGCTTCCATCCTTCCGAGGTTGGTAAAATGAGGACCCAGATTGTTGGGGTCAATATGCTGACTCTGTAAAATGCTTAGAGAGAGGGCTGTAAAGTATATATATGAAGTGCTATTGCTATTTAGTTTTTTTTTTTTTAATTTTTGAGATCAGCCATACCTATAGTTAATCTTGTCCTGCTTATTACATTCTCCCCAATTTGCATCATTTTAGATGTACTGTGCTAAAACTTTGGAAGGAGAATACTTTTTGCTCAGATGTAGATGATTTCACACCTAAGACAGAATTCTAATGAGCCCACAGGGATGCTTCCCCCAGAAGACCAGCAATCAACTTAGTGATGAATAGAGACTAAGGAAGATTGCCTTGATGGAGATATGCAAGCTCCATTATCAAAGGGGAAATATATCTTAAATCTACAACCAACAGAAAAATATGTGGATGAGGCTCAGGCAGAGACCTCCTTAATTCACTGACGTATAAGAAGCGGGGTGTAGTTACAACATAACCAGACTTGTAGGATTCTGTTATTATAGCCATTCTCAATAAAATAGTTTTAGCTCCCCTGTGGCACTGATTTCCAGGTCAGCTCTACCTGGTGAGCCTGACATGATGCTACTATATCCAAGTGATTTCAGATGCCAAGGTCCACTGGAGGATGTTGAATGAGCATTTATCATAGTGGCTGACTCAACATTACGGCTTCAATGATTGTTACGGTTTATTCAAGGAGCTATTAGTTTCACCTACCACTTTGTTTTGGGGTCGCTTATTAAGTAGGGGGATTGCATCAATTTATCTCAGTACCTTAAAAAAAAAGTGTACAGCATATGAACAAAAAAGTTCTTCCACGAGTTTAATATCAGCATTCCTTTATTTACTTTGGAAATGGAATTGCAGAATGGGGGTGGGGGAAGGCGTCCTACTCTGCATTTTTCTCCTGCTTGGTGCATCAAAGTTAAAAATCAAATCAATACCATCTCAGTATTAGATGGTGGTGACAGCATGTGGACATCAGTGCTGTAATTAAAAAGCCATTCCACTCAGTTGGTAAAATGTAATTTTAGCTGTAGTCACTAGCTGTTTCCAAGCAATCTATTTACCCCCAAAATATCCTGAGGCTTGGACTGAAGAGTGTGAAATGATTGAATTTTAGTTATGCCCATACATAACAAATTTTAATTATAACTCAAGACTGTAAAAAAAAAAGTTCTAATAATATTACATTGAAGTTCCCCTGCTAACTGGCACCCATGATTGGGAAGGAGGCAGAAAATCTATCCATTATTCTTCTTAGACGTTAGGGTTTTTTTTTCAGCAAAAAAAAAAAAAAAGTCCTCCAACAAAAATGACTTCTACTAGAATATAAGGTTAAAAATAAACTATATTCTTAGTCAGGATTAGTAACAACAATGTTTGATAGGTGAAAAAAACTTTTTACCCATTTTCAAAATATTTATTTTTACTACCAGCATTTTTGCCTTAAAGTTTTCTAGTGTTTCTTTTTGTTCATTTCTGACTACTATTGTGACCTCCAGCATAAATTATTTCCCATCAATATTTAATTGCCCATTTCATGTTTTTCTTATATTAACCAACATGGCTAATATATTCCTAACAGAGCAGTTGTATGTATATTGTGATACTATTTTTAAAGTTCTTGCCAGGTAAAGAAAATTTGTAATAATAGGGGTCTCTGGGTCAAAGGGTTAAGTATTGATCAGAGCAGTCAGGAGCATAATTGAGAAATCTCATCTACAACAAGTATTTCCTTAGTTATAAATAGATGTTTAATGTTCAAATTTGTGGTGAGGACCTGGATTATAAAACTTATGGTGTCTTGGTCAGTTTTCAAGAAAATCTTTTTCTTTCATAGGTTGCCTCCAACTCCTTCCACACTGTCTCTTTCATACAAAATGAAGCCCTGTTTGCATGGTATTCTTAACTGAGTCAGGAGCAGGGGTGTTATTCAGCAGGTTCTGACAGGTTCTGGAGAACCAGTAGCGGAAATTTTAAGTAGTTCAGAGAACCGACAAATACCACCTCTGGCTGGCCCAGAGTGGGGTGGAAATGGAGATTTTGCAATATCCTTCCCCCAGGAGTGGGGAGAGAATGGGGATTTTACAGGTTCCTTTCCCGGAGTGGGGTGGGAATGGAGATTTTGTAGTATCCTTCCCCTGTCACACCCACCAAGCCACGCCGACAGAACCGGTAGTAAAAAAGTTTGAATTCCACCAATGGTTAGGAGTGTGATCCAAAATTCCAAACTGAGAAAATTGATTGAGTCCAGAGGAAGTTACATTTATTCTGTGTTTGAATTTATATTAACTCCATGTCTCCATGTCAATTTATCCAAAGGGTTCACTGTTCCAATATTCATAACCGAGACCTTGCCATCCATGCTATTTTGCTACTTCTAATTCAAATGTGAATTAGAATTCACATTTTGCTCAGCATCAAAGTGCTTTTCTCAGATTTTCAAGTGTTGATAGCTGAAGCTATTACAAATGATATTTATTTTTTCCTAAAGGGAACCAAGAACATAAAGACAACCTCCACTTCAGAGGCTTAACTTTGTATTTTGCTAGGCAAAATTTGCAACTCATGGGATTGCAAGGGAAAACTCATGAAAACCTTACTTCTTCAATGATTACTTCAGCTTCAACCACAACAATACACGAGCAAATAATAGATACAAACTCAAGGTAAACCGCTCCAAATACGATTGCAGAAAATATGACTTCAGTAGCAGAGTGGTCAATGCCTAGAATGCACTACCTGACTGTGTGGTTTCTTCCCCAAACCCCCAAAACTTTAACCTTAGATTGTCTACTGTTGACCTCACCCCATTCCTAAGAGGTCTGTAAGGGGCGTGCATAAGTGCACCAGGATGCCTACCATCCCTGTCCTAATATTCTTTTTTACTTACTCTTTTCATGTATTCAAATTATGTTTATACTTTTACCTGTTATCTTATATATGCTTGACAAATAAATAAATACTTTCCTAATGTTGAATGTAGGCATAATGTTGATTATGCATACAACAATACCAAATGCCGATACTACCATGTTTATCTCCACCCAGGTCCGGAGACTTTCTTAACACATGAAGAAGGTAGGTTGCAAATGATGTGAAGGGCTAGGCTGTTTGTCATCATCAAGAGGGATTCAGTCTCAAAAAAACAAAACAAAACAAAAAACACCTAAAGTTGCTTACTACAGAACGATTCATTCTCTGTATTTCCAGCTTCTCAGCTTATAATGCAGTTGCGCAGATCTGCAATGCATATTAATTTTTTTTCTCGGCACTGAAAAAATAGCTCAGATGCCCATTTGAAGATCAAGATGTGATGCTGTTGATTAAATGACAAATGACACATGACATCAATTCTTATTAGAGATTCTCAAGGCAAGCAGTAGCATAAGGAGATTTGCATGGCCTCTGTGAAATATCCATCCTGCCCATATCTCAAAATGATATAGTAATTGTAAGTCAAGATTTCAGACAAAGTTCAGCTGAGCTGTGCATTTAGCTGTCAATCAAGAAGGATTTTTTAAGACAGTGTCTGTGATAGTGATCATGGTTTTTTCACCTTATATCTTACACTAAACATTCATAACCTATCCCATGAGTTTACTGGGTAAACAGCTGAGTTATCAGTTCAGCTGCTTGCACCATCATACCAGAAACAATAGCAAATTTTTACAATGGCATTGATTTCCCAGATCTTCAAAAGGCCTAGTATCTTTGATGCATTGGTTAAAAAAAAAAAAGAATAAAGAAAGCCAAATATCTTAAAGAACTGTACTTTGAAAAAGAACTGGATATAGAAACAAGGGTTGATCTTATTGTATGTACTGAAAAATTCCTTGTGTCTGTCTACCTTACATTGCTATGGAGTATTCTATAGTATTGACATCTTAGGTTAAGACTTTCACATATTAATCAGATCTCCTCCATGTTTAGTCTAAATAAATGTAAGATGGACTAAGTTGTACCAAAGGACCTGATCTAGATCACAAGCCTGTAGCGATCATCATACCCATGTCTGGTTTAGTGAAGGGAGAAAAAGGTCATGATACGTCACGTGACAATGCCATGACGATGCAAGTTTGACACCCCTGATCTAGACTCTTGATGTTATTTCTATAGGCCATCTTGATTTCTTCAATTTTCAATTGTGTCTTCCATTGTGCCATTGATCTTTGCAGAAATCTTTTAATGTTTCTACTGACTCCTGTTATTTCTAGGCATTTGATTATCCAACCATGTGGCAGGGAGTCAAATGCCTTCTTGTAATCAATCCAAGCTACATTAAGTTGATCTTCCTTCTATTGCAGTTTTCCCAGATCATCTTGTCAATTAGAAGCTGATCTTTAGTTCAGCTGCTGTTTGGGCATTTTCCTTTCTGCTCAGGTGAACAGAACTTGTTTTCAACGAGATGTTGTTGAATTAGCTATACCAGTTAGCAATTTGAAAGTTGTTGGGAAGAAGTAATTGGACTGTAACTGCCTGGTGCTGCCCCTTTTTCTGGCTCTTTCATTATCAGATAGATTGTACTGGATGTCAACTAATCTTCAATTTCACCTCCTTGCAGTATGTTGTTAAACTGCTTGGCAATGAGTGGGTGTAGACCAGTCACGTATTTAAACCAAAAATCATGAACTTAAGTTTTAGTGGGACTGATCAGTCCTTGCCCTTTTCTCCACATTTCTGCTATTATTGCAATTTATTTCATTTCAGCTTCTTTTTTATTCTTATCCACCTCCTTTATCTAAGCTGCATTCTTATATTTCTTTGGGTTGTCTCATAGCTGTGTCCAGAACTGCATGGTTCCTTCTTTGTTATTTCTGATTCTGTTTGTTTTTGTTTTTCCAGAACTGGTGTATTTTTTCAGCTATGCTCTTCTTGTTGGACTTTATTCATAAAAACAGATCATTCTTTGTTTTTAATCTTTGTGATGGGTAAACACCCTTTCTTCCAGTAGTTCTGCCACTGCTGGTTCTGCTTGCTCAGTCAAAGTCCTAAATTGTATAGCCAGAAAATTTGTCACCAGATATCCAGGTACTCCAGTACCTAACATTGGGGAATGACTGATCCAGTATGGGTTTGTGTAAATTACATCTCGCCACATTGTTTATGGGAGGGACACTCTTTGTCTGATTCCCATGATGAGACCTGTCCAGAATGTTTGAACTTCTAGTATAACTCTCATCTTTGTCAGAGCCCCACAACCATACCAAGGTAGTGCTCACTGGGATATTATTATTACTAATTCGAAGTGTGGTCTGAGGGGATTTTTAATTAGGGTTTTTAATCAAATTTTAAGGGGTCCCGGAGGAGGGTGGTGAGAGATGAGATGGGGGCGGCTCCTGCGGCTCAGCAACTTGGCCCGTCGGACGGTTGTGGGGGAGGGGGAGGGGGAGGGGAAACGAAGAAGTTCGGTGGAGAGAGGGTTTTTCAATCCCGGTGATGTTGGGGAAGGGCAGGGCTGGTGGGAGGAGGGGGTTTGGAGAGCCCCGCCGATGTGTTTGAGTGGTGGGGCTCTCCTGTCCCCTCAGCCCATCCTGCCCCCTCGGCGGTGACGGAGTGCGGACCCCTGGACTCCGGCTGGTATACCTGAATGCCAGGTCCGTGGTGAATAAGGCCCTCCTCGTCTGAGATCTTATTGACAAGGAGGAAGCGGACCTGGCTTGTATCACCGAGACCTGGTTAGGGACGGAGGGAGGTGTCCCTGTCTCTGACTTGTGTCCACCAGTCTTCCAGGTATTACATCAGCCATGACTCCAGGGAGGGGCGGGGGAGTGGCGGTCATTATTAGGGAAGGTCTTAGTCCTAGGGAGGTCACTGTCCCTCAGATTGGCGGGTGTGAATCGCTCCTTTTGAAGTGGGATCCTGGAGTTCAGTTGGGTTTGCTGGTTACAACCTATCACCCAGCTGCGTAGCCTCAGCCCTGCCTGAACTACTAGATGTCTTGGCCGAGTTGGCGGTTGAACTCCCCAACCTTTTGGTTGTTGGAGAATTCAACCTGCCTTCAGTCGGGGAGACATCTGAGTTAGTGCGGGAGTTCATGACCTCCATGACGGCCATGGACCTGATTCAGATTGTACAGGCCCCAACTCATATAGGAGGACACACAATCGACCTGATTTTTCTCTCTGGGCGGTGGATAAATGATCAGGGGGAGGGGACCTTATCCATGTCATGGACCGATCATTCCCTCCTTAGGCTGGACTTTCCTACCACTAGACCCCGCCGCTGGGTTGCGGAGCCTATGAGATGGTTCCACCCCAGGCACTTGATGGATCACGAAAGGTTCCTGATGAAGCTTGGGCCATTTCCCACCTCCTTAACCCACGATTCCTCTGAGGCCCTAGTTGTCGCCTGGGAACAAGTTGTGGTAGGGGCCCTGGATTGAATCGTGCCTATGCAGCCTCTGATCCAACACAGATCCCGGGCAGCTCCATGGTTTACTGTGGAGCTCAGGGAAATGAAGCATCAGAAAAGATGCCTGGAGGGTGGTTGGAGGTCCTCCCGATCGGAATCTGACTGGACACAGCTAAGAACCCATATTAGGTCTTATCTTGTGGCAATGGAAGCAGCAAAATGGCAGTACTTCGCCACTCTCATTGCATCTGCAGAAAACCGCCCAGCTGCCCTATTTAGGGTGACCCGCTCCCTCCTTAATCTGGGAGCAAAGGAGGACCCCTTGCAGGGCCGAGCTGAGGATTTTGCACAGTTTATGCAAGATAAAATCGCTCAGATCCAGACCGGGCTGGACTCTGACTGGGCAGAATCCACCGAGGAGACTGGGGTTTGTCTTGGCAGGGATATCTGGGTTGAGTTTGAGCCTGTTTTGTTGGATGAAGTGGACAGGATTATGGGTCAGCTGGGGACCTCCAGGTGTTTATTGGACCCATGTCCCTCCTGGCTTGTTTCAGCAGCCAGGGAAGTGACCGGAGACTGGATCCAGGCTGTTGTCAATGCTTCTCTGAGGGAGGGGGGTCTTCCCCGCTGCACTTAAAGAGGCGGTGGTTCACCCTCTCCTCAAGAAGCCCAACCTGGACCCTGACTCCCTTAATAACTACCGTCCAGTCTCCAACCTCCGCTTTTTAGCGAAGGTTGTTGAGTCCATGGTGGCACAGCAATTCCCTCAATTCCTGGAGGAAACTGACTACCTGGATCCTTACCAGTCTGGTTTCAGGCGCGGTCACAGCACAGAAATGGCATTGGTCACCCTAGTGAATGATCTCTGGTGGGCCCGTGATGGGGGTTGTTCCTCCATCCTGGTCCTTCTTGACCTCTCAGCGGCTTTCGATACCATCGACCATGGTACCCTACTGCAGCGACTCGGGAGGTTGCTGATAGGAGGCACTGTTCTACAGTGGTTCTCCTCCTATCTCTTGGGCCGCTTGCAGTTTGTATTGGCGGGGGGTCAGAGATCCTCCCAGAGGCCCCTCACTTGTGGGGTGCCTCAGAGATCGGTTCTCTCTCCCCCGCTCTTTAATATCTATATGAAGCCGTTGGGTGAGATCATTTGTGGTTTTGGGATGAGGTATCACCAATATGTGGATGATACCCAGCTTTATATCTCCACCCCGGATCACCCTAAGGATGCCCTTTCCATGATGTCCCGTTGCCTGGAGGCGGTGAGGGCTTGGATCGGTAGGAACAGACTCAGACTCAACCCATCCAAGACTGAGTGGCTGTGGATGCCGGCATCTCGGGATCTAGAGGTACCAACTTTAGTGATAGGAGGGGAGACTCTTACCCCCTCTGCTAGGGTTCACAATCTGGGTGTCCTCCTGGATTCTCGGCTGTCCATGGATGACCATCTGATGGTCTAACAAGGGGGGGCTTTGCACAAGTACGTCTTGTGCACCAGTTGCGCCCTTTCCTAGACCGAGATACCCTCGCCATGGTCACCCAAGCCCTTGTTACTTCTCGGTTGGATTACTGCAACGCCCTCTACATGGGGCTGCTCTTGGGATGCATCCGGAGGCTCCAGCTGGTCTAGAATGTGGCCGTGCAGGTAGTTACGGGAGTTCCTCGTTACTCCCGTGCAACACCTCTCCTGCGTGAGGTGCACTGGCTGCCGGTTGCTCTCCGGGGCCATTTCAAGGTGCTGGTGCTAACTTATAAAGCCCTACATGGCTTAGGCCCGGGGTACTTGCAGGACCATCTTCTGCTTTCCTCCCACTGTCCCGTGCGCTCCCACAGAGCTGGACTCCTCAGGGTGCCATCGGCCAAACAATGTCGACTGGCGGCCCCCAGGGGGAGAGCATTCTCTGTCGGAGCGCCGATCTTCTGGAATGATTTGCCCACCGAGCTCAGGATAGCCCCGGACCTCCTCTCCTTTCGCCGTGAACTGAAGACGTGGCTCTTCCATCAAATAACTTCATCTGCTAGGGGTTGCACAAACTGTAATAATTTAAAATATGGTTTATAAGGGGTTTTTAACTTATTTTGTTATTTTGTGATTTGTATTATTGATTGTTATTGTAAGCCGCCCTGAGTCCTTCGGGAGAATGGCAGCATATAAATTGCAAAAATAAATAAATAAATAATAAATAAATAAATAAATAAATCAGATCGGCAGATCGAATCTCACGAGGTTCAAGGTTGACTCAGCCTCCCATCCTTCTGAGGTGGGAAAAATGAGGACCCAGATTGTTGAGGGCAATATGTTGACTGTGTAAACCACTTAGAGAGGGCTGTAAAAAGCACTGTGAAGAGTATATACTGTAAGTCTAAGTGCTATTGCACAATCAAGGTCATTTTATTTTCAGTAAGAGGCCCCTCATCAGCAAAGAGAAGAATTTTATCTGAATGGAAAGATACATTCTCCAAAAAACTGTAAAGGAATGGATTCAAGTTATGTTTGTTATGATGTTTGAAATTTCTATAGGGTGAAAATGAGAAGTTGGAGCAATTTTTTTCTAGATTTAATTATAAATTTACGGATTAAATTAATCTTATTTTATATGGATCTTAATTTTTTTGTTTATCCTAGGCTCCATCCTTTCAGTTTTTAGCACTAGAATATATGCAGATGTTGGCTGTACAGTCATTTCCTGTAATTCTTGTGATGAAGTTAAACTTCATTAATAAAAATAATAAAAGGGTTGCCTTGTGGAGATGGGCAGCAAATAAATTTAATAAATAAATCCCCTCATCTTTTTTTCTTTCATTACTTCATTTCTTTGTAAATTCTGCCCTGCTGATATTTCCTTCTTTGTGCCTTGTATGTCTTTGTAGCTCAATAAATATTCAGAATGGCCTCTTAAAACAGAGCTAAAATAAAATCTCCAGGCACATTAAAGATGCTTCCTCAATGAAAAAGGATAGAGTTGAATTTGCTAGGCACAAAGTACCTTCTGGATCAGAGGTGGTATTCAGCAGGTTCTGACCAGTTCTGGAGAACCAGTAGTGGAAATTTTGAGTAGTTCGGAGAACCAGAAAATACCACCTCTGACTGGCCCCACCCCCATCTAATCTCTGCCTCCCAAGTCCCAGCTGATTGGGAGGAAATGGAGATTTTACAGTATCCTTCCCCTGCCACGCCCACCAAGCCACATTCATGAAGCCATGCTACACCCACCAAACCACGCCCACAGAACTGGTAGTAAATTTTTTTTAATCCCACCACTGTTCTGGATGCTTTGAACTTCAATATCCAGTGGTACCATCTAGCATAGCCAATTGCAATGATTTGTTAGATGGGTATTATAATACATTTGGAAGACACTAGATTGCCTTCTTCTGATTGAGTCAGCTAAGAATAGTAGGTTCTGATAAGCTTCCATTTTGCAACATTTCAGATCCAGATTTCTAGAATGTTTCAAACATGGACTAAAGAATTGGAATCTCCAATAATTCCCTATCAATGGATTCATGCTCTTAAAAATGTAAAAATAGTAACAACAGATACTATTAAGGTTGAAGCTGATTCATAAAAATTGTATTTAGGATGTACTGGACTCTTCAAAGAATGCATTTGAAAGGATGGACATCAGATTTTTTATATTTTGCCCTGATTATATTATAGTAGCGTATTTAGTAGTAAATCAATGATTGTAACTAATTATGAAATTTATTGTAAGGTAGATTTTTTTCTTCTTTTTCTTTTCTTTCTTAGTTTACTGTGTGGTCTCTTTTCCAGTTTAATTTCTTTAATGTTATTTTGATGATTATTAAGAATGTTAAGAATTAGCATTCTTAACATTTGTATGTTAAGAATGTTAAATTAAAAAAAAATGGTGACCTATATATGAGGGAAGATATATGTTTTGAGAACACTATAACCAATCTTTGAAGCACTTGTGTCTTTCAAGCATTCTTCATATCAATACATTTTTATTTCACCACTGTGATGTGAATGATTTGATTTGTTTTCAGAAAGAAGCACTCAAATATCCACTAGATGGAATGTTTGCTTCTCCAGGGCAAACCAACACACGATAGTTTGTTGATAGAAATTTAGAAAATTACTATCGGGATTCTTCCAATGTTATGAAGCATTTATATTCTAATTTCTTGCTTGTCAAAAATAATATGCAGAGTTAGTTGTTCCATCAGCATCATATTTGAAGAAACTAATTTTTAACTGGAAGGATGACAGTCATAACTAGACCAAAAGCAGACCTCTCTTTCCCTCCTTCCTTCCTTTGCTTAAAATAAGCCACAAATCAGAGTTGAAACAATGTTATACCTTAGATAAGTTAGGCAGTTCAGTAAATAAGATGTTTCCGAAGAATGGAATGGTTGTATGTTAAGAGTATGGAAGCCGCTATCTCTCAAAGCTTTATTAAACTGTAATTTCAAAAGCTCAAGGACAGCATCAACTCAGAATAGGTTTCACATAAAGGAAATGTGACTAAATTGGCAGGCTCATGGGACTGAGGCAGAACATTTCCCTTCCAGATCACTGGGCTGAATCTGACTAACTACACATTGAAACTATTTAACTCCTGCTCAGTGGCCGTAGTAGTTTGTCTGTTACACTTCATTTAAGAGTGATCCGTGTTTATTTCACATATAAGCCTAAGTACACTTAAATCCATTGCAACTGCATGGGCATGTTTACTCTGGAAGGTAAATTAGGCTTTTCCAAATTACTGAAGTCCCACAAAACCCATGGTCAGGCAATTCAGCCACAGAAAGACATAGAAAAATCAGACTGTACAACAATGTGGTGCTGTTACTTCTGCAGTACCACATCCAAAGTGCTCTGTGTGTATCAATGTATATCTTACTTGAAAGATATCAATGTATATCTTACTTGAAATTATGATGCACTATTTTAGTTCTCTGGAAAACATCATATCTATCTATCTATCTACCTACCTACCTACCTATCTATCTATCTATCTATCTATCTATCTATCTATCTATCTATCTCTATTTATCTATCATCTATCATCTATCTATTATCTAGCTATCTAGCTATCTATCCATTATCTATCACATTTTTGAACCACCCATCTCCTTGAGGGATTCTGTGTGGTGTAGAATAAAATGTAAAAATATAAAAACAGCATGTAAAAATTAAAAATTAGGAAATTTAGATTTTAAAAGGAGGCAAGGATGATTTAGATCTGTTAAAAAGATTGTTTAAAAGGCAAAGGGAGGGCATCAACCAGCCCCAAAGCTGTGTACTCTTCTGGACTCCCTACATGAGATCACAGAGCCACATTTAACTTCTTTGTGGAAGGCCAGGAAAGAGGAGGCCTGTCTCACCTCTGGGAGGGGGAGGATACTGTTATCAGGCTTTTGCTCTTGTTTGTGATTTGCTGATTTGAGGAACCATCATATGAGAGATCCAGAGATGCGGAACAATGAGAAAACTGAAGGAAAGTTGAATAAGTGTTTCAAATGGGATAGTCTAACTCTAAAGTGGAAAAACCAAACCCAAAAAGCAGACCCCACCTCAGAGGTGGTATTTAGCAGGTTCTGACCAGTTCTGGAGAACCAGTAGTGGAAATTTTGAGTAGTTCGGAGAACTGGAAAATACCACCTCTGACTGGCCCTGCCCCTATCTATTCTCTGCCTCCTGAGTCCCAGCTGATCGGGAGGAAATGGGGATTTTACAGTAACCTTCCCCTGGCATGAGGTGGGAATGGAGATTTTATAGTATCTTTCCCCTGTCACGCCCACCAAGCCACGCCCACCAAGCCACACCATGCCCACCAAGCCACGCCCACAGAACTGGTAGTAAAATTTTTTGAACCCCACCACTGCCCCATCTCCATAGTTAATAAAACTGTATTGAAATAGATTCCTTTACTGTTTTTACAAGAAAGGCAAAGTGAAAATGTAATTAATGCAGTTAATTAGTACCCAATAAACAGAAGATCATGACAGAGATCTTTCCTTATATTATTAGAACTGAAACATGATTTTATGATGCTACTCTTGAGGCTCTCTCTCTTTAATAGTGAACATGCTTTGACATTTTGTATTTGCCTTACATTTATTTAACTGGTGGAAAATCAGTGATGCACTAAATAGTGGATTATAGTTTATTTCTGATTGATGAATATGTTAAGCCACATATTCTCCATCCCAATTTTTGGAATATTTGAATTTGTCCCAAGTCCTAAAGAAATATATTTTACTTGTATTAATGGACTCAATTTTACTGTAATAGAAAAGTATCATTATTAATTTATTATGTTTGGTCCAACTTGGTCCAATTTGGTCTAGTGGTTAAGGCACTAGGCTAGAAATCTTTGCATTCTAGTCCTGCTTTAAGCCTGAAAGCTGGGTGACTTTGGGCCAGTCACTCTCTCAGACCATTCATCTCACAGGGTTGTTCTTGTGGGGAAAATAGGGAGAGGAAGATGTGTTGGTTATGTTCACCATCTTGAGTTATTTATAAAAATAAATAGGTGGAATATCAATAAATAAATCATTCTCAAACCAGTAACCTTTTTTTTTCAGAATGAAAAACCTGTTTGGCATAGGATTTATACAGGGCAAATCAATTCCCTATTGTTTCCTCAAGTCACATGGTTTTGGTGGAACTAAAATGCTGCAATTTTCCCTTTTCTCTCCCAATTGGTGGAACTCTTGCTTAGCTGAGATGGGACTTCTCAATCCATTATCTTTAGGGCTATCCCATTGTGCTAGGAGTCAGGTATTTAATTCCTAGTCTGAAACATTGACAGATAAGTTTAGCTGTTCTGCTTCCAGGAAGTCTATTATTTCACAAAGTAGATTGTTCTCATTGGTAAGTTTTGACATGTATGCATGCATGCATGCATACAAAGTTTAATCATGTGAATCCATGTATACATTACTTGGAATGCTGACAATAAGATTCCTGATTTGGTGATAATAATCAGCACACACAAAAAAGCATGTGACACATTAAAGAACAATAACAGGACCAGAATAGGTTATGGCACTCCCCATGAAATAAATTGTATACACTGCATTATTTAGATTTCTGTGTTTCATTCACTTCAGAAACACTGCACAGTGCCTATCAGGTTCTCAACAGTTTCCTGATGCTGATTTCTGAATATTAGTTTCAGCCTCTTATATGACGCTCATCTCCTACTTAATATATTTACAATATTCATATCATACATATAATCTATCATGGATAAAACGTTTTAGTGATGTAAGTTATAAAACGATGCACTCAAAATATCATTTTGGCTTTAGAATAAATGTTTTATTTTGCATCCTTGTAAAAGCTTAGAAGCCTTCCACTAAAAGCCTCAATTTATTTATTTTTTTAAGACAGAACAAAAATGATCAGCCTTAAAGGGCCTCATATGTTCCTCCAAATTTGTTGGTGGAAATGTTCACAATATGATCCAAACTATTCAAACTGATTTCAAGGAGAGATTAAACCCACCTGTTCAACACTTTCCTACTTAAATTAATGGATAGAAAAGCACTGATCTATGTCCAAATCATATCTCTACCCTTT
Organism: Arizona elegans; assembly: GCA_022577455.1. NCBI lineage: Eukaryota > Metazoa > Chordata > Lepidosauria > Squamata > Colubridae > Arizona > Arizona elegans. The sequence goes on along the minus strand of JAKOOJ010000001.1, from coordinate 228,056,520 downwards.
TGAGATAATTGGACAAAACAGATATGGCATTGCATTGGGAAACCTGCTGGCCAAAACGTGAAACTTCCTTTACTTGCTGCAAGAAAATATATAGCTGTGGGAGAGGAGGAGGTATTCTGTAAGCTATATGTCAGCTTTTGATGGCCAGTGATTTGTTCTAAATCCAAGGGCTAAACCAAACCTCATGCTGCTCTATGTCAGATGCAATTGGTCCAAAGTCAACGTTTTACAGCTCAGACAGGGCTCACTTTATCCTTCAGGTCGCTACTTAAGATAGCCATGACCCTGAGGAGAACCAGTCAACAAAACAGGCAGACAAGAGGATGTGATTTGTATGCATCCCAGAGCCTGCCCAAATCACCTCTGACCCATGGGTCAGGCTGCAAATGACAGTGGAGTGCATGCACCTGATCATCCAGCGCATTCTCATTAAAAGCCTGTGAAGAAAGTGGCAGTTACACAGTGTTTACACACAGACCAAACATAATCTGGCCAGGAAATGAGAAAGAAACAAAGCAGGGGAGGAAGCAGAGGTGGAGGAGAGACCTTGTTTTGATCCAAGGGAAAGATGGGGTTGCCGAGTTATGAAATTTCAAGCCAAAACTGCTCTCCCCTTTATACAAATAGGTCATTTGGTCCTTTTGGATGGAGGAGTAATGTATGCAAAGCCAAAGTAGACAATCAGCAGATTGAAGAGGCAAAGCTTTCGCTGGATGTCATGCTTAAAGCTATAGAGAAAGGTGGGTTATATATATCAATCATCTTGTATTGCCATATGCCAAATAAATAAATAAAATAAATATCCTTGTATGAAAAGAAATCTCTCTGCACAAACAGTCATAATAAGGCATAGTTTATCTTCCTGAGGAGTTCATTTTTGTATGCGCAGGGAATAGTCTAGAGATAAAGCATCTTTAAACATTTGACTTGTCTGCTGCACCATGATGTGGCATAATCCAAGACAGGTTTTACTACTTTATTCTACTGAATTTAAAAATGTGCACCAGATTTGCCAATGGATATATTTCAAAGCTCTTAAAAATGCCCCTTCAAGCTGCTGCTGCATCCTTGCATTAGTTGTGGGAGTAATGCAAGAGGGAGCAAACCCATTAATATTTACAGTATATTCATTTACTGTAGTAAGACTACAGTAGTAAGACGAAGGAACATATCTGCTGATTTCTTGAATCCTTTTGCAAGCATCTACTTCTGCAGGCATGTAGTTTCATGTTACCTAGATAGCAAGAAGAATGACCTGTGGAGGAGGGACAGGAAATCCATGGCCTGGTCAGTTTGTGACCAATCACAAAACCTATGTGCTTGGCCAACTGGTCATCACAAAACATAGACGTTTCAACAATCATGAGAGACTGATAATCCCTAAAGCACTGTTATGCAAAGTTGGGTACTGCTTGGGATAGATGGAACAATATATTTGAGTTTCTGAATATTTAGGCAGCATTGTATTTTGAGACCAATCAACCTGAAACATCCCGATGACTGTAAAATGATTTTTCAATGTGAGTGTCTTTGAGTTATTGTTGATTCCTGGCAACTGCCTGGATAGATGCTTACAGTTTTCTTGGTAAGATTTCAGAAGTATTTTCTTATCTCTGTCCAATGGATTTACAATAGGAGGAGCTTTGGACTTGGGAGAAAATTCTCCCCAATAACAAGTTAAGGTAAGAGATTAATTCCCTCATAATTATCTTTTAAGAATATTCCCAGTCTTCACAATTCAGAAAGTCCCTTTCTGAATTCATTGCATACCGGCTATAATGCAACTCTGACAATGTATTTTACATACGTTGGTTTAGGACATGTGTTACATTGGTGTCCCATAGGGAAAATAAAAGTTGAGAAAAGAGCAAAGGTTGAAAGGGAAGTGCTAGGGCTGAGGGTCTGTCCTGTTGAAGGAAAGGAATAGTTTCTTTGTGTCCATACAAAATGTTACTCTGGCCATGAAAGGAAGGAGACAGAAGGTTAGTTCTATGGAAAAGTCTGACAGCATCTGACCAGCTCAGCAGGAGAAACACCGGTTATCACAAATAAGCACCTTCTGTTACAAGCGACAGCTCTTAAACATATGCAAAGCCTTGGAGCCTAGTCTCCCAGGAAATATCTTAGTGATCAAAGTACTTTAATGAGGAAAAAAAGCATATCTAAACTTTTAAGGAACAGCATACAGTTTGTATTGTAGAGCTTTTAAAAAAAAATAACAGAAGAAAGCATATAGAAGCAAGTGACTTAATCTAACATTAAATTTTGGCAGTAATTCTTACCGACATCCCTCCATAAGAACTATAGCTAGTCAACTGATGATGATCTGTTTGACAGCCAATTGTCTCATTTTCCTTAATATACCACAATATGAACATAGTGTATAGAATCTCCAAGAGGACTTACGAGGGATGGCAAAGATGTTTCTTAGGTTTGCATTTTAATACAACTGACTTAATTTATACTTTTTTCCACATGAGAAATGGAAAAACTCTTCAGTTTTTGTCATTTGCTAAATTTTGTTTCATATATTCTCCAATGAGAACAGAAGTGTCTGTGATGTTTCCCACGTGCAAAAAAATCAAGAGGCTGAGTGTCACTCTGCAATCAGAGTCTAACCCTTTCATACATATGTACACATGTACAAGGGACAGATGTGCTCATTATTCAAATATGCTCACTATTCAAATGTGCTCACTATTGTGGCATTCCCCTCCCGCCTCAGATGAGAAATAAACGAATACAATTTCATTCATTCATTCATTCATTCATTCATTCATTCATTCATTTCTATTTATTTCAATTTCTGTAGCCACCCATATCAATCAATGACTCTGGGCGTCTTACCATTCCAAAACTATAGAAACAATAGAACATTTTAAAAAAGTTTTTACACAGCAACTAAGGTAATTCACAGTTAAACCAAGACATGGAATCCTTAACACATTCACTGATCCAGGCTCAGGAACACAGCCTTAGGAAAGGCTATCAGGTTTAGGACTATTCTATTCTCCAAGGGGAAGATGTTCCACAGAGCAGGGGCTACTGCCGAAAAGGCCCATCTTCTAGTCTCCAGCAGGTAACACTCTTTGGCTGATGGGATCTGCAGCATGCCCTGTCTGCTAGATTGAGTGGAGTGGAGACTTTTGGAAAAAGGTGATCCCTCAAGTAACATGTAGTTGGGATCAATGGTGGGTTTCGATTTTTTTTACTACCGGTTCTGTGGGTGTGGCTTGGTGGGCGTGGCATGGCTTGGTGGGCGTGGCTTGGTGGGCATGGCAGGGGAAGGATACTGTAAAATCTCCATTCCCTCCCCACTCCAGGGGAAGGTTACTGCAAATCCCTATTTCCTCCCGATCAGCTGGGACTCGGGAGGCAGAGAATAGATGGGGGCGGGGCCAGTCAGAGGTGGTATTTACCGGTTCTCTAAACTGCTCAAAATTTCCACTACCGGTTCTCCAGAACTGGTCAGAACCTGCTGAATACCATCTCTGGTTGGGATGATGTACATGTTGGAAAAAAATGACATTCAAGAACACTATTAGTTTGCTATCAAAAACAAAGGCATTTCCCCAAGCTACCTTGAGTAGTATCCAAGGCTAACCAATTGTTTTCCCATGAGTCAGAAAACCCCATAAGCAATTTTTTTCTTAATCTTGTTGGTATAAATACAATCACAGTAATACAATTTGCCTAGTTGTTACATGATATGATTCCTGAGGCAGTTATCTTATGTTGCCTCCCGGTAAAGTCATCATACAGACATACATGAGTAGAAAAAGAGACAAAAAGGTCAGGACAGGCACATATACAAGTTTATTCCTATGGTTGAGTAAAAAAAAAAAAAAAAAAAAGGAAAACGGATTAACATAGAAAAAGATAAAACAAATGTTTATTCAAAATCTATGACCACTGGGGAAAGTGAAATACACATTCCTAACTCCTTAAAATCTAATTTGTAATTTCCTCTATTTCTGAGCTGAAGTTCTGTTACCTAAGGTTGCAATTTCTAGCCACATGGATAATTGAAATAATGGTTTTCTGGCTGCGACAGCATTGCTTAGCTGAATACTCACCAGAGTAGAAAGTCAGGATAAAAACGGAATAAATAAATAATAAAATTTGTTGCGGGATGTTTTGTTTTTTTTAAGCATGCATTATCTGAACACAGACATATTGCATCCAGGTTGGACAGCATCTCACCAAAGTGTTTTCACCCCTTAGGATTTTATGGCTTGTCATCTCACTTTATGACAGATCACAGTCCTGGATAAATGCTGAACGCTTTCTGTAAGTGAGGCAGTGCTCTGTGAAATGTCAAGCAAATGGTAAAATCAATAACCGGCAACTTACCAAACAGCAAAAAAACCCTCACAAGTTGGGCTGGGGTGTCAAAACAAAATGCTACATGAGGTGATTTGAACTTTTTAAAAAAATTGTTTTGGATAGGTTTCTTAGCACAATTCAGACTGGTTGGGGATTAATTCTCACAGTGGTATAGGTTTAAAATGTTGAACCCATGGAATGTTAACTCACAAAGCTTTGTAATAATATTACTGTACTTTTCGGTGTATAAGACGCACTCCCCCCCCCCAAAAAAAGTGGAAATGTCTGTAAGCCTTATACAGCGAATGTTACTGAAGCCCTGCCCACTCATCGGCCCCCACCCACCAGCCTCTGCCTCTCAGTAATTTACCACTTACAGCAAACAGCAAACAGCCTGGTCAACTTCAATACAGCCTGATTTAGCACAAGCAGCTGATTGGCGGTTGGATTGGCCTCCCGGAATACCACCTGTCAGCTGTTCCAGTCTGTGGGGATAGCCACTGCCTGTCACCGCTGTTGCTGCCCATCACTGATGCCGCCTATCACCGCCTCTGTGCACCCCATTTTCGGCCTCTGCGCATCCTGTTTTTGACCCATTCCAGGTGGTGGGGACAGGTGGTGGCGGCAGCGATCCCTGCTGCCTGGAATGGGCCAGAAATGCATGGAGGCCAAAAATGGGGAGCATGGTGTTGTGGTCCGCCAGCAGCCTGCGGAGCTGGCAGCGGAGTCGGACAGCAATGAGGCTGAGGAAGAACATGGGCCAGTCTGGAGGCTGGGGAAGGCCCGGATGAGGGCTCTGCATTGGAGGCAGAGATGGGGCCAGGGCCATCGGGGAGTGATGCACGGACTTCAGAGCCTCCAGAGGCTATCAATAGAGAGACAGAGGAACAGGAGGAGCCTATTCTTAGTGCACGTACGAGAAGAGCTGCCAGAAGGCAGGCGCAGCTAAAGCAGAGAGGATAACTCAGGAGTAGGGCCAAGAGATGATTGGCCCCTCCCATAAGGCTTAAAAGACCAGCAAGGGCTCTTGGCTTCTTTGCCGGAAAACAACCGTTGAGAGATTTGCTTTGTGTTTGGATGTATTTCTTTCTTGTCAGTGTCAGTTTGCCAAACTGGAAGTTTGCCTAATTATCCCAAGCTCAGAGATACTGAAGAATGTTGTTTTAAGGACTTTGCTTTCATTTAATTTGGAATATGCTGAGAATGAATTAATTCTCAGGTGTTTTAATAAAATCTGTTTGTTTTTTGGAACTGTTTTGCATTTGATATTAACTACGTGGGCCTGCGTCACAACATGCGGAGGCAGCAATAGGGGGCAGCAGTGCTGGGCGGCAACAGTGGCAACGGGCGGTGGCGATCCCCGCAGCCTGGAACATCTGTTAGGCGGTATTCCAGGAGGCCAATCCAACCACCAATCAGCTGCTTGTGCTAAATTAAGCTGTGCTGAAGCTGACCAGGCTGTTTGCTGCAAGGAGATAAATTGCTGAAAGGCAGAGGTAGATTTTTTCCCCTTGTTTTCTTCCCCAAAAGTTAGGTCCGTCTTATATTTCGGAGCGTCTTATAGTCTGAAAAAAATGGTATTTTAAAATCTTGCTTTTTTAGAAAGAAAATGCTTTGCTTTTTTAACCTACATATAAACAAAATATTATCTTTTAATAGTGAATGCCATGTGCTATCAATATGCCCTGTGTATAACAAAGGATCATACCATAAATTTGGCACACAGGAAATTTTGTAAGCTAAATGGAGAAACAAACTTACAGCTAGCTCTCCTCTTTCCTCCAAAGTAACTCTAAATTGGGAAACCTGCAGCTCTTTGTTCAACCAGATGGTCAGTGCTGTACAACACCAACATTTCCTAAAGATCAATAAGCTGACTACAACTTCTATTAACATGCCAGCAGCTACAGCATATTTGTCACAAATTTTATCAGAACCGGTCATTGCTATTAGACAGAATATGGCAGCAGCTGCACATGTTGGGTACAGAGATGGGCTTCACATAATTTAATAACCGGTTTGCCCCAGCACCGAAAATGTGAGCGCATGCTCATAATCTGCAAAGGTTGATCAACTTATCATTTTGTTAGTTAATAGCTGTAGTTTATACTCCTGCATTCCCAAATGGCTCATGATACTGATTAATGAACTATGTTAAAGATAATAAAATTTAAACCAAAGACTATCAGTTTTATTTGTTCAGAACTGCTAACAATTTATTCTAATAAGGCAGATGACTAGCAGCTTAGTTTTTAAATTTATGCAGAACTTGGATGGACATTCTGTGAATATGAATAGAGGTTATATATTTGGGTAACTTGTTGCCATAATCTTCATTTCCAGTTTTCCCCATTATTTGTGCAAAGCCTCAATGCATAGTTCCTATGAGTAGAGCAAGGGTGTCAAACTCGATTTCATTGAGGGCCGCATCAGAGTTGTGTTTGACCTTGGGGGGACGGGATTGGTGTGGCCAATATGGGCATGGACAGCTTGACGTCACTCGTGTTGGGGTGCCTGTGGTGGCCCAAGTGCTCTGCCAGAAAAAACAGACTCCCAAGCTCTGTTTTCGGCTGCGACAGGCTCCTGCAACTCTTTCCCAGCGAAAATGAGCTCCATTTTTACTGGCAGAGGCACCACAGACTGGGCCTTTGCTGTTTACAGGAGCCCCTGTGGGCCAGATCTAAGCACATCATGGGCTGAATCCGGCCCCTGGGCCCTGAGTTGACACCCTGGATTAGAGCATCTTCCTATCTCACAAATCTCCAGCATTTCTTACAACTGGTCATGTTAGTTGAGACTGCTGACAGTAATAGTTTGGAAGATCTGGAGAGATACAGGTTAACAAGCTCTGTTTAAACACAAGAAAGATCTGAATATTTTAACACTTGAATATTTTAACGTTTTTTGTCTTTATTTATTTTGAATAAAGAAAATACTGGGCAGGAGAAGGCCTAAATTCATTCATATACATGACTATGACATATTCACACTTAATCTGCTATTCTATTCCCCTATCCCAAGTTTTTATAAACACCATACAGTATATTTGGATCTGCTAACATTCTATTAGTGAAAAAAAAGCAGAAAAGATTAATTTCAACTTATTTGATAACTATTCTTTATCTCAGTGGTGAAATTCACATTTTTTTTACTACCGGTTCTGTGGGCATGGCTTGGTGGGCGTGGTATGGCTTAGTGGGTGTGGCTTGGTGGGCATGGCAGGGGAAGGATACTGTAAAATCTCCATTCCCTGCCCACTCCTGGGTGAAGGATATTGCAAAATCTCCATTCCCACTCTGGGGCCAACCAGAGGTGGCATTTGTGGTTCTCCGAACTACTCAAAATTTCCGCTACCGGTTTTCCAGAAACTGTCAGAACCTGCCGGATTTCACCCCTGCTTTATCCCAATCCATGAATTGTTAATATTAATCAACTAAAGGTATACCCTTATCTTCTCATAAATCATGTTGATTGACTAGGACTTTCTTTTGCAATAGGATTGCACTATAAACTATAATGCAATCAACACTTATACAACTTTAGTTACTCAATAATTTTGCTGTTGTTTCAAATATCAAATCCCTTATGTGTCAAACCCTGAATATGCACATACTCACCTAATTAGAGAGAAAAAAAATTAAAAATAGATCCATAAAAGGAGCCAGTTTTATCGTTCCTATATAGATTGTGCAAATAATAGCATAAACTTAAGGAGTTTCCAATTAGATCCCTTCCTGCTTGAAATTGACATGCCCAGCCATAAAGCAAAAACTAGCATTGTCAATGTGTCTCCCTCTTAGTATTTGTATTGTAAAGCATTCCATAGTGAGTATTTGGAAGGGAATTTTTTTCCACAGTTTTTTTTTTTCTGGTAGCTTCTAAAATACCTTTAGAGTTCATAAAAAAAAAAACCTACAAACCTTTATGATAACACTTTCTTGTAACTTGTCTTGCTGATATACTTCCATATTTTTAAAAGGATTGCTACTATTTTACTAAAAATAAAAACTATGCAGTGAAAGGAGGAACATCAGATAATAAACACTGTAGATAACTACAGATAAAACTACAGATAAAACTACAGAACTACAGATAAAATTAAATAAAAACATAATAACACGCAGATGTGCATCAAGTAGGTTTGGACAATTTTCTGCTGTTTTTAAAAACACTTAATTAGTTGACAGTATGAAGGTATGCAAGAGTTATAGCCAGCACTGAAACATTCTTACGCATTCCTTTAACCAAAAGTCTTACTTTAATTTTCTCACAGTTCTGTTGGTTTAGAAGATGTAATTTTCTAATTTCCTAAAAAAAAACAAAAAAAAAAAACAAATTGGCTTCTGGCTTTCTCAGCATTGCACCTGCAATATTGCCTGCCTCCTGGGAATAATTCAGCTCATTGGTAAACACAATCCCAATACATCAAAAGTTTCCACTTTCCCTCGCCCCTTTTTACGCTCTGGCCTCTCCCTTCCCCGCAGACTTCATGCAGCCATCTAGGGAATCTCACTTTTTGTCCTTTCCTGACCCTTCGGCACCACATTCTACTTTCTTATTCATGCCATCTGCTTCCAAGGAAGGTAAACCTCTTGCTGTAAAAACAGCTGACCTTCCCAGCCCATCAAACTCTGTTGTAAAATTTATCTTTTTCCTAGGCCTTCTCAACAGTAGCAGTAGTAGTAGTAACTACTACTATCACCACCACCACCAACATCATAGCAAGAATCATATTACTTATGCAAGTTCTCAATTCAGAGTCTTATTTTTTTTGGGGGGAGGGGAGTGTATAATCAACACATTTCTGGTGATTACCTTCTTTTGCCTCGCCTCCCCTCTTTTCCTCTAGATAATGGTATGATCTGCATGTCCCTGACAGAAGTGTTTCTAAAGATCTGCTCAAGCCTCACTAAGCAGCTGTGCTTTAGGTCATTTTCCCAGGAGTTTTTACATGTGGAAAGCTGGGCATTTAGCAAGTGCTCCGAAAGGACACCATCTGGCCCTGGGGAAGGCGGGAGGGGAGGAAGGGAAGGATCATGACACTTTCAGGGGGGACCCATTGGCCCTGATGAACCATAAAGGAATTCAAGCCTAGACAGTGATCCAATTGCAACTAGCTAGCCCAAGAGTCTCTCCTCCATGAAATCCCGATCCATTCATCTCTTCAAGTTACCTCATGGCACAATGGACTTTTCTGCCAAGCTGTTTACCAAATAGTGAAAACCTGTTTTGATTTGTGTGCCTGTTCCAGAGTTTGTCTGTTTTTTCTGGCAAGATGGAGCAGGAAGGGAGAAGGGCAAACTTGCAAAGCAAATGTCTCTTCCCATCCACTCTCTCTCCCCCCCCCCCCGTTTCTTTCTTTGGCTGTGCACAAAGAAGAGAAGAAAAATGTGTTAGATCTTTTGTGGACTGAAAAAAACAACAAGAACGGTGGCAAGGTGGGAAGCAAAGACTGTGTATTTTACTGGAGAGGGAAATCCCAGTGTTGCCCTTTATAATTCAGTGTACTGTACATCTCCAAGTTGGTAGGGAGTTTTATTGAACGGCAGTACAAAATAAAGGCATTTGAGGTTTAATTATGGAAATGAATGAAAGACTTCTTGCTGAGCACAACTCAAAACCTTTCCTGCCCCATTGATTTGTTTCAGGCAATGCCTGGGCATATCAGATTGCACTCTCACTAGCATGTTTGCACATAATTTGTTATACACATATTTATCTCTCTCTCACATAGTAGCACACGTTTTAGATCCAAAATTGCTTTGAAGCAATTGGGAGTGCATCTATTTCTGTATGGAGGATTTTCCTTCTTTTCTTTTATCTTTTTTCCCCTCCTTTCTCTCTCTGTATACATATATCACAGTCACATATACATGTTGTTCTGTCCAGCTTCACAGTAAATTTGCAGAGGGATTAATCCTTTTACAGATGGCTGCCTGGAAGAATACTGTACATTTGTGCTTGTTTACATAGTAAATTTATATATTTTTTATTTAATTATAGATTATCTTTACTGTATATTGTTTTGTTATCTATCATCTATCTATCATCTATCTACCTACCTAGTCATCTATCATCTATTCATGTTCTGTTTTGGAGGCATATAAATGTTCTGCGCTTGAAAACCTTTTATTATAAATATGTGGTCATTCCTTGTTTTGGAATTGACACTATTGACAGAATAGAATAATATTTTTACAATAATTATATTTAACAATAATTATGAATTTATTGTCCATGAGAGATAAAAGTAGGAGACCATAGAAACTGAATATATGTGTATGCATTATGTCTGTCTGTCTGTCTATCTGTCTGCCTGCCTGCCTGCCTCTCTCTCTCTCTCTCTCTCTGTATGTGTGTGTGTGTGTGTCTGTCTGTCTGTCTGTCTGTCTATCTATCTATTTATCTGTCTGTCTGTCTGTCTGTCTGTCTCCTATCATCTATCTACCTACTCACCCATCTATCATCTATTCATGTTCAGTTTTGGAAGCAAATAAATAATCTGCACTTGAAAATCCTTTATTATAAATATGTGATCATTCCTTGTTTTGGAATTGGCACTATTGACAGAATAGAAAGATTGATGAATATTAAATCATGTGGTAAAGGTTTAATAGCTTCTTTTAAAAATTAAGCTGAATTATTTTTACATGTAATATGATGCTTCTTTGTGTCCTATCAAAGGCATAAATTAAAAAAGAGACAAATTCTCTGCATGTTGAAATATTATATTCTTCAAGTAGATGGTCATAAAATCATATCTTTAATGACTTAATCCAAACCCATGGAGGGAATTCATAATAATAATAGGGACTGAGCTTAGATTTTTTTTTTTAGTTTCAGATTGAAATGCAACTTGTCACTTTTGCCATTTGGAGTTGTCATGCAAGCATATTCACATGATAACTTAGAACTTGCTAATATAATGTTGTTTTTTCCCCAGTGGTCTTCCTAGAACTTCTTGATTAGAAAGCCATCATCTTCTAAAGATATTGGAAAAGTGAAAGCTTTGTGCTTATTTCCAGGCTGGCAATGTAATACATGTATGTATGATTTGACACCAACAAGTAACACTTTTATTCTTGATAAGAAAGCAGAACTTCCTGAGACCTGGATGGATGTAGAGAAGGCTGTTCTCCTCTCAGAGATGCATCCATCTGGGTAATATTTTTGTAGAATTCAGGGAATTTATGAGCACCCTTATGATCTACAATGTACATAGTGATAACTGTGTTAAGGGACCAAGAACAGATGCGCAAGATATTATGCAGTGGTTGATATGAGATTGCAAACTGCATATACAGTAAGTTCAGCATCAGGCAATTGGCTTTCTTGAATTTCTCTTAACAGTTTCCAGTCATTGCCACAAACATCCCTCTTTGCATAACTTCTCATAACTAATATGGCCAAGCTAGGGAAGATAGCATGCAGCAGGTTGGATGATCTTGGACGGAAGTGTTCCAGTAAACTTCTTGATTTTAACCTTTTATACATTCTTGTTATGGTTTTCTCCAGAAAAGCACACACAATTAACGAGCTTTGCCTCTGGGTATATACCTCCTCTTTCAATGTAAGTGTTCATTAAGGTGTTTTCAGACACGTATCCACCAAGGCTACTTTCCGTTATTCATTGACCTTAAAATGATTGGTTTTCTGCTCCTTTGTTCTCTTCCCTATGATTACCAGAGTTCACTATGGCTTTGTTTTGCTTTTTTTCTTAAGGTGTTATAACAACAGGTGCTGCATCACCTAAGACTCCATGTAGGAAAGAGCTCGTGACTTTCATTAAGAAGATTCTGCAAATGATTAGAATTACTGTTCTGCAGTTAACTGATGCGAGGTCTTCTTTGTAAATCTGAGTTGGAAATACAGGTTGGACATGTTGCCTTTTCTAAGGGGAGTCAGAAATGGTTATTGAGTTCACAGCCACCATAGCTGGGCTTTGTCTGCAGTGACAGGAATCCAATCCACATAGGTGCCACCAATTAGATCTTATTCATATCTTGGAGCAGCTGAGATCTGATCTGAGAGTAGGGAACAAGTGCACAGTCCAAACTTTCTCTGGATTCTTGGGAACTGAGCAGTGTCATCAAATGGATAATGCTTAATGGATCCCCTGATTTTTCCCAAGGATAATTGAGCAGTTATGTTCAGTGCTTTATCGACCTCTGAAACATGATGAGAGTGAAGGTGTTTGGCAAGATTGTTCTTAAATTCCATTCTCCCCTCCCATACACATGCATTCTTCCTTGCCCTGCCAATCCAAGGGAGTTCTTGGTTTAATGAAGAATTCCAGATTTTTTAAAAAAACATAAGTGATATTGGATGCAATGCTGGTGCAAAACAAAATAAATATGATCAAATCAGGTTAAGAAGTCAAATTCAAACCTACTGTACACCGTGTCTGTAAATATGGCAAAGCAGTTGTACTTCTCTGTTCTTATTATATCCATGGAGACCTGCCCAACAGCATTGTTTAAAGCTATTGAAACAGAAACAGTGGCTGTTGAGCTGGTGAAGGATACTGAGAGATGATGTGAAATTGGGTGTAGGCAGTACTTAATGAATCTATGGAAAGAATTATCCACCAGCCTTGAAGGAGTGTGACAGTTACTGCTTGACCTACGTATTTTAAGTTTTGTCAGCTTTGACTAACTGCAGAACAAGTCCACTTCCTTGAAATTACCATAATGGGTACATAAACATCACATCACATAGGAAACCTATAGATTATCTATACGCTCCCAACTTTCACCAGAACATACCACCAAATCTATTCGCTATACCCAGGCTCTTTGTTGCAACCACATTTATTCTCAGGCACTTACGTAACTGATGGAATTAAACTGGAGACTGACTATCCATCTATCAAGATCAATAGATAAATAAGTAGAGCCAATTCTGTTCTCAGGAAGGACCTATTAAAAGACAGATCATAGAAACAGAACACCACTGGTTATCATCTACAGCTCAAACCACTCAAATACAATTTAATAAGCTATAGCTCACACTGATACTGCATTGCACTTTGTCAGGCATTGGGTGGCAGGTCCATATTTACAACCAACTATATAACCAGAAGCAGATTCTCACTGGCAATAAGAAACAACAGGACCATGATCTTAACATGCAAACCAGACTTTGCAACAAACCCAGCTGTTTATTTGCCCCATTTACACCAACAGGTACATATGCTAGATTAGATGAGCCTTCATAAGTGCTTCCTCTAATGTGACACATGCCATCAAATACCTTTTTTGATTCTTTATACTATGCAAATACTGTGCAAAAGAATTAATGGACACACGTTGGGATTTTAATAATGAGAGATGAATAGCTGAACCAGAGGTCTTCAAATTTGGCAGCTTTAAGACTTGTGGACTTCAGCTCCCAGAATTCTCCAGCCAACCTAGCTGGAGAATTCTGGGAGTTGAAGTCCACAAGTCTTAAAGCTGCCAAATTTGAGGACCTCTGAGCTGAACTCACATATATCCAAAGGTTTTAGGGAATCTTAAAAAACATATTATAATTATTAATTGACAAATACTTACAACAGATCTCACATATAACCTGCATATGCATAACCATATGCATATACCATATGCAGACATATGCATAACCATATGTCTTCCCTTTCTCACCCCATCTCACCCCAAATTTAAACTCCAAAACAGTCTAGTCCCTGTGAATGAAGTGATGAAGTGAGCTGCAGCTCATGAAAACATAGGACTTTTAATAAAATGTGTTAGTTGGAGAAAGTGCTACCAGACTCCTGATTTTTCCTTACTTTTGTTCCTGTGTGTTGTTTGTGTTATATATAGCACAATTTGTAAGCCATGAATCTCTGGACTGGAGTGGTGTATAAAACAATCAAAGAAACAAGGAAACAATTTTAAATTAATTTTGTTATATTTATAACTCACCACAGGCTGAGAATTCTTTAGCGTCTCTGTCACAAAACCATGGTAGTATATGTCTCAAACTTTGTGAATCCACAGTTTGATAAAGAAGTTTGTCATTTGAGTTAACATAATTTGAAATTTCACCTTATACATGCCTACCTTTTTGTATTCCTTACTCTAGAGTTCCTTCCTTTATTGGAACATAGCGTTCCAATAAATACAATGGAATTGTTCAGAAAGAAGTAGAAATCATTGATTGCAAAGCAGTTCATTGGAAAATTTTCTTGAAATAATTGACCCAATTGTGTGCATTGTGCAATGCTAGGATCATCTTTAGACAGGTATCTGGAAATCCTTGGTCACTTCTAGAGATTTTTGGTACAGTGTCAGGGTTATAACTAATGCCCTAATTAAATCATGTGCCTCAAGCCAAGCTTTAAAAGAAATCCAGTTATTTATTAGGCGCTTTATGTTGGCATGAACCAAGTGAAGCCAACTCTGACCTCATTCAATTCGCGCCTTGGCTCTGACCCTGTTTCTCCCTCCCCCCAAGGTGTGTCATCAGTCACATTCCCCAATGAAGCAATTTCACGGGTTGTAGAAGTCACTCCCTCCGGTCACTGTGGATCACCCTGGAGATGACCTTGACATTGCTGGCTGGAATGTGCTTTGTTTTGACTGAAATGCAAGTTCCTCGATGCAGCTGCAAGGCTCTAGTCCCCATTCCCCTGTCTTTGGCAACTCAAGAGCAGGTCAGGAATGCTTCACAAGTTGACATACAGCAATAGAGTCACTAAATGTTGATGGCCCATAAGAATATGTCTGTATGGGAATTCCTGCACTTTAGGACATTTTTATCCTATGATGAAACAAGGTGAAATGGATTTTAAATCCACTATATGATGGCAAACAGGAAAAATAGTACATTTAATATGTAGGAGCAAATCAACTACAACTGTGGCAATCACCATTCAGCAGAGTAGGAACTAAGCAAGTGTTCTTCTATATTTCAGTGAAAATTACCAGCGAAGCTATCTCCATATTTCATGCACCAATATATCTGTTAGATCTATACAAAGTGTCAGAGATAGATTGCAGACATCATGGCGATCTTAAGGCCCTTCCACACTAACAAGAACAAAACATCACCCATCACCAATTCCTTGATGCATCAGTATCTAATATGAAACAAAAACATTCATGGTCCCTTTGTGTTAAAACAAGCTACTTCTCTTCTGACTCCTCTGAGAGTTTTAAAGGAAGGACAGCAGCAGCTCATCTCCTGTCAAGAAAGGTTTTGTGCAATTACACATAGAAGTTGGTTTTCTCTGAGTTAAACCTTTTAAACTTTGCTTCTAATGCTCAGGTTAGAAAATTGTCAGTCTGCTTTCGGTTAAAAAGAGCCAGTAACATCAGTGCACAAAGAATATCAGTGAAGAGCAGACTGAAGTGGACACACAGAGAGGAGAGATCAGAGTTTTGAAAAGGAAGGAATGCAGATAGATGTGAATGGCTTTTGAAGTCCACAAAGGGATATTCTTTTAAACAACTACTACTGAAAAAGGACAGGGCAAACAGATCAGAATTTTGTTTTAATTCTCAGGTTCACAATCACAAAAGATATTCATCTAAACAACCAACAAATGTCTTAAACTGAAAATCACAGACATAGCTTTTATCATGTAAACACTTAAAATGTTTTGCAATCCAGGGGTGTGTACTAATTCAGACATCTTTTTCAGACATTGCAATGAAAAATGCTGAGTTCTTTTGGGAAAGAAATGATTACAAAAAGGACTATTCAGGAAGTTGATATATTGCAAAACCATTAATTTAATTCTTCATCTGCCTGGTCACTGTTCATACTGGTGCTTTCACAATAAGACATGGTTTCAAGGATTACATCATTCCAAGGGGGATTAAATGTTAATTAAAAAATAAAATAGAAATATCAATTGTAGAGATACCCAACGTTAACTATTTATGTTTTAAATGGAACAATCAGACAATACAAACTCATCCTGACCCTTTTACAGTTTGGATTTACATTTGATATAAATGCAAGGTAGTCACATAACACATATATTTATGTGTCTCTCCGTGTGTGCCCTGGTTACACATTTGTTTTTACTTCATAAATGCAGAGCGATGTCCTTGAAAACTAAAGGGCATTGTTAATAGATTTTTTTTCTTTTTGCACCAACTGTGTCTTTCTTAGTCTGCAAGTACACTATTCCCAGAGAGGTCCTTAAAGGGTTGGGATGAACACATTCCATGCGGCCAGTTCAGCTGCAATAATCTCTTTTCACCTTCAAATCCAAGCCATACATGACAACACTCTGGTATTCTTCTTCATTATTTGTCCCCCTTTTGTGTTAAGCAACAGATCCACGCTATTCCAGCAATTAAAAGGCCCAACATTGTTCACATTGAATAACTCTGAGGAAAATGACATCAGACACCAACTGCTCTGTTGACTAGTTGGTACCTGATACTATATTATTTGTGTTTTATGAAGGAAGCAAATAAATATTCATATAGAGATTTAGAGCCCAAAGACCTCGAATCAAGTCTCCACAGCGACTTGGACACGGTGTTGGCTTTAGTCTAAAAGAGCCTGGATAGCTCTGCAGACTAAGCACTGTAATTTAACACCAGCTGTCTGCAATTAAAGTAAGTTCGAATCTTGCCAGACTCAAGTTTGACTCAGCCTTCCATCCTTTCTAAGGAAGGTAAATTGAGGACCCAGTTTGTGGGGGCAATAAGATGACTTTGTATAAAATATACAAAAGTATGAAGGCTATTGCTTAACGCACTGTAAGCCGCCCTGAGTCTCCGGAGAAGGGCGGCTAGAAATGAGAGACGGAAGAGAAGAAAATGGATAGTTTTATAACATACCTATAGTTTCTGTCTCTGGCATTTTTATTCTAGAGGTGATCATTTTCACTGCATTTGCACAAGTGGTTTGTTTGTAGCTAGACTATAGTTATGAATAATTGTGTGATGCATCCACAACACACCTGATGTGATTACAATTTATTCCATCTGTAACATTTTTATAGGGCAATATATGGTTCTTGCATTGATTTATTGCCATAGACCCATAGGGTGCGTTGAGTTTTGTCAATGTTTATGGTCTCCTGTGAATAGCCTATCCTTAGGCTTTCATTTGGCTTTGATTGGTATTGATATATTATTTTCTAGCAAAATGAATGCATGAATGAATGAAAGAATGAATCAGTGAGTGAGTGAGTGAGTGAATGAATGAAGAATAGTTGCACTCACCAGCTCTCTAGATTACAATGACCACCTTTAGTAAAAATGTGGTAGACCATTCCTATTCTTTGTTGACCATTAAAAACCCAGTTATATTGATGTTGGGGTCATATCCAAAAAATAAATATCACTTATTTACTAAAATATACTTTATGCTAAAAAGGGACGTGGTGGCTCAGTGGCTAAGTTGCTGAGCTTGTTGATTGAAAGGTCGGCAGTTCAGCGGTTCAAATCCCTAGTGGCGCATAACAGGGTGAGCTCCCATTACTTGTCTCAGCTTCTGCCAACCTAGCAGTTCGAAAGCACGTAAAAATGCAAGTAGAAAAATAGGGACCACCTTTGGTGGGAAGGTAACAGCATTCCGTGCGCCTTTGCCATTTAGTCATGCCAGCCACATGACCATGAAGACATCTTCAGATAGCACTGGCTCTTCAGCTTTGAAACAGAGATGAGCACCGCCCCCTAGAGTCAGGAACGACTAGCATATATGTATGAGGGGAACCTTTACCTACCTTTACCTTACTTTATGCTAGAAATGTATATTTAAATAGCACTTTCCTAAATAAAATGTAAATGATTAAACTTCTGCTAGAGAAATATTGTTTTCTCTTTCCCTCTGCCCCAACCTTGTTTTAACAGATTATTGAGATGGGACAAATTCTGCTATTTAGATGATATTTTTAGAACTCGAAGAACCCAAGTAATTTTGTTTTGAATTTCCTCAACTTTAGTGAATGCTAAACTGTTTGTAAAGGTGTCAGTAGCAAGCCTTATAGTTGCTTGAAAGCTGCATCTGGAATAGTCTGCTTATTTTCAGTTTTAAAAAGCTTGGCTTGAATGGAACAAACACTCTAAGTGAGAGATTCAACATTGCAGTGAAAATTGGGTCATTATACAAGTTAAATATAACTGCTCCTTTAATATTTTTTTGAAAGTGAAACCTGCTATTTTATAAAGAATGACAATAGGAAACTTACAGATATGGCATGTGTGAAGTACTGCGATAACACTATGAAGTTATTAATTGTGATATTTCTGTAATACATTGTGGATTCAATAAACCTTATTTAGTATATCAAGATGAGAACTCCACTGAGCTTTGTGAAGCCCAGGTACTTGTTCTAACTAGCAGGGAAGGTTCTTTCATGCTAAGCATGCCATTTTCTGGTTAAACTTCATCATTACAATTTAGCAGAATATAAGTGCTGCTGTAAGTTTTTCTTTTTTAAAAAACAGTTGTTTAAAATATAGAAAGGTTGTTGCTGTTCAAACTGAGCTGCGTTAACTAACGAATAGAAAATTACTCTTTCTATTCCTATTAGTGCTATAGTTGGTTATTTGTTTTCAGCAGATGGCAGCACCTAACTGACCTTGACTGATCTTGAAAAACAAACCAGGGTCAGGCTTGGTTAGTGTATATATATAATTATATATATATATATAATTATAATATATATATATATATAATTATTTATTTCTTAACAAGTATTTATTATTTATTTCTTAACAAGCTTTACTGAAGGAAGCAGCCCAATTTTAAAACACAAAAAAGAGAAACAAGAAAAACGAAAACAAGGTGCTTGACTGGAAAAGTTTTCAAGGAGTGACAAGGTTGTAGACTAGATTGAAATATGCTTTAAAAAAAAATCAAAGAGGAAGACAACGAAGCAGCAGTTCTGCACATTGCAAGAAAAAACAACAACAAAGCAGCAATAAGAAGCAAACTTTCTCCAACCATTCATGGGCATTTCTATGTACTGACTAGGACCTGAGTTTAACTCAAAGGAGACTTTCTTTACACTTACTACTAATTGTACTTAAAAATGGATGCAAAATATTAACATGGTATTGTTGAATATAATTTACTTGTTGAAATAAAATGTTGAAATTATTCTTCTGCTTCAGCTTCTTCTTTTAGAAAATTCCCAGCTGCAGATGGTTGCTGGTTACATTTTAAAGTCAAAACCAATAAACATATATAGAGAGAGATAATGAAAAATCTTGAACATCCAGAAGGACAAGCACAACATCCAAAAATACATCCCAAAGAAAACCCAACATGAGCTCAGTTTAATTACCCTATCCCATGGGAGCAAAACTAGTTTTCAGTGACTTTTGAAACATTATTAGGGTGGCAGCTGTACAGAGCTCTGGGACAGGGGGCAACAGAGAAAGCTCTTTTCTTAGGTCATGATAGCTGACATTGGTTAAGGATGAAGGTTTGTTCTCCACGCTTATGGGCTGGTTTCTGAATGTTTCATTACCAGACAAGGTAATATCTTCAGCAGAGTTAGGAGATGTCAGTGTCAGTATTCTTCTGCTTATAAGGGCCTTGTATGGTGTCAGTAGGTCTTGTGGGTGGGTGTGTCAATTGAGAGTCTTGTAATAGGTCTTGTGATGGGTCAGGCGTGGGTGTGTCAAGAGTGACATTGGTTAATTAAAGGGACTTGGAGCATGCCCACTCTGTCTTATCTTCTTGGGAGGGCAGAAAGTATTAGCGGAATGGATATATATGTCTTTTGACATTGTTGTCCAAGTAAAGCACTGCCAGAAGTGTCTTCATAGCATATATGAACAGTCATACATTTTGATATAAAAAATATTTTTATGGCACTAAAACATTTTTCCTAGAGAAGAAAGGCTAAAGTAGTAAGCTTTTTAATCAATAAAAGAACATGATAGAGGTTTACAAGAAAAGTAGATAAGCCACAGATCTCTCAAATTGAATTTATTCCCAATGTGTTGGAACTCCCAGAGTTGGTGTCAGACCTAGAAGCCATCTTTTACATTGGAGCTTCAGGCCTGCCACATTTAGTGCTGTGGGAAACTGGGACGGGGGGGGGGGGGTATTTGCAGGTCAAATCGTATAGTACAGGCCCCAAGTTTCAATAGCTAGAATAAGGTTCCCCACTAAAAAAAAGAAAAAGAAAAAGAAAAAAAAAGAGGGGGAATCGCTCACATATAATCCATGCCATTATTTTTAGATGTTGGTTTTAGTTTATAGTTTGTAGTTTTATCATTGCTATGGGCCAGCTACAGAGGTGGGTTTCAGCAGGTTCTAACCAGTTCTGGAGAACTGGTAAAGGAAATTTTGAGTAGTTCGGAGAACCGGTAGTAAAAATTCCGACTGGCCCCGCCCCCATCTATTCTCTGCCTCCTGAGTCACAGCTGATTGGGAGGAAATGGGAATTTTGCAGTAACCTTCCCCTGGAATGAGGTGGGAATGGAGATTTGACAGTACCCTTCCCCTGCCACACCCACCAAGCCATGCCCACCAAGCAATGCCATGCCCACCAAGCCACACCCACAGAACCGGTAGTAAAAAAATTTGAACCGCACCACTGGCCAGCTAGCATTGTATTCTAAGACATACAAATGAGATAGATACAATAGATGAGGATAGATAGATAGATAAATACAGTGGTGGGATTCAGCCAGTTCGCACCACTTCGGGAGAACCGGTTGTTGACTTTCTGAGCAGTTTGGCAAACTGGTTGTTGGAAGAAACCATTAGGGCAGAGAACCGGTTGTTAAATTACTTGAATCCCACCACTAGATAGATAGATAGATAGATAGATAGATAGATAGATAGATAGATATGTAATTTATATGCCGCCCTTCTCCCGAAGGACTCAGGGCGGCTTACAAAGAAACGGAACAAAAAATTACATAAACATTAAAAATCCAATTAAAAATTTGATTAAAATTATTTAAAATAATTTTAAATTTAAATCATTTTAAGTTTTAAAATAATTTTAAATTTTAATTTAAGATATATAGATAAAGAGAGAGAGAGAGTAATAGATAAATGATAAATAGAAAGATAGAAAGGTAGATTTGGGGCAGAGAGTATAGACTGCTTTTTTGCATAGTAAATGTGTGTTAATCTTTGCTGTCACCACCAAGCGTTAATAGCTAACAACTTCGACTGCTAGATCAGTACCATTATAGAGTCAAAGACAGAATAATAACCAGGCATTGATTAGAAGATTTGGAAGAAACCGATGCCTGGGTGCTGCTTCATGATATATTATGCCAGACAACAGAAGTGTCTGATTTGACTTTGTGTGGCCTTTATGCCATGTAGCAGGATTCATTCATGAGCTGTTCCAAAGGGCTGTGAATCTGTGAGCATGGCCAGTAATTAGGAATGCTAAGAACTAATACTTAGTTCAGTAAGATATAAAAGGCAGCAGTTTTTCTATCCTGAACTAGATGATTTTGTTCTGCCCCACTGGGTCATTTCAGTTTTCACATAGAGAAAGCCCCATGGTTTGACTTACCATTTTCATAGTTATAATAAAGGAGTCAGGGTTAATTATAATCATAATCATCCGAAATAAAAATATTTTTTTTCTACTGCATACATATTTGTATTTCATGTATAAATCTTTCAACATTCATTTACTGTACTTTCTTTAAAAAAAAAAAAGAATAGCCTTTTGGGCACAAGAAATATCTGGCAAAATTTCCCCACCTCACCCCTATAAACGAAGCACTGGAAGCTTTCTATTTAATCTACGCTTAGCTATATCTAGAGTCTTAAAAAGACATCTGTGACTTGTTCATAGCTGACCCTGGCAGACTATGATATTAATAGGTTATTGACTTGCTAGGCCTTAAACAGCCAGAGGAAACATCACTAGCAGTAGCTGCAATGCACTGGAGATTTGTATCATTGATTGGTCTGTTTAACCCATCATCTCCAGGCATTTAAACAATGATATACACTTGACAAACCTAATATTTCATTTTCTGTCTGGGGACCACAAAACAGAAATTTAAGGAGGAGGCGGGAGAGAGACAATTGGATAGATACACACCACAACAATGACAAATTGAAGAGGAAATTCTAGATAGCTAATGGGTGAAGTTTCACACCGTTTTCTAGCCCATAAAGATTGAGAACAAGAAGAACTCCAAGGAGAAGGCATGTGACAATAGAATAGAAATAATATAATACACAACACTGAACACATTATTTCTGGCAAAATTACTAGGAATTAATAGCTGGTCTCATTGTAGTTGACGTGCAAAATGGAAGAAATAATTTTATGTGATTGCAGTTGCAATTTACACTGTGTATGGGAAACTAAAACTGGACTCTAGGGGAAGTTGTAATGGCTTTACTGTACAAGTGAAGGACTGTGGAAACCTAATAGATTAAAAAATTATGGAGAACTATTAGAATGGGGTCAAAGATAAAGCCAAGTATTGAGATCTTTCATGCTCCATCTCTTCTCCAGCATTTACAACACAGGATATTGTCTGCACATTGGATACCAGGCAGGGGTAGGTTCTACTTACCTTTACTACCAGTTTACAATGGGATCGCATGCGCAGATCGTCTATGACGACATCCGGGTGGGTGGGTGGAGCCTCCAGCCGGTTTTACTATCGGTTTGCAAGAACCAGACCAAACTGGGGGCAACCCACCAATGATACCAGGCAAAGTTCATTAACATTTGTCCACCAAATAGTAACTAGGTTTGTAAAATATTCTGGCACAGCTACAAAATGGTAATCTTGTACACATTAGGAACATAACTTCTCATAAGTGACAGGTCTTGCTGAAGTTCCTTCTTCTGACCTTGTTGGGAGGACGGGGGGTTAAGGAAACTGGATGCAAGTGAATACAATGTGAGTAAAATCAAATTGAAACTATAGGAGGTGAGGTGGAGTAGTGGAGAGATCATTGAGAAAGAAATTTTTAGGCTTATTTCCAGCATGGTTGCGGTTAGATTGCCCTCTCTCTGCGTTAGTAAGTGTTGCTGAAAATGCAGTTATATGAAATGACATCTATATACTACTAAAACTCTCATATCTGAAATCTTTAACTGGGCAAAATGGTGCATCATAGAGCAAAACCTTTTAAGCTGAGGTTATTAAATTGGGTGTCGAGCCCAGCCCAGCCACGGCTCAACACATGAAGCATAAGGGGGAATACATGAATTGAGAACAAACATCTTTATGAAGGATTAGGTATAGGGGTTGTAGGTTGCACTGAATCACTAGGGAAAGTGGACTGCTGGACTGAAAAACGCCACAAGGGCGGTATTCAAATGGCTGCGATTCCTGGCGCCGGTAGGTGATGTAGCAGTGAGGATGGAGAGGTTGATTCTCCAATCAGCTGAGCAGCGTGTCCAAGGGTGGGGAGTGGGGCAGGGTGGCATGTTCAAAAGGCGTTGAGAGGTGGAAGCTCTTAGTGCTGACTTTGTACAGATAGCACTTGACTACGACTGAGACCTATTTGTACCAGACTCAAATAAAACAAAATCACTGGTGGCACAAACAATCTTGGCTTAGTGATTCAACAGTTTCTATCACAAATGCGGCTGAGGGAGCTGAGATTGGGTCACTTTCACAATGCCAGACCCTTAATCTTGAGAAAATTAAATTTGGGAAAGTTGTGGCTGCTTCAGTGCTGCCACCACACTGCAGCAGTCACATGGTACTCATTTTCCCTGACAGTTTTCCAGTCACTCCCTCAATCCCTCGCTCCTTTCTTCACACAGCAGCAGTCACTTACCTACCTGGGAAGGGAAGGGAAGGGAAGGGAAGGGAAGGGAAGGGAAGGGAAGGGAAGGGAAGGAAGGGAAGGAAGGGAAGGAAGGAAGGAAGGAAGGAAGGAAGGAAGGAAGGAAGGAAGGAAGGAAGGATTACCAATGCTCACTTCCATTTTCCCAGAAGAAAATTCAATGGGGAAGCCAGCAGGAAGTCAGAAGTTGCTCCTGCTCTGATTGATTTTTTATTTATCTATAATCATTCTGCTTTTTTTAAAGAGGAAATATCTCTGAAACAATGACTAAACATGCTATGGATTGTCTGCTAACATATTCAATGTAGCATGTGTTTGGTTCCTAGAATTTAGACTTAAGGAAATATTCAAATTCTTTGAATTCCCCTATGAGGTCATTTTGCTTAAATTTCAGAATCTTTGTTGCATTGATAATTTTGAGTGGCAGAAGATACAAATTAGATATTACATATCGATCTTGACACAAATACTAATTATATGCTTCAGCTTCACATGTATATTTCGGTTGGTATTTCTGACCATACAGCAACTACCCTGTTTCCCCCAAAATAAGACATCCCCTGATAATAAGCTCAATCGGGCTTTTCAGTGCATGGCAATAAGGCCAAGCACTTATTTCAGGGTTCAAAAAAAATATAAGACAGGGTCTTATTTCCGGGGAAACATGGTAAGTAATAGTTTAGTTAATTTATAGTTTACCATCTAAAATTCTATAACAATTACATGTAGGTTATTTTGATTCAGTATGTTGCAAATAAAATTATTCTTACAGCATGTAGTAGGTTCCAGGAGTTGACTAATTTGCAATGGGAGTAATATGGTTTCAATGAAAGATTAGTCAAAGGATTACTTTCAACCTGACATGTATTTTACAAAGTTCTAGCTAATGTTTTATGAAACTATATTTAAATAGGCTAGCTGAAGGCATTGATCATATGTTAGTGTAGACAAGAAATGATACTATAACTGAATTTTGCCTTTTTTTTCAGGGCAACTTTTAAAAACACTTAGCTATAGCTAAGTGTTAAATAGCAATAGCACTTAGATTTATATACCACTTCATAGTGTTTTACAGTCCTTTCTAAGCAGTTTACAGAGTCAGCATATTGCCTCCCACAGTCTGGTTCCTCATTTTATCAACCTCAGAGAGATGGAAGGCTGAGTCAACCTTGATCCGGTGAGAATTGAACTCTGGAGTGAGCAGTGAGTTAGCCTGAAGTACTGCATTCTAACCACCGTGCCACCACAGCTCTTCAAAGCAACGAAACCACAGAATAACGGAGAATATTTTCTATGTATATATTTTTTTCCTGTTTTGGACAAGAAATAAAATAAGTGCTTTAAGCTTCTGATAATGTTCAATACACCTATTTTATTTGCAACCAACATTGGAAACATTCAATATTGGGAAAAAGAGGTGAAAATTCAGGCCCTGTCATCTCAACCCTTGTAACTCTATGCTATGGGGGGGGGGGGGGGAATAACGTAAAAATATAGTCTCAGCTGATTTTTTTCCATGCACTTTTTTTTTTAGAAAACTGATGTGTTAAATGAAATAAAGAATGATAGGCTAAGACTTAGAAAATAGATTATTTAAAGCTATAGTTTTAGGCTGTGGTTGTTGTTGTTTTTTAAAAAAAGAATAATTCATATTGAACTCAATAGGCCTGACTTTCAAATAAGTGCAGTTAGAATAATACTGTAAAGTGTTGGTTGCTGTGCACACAAACTGTCAGCTGACTAAATGGAATTTTGTACACATGAACGTATCAGGGATGAATCTAAACCCTCAGGGATAGATTTAACTCTAACACAACCTCACGTTTTCTGCATTTTTCCACCGTGGCTTGTTGTGCAGCATAATAGATAACTTGGCACGTTTTAGTCAGTATTTAGATAAGTCTTCCTTTTCATGCATTCATAACGTCAAGACATTTGTCTATTGAATATTATATTAACATATGCATGTGCATATTTGTAATGGATCAAAAAAGCTACATCACCAAGATGCATGTTAGTCAATCCTCAGAAAACTTAACAACAAGATAGATTTTTTTAAAGAGAAAAATCTATATTCAATGTGATTTAAATCCATATGGTAGTCACAATCCCGCATTTGAATTATATGGTCACACCATACTCCTATTTGCCACTTTGCATTCATAGATTTGTAGTTATGCTAAGCATTGTAGTTCCGTTTTACGGGATATTTTATCTCTATCTCATGTTAGCTCCAGATATTGGAATGCCTTGGCTTTTCTGTTTGCTCCATTCATTGTGATTCCTTGCTGTGCTCGTGCACAGGTCGGCCTACACCTTGCCCTACCTTTTGATTCATCAGGACCTCACTATCATCATCCATCAACAAGACAGATATGTACGTACATAGCTGGAGATCGAAGTGAGAAACCAAAAGTGTGAATGGATATTGGGTGCATTATTTATTTATTTATTAGGCTTTTAAAAATCCTACTTTTATTACTTTATAAGTAACTTAGGATAGCGAACATACTTAATGCTCCTTTCTTCTTCTATTATCTCCACAACAACAATCCTGTGAGTTGAGCTGGGCTGAAAGAGAGTGCCTGGCTCAAAATCATCCAGTCAGGTTTCATGCCTAAAGCAAGACTAGAACGCACAATGTCCTTGTTCTGTGATGGCGAATTTATGGCACGTGTGCCAAGGTGGCATGCGGAGCCATATCTGTGGGCACATAAGCGTTGCCCTAGCTCAGCTCCAGTGCACATGTGCGTGATGGCCAGCTGATTTTCAGGCCTTCCGGGCCCACTGGAAGTCAGGAAACGGGCCATTTCCGGCCTCTAAAGGGCCTCGGGTGGGGGGGAAGGAGAGGCTGTTTTTGCCCTCCCCAGACTCCAAGAAGGCCGCTGGAGTGTGACCCCCCTCCCCCCGCTTTTGGCATGTGACGGCAAAAAGGTTAGCCATCACTGTCCTAGTTTCTAGGCCAGCACCTTCACATTGGCTCTCCTCTATTAATGCAGCTGGCGGAGTTGCAGATAGCCTTTTCTGAATACCAGTGATGGCACTGATTAGAGTAAAGGGTAATTAATGTACAACTTAATCCTGATAGCAGCAGAGTACTTACTTGTTGACTACTGCAATGCTCTCTACATGGGGCTCCCCTTGAAGAGCACCCGGAGGCTCCAACTGGTCCAGAACGCAGCAGCGTGGGTAGTGACGGGAGCAGCATGGCGCTCCCATGTAACACCACTTCTGCACGAGCTGCACTGGCTCCCAGTGGTTTTCTGGGTGCGCTTCAAGGTGTTGGTCATCACCTTTAAAGCGCTCCATGGCATAGGGCCTAGCTATCTTCGAGACCGCCTGCTGCTACCGACGACCTCCCATCGACCTGTGCGCTCCCACAGAGAGGGCCTCCTCAGGGTGCCATCAGCCAACCAATGTAGGCTGGTGACCCCCAGGGGGAAGGCCTTCTCTGTGGGGGCACCTACCCTCTGGAATCAGTTGCCTCCAGAGATAAGGAGAATCCAAGACCTCAGTGCCTTCCGCCGTGCCCTTAAAACCCACTTTTTCCAGCAAGCCGGGCTGGCTTAAGAAGAAATTTTTAAATGTTTTAATTGGTTTGTGATTTTTAATTTTTGGGCCAAATTTATATATATTTTAATTGTTTTTTTAATATTTGTATTTCATGTTCTTAATTCTGGCTGTACACTGCCCTGAGTCCTCAGGGAGAAGGGCGGTATATAAATTGGAAATAAAATAAATAAAATAAAATAAATAAGTTGCATGGATGAATTGCCTAATCAGGGTTACTGTGCTCTCATAACCCCTCTAAAAGCTGCCACTGAATTGTAATTTTTAATATGGCAGGAATTATGAAATACACAGGAATAATCATAGTGTGATGACCCGGCACAAGGTATGAAGGTCACACAGCCAGCTCACCTTTAATGCTCCAAATTTCCCCCCAAATTCTCTCACATTCTTAGCAAGTCCCAGAGCAAAGTGCACCCAAACGGCAGCCTCTGGCTGTGCCCAGACCAGCAAAGCAAAGGAAAAGGGAAATGAGTCCATGAAACAAGGAACAAACAATGAGTCCACGAACCAAGGAACAAACAATGAATCCACAAAGTAAGGAATAAGGCAGAGTCCACGAAGTCAGGAATAAGGCACCAAGTCCACGAAGTAAGGAAGAAGTAGTCCTGCAAACACCAAATGTCTGTATCAGCACACCAAACTCTACAAATTCAGTGTTTGTTCCCAACAAATGCCGCTCCCCACAGCACTCTTCTCCTGAGTCATCAGGTCGGCCTGCATTGTTCCCACCTTCTCTCCATTCTCTGTGTTTGGGGATCAGGAGGGGGCAGTCCTTGCTCATCGCCTGAGCTCCATCGTTCCTCATGTCCATTGCTCCGTGTCATCCTGCCCCTGTTCCTCCTGATAACAAGCCATCCCAATCCTGAGGGGCCCTGGGATGCCTTGTCCTGCTCCTCCCCACATTCCTCCAAAGCCAATGAAGCCGCCCTCTCAATCTCTGTCGGCTCAGCTCTGGCTCATTGTCCTCCTCAGATTCAGGCTCTGATGGGGGTATGACACATAGTTATATTGTGTTTAAATTTATACTAAATGAAACTTAGGTTCCCCGCCCTCCCTGAGCCCCAGTTCATTTTGGCTCTATCCACTTTTTCAAATGTTCCCATGCTCCAGCTTTCCATTAAAATGAAGCCAAAAAGATTGAAATACACATGCCTTGTGTTAATGGCAAGTAGAACTGGGCATGGTGTGAGCCACTTGCCTGTTTATTTCATTTATTTTAAAATCTCCATATCATCTTAGTTTACAAGATGCTTTACAGTGTAATTAAAAGCATAATTAAACACAATTAAAAGCACAGACTGAAACTGCAGTTAAAGCAAAAAAAAAAAAAGCTTCAGTTCCAATGACTGCAATTTAAGTTGAGGCCAGAGTCTAAAAAGCAGCGGCAGGAATGTTTGTCTGGATGACTACATCTATAAAGTGTTATTTTCCCCTGGGCTTTCTAGGAAAAGAATGGAGGTTGAAACTACAGCATATACATCAGAGAAACCCTCACCCCAATGAGATCTTTCAGAGGTCATTCTGCGAGAAGTGGATGGGGCTAGTGAGTGGAAACCTGACTCATTTGAACATACACACCCATTTAGTTATAGACAATACTGTACTTATAATCAGAGTTGGTATTCAGGCGGTTCGGACTGATTCGGGTGAACTGGTAGCTCTGACAATCAGTTGGTCCCATACACCCACCCCCGCTCTATCTTGTCCTTTATTTCCTGCTTTGTAGCTCACCTCAATCGCGTGGCACAGCTGATTTCCACCTCCCTTGGTGTTCTACTTACCGTTGCTGACTTGGAAGGTAAGCAGCTGAGCTTCTAAATGTTCCATTTTCAGCACTGCACTCAAGCACCTTAGACGCGCACGCACACAAAGCGCACATTCACCAAACCGATTGTTAACTGGCAGCATCCCACCGCTGCTTATAATAAGTGGGGGAGGAGACTGTATGTTTTCCCTGCTTCTATCACACAGAAACACACTTATTCATATTTACCAATTTACAGAACACCAAACCAATTCACACACTTAGATATATTGATCAGAGTGATTGGAGATGAAGGAAAGTAGCTTGGTATCCTTCTCAACCATCTAGCATCCGAATATAGGCAACCTAAGGACTACCAGCTGCTCAAATCTAGTGTCTTATTGAATGCAGTAGCTCTTCTAGAGTAGGCTTATTCCAAAAAGAATGGATGGATAGATGGATGGATGGATAAATATGGTAGAAGATAGATAGATAGATAGATAGATAGATAGATAGATAGATAGATAGATAGATAGATAGATAGATAACAGTTGCAAATATTCTACTCTGCTAGATCTATCCTACCTGAAAGATCTATAACTGCTGGATACTAGCATATAGTTTTGGTGTCTCTGTGCTGTTATTTAGTGGTCAGCTTTTTTGGGGGTACAATTCAGAACAGCACATAGTGCTTCTTCCTCATATCTCCCATCCCCAAAGAAGAACTCTTTAAGGTGGGGCTGAGTTTAGAAAGAGAGTCACCAGCTGGCTTTTATATCTAAGAGAGGACTAAAACCCATGATCTCCCACTTTCTAGTCCAGCACCTTAAATTTTGTATAACCCTGATCCTTGCCTTTTTTTTTTTTTTCCTTCAAGTCAAAATTGACTCCTAGGAACTGGCTGGACTAGTCTTCTATTAAAAAAGTAAAAAAAAAAACTGACTTAGTTTATGAAATTGTTTATCTGTCTGTCTATATATGTATCTGCCTATCTTCCTGTCAATCACCTTGTGGGGGAGGGGCTTTGAGTCAGTGTTGACTTCTGGTGGCTGCTGGAACAATTTCCTGCAGTTTTCTTAGCAAGATTTTGGGAGTGGCTTGGAGGCACAAAATAGAATTATAAAACCAATTGCAAATTCCACCATGTACTGTCCTGTCATCACCCAGGGATCTGCTACTCAATCTTATTTACAATGCCAGAAAAAAGGAAAGAAACTTTAGGAAATCATGGAAAGGAAGGCAAGCCCAAGTGTCTTTACTTGAATGTTACTCTAAAAAAGATGTAGAGGACTTACTTTCATGTAGACTTAGTAAACATCTGTGGCCAAATAGCATTCAGAAGCAGCCCACTATCTCTCAGCACATTATGTTCATTTTCATATCATTTCAGGTGGTGAAATAAGACTATACTTGAGTTGACAGTGGGGAGGTCAAACAAAGCTAGAACCCCCTTGGATGCTGATGTGGCTTTGCCCCAAACCTACACAGTGCTTTATGAGAAGTCATTCATGGGCAACAGAGTCATGGTATCACCTGCAGAGAATAAGGGCCTTGTATAGATGATGAGCTACAATGTAGACCATTTCCCTTTCTTAGACATATTATGCAAATTGTCTCCTCCACATGCCACTTCCTTCTTACAGGATGGAAAAAAGAAGCTCAGTTACAGCAGACAAGGCTAGATCCAGCCATTTCCTTGATAATGGAAAGCAGTTGGTGACTGCTTTTATTATTCCACCGTTGACTTCCTTTAGCTTCCTGATGCACGAACCTGTCATTTAGAGTACTTTCTCCCCTTCTGATAATTATTTGTTAGAAGTCTCATTCACTATCTCTTTCTTTGTAGCTTTCCACAACTCTCCTACTCTCCCTCTCTCTATGTTAATCCTCATTTACAGCAATTAATCTTGAAGAATAGCCCTATAGCAATCAGCTGGTATTTCTCATGCGAAGAAGCACTCATCAGTGTGGGTAAGGAAATGAGCTGCTTTCAGAATGAATTTGGCGACACTCAAAGAATCAGTTGACTCCCAGGCGGTGATTTAGAAAGATGGGTAGCCTGTTCTGATTGTCCTCTTTTCCAAGTATTCCTCATCAACTGGGTTGCCTTTTAGAATTCTTTCAAGCTTTGCATATCTTAAAGATGTCAGAATCGGACCTCCAATTTCCTAGGTATTTTCTTCTGTCTTGAAAGAGGATTTTGATTCTCTATTTCATTTTGAGGGGATTTTGACATTCCTTTGGGGTTGAGTTTTTGAGCTCATTTTGCGAGGTGCTAGGAGTATTGAGTTTCCTCCACTGCATTTCTCCCCTTGCACTTCTAAGTTTGAAAAAAGCTCCCTAGGGGAGGTCCTTTATGATTTCTCCCCTTGGGACTTCATAGAAGTCTGGGAAACAAGAGACAACTTTGAATGTTGGAGAAATATTGTGACAAAGAGCATTTATAGAAACAACCCTTGACTATTTTATAAACAAGGAAAGAAACCATGAAAATTTCACAAACTTTTGCTTCATTATTGAAAAAAAAAGGACTTTATGTTGTGTAAGAATTAACAAAGCCCATATGGTGTCATGGTTAAGACATCAGGCTAGAAACTGAGAGACCATGTGTTCAAGTCTCACTTTGGGCAGAAAGTTGGTTGGGTGATCTTGGGGACAATCTTAGCCCTAGGAAGCAGGCAATGGCAAACCACTTCCGGAAAACTTTGCAAAACCAACTGTAGAAACTACTCCAGGCAGTTGCCAAGAGTCAACACTGACTCAAAGGCACCAATTAACAACAAGAAGTTAAAATTAAACGAGACGTTCTTTGGTACGGCATTAATTCATTTTTAGTTTTCCACATTGTATTGTACATTCATTCTGATTATTCATTGGTCCCCACTTTTAATCGTGATATGTACTTTATTTCTGATTGTATATTATCAAGCTGTATTGTGAACTGCAACATAGACGATCAGAACAAGGTTAGCTTGAAATTTTTATGTATGTACTTTCCCTGGGGTCGGTGGTGGAATTTTTAAGATCTATGAGCTGACTATCTTAGTTCCTTAAGCTATTCCTCATAATGTGTAATTTTTAAAATTGTTGTCTTCTTTTTCTTTTTGATAGAAGGCTGGCTTCATCTAGAAACAGATGCAAAGGATGCATTCTTAACCTGGTGATGATTTCCTCTTTGTCAAACCTAGCACACACTAATCCTAATAAGTTTGTCCCCAAATCATCATTTATCTGTATCGTTTCTACCACTGACCTCTTAGTCCATTGTACAAAGGTTATATGAAGTTATAGCTTAGTTTTAATAGACGACTTTCAACTATTCTAAAGTTATCTCTGCCTCTTATCTCGTTTCTATTGTTCTTCACCTATATGGGAAAGAAGTTTCCTTAGAGAGGCATACACATCCTTGTAAATTAGAAGGTAATGTCTTCCTTAGAAAACAAACAAACAAATAAGCAAGCAAGCAAGAAAACAAACAGAAAAATGTCTATTACTTCATGCATCAGGGAAGGGAGCATATGGTTCAAAAAGTGACCGTGATGGTGTTACCAAAACTCCACCTATTCTTTTTTTTTAAAAAAAAAGAGGTTCAAGCACACCATTGTGACTTCCATATTGACTTTAAAAACAAACAAATAAAAAATTAGAGGCTGTGCTTACCCCTGTCTGCCTTCCAGTGGGTAGGCAAACCGTAATTGTCAGAAAGAGTTGTAAAGTGCACAGCTTTATATGAACTGTGATGGGATTAGTTTTAATCCATGATAACAAGAAGAAAGAAAGAGAGAAGAGAGAGAGAAACTGCCATAACAAAATAATTGTGTGGACTTGGATTGTAAAACGATTTACCATATTTTTCAGAGTATAAAATGCAACGGAGTATAAGACGCACCTTAGATTTTGGGGAGGAAAATAGGAAAAAAAAATTCTGCCTACCAGGTATTCATCTGGCTAGTCCTTAGCCTGGTCAGCTTCAGCACATTAGTTCGTTCGCTGGTTTTGAGGTTGGGGCTGGTTGGGGCTAAAAAAACAGCTTCTAAAGCACAGCTGATCATTGGAGGGAGCAGCAATTAGAAAAGCAGGCAAAGCACAGAAGATCGCTTGGGCTGAAAAACAGCTTCAAAAGCACAGCTGATCTGACTAAAGTGTGGACGGGGTAAAAAAAGGCAGCAGCTGTTCCGGGTAGCCATTTTGGGCACAGGCGGGGTTACACTTGGAATATAAGACACACCCAAATTTTTAGCCTCTTTTAGGAGGGCAAAAAGTGCGTCTTAGACTCTGAAAAATACGGTACATAATCAAAATGCTTTCTTCTTCCCAAGAAAGTTTTCTAACACACCAGAAGAACGAGATCTTGACTGTCTCCACTCCCCATCCCAACAATCACCTTGATGATGGCAGTGAACCTTTGGCCTATTCCTAATTGAAACACACCCAAATATATTTAGAAAGAAGTGAAATTATGTCCTACTGTGCTTCTCTGCTGGTCTTCTACAGAAATGAGAGCATAAGCGCTTGTCAGTAGAGATTAGCTTTTATAAAGATGATGAATTCTCCCCCCCCACTCCCTTTTCTTTCCATGGGGAAAGCTTCTGAGAAAGAGCACACAGTGTTACTTGCTCTCATCCACTGTTCATCACTGCCTGGAGTGATCTCTTTGGATAATGGCAGGATTCCTTTCAGGCAGTCAGAGAGTAGAATGAGCAGGCATCTTTGTCTGCATGCTCCCAAGTCACTTTGCTGCTGAACAGGTTTTGACACTCTCCGGCTTCCTGAAGTTCTCAGAGGCCGTTGATTTCAGCAAGAATTGTTTGCAACACAGAATGCCATCTGAGCGAAAATGGAAGGGAGGGAAAGTGTCATTTCTCCCCTCCTCCCCCCTTCCTTTGCATCCTGAAAGGAAAGATTGTGAATTGATTGTTCTCAAATTGCTGGCAATTTAGTAGGCAATTTTCTATAAAAGTGTTAAATACCTAAAAAAAAGAAAAAAGAAAAAGAAAGGAATTGAACACAAGCATTAAGGAAAAGGCATGTATATTTCAATAAATAAATTACAGTTATTTACTTGTTTCCTTTCTTCCTGGTAGTAAAGATCTGTTCAGAGAGTTCTCATCTGAAGCAAATCGTTTGCTTGCTCCTAGTTTCTGACTTGCCAGTCATGATGGCAGTGCTTCTCAGTGCAAGAGTTTCCACCAATTCCATTTCCTGGCTTAGCCAGGGAGACAAGTTGAAGACTTAGGGCCAACCATTGTTTCTCAATCTCTGAAAGGAGGCAAGAGCAAACCACTTCCAAAAATACTGCCTAGTCAATTCCATGGATTTTATTATTATTATTATCTCTTTTATTCATTAAACATGAAACTCAGTCAACTGAACTTTTAAAAATGTGTCACAAATACAATTGACTGGTGCTAATGGTTGATACGGGTTGCTGACCGCATCCTAGGTATCAGCCAAGTATTTTCTTAAAATATATGATGTTCCGAGTAGCACAGTTTTTGCAGTTCCGCTGGTGTTATTGCAGGAAGCTGCAATTTCTTGATGTGTTTTGTAAAATTCTTGAACATGGTACCAAGTGCCCCGATGACAATGTGTATCACTGTTACATGATTCATCCATATTTGTGTAGTTTCGATGGCCAGGTCATCATATTTCATGATTTTTTCCAGTTCTTTCTGGACTCTGGGGTCTCCTGGTACAAGGTGCATCACAGGAGGGTGAGCTGGCTTTGCACCAGAGACAAAGACAAGCAGATCTTCCTGCAACATCATCCAAGGTCCCCTTCCTTCTTGGAACTGCCTCACAAGTGGGTGCTGCAACCAGGAAGGTTCAGAACTGTCAGGAATCTAACTTTCTGCACAGAGTACCATTTGTCTCCCCGCCGAAGTGGTACCTATCTACCTACTTGCATAGAACATGCTTTTGAACTGTTAGGTGGCTAGAAGCTGAGGCAAGTGATAGTACCTCATCTTTCCATGCAGTGCTAGGGCTCGAACCGCCAGAGCTAAGACTTGTCCAGCGTCATTAAGGCATTGAGCTACTGCGTCTCTGTACTGATGGATTTGAAGGGGAAAAAAAGTCCCAACAAATCAAACAAAATCCTATGACCGGATCCTTCTGTCTTCGGTTTAATGTTAAACTGTATTAAAGAAACTACTCATGCTTGGTGTACACTCTGTCTCTCATATAGGTCTCTGTGTATGTGTTTATATAGAAAGTTACCAAGCTGAATTAATAATGGAATTAGTTATATGGGGACTGGTATACAAGGAGACACAACTAGAAACAACACAGATGTTGTTAACTTAACCATGGTTTATTGAATTAACTTACATTGCTGGGTTTGCCTTATATACCAAGAGAGTCCATTTGATATAGTGATCAAAGCACCAGTTTAGAAACTAGGAGATTAGGGAGGGAGAATCATGGGCAGTATCCCCAGATCATGAATTGTGACCTACAAAGGGCTCAGATTATTCCCCTAGGATAGAAATAGGCATTGTAAGCTTTTATGTGGCACAATAAATCATTGCCACCCTTAAATTCTTATACCTTCTAAAAAATATTAACCTGGCTCTTTCTAGTTATGTCAATATATCTAAGGACAACCCCTTCTGTCTGAAAATAATAATATTAAAAAGTGGGGGCCCTAAATATAGAAAAATTGTACTTGTGTTCATTATAGAATTGAATAAATGATTTTTAAGGGGTTTTTTTGTTAAGAGAAGATTTTTTTAGCAGAGTAGAAGATAAAGTAATTTATGTTTCCTAACAATCCTTGGAGCTCCATTCCCTTGTTCAAAAGGTATGTGTAATATAGTTCTTTTTTTTTTCTTAAAAGACCCAGTCAACATCAAGATACAATTTGAAGATTATGGATATATTGGTATATAAATGAAGGGAGGGTTATAAATTATCTTAACAATTAACAATAACACCCCCTTCCTCTAATAGCTATCCACAAACAAAATTGTTTCATCATTAAGGACAAAATAAGGTTTGAAAAAACTTTCAATTGTTCATGTATTTGGATCATTGTGCTTAGAATTTTAGCAAGGATTTTCAAGTGAAATTGCTTTGGTCTGGTAGATAAACCCCAATAGGAAAGTGATCTGTGGCTGATTTTAGTACTATCAACTGCCCTCTCCTCTGATTCTGGGTAACCTGAAATACATGGGTTTTACCCTGGGAATGCTGTACCAACCCTACTTCTTGTGTTCAAAATGTGGTGCTAGGAGACTGTGGTTCAATACCATCCCTATCGTGTTCTACATATATTTAAGGCACAAATGAGATTGCTGAGAAAAATTAATTCAGAGCTTGGAGTCAGATGATGGCATTAAAAATTAAATAAATTGAGAGAACCAACTAGTGGGTTTTCCTTAAAAAAAAAAGCCAATTTACTTCAGGTTCTTATTGTTTGTATATAACTAATAAGCATTTACAAGTTTTTTCATTTGCTTGCAGACATTTCATTACCCAGCTTGATAACAATGGTAAATTTGAAATGAAACTCTATCGAAGAACAGCCCATACTAACCAAATGCCTCATTTACTAAAGTAACAAGTCACTCTCCCATGGAGGAGCTGTGTAAGGACATTATTCAAATGAATACAAGTGCTCTGATGCAACCCAGGACACCAGAACACCAGGAAAGGAAATTGATTGCCTATTCAACATCTCCCAACAAAATGGTATCCACTCTACTTTATCAAAAAGTGCCTAACCATTCAATCCACTGCACAGCAACCAACACAAGCTATGAAAAGTAGGACATCACTACCATACATCAAAAACATCTCAGAAAGATTAACAGACTAGTACAACTGCACAGCATTAGGTAGTACAAAACCAACTAAATCACGCCAAAACATCTTAAGTAAGTCAAAAGAACCAGTGGCCCAAGAAGAAGAAAAAACAAAACCAGAAGTCTTCTATAACAGATAGTATAAGGATTGTAATAGTCATTATCTAGGCAGACAGGCAGAAGACTAGCAGAGCATGTCCTAGAACACCAAGAAGCAGTCAGAGGACACAATGAAAACTTAATCTCAGAAATGGGCAGATTCAATCATCTTTTAAACAGAAAACTGTGAGCATCCTAGACCAAAGTAAATCCATAAACTCTAAGGAATTCCATCAAAAGACATACTGTATAGACAAACCACATTTACCCACCATTCAAAAGAT
Organism: Arizona elegans; assembly: GCA_022577455.1. Taxonomy (NCBI): domain Eukaryota; kingdom Metazoa; phylum Chordata; class Lepidosauria; order Squamata; family Colubridae; genus Arizona; species Arizona elegans. Next base: position 228,018,973 of record JAKOOJ010000001.1, on the reverse strand, counting down.
ACAATAAACAAAAAGCCCAGGACACATTTTTTTATCCAGCAGCCTATAGTCAATAGGTAGGGATTAACACCAGATAAATAATCAAATGGAAAAAATGTATTAATCAAGGAAAAGAGAAAATTATACTCCCACCAATACTGGAGGGAAAGCTACTGTACATAAATAGGGAGCAAACCTCACCCTTACTAGCAATTATGATGTTACTGGTTCGGTAATGAAATGTCAGCAAGCAAATCACCAAGCTCTGAGAGCATCAAGGACTCTACAGTTCAACTGTGAGCTATATATATTCTCTTGTATTGCAACAGATATTTAGTTTGCCATTAGACTGTATCCAGAAATTGCCCCAGCTTGGAGGTTAGTCTGTGGCAGCAAACCAAGGCAATCTGATTACATTCAATTAGTATTCACTATAAAAATTAGTGACCAAACAATTAATCAAACATTAAATATTGGGAAATGGGGGGTGGTGGACATGGAGTTAATAGAAATCAATTATTGTAGGTTTTGGTTTTGTTTGCTTTCTATTTGGAAATAAGGAAAATAAAAATAAAAGACCAAGGAAAAACTTTGTGCCCAACGATCTAACAACAATCACTTAGATGCCATGATTTAAGGGATGGCAGATTTATGAGTGTTACTTGTTACCTTAGGCCTGTCATATTTTTCCCCACCTTTATGTTAGTTAATTGCACAGTAACATAAATTAACTTTGGAATGCAGAAAAAAAAATTGGGAACTTTATTTATGAATTTCTTGGATTTCTTTACCTCAAGCCAAACAACTAAATTGCTACTTAGCATAAATTATTTATTGGCCTAGGCTCGATACCATCCAACACCAGCCCCTGGAGGTATGGGAGATATAAAAGATTTAAAGCTTCTGCACAACCACGTTGGTGCAGCAGCTGTATTGGGCTTCTCTCCAGAAGAGTCCACTTTATTTTCTGATAAACAAAGGGAGCCTAAATTTCAGAGGAAGGTAGGAGAGTTTTCAAGAGGACTAGAGCTCTTTGTGCGCATCATATTCTCCCACTTTTAAGCAAGGTCCTATGATACTGTCCTGCAGTGATTATGTTAAAAATTATTCTCATTTATTTCCCATGAAAAACTAGCCAGATCCTAACAGAACCATTGATAAGACACAATTCTAACTCCAGCTGACAAAAATATAGAATGGGCCATTAGTAAGAATTTCCTTTGTTTGTTTTCCTTTGTTTGCTGAAAACTGGCTTGATAACAGTGGGTAGAATGTTGATTTTAGAGTTTAGATGTCCATATTGAAATTTTTAGCAGGAGAATTGAAACTGGAGCCGAGACTGAGTAACTCTGAACAAGTCACTGTACTTCAGCTGAATGTATCTTACTGAAAAATATAGATAAAAGTCAGTGGTAAAGGAAGACCTATCAACATCATCCCAAACAGCATAGAGCAAGACCAGGAAGTAATGACTACTTAATAAAAACCACCAAATTTTAAAAAATACATAATTGCATAAATGCAGTGTAATAATAATAATAATAATAATAATAATAATAATAATAATAATAATAATAATAATGATAATGATAATGATAATGATAATGATAATGATAATGATAATAATCTGAGCTATTAACCAGCCTCAAAGGCTGTGAATCTCACTAAAGATTAACTAATAATAATAATAATAATAATAATAATAATAATAATAGTGTGTTTTTTAATTGTACAACTTAGAAAAAATGGCAAAATGATAATTTAGGGAATATACAAAGTTATTGCGTTGACTGAGTCGACTGAGTTGCTACTTACAGGAGAAATTCTAGGGGAAAAAAATCATATTTTTTTTTAATGCTGATATTTGTCAGCATTTTTTCATCTTTCAAAGACTGTACCATAAGCCATACTTAAATATGCTTACTTCTAAATTGGCATTCTTTCCATTGATAATAGATTTATTCAAATCAGAAATTTTGATTTATATTTGTATTAGAACCTCTTCTACGGGAAATTAGGAAGAATCAATTCAGAAATTTTGAGAGCTTTGAAAGTCCGTATATAGTGAAGTTCTGATTGACATATTTGCTCAAAAGATGCAGATTTAGCCAACTTTTTTATCAACTATGAATTCTTCAAATATTCCTATTGTAAATTGACATTCTAGACCCATTTTAAATAAGAATTTAAAGTAGCATTTCAGATAATATAGATAATTTGATGTAGTGAATAAAGCACCAGTTTAAAAAATGGGAGATCTAGTCTAGTGAGTTCTAGTCTCACCTGAGGCACAAAGCCAGCAGTGACCTTGGGCCAGCCACTTTCTATCAACCATAGTAGGAAGACAATGGCAAACCATTTTTAAAAACCCTTGCCAAGAAAACTGCATGGACTTGTTCACGCAGTCACCAAAAGTCAATACTGACTCAAAGCCCCTCACCCACAAGGTGATTGAGAGGAAGATAGGCAGATACATATATAGACAGACAGATAAACAATTTCAAAAACTGAGTCAGTTTTTTTTAAAAAAATGTTAGGGGATATAACATTAAGTGCATGAGTAAAATGAATCTTCCCTTGCCATAGGCAAGATGATAAAAGAAATTAGCTATCAGGAAAAGTAGAGGTATCATGCCTCTAAAATAGGAAACTTGAATAGATATACATAGTAAATATATTTAGTCTTAAAACATTGTCCACCTCATCTCATCTTTATACAGATTAGGCAAGTTACTTTTCCTTTGCACTTGTATGCTGAGAATCATGGAGAATTCCTATGCTGTTGTAAGCAGTGTGTATAATTACAGATGACTCTAGAAATTGCATATTTATACAGTAATACAACAGAGTCTTCCTGTTGAAATAAAAACCTTATTTTAATTGTAATTAAGTCGTACATGAAATTATTATTTTACCTGACTGAACAATTTAGAAAATGAAGAAGTACAAAACTCATTAATGACTTGGGCACTTTTAGAACAGAAACTGAAGATTATTTTACTATTAAAGTAGGTTTGGGCTATGTAGAGGATGACAAGTCTTCCTGTCTTCAAAGAAACAAACAATAGACAAAAAAAAAAAAAGACTACTAGGCCATCAGAAACTCAAATCTGCAAAACATGCACTTGCCATCTCTCATTGAAGTAAAATGGAAAGATAAGGATGACAAAGCAAGATACAGTGGTACCTTAGTACTCAACTGCTTTGAAACTCATTGAATTTGATACTCAACGTATTTTGAGTATCAAAATTTTTTCCTGGTTCTCCTTGTTTGTTTGATTCTCAATGCACAAGTTAGAACTTGTCAGTGTCAGCTGGTTTGTGACTCACTATATTATTCCTTATGGGAAAAATTTGGTTGGTACTCATCATTTTTGGTATTCATTACGACTCCTGGAACCAATTAATGATGACTACAGAGATACCACTGTAAAATAACGGGATAAAGAAAATAATAGAGGCAGGGTGAATCATAGAAAAAGGAACTTCAAGTATATGAGGCAGTGAAAGAAAAGGGATGAATGAAAAGAATAGCACAAAGGGTAAGAGTTTTAATTCTCAAGGCTTTTTTTTAACAAAAAAAATTGTGAATGCTTAGTTAAAGAAAACAACAACTTGTGCTAAATATTAGGCTGTTCCTCAACTTGAATTTAGTTTTATACTTCTCCAAGTTCCTATCCAGCATTTGTCTCATGTTCTCATGCAGAAATCATTCTACATACAGTAAATTTAATAATTATAACTTTGTTCCCTGTTGCTAATGAAAGTTTTGTAGTATAGGAAGCCCATTGTATCATTGCTATACATATCAACATCCAAAGCTTGCCTTTGACTTCAGGAGGGTGACAAAATAATGATGATGCAAAGTTCTCTAGAAGCACATCTTGTTTAATATTGTGATTATATCTGACATGTCGCTGGCATGTACCATCTTATTTCAAATTTTGTGAAAATAATATTTATTCTATGGCAGAAGGAAACCCACCCATGCAGAATAAATAACACCTTCTCAGTGAAAGCATATAATTAGCTGAAGCCCAAGAAATGATAAACATCTTATCTTGTTGAAACTTTCCTTTATGATTTTCAAGTCAGAATAATTCTGTAGAGAAAATGGATTCCTTCCTTCCTTCCTTCCTTCCTTCCTTCCTTCCTCCCTTCCTTCCTTCCTTCCTTTCTTTTTTCCTCCCTCCCTCCCTCCCTTCTCCTGGTCTCCCACCCTATCTTTCTCTCTCTTTATAAAATAATATAATAAAATAATTTGCAGAGCACTGCAATAATAATAATAATAATAATAATAATAATAATAATAATAATAATAATTTATTTTATTAGATTTATATACCGCCCTACTCCTGAAGGACTCAGGGCGGTGAACAGCCAAGAGATAAAACACACAGATTACAAAATTTAAAAACAGTATAAAAACCTAATTAAATAAATTTGGCCCAGAACAGATTAAAACACCCCTAAAGTTTTAGACAAATTTAAAATTTACAATTAAAAAGGGAGGTTAGGCCAGGCCAGCCTGTTGGAATAAAAAGGTCTTGAGGGCACGGTGGAAGGTGTGTAAATCTGGGATCCTCCGTATCTCCGGGGGGAGCTCATTCCAGATAGCAGGTGCCCCCACAATGAAGGCTCTTCCCCTGGGAGCTGCCAGTCAACACTGTTTGGCCAACGGCACCCTGAAGAGCCCCTTTCTATGGGAGCGTACTGACCGGTGAGAGGCTACTGGTGGCAGCAGGCAGTCCCGTAAATACCCGGGTCCTAAGCCATGGAGCGCTCTAAAGGTGGTAACCAAAACCTTGAAGCGCACCCGGAAGACCACTGGGAGCCAGTGGAGCTCGCGCAGGAAAGATGTTACATGGGAACGCCACGTCGCTCCCATAACCACCTGCGCGGCCGCACTCTTCACCAGTTGGAGCCTCCGGGTGCTCCTCAAGGGGAGCCCCATGTAGAGAGCATTACAGTAGTCCAGGCGGGAAGTGACTGTTGTGACTCCGACCCCGAGACCGTCTTATCGGAGGGAGAAGGCTCCAAAAGTGAAGGAGAGGAATTGGCCAGGCCTCCCTCTCTAGGACCCTCCTCTCTGGCAATGCCTCAGGTGTCTCCTGAAGGAGAAGAGATTGGTCAGGAGCCATGTATCTCCGAGCAGTCGCAGTTGGACAGTGACGGAGATAAGTCTTGGCTGGATCCACACCAGTGTCGGAGAGACAAGCGCACGCAACAGAAAAGGAGGCAGGCCAGAGATTAAGCTGAGTCACTGGACCACACCCCACAGGGGATAAAAGGGGGTGTGGTGGCCATTCAGGCTCTGTGAGGGACAAAACTAAACAACTAGCGAGTCACATTGTATCTCTGAAACTACGTTATCTGCCTGCCTTGGATTTAATACGGACTGGACTTGACAATTCTTTGACTTTGTGTATTTGTTTTGGTTTATCTGACAGAGGAGGAACACCTCCTTCTGTGAGTAAAGTTCTTGGTAAGCAGCTACTGGGTTGCTGCCAATCCTGTTATCAAAGGAATTTATTGTCTGCAAGTTTTATTTAACCCCTGGCTGACTGTGTGCGTGTGTGAGACGGGGACAGAACAGTAACAAGGGCATGAGTGACCGTGCATAAGGAGTTCCGATCCAGAAAGGGATGCAACTGACGGATCAGGCGAACCTGATAAAAAGTCCTCCCGGCCACAGCCGTCAAATGCTCTTCTAAAGACAGCTGTGAATCCAGGAGGACACCCAAGTTGTGAGCCCTCTCCGTGGGGGCCAACGACTCGCCCCCAATAGTGATGGCACCAGCTGACTATATTGGGACGCCAGAAACCATAATTCAGGAAGTATATTATATTTGAAATATATTTCTGTTCTTTGCTGCTTTAGGCAGGCCCATCCAATAGCCACAGGAGTGGCTACTAATAGCAATAGTTTGGGCTATTGTTTAATTATAGATGTACTCATGAATCTTCAAGCTCCAACACTCATACCACAATAAAACACAGCTGATATCCATGATATCCATGTTGTTGATGATAGGTGAATCCTTCCTTCCTTCCTTCCTTCCTTCCTTCCTTCCTTCCTTCCTTCCTTCGACAATTCTGCTATATGTTGTGATAGAGTACATTGGAGGCTGCTTTGCAGAGGGAGCCACAACATTTTGTTAGAGGCAATGATTTCTTATATCAAAATATTTCAATACAGCTGGGTTGTGGTGACAATAGATTGACCGTTGCTCAATATGATATACTGTACCATTCATTGGAGGTTTAACAGTTATTGGATCCACAGGCCTGAATACTGTCAGATCAATTTTAAATGTTATTAGAAATTCTGGAAAGTAGAAATGTCATTTCTCTATAATGTTTTCCTATCAAAGTAGAATTTGGGCCTTAGATGCCAATACATCTATGCTATGCATCTTCTACCCTTCCTAGGCCATTCCACAGAAAGAGAAATATGTTCATGAAAAGCTGAAGTGAGACGAAGGCAGCTAAGAGATAAAGGCAAACAAAATTACAAGAAAACACAAAAATCACTTTTTTGAAGGAAGCAATTTATATGTTGGGTAGAAATGCAACATATACTTTACAGCTGGAATAGTTTTGTTTCTAATACTCAAAACTTGGATTTGGGGTGTGTATTATAGTTTCTGCACTATCCTTGACTTTAAAACTAGAAGACTGGGTAGATCTTTTTCTAGGAGTGGAGATGCCAGGGAAGCCTTTAAACACCTGCTAATTTTCCCCGTCTAATGCTTCTGAATTTCTTCTTCCTTCACTAATCCTGAGAAATGTAAAGGATGGAGCGTTTGGTCCTGAAAGGCTCTTGCTTACAGTCTTTTTACAGAACTCCATTCTCCTCAAATCCAGCAAGGACAAGAAAAGACACCCAATCTCTGCCACCCCCTTCTCTGTTGTCTTATGCTGCTCTAGAGTAGCAATAGCAATAGCACTTAGACTTATATACCGCTCCATAGTGCTTTTACAGCTCTCTGTAAGCGGTTTACAGAGTTAGCATATATATATTGCCCTCAACAATCTGGGTCCTCACTTTACCCACTTTGGAAGGATGGAAGGATGAGTCAATCTTGAGCCTGGTGAGAGTCGATCTGCCAAATTGCAGGCAGCTGAGAGTCAGCAGAAGTAGCTTGCAGTACTGCATTCTAAGCACTGCACAACCGCAGCCCCTTTGTATGCCGATATCAATGTACAATGGTGACTCTTGCATTTAAATCCCATTTGAACTAGATAATTTGGCAACCTAGGCAATGTGATAGTCTGGCTTCTTCTATAGCTTGGCTCATCTTCTGATTTTGTTAGGAATTTCCATAAGATGCCTTTGTTTTATTTAGGTTTTTGAACTTTCCACTTACAGTACAGTTTTCAGCTCTAGTCATTTTTTTTCTCTTTTCCTGAATGTTTTCACCCTATTTACACAATAAGTAATTTTAATTATTTGTGGGATAGGATTTATACTATTAATCTGTATTAGTAGATACTTCATATCTACTAATATTATCTATTAATATACTATACATATACATATCTATTAATATACTATTAATCTGTATTAGTAGATACTAGATACAAGTAATCTGAAGTCTCTTTGGGGACATCAAACATTAAATTGTGGTGACAGTACAGGGAATTGGTTATCCCATCCCCTTGCCAGCAACATGCTCCTGGCATTATGAAGAGGACAGTCAGCCAGTTCCCCACCTCGTTTCCCTCTTTGACCATTATAAAGTATTTGCCATCAGCAAGCTTCACAAGCATTTGTTTCAAGTAAATTGAGCTTTAAAAATGTGTTGCCTAATTGGTTGCAGATATTTCTTCACTATTTTTAAATCAAATCGATCCAACTATTTTTTTCTCAATCAATTATTGCAATGATTAGTGTAAAAGAAGTTATTATGCAATTTAAACTTTTTGTATAAAATTGCTATAAGACATAGAATCTTGAAGTCTAACAAATCCAAATTTGTTTTTATTTTTCCTGTTTTCTTTCCTCATTTCCTTCTCTCCACCTGTCATTTGAACAAAAGATGAAACTTCATTTAGTATGATTTAATTCCAAAGCCTTCCCCTCCAATAGATTTGAATCTACATCCTTCAGTTGCATTTTTTTCACATGTATTACTTTGACACAAACTCAGCCTCTTAATGTACATGTGTTTAAATTACTTTCCTTCCTTCCTTTCCCTCCCCTCCCCTCTGCAATTTGAAAGTGCTATATAAATGATAAATAGTACTAGGACATGCCAGGAAAAGAGTGCTCTGTAAGAGGAAGATTACATCGTGCTGGATGCACCTGACTGGGGCATTTAGGTTCTATATCTTGCCTCAGATTCTTGTGTCAAGCTAGGCAAAACATTGGCCTTCCTAGGATATTACATCTCCCTCATATTAAGCAGTGATAAATCATCCCATCATGTTTTAGTGGTGCCACTCACTTAACTTCCCCCTCACTTTATTCAATATCATTTTATTCAAGGCATAAGATTGTTTTCCTTGTTAGTGCTTAAGAATGGAAAGTTTGAGCCAAGGGCCAGAGGATGGAAGACCATGCTTTTCCTAAGAGCTAGGTGGTTGCAGACCACATGGGAAAACCTAAGTGGAAGTGTGGGACATTTTTATTTATTTATTTAGAAAATGTATATGAATTCTCAACTCACACCTGGTCATTCTGGGTGGCTTACAGTAGAAACAAACTGCAATTTTGTGGTCCCGTCACTTGTGATAGGAGGGGAGGTCTCACTCCCTCAGAAAGGGTTCACAATCTGGGTGTCCTCCTGGATTCACGGCTATCTTTAGAAGATCATCTGACGGCCGTGACCAGGGGGGCCTTCGCACAAGTATGCCTGGTGCGCCAGTTGCGCCCTTTCCTAGACTGGGATGCCCTCGCCATGGTCACTCACGCCCTTGTTACTTCTCGGTTGGATTACTGTAATGCCCCCTACATGGGGCTGCCCTTGGGATGCACCCGGAGGCTACAGCTAGTCCAGAATGTGGCTGCGCGGGTTGTTATGGGGGCTTCTCATTACTCCCGTGTGACACCTCTCCTGCGCGAGCTGCACTGGCTGCTGCTGGTCCTTCGGGTCCGTTTCACAGTGCTGGTGCTCACCTATAAAGCCCTACATGGCTTAGGCCTGGGGTACATGCAGGAACATCTCCTGCCATCCTCCCATCGTCCCATGTGTTCCCACAGAGCGGGCCTCCTCAGGGTGCCGTCAGCCAGACAATGTCGGCTGGCGGCCCCCAGGGGGAGAGCATTCTCTGTGGGAGCACCGACCCTCTGGAACGGTTTGCCCACCAGGCTTAGGACAGCCCCCGACCTCCTCTCCTTCCACCGCGAATGAAGACGTGGCTCTTTTATCAAATGGGCGGATCTGTTGGGGGATTTTTACATTGAAATAATTTTAATACATTTTAATTGGATTTTAATTTTTATGTAATTTTCAAATTGTTGAATGTTTTCTTTGTAAGCCGCTCTGAGTCCTCCAGGAGAAGGGCAGCATATAAATTACATAAATAAATGAATGAATGAATGAATGAATGAATGAATGAATGAATAAATAAATAAATAAATAAATAAGTAACTCAATAACTCAATAAACCTCACCCTCCTTACAGCAACAATCAAATGAACCATTTATTTATTTATTTATTTATTATTGAATTTCTATACCGCCCTTCTCCCTGAGGACTCAGGGCGGTGTACAGCCAAAACTAAAAAAACATGCAGGACAAATATTAAAAAACAATTAAAAGATATATAAATTTGGCCCAATTAAAACTCATTACCAATTAAAACGTTTAAAACATTTAAAAACAGTTAAAAATTTCATCTTAAGCCAGCCCGGCTTGTTTAAATAAATGGGTTTTAAGGGCACGACGGAAGGCACTGAGGTCCTGGATTCTCCTTATCTCTGGGGGGAGCTGATTCCAGAGGGTAGGTGCCCCCACAGAGAAGGCTCTCCCCCTGGGAGATGAATGATGATGAACCCCCTAGGATGAACCCCCTATTTCCCTGTGTCTCCAGGCCTGCTAGCAAAATTATATCAAGGCGAGGAACAATCTTATCTCTGCAGGGATGGTATTCCTCGTGGAGGGAACCTCCATGTAGAAAGCCCTTCTTGGTTCCACTTGATGTACCTCTTTAATAATGGGGAACACAATGTGCTCAGTAGATTTCTCTCTCTGTCTCTCTCTCTCCCCCCCTCCCTTCCTCTCCCTCTCCCTCCCACTCCCTTCCTCCCTATCTCTCTCTCTCCTATCTATCTATCTATCTATCTATCTATCTATCTATCTATCATCTATCATCTATCATCTATCTCTCTAACATCTCTCTCTCTTTATCTATCTATCTACTATCTAATATTTAAATTAATGCTGTATTTTAAAACTTGTAGGTTTTAAAGTTGAATAGCATTCAAAACGAGCGATCAGCATGACAATAAAGGGAATGTATCATGAAGTAAAAATTATGAGGTAAAAGGACTGCTTACATGTTAATGCTGAGGGAATATGCTTCAGTGTCTAGCTGTTTTGGGGTCACTTTGGTTTTATGCCAGGAACTGTGGCTGGGCTAGGAAGTTTTTGAGGGCAAAAATGTACCTCTGGTCTGCATTGGTATTCTTTCTACTCCATCTTTATCCTGCATCTCTGATCTGAAGGGAGGAGTGCTAAATCCAAAGAGATTGCTAAGATCCTTCAACTCTTTTGGCAGAGTACAGGTAGGACTTGACTTACAACAACAGCTAGGACCAGCATCGCGATTGCTCGGCAAGGCGCTTGTTAAATGAAATGTACCTGATTTTAAGACCTTTTTACGATTTAAGCAAATTACTGAAGCTGTAAAATGAATTAATGTTAAGCGAATCTGGATCAATGTTCCCCATTGTCTTTGTTGCAAGAGTTGTAACTGTGAGGACAGATTGTGGGTCACTTTTTTCAGTGCTGTCATAACTTTAAATGGTCATTAAGCAGGTGGTTGTAAGTCAAGGACGACCTGTGGTGAGATGATAATGAGGCTTAGATTTGTTTTTACTGGAGCGTATAGAGTTATTCTTATGTTCCAAGAGCACCTGGTTTTCTACTTTTCTTCATAGGAATCCCTGCTTTATATATTCTCTCTCTTCCTTCAGGCTTTTTAAATGATTGGAAGTGGTTTCCTTCAGGCATCCTTAAGTTTATGGTTTTTATTTTTAGTAGTATTGGTCTTGACAGCTGAAGCATTTATCAGAGCATGGAAACTCATGCAGACCTGAATTTTTGAACATCCCCAAATGCCTTTCTTCATCTGTGTCCATGCTGAGCTTAGGAACTATTTACTACCTTACTTAGTTGGCTTTGGCTTTTATCACAGTTTATTTATTTAATAGGTTTCATTATTATTATTATTATTATTATTATTATTATTATTATTATTATTATTATTATTATTATTATTATTATTATGCTTGCCTTCAACATAGAGTAGGCCAACCAATAAATAACCAGAAGATGACTCTATAAGCAGCAGCACACAGCAGGACCTTTCCCAACAACGTTGCTTGATTGTCTATTGTCTTAGCAGGTGAAAAGTCTTATCTGAATAACTAATCTGGATGCACACGGCATTACCGCTCATTCTGCAGAATGGCAACCAACTAACTAATTCTGCTAAATTGGAAATGGAAACTGATAGCACAGACATGCATCTCCCACTTATTATTAATCAATACATTTAGAATGCTGGGATGCAATTTTTTTTCTTTATATCATTATCCTATCAAAGCAGGAGAGCAACAGTGAATGATATTCATAGAGTCTGGTGCAATACAGATTGAGTTGTATAGTATGGAAAGAATGTTAACTTCATAAAGGTGATCTAAAGCATTGGGACAGATTTTCAAGTAGAAGGAGATGAGGAATGAAAATAACCCTTCCCAATTTGCTTAGACCCGTTTCTTTCCCTGGCAAGAAATATATGGGTGTTGATGAGCAAAGAATTCAGGAGAAGTTCAGAAGAGTGAAGGGTAGACCCTGACTTGTTAGTTCCTCTCTGCATATATGTCTTCTTCTCCAAACTTGCTGGATCGAACTAAACTGCAGCCATAAGGGGATGACTTGTAGCTTTGAATAGGTTGCAAAATATATATGCCTTATTATTCAAGGAAGTCTGTTGATACATTCAACTACTAATTATTGGTGCACAGTATATAGGAGATGGAGACTTCCTCTCTTCAGATACTGTATATTCTTGAATTACACATGGAAACTGGATACAGATATGAAATACTTCCACCAGAGTTGGCTTGTAGGTGCAAAAGGAGGTACAATTTTACAAAATCTGCCTCCTTGTGGAGTGTGTGTATGTGTGTGTGTGTGTGTGAAACTTTGGTAATAAACTTAGTTTTAAACTTGATTTTTTATAATATGGAATAATTCTGTATTATGTAATAATTAGCAGTGATGTGGCCATTCATTTTTAGATGAACATCTGATTCCATTAATCCCTCCATTCACTGGGAATTATGAATGATATTTTTAATCGCTTGCTGTTTCTCAAAAACAACATATGAAAACCAAGGACATGAAATAATTGGTATAAACTTTTTCTTAATTAATTTATCCGACCATGTGAGTAACCAGGATTGGAGTCAGGGGAACCATTTATAACTGAAGAAAAGCAAGTTCTAAGACTTGGTGTTAAAGCAGATAGATATTTGTGATTTTTTTCTTTCTTTCATAAAACAATGACAACCACAAACAGAATTACATTAATTGCAGTGCGGTAGCCTATGATAGAACTGTTCGGAGCAGAGTAAAAAGTTCTTGTATATCCTATTCATTCTCATCATATTCTCTAGTGAGACTTTTCAAATCTCCCTGGCAGCTTTCCTCATTTTACATTGTAGCAGTAATCAACCACATTAAGCAATTCATTAAACAACAGCCCCATTGACCACAGGGAGTACTGCTGCTAACATTCATCAGGCAACTAGTAACTCTATTGAAACAAGTATAGAGCTCTGAAGTGTAAAATAAAACCTTTTGTCTTACTGGTTTGGTATACAGACTGCATTATATGGGCCTTTCACAAACTATTTATCTTTAGATCTTGCTAGTAGGAGCACAAATTTAAACAAGACTGGAAATGGGAAATAGAGGGATGTAAGGCTTAGTGGGGGAAAAAAAACCCTGGGAAATATTTTTCCCAAAGCTTTCTTGTTTTTGACTCACACTCTCACTTGACATATTGGGGAAAAATAATTTGGAAAGGGATAAGACAATATAAATCCCAAGGAAATGCTTTCTTTTAAAATCATGAATACAGAATCAAAATCATGTGAAGTATTAGCACCGCTTTATAAAGCTTTGGTAAGACCACACCTGGAATATTGCATTCAGTTTTAGTTACCACATTGCAAAAAAAGATGTTGAGACTTTGGAAAAAGAGCAAAGAAGAGTAACTATGATGATTAAGAGCCTGGAGACAAAAACATATGAAGAATGGTTACAGGAATTGGGTATGGCCAGTCTAGAGAAAAGAAGAACTAGGGGTTACAGTATAGTAGTATTCCACTACTTGAGGAGCTGCCAAAAAGAAGAGGGGGGTCAACTTATTTTCCAAAGCAACAGAAGGCAAGACAAGAAATAATGGATGGAAACTAATGAAGGAGAAAAGCAACCTGGAATTAAGGAGAAACTTCCTAACAGTGAGGACATTTAACCGGTGGAACAGCTTGCCTTCAGAAGTTGTAGGTGCTTCATCACTGGAGGTTTTTAAGAAAAGACTGGGTAGCCACCTATCTGAAATGGTGTAGGGTCTCCTGCTTGAGCAGGGAGTTGGCCTAGAAGATCTCCAAGTTCCCTTCCTTCTCTATTCTGATTGAAACTTAAGCTGCCGTTATGCTTGTTCCTTATTTGACTCAAACAGATAAAATTAAGAAATCTGAATTCCACAGTTTATAATTCCATCTGTAATAAAATTTGAAAGCATTTTGAAGCAAGTCAAATTAGCAAATGCGATTATTGTATGGCTAAATTATCCCTTTGGATTTAATTAATACATTTCACACATATCAAGTTCTTAAAACTACAGAGTGAACTTGCATCAGTAAAGGATGATGGCACAACAAGAAAACTTTGCTTATATTAATTTCCCTCTATACATTCCTGTCTGTTCCTTTGGCTGCAAAATTTCCTGCTGTATTCATTTAATTCTTCCAGAGCACATAGATTACAACTAACTGATGGATTTTTCATGTGTGGTGTCAATTGTTAGAGTAGGCAAACAAATTAGATCTGCATGTCAAAAGGCACAAATCCACGTGATTAAAACAGGTCCTCCTTTGTCCTGTGTTGGGAATATTACAAGGTATGATTAATAAAAAGCAGCTGAGAGAGAATTTTAAACTTGAATATATCCAAAACAGGCCTTAGACTTTGGCTGAGAACCTTGACCTCCAATTAGCAAGATCTGATATAGTGCATAGCCTCAGCCTGCCAGCAAAATGCTAAGCCACAAAACAATATCTCCCAAAAGAACAGACTGGAATCAGCTCAGAGAGCTTTTATAAGTATAAACTGTAGTGAGAGGAATAACTTCCCAAATGGTTATTCTGTCTCCCCCATTTGAAATGTTATCTTCAGTTTCTAACATCTCACTGATTTAAAATTGCAGCTTTTAAAAATACAGTCTGTATCCAAAGAAAGGGAGTTGATTCAGAGTTTATCTAAGGTACCCACAAGGACTGGGCTTCCTGTATCACTTGATTTAATTTCTTATGATTTGTCTAATTCCTATGATTCAAAATCGCTGATATGGCATCCTACTACACAAAAAAAGGGCTCACCAACAAGGAGAAAGGATCCACAAAATATACCAGTTCTGTCCACTACATGATGTAGCTATGACTACTTTGCTTTATCACCCATTTATGTCTTCCATTTATGGAAGACTTAAGACTCTTCTCCACATTGCCTGATTCCCAGAATGGTTGGGAATTATGGCATTTGCTTTATGGATGGCATCGCTTTCTTTGACATTTGAATTCTGAGTAAACAGCTGCCAGGTTGAGAGGGGGACGACGACAACCCCTGAACGCAGACAGGGAAAATAAGTGGGTTGTCCTGCTTGGAAGGAATAACTAACCACATAGGACAAGGGGAAACCATCCCAAATGTTTTGTTGCAGATCAAACAACAATTATTCATGTAAATAATATATATGAATTGTACAGCATAATAAACACATTGGCATTTATTAGCAATACCATTCTAAGTACATTACAAAACAAGAGTTATTCTGGATAAATAAGAGGAAGGCAATTACTCTTCTTTATAATTTATGTATGCAGTTGACCTGTTACAGAATCAAATTCATTCTTATGAACTGAAATATAAACTGGTACCAAGCCTAATGTCATACTAGCATTATGGAAATGAACTATTACTCACAGGTATGTTGCCAAGAAACATCTTCATGAATGGCTAATCTTGAGAAACTGAGCCAGACACTTGGTTGGGAGACGACCAGATGCTTCCAGCACTGACAGGCAAGACAAGGAGGTTGAAAAACCATTCCTAGAATGTTATAATGGCAAAACACTTCCAAGCTGTAATCTTTCTCTCAGAAGCCTGGTTACTTTTCTACATGGATAAGATCTAGTGTAATAACAGATGAAAGAGATAAACTTATGGATTGTTTCCAGAGCCTGTTTATTTCTCAGTGCTCTCAGTCCAAAGGAGGATATAATAGTATACTGTCATGTTTTGCCCTTAACCTATCCTTTTTCAAACTGTGTATATCATCTCAATTCGCAAAAATGAAATTTCTGAGGCTCTGGGGAACTATATATAGCTCATCCATTTGTGTGGTCTGTGAGATAAACAACAACAAAAAACCCCAAACCAAAAACCTTCCACTGGACTAGGGTGAAGAGTAGGGATTTATTATAATTGGTTACCTAGTAAATTTTGCATTGAAAATGTATATGCTGATTCTACTCACTTCCTGTTTTCTTAATATTTTGGAACATGCATCTCCCAATAGTCAATTTTCCCTTCTGCTGAGTCTTCTCTAATATTAACGATGTCACTGATTTGAAGGACTTGAGAGCTAATTTGTCTGGAATATGTGCAAAAGCAGTTACTGTAGGAAAAAAAATCTGCTGTTGTATAGGTTATCTACATTATTCTTTACATAATTCCTTCTTGATTTTTTCCCCTCAAGAGATTTATGCATGGTAACAATAGACAAATCTATTCCCCCCAAATAAAAAAGAAATCTTCTCTGCTGTTACTGCTTATTAGCATTTGAAGTTGTTCCCTTTTCTTTCCCTTTACCATTGTAAATAATAGTAGTAACTGCAAAATTTGTCTAGTGGAGTATGACTGCGCCTCAAAACAACTATTTGCCTTTCAAAAAGTGACAACTGCCATGAAGCATCTTCTTTTCAAATGAGAATAGGCAGAAATTATACTTTGCAATTTGGGACTACAAATGACTTTCTTTTCAAGTCACCTATTTGTGATGGTGGAGGAGAACCAATGAATTAACTTAACAATTGTACTCACAGTCCTGAGGGGGAAAAATACCTAATTCAGTCCATTCTATTAGAGCAGTGCCAGTTGACACCTAAACTGTAGAAAGGCTCCGAGACAACTCTAATTCCATTCTAAGTAACATCTAAGGTGGTGGGAAAGGAAAAGTATCCCTCATTTCTCTCCTCCCACAAATTAAAGGCTAGGTAGGATGTGAGTTTACAAAGGTAGGGAAAAGTTTGTAAAGTTAAATGACAGAACTGCTTTGTTACCCATATCTTACAATAAAACATCAAGAAAGCTGCTGTCAGAAGTGTAATCATTTATTTATTTGCCTATATATTTAAAATATTTGTTTGGCTGCTCATTTAAAATATACATCTCTGAGTGGCTCACAACAATAATAAAAATAAAAGCCTGGAGCCACAACTATCCTCCTCAGATAAATAGAATGGAATGGAATGGAATGGAATGGAATGGAATAGAATAGAATAGAATAGAATAGAATAGAATAGAATAGAATAGAATAGAATAGAATAGAATAGAATAGAACAGAATAGTTCTTTACTGGCCAAGTGTGATTGGACACACAAGGAATTTGTCTCCAGTGCATAAGCTCTCAGTGTATGTATCCAAAACAACCATCTACAGGATCTTGCTCTTGTACTTAAATGAGATCCATGGCAGATACACAAAGTTCATGAAACTAGCTTCAGAAAGATGCAGGAGTCAAAGTTTTCAGATTTGAGAAGGCTGCTCAGACATGGCTTTTCAAATAGCTTTGCTTACCTCTAAAAAGAGATCCATGTGGAACTGTCCTAATTTGAGTCAGACTGTCGATTTGTCTACCTACAAATGAGCAATTGGTCTTGAAATACTTTCAGTGTCATCTGACAGTGGAGATAGAGTAAAATAGATGGTAGTCCACAGTAAAAAATAATAGTGGCTACATCTTTTTTTCACATCTACCTTACTCCCTATTAATTAATTAAAATCCCTGAAGCATTAATTTTCACTCCCTTGCTTTACTCTCCATAAACTACTTTCAAAAATACAATGTTGAAATTTATTCTTCAATTAATATCTTTTCATTTCTTAACCATTATTTATTTTCAATCTATTCTTAACCAATTCATAACATTCACTTGCATTTACAAATTCTGTGCTAATATTAATAAATGTACTAATTTTAACCACATTAAGAGTTAAGAAAATCTGACTTCTGTATGATCTTGTTTTCCATAAAGAGCAGTTACTACCATTAAGGACAGAGAACACTAAATATGTTACTCTTGTATTTTGCAGGAGAACCTCTGATTTCCAAATCTCAGAGGGATTGAAGAAGGAGTGAAGAAGGACCAAAGTCTAGCTATATATAGGAATAGTCGATGGAGAAAGAGGAAAAGCAAAGGGATGTGAAAACTAGCATATAAAAACTAATAATAAGTTGTTCTGCTATCAAAGGTTGGTGGTACTTTAGAAGGACATTTCAAGCTTCAATCAAAGCATTTGGGGCTGTTTGAACTGAAAATTTCCATAACTGCAATAATAGAGCTAATCTAGAACATTGTGAGGCATCTCTGTAAGCATTTGCTATTGGTTATGAAGAACGTGCCTCACCATTTTTTTAGTGAGTGAATATTTATTCTTTATCACCAAAAAAAGCATTTTTGAAATTTTGTCTCTCAGATACCAGATAGCTTCATTGCTATTATGTATAATTGACTTGGGCACATAACATGTTAACGTCCATTGATGTTTGCATTGAGTAGGGACAACCACAGTTAACTATACCATCTGTGGTCTTTATGTCAGAGATAACAACAAGATGATCCAGGGTTCTACATGCCACTCTCCTCCCCCACCAGATATTTCTTGAAGCACCTGGAATCACTAACCATTAATGCTGAAAAATCAGTGGCTGTGTTTCTTCTCATTTGATATAATAAATCTGTAACTTTTCTGTGGCCCTTGTACTTAGTTTATCAACAAGAAAAGGATGACTTAGCTAAGCATTTCATTGTGAGACACACAATGTAGATAGCTGTTCCTAAATAAGCTGTAATTGTATTTAATGACTTCAATGCCATAACCATGACTTGTTTCCATAAATATAGCATCGTTTCTAGATTTTCTAATAACAATGATTATGAATTGTTTCCATACAGTTGGAAAGCAGATAAGGATATTTTTTAAACCTCTTTTGTCACCTTTTCCTCTTAGGCAAGGATAAACAAAAGGGTGAATATTTCCTTTTTACTCTATACTTCCTGATAAACATGATATTTACCGTCAAAAATAGTGATCTTGTGCATAATCTTCATTTTCTTTTCTTCACGGGTGAAATGTTCTTTGGCAAAGGCATTTTCATGCTAATATGAGGAGCATTTGCAAACCAGATTCTGAAGCTTCCACTAGATCTGGTCTTTATTCCAATAGTCTAATGTCTGTTTGCTCCTGTTAGATCTGGTCTTCGTTATTGGTAAAAAATTACCAGTAACAGGTAAAAATGAAATGGTACAGTTGATAGCTGCCTGCCTCCGTTAGTTTCTTCTGGATATGCTTGCTCCATTTAGCTCAACATATTCTATTAAGTATTTTCCATGCTCACTCAAGCTTCAAAATACTGAGAAATTGTGGCTGGAAAGGTCGAGCTCTTACAAATAATTTTTACAAAAACATCTTCTTAGGTGAGGCTGTTGCTAAAGAAGACAGGTTCTACAACATATCCTGTAATCAACCATATGTTAAATTAAGCATGTCAACAATTTAAAATAAATGCAATGTCCCATTGCTCTTGCAACGTGGTACACAAATAACTAGTCCTTAAGAGATGAGTAAGAAATGGAGAAATAGAACAACCAAGTATGACCTCAGTAAAATCTATCTCTGAAACAAAGCTGCCAGAGACACTAATAGCACCAGCACTTAGACTTATATAGTGCTTTTACAGCCCTCTCTAAGTGATTTACAGAGTCAGCATATTGAATCCAACAATCTGGGTCCTAATTTTGCTGACCTCAGAAAGCTGAGTCAACCTTGAGCTGGTCAGGATCAAACTCCTGGAGTGAACAGTGACTTAGCCTGCAGTCCTGCATTCTAACCACTGTGCCACCACAGTTCTTAATCAAGCTTTGGGGAGGTTCTAGAATGGTCAAATGTCTACAGCTCTGGCTAGTCCTTGTTTCTGTGTACAGATGCATGAGTTCATAAATGACAGCTGGGAGAATGAAATGTAATTCCTTAACAGTGAAAAAAAAATGAAAATAGACAATAATGCTCTTTATATTTCCATGAATCTCCCATGCATATGTGCTAGTTAACAGAGTTAAATCAGTGGGTTTATGTTGCACTGTGAGCAATCCATATTGGACTGAGAGGAGGGTTCATAAATTGTGCATATCTTTTCCAGCTCCTTTTTTTCCCCATCAGAGGAATGCACAGGAAATCTTCTGTGCATCCTCCTCCTCCTCCTCCTCCTCCTCCTCCTCCTCCTCCTCCTCCTCCTCCTCCTCCTTCCCTCCCTCCCTCCCTCCTCCTCCTCTTTCCACCCCACACACAAAATTATAAACCTCCTCTGCAGTTTCAGCTTTTATAGCACCGTCGTTGCTTGAAACAATATAAAAACCCCTTGGCCTCAAACCAGAGAAGACCTAAATGCTGGAAAGTAAGGATAAATTAAAGTGACAGGGTCTTAGCAGTGGAAATTAGTAGAACTCTTCTAATTGCATGTCTAGTCTGAATGATGGGATACTTAATTCTTACACATCCCAGACAATTGCTTTATACCAACATGAGCTCTGGGAAAAAGGTAGATACTGGAGACATATGGAGTGCTAGATGGAGTGGAAAAATAAATCAGAGGTTCACACTACAATGTAAAAAAAATGTTGTATTTTCTTTGTTACATATACGTTGTTGGGAAGACCATGAATAAAGCACCTTCTGTCCACTTGTACTCTAAAAAAGTGACCTTTAGATTATTATGTGAATATAAATATGACTCTGGACTGTATTTCTTGGAAGCTTTAGGCATAAAGATTATATTTCAGTAGTTAGTGGACAGATGCCTAAATATGAAATCCCAAGAGATGCAGCTCAAAAGGACACTGTTATTCTTATAAGAGCTTCAAATGAAAGGCCTCAGAACTAGCATGGGTTCTTTATATCTATTTAACCTCTTGCCCTAAGAAGCAAAGAGCATCTGGTTAAGTGGAGAGTAAAAACGCAGCTACTTTTCATTATCAAGGTTTACAGCCAGAATGTGCAGAAGCCATAGCTGCCAAGTCTGGGTTAAATGCCTGTTGCCTTCACTGCCTGAGGCCATCTAGCGTGTTTAGAAATGATTAAGTACTGCAGCCTAGAGAGGACCTGTCCTGAGCGTTCATCTCTGACTTTCAGCCGAAAGGAGAGGCTGGCAGTGACAGAGGCAGATGGATGAGTCTCATTAGTATGGTGAGGCAGCGAACCAGGCTGTCTTCACAGAGCTGTCTAAAAAGAGAGAGAGTGCACAAATTAAAATAGGAGCCAAGAAAACCAAGGAGCAAGTGTTTTAACTCTCTGGTACCTGGCATTCTCTGAAGCCATTTATTACTGCTTTCTTCCTAGCTGCTAATTTAAGCTTAGAAGGAAAGAATTTCATGTTTCTCAGCTTCCCCGTATTGATTTATGAGAATTATTAATAACAAAACAAATGGTTAGATGCTTAGCATTGGAGGGCAATTTTTTAAATAAGTGAGTTTCCTTATTCTACCCTGTTTTCCCACCTACTCTCTTTCCTATGGTCCTTTGTTTAAGGATTTGCCCCACTTCCCCAAACATGATTCAGTTATTAGTTGTGTGAACACTTCCCACCCCCCCCCATGCCTTGTAATGTAACAACAACAACAACAACAACAACAGATTAACAGAGTTGGAAGGGACCTTATAGGTCATCTAGTCCAACCCCCACCTAAGCAGGAGACCCTACACCATTTCTGACAAATGGCAGTCCAATCTTTTCTTGAAAGTCTCAAGTGATGAAGTTCCCACAACTTCTGAATGCAAGCTGTTCCATTGGTTGATTGTTCTCACTGTCAGAAAGTTCCTCCTTATTTCTAGGTTGAATCTCTCCTTGATCAGTTTCCATCCATTAATCCTTGTCTGACCCTCAGGTGCTTTGGAAAATAGCTTGACCCCCTCCTCTCTGTGGCAGCCCCTCAAGTATTGGAACACTTATAATGTCTCCCCTGATCTTTCTCTTCACTAGACTAGCCATGCTCAGTTCCTGTAATAGTTCTTCATATGTATTAGTCTCCAGTCCCCTAATCATTCTGGTTGCTCTCCTCTGCACTTTTTCTAGAGTCTCAACATCTTTTTTATAGTGTGGTGACCAAAACTGGATGCAGTACTCTAGGTGTGGTCTTACTAAAGCTTTATACATATTTACTATTTAATGATATTGATGCATTATACATAAAGGAAATATTAGACTGGAGATGATCAGAATTTAGACTCAGAAGTATACCTTATTCCCAAGCTCTAAATCATAATGGTTTCCAATAGCTGGATAGTGTCCTTCTGGCATGGTAGAATTGTAAGATTATGGTTAGGTTTCTCTCAGCTCCATTTCAAGCTGTATATTCTTCAGGAAATGAGGAAGAGGGTGCATTCAAAAATTGAACAGCGGATAGCACCTGTCCGTTCCTTTTATTTTGGTCTCAAGGTGATCTCCAACCAATTTAAAACGAGTATATAGCATCTGCTAATGATAATGAATACTTTATTACTAACTAGCTGAACTGATGTGATGGGAGAAAATGTTCATAGGCCTAGGGAACAGAGCTGCCAGAATGTGGCAGTCCAAATTGTTTTGAGAAAGAAGGGAAGGTAGTACATTTGGCTGTGTTTAAATCTCATTTAGCTCAAGTACACAGGACGGAAATGCTTCGTAGATGTATATTTTGCATGCTTTATTCCTTTGTCATTTGTAAATGATTTGGGTGCCTCAGATATCTCTGAGGGGCCCAGATATTTTTTAAAGATGTATTATTATTATTTTTAAAGAATGGAATGAAATGGCTGATAAAGTGCATTATTTTGCCAAGAGCAAATCTACGTAGTTTCATATTTCTGATTTATTGGGGCTGTATCAGGGGTGAAATGCTACTGGTTCACACCGGCTCAAGCAAACTGGTAGTGATAAAAGCTACCAGTTCGGGTGAACCAGAAGTAAAAAAAGTTACCAGTTCATCTGAACCGATATTTCTGACGATCAGCTGTGCTGTGCGATTTATATTTGCTAAAAAGCAGGAAATCCTGCTTTCTAATGAATCTAAATTGCACGGCACAACTTCCCGCCCCCATCGCTGTTCTACTTACCTTGTTAAGCCTCCTTTTTCCATGCGAAGCATGCACTGTGCATGTGCACACACACAGCCTGCATTTGGTACATATTATGCGTGCATGCATAACATGTGTTTGGCGTACACTGTGCATGAACACGCAGCGTGCTTTTGGCATGCACCACGCAAGTGTGGACAGCAAATTGGTAGCAATCCGTGGAGGATTTCACCACTGGGCTGTATACAGAATGCCTTTCTAGGTTGTATAGTAATTGTATGTGTTTGGGATTAATGGTTATAAAAGCTAATGTCAGTACTAAGAAACTTGCAAAACTTTAAACAATAGCTGCTGTCTTTTTTGGTAAAGGGAAATTGCCAAAATATAAAGTAAGGAAGCTAACACTCCTCGCTCCTTTTTTTCAGGTGAAAAAGGGAAGGATTAGAATAAAAGGGCATGCATCACTAAAATATCCTTAGGCAAAAACTTTGCAAATTTCAGATAGGGGCAGAGGCTACAGAGCTATGGCGAATGAAAAATAGTATAAAGATTTCTCTTTTTCTTGCTGTTTTGGCAGAGAAATATTAATACACCACATTTTCTTGAGGTCTTTTCTTTCCCACTCCTTACTTTCTTTTCTTTTGGGGTGGGACTCAACTAGGAGTGAGTCAGTTCAACTTTTGTATGTCACTATTTTCACTTGCATAAACCTGGTAGCATTGTTTCTTCTGTGCCAATTAATCTTCACTTAGTTTGGGCTTAATCTAGTTTATGTCGTCACATAGGTTGTCCTTCCAAAACCAAATGAAAAATCAAACTGAATAATCAAACTAAATCAGATAGTTCTGCAGTAATTCTGAAGGCTTTGTTCAGGCACACGTCCTCTTTCTGAAATTCCCCAGCAAACCAAATTGAATCAATCTGATTTTCTGAATCAGTTTGATTCAGAATTTGATAATTTGATCAAAGATCAGAAAACAACTTGCAATTGAAATAGGTTCACTAATCAACATACTGCTAGTATTTGTTCCAAAGCACAATTTTTTGTGACTTATCCAAACTATGATCAAATTAGTTTTGCAAAGTAAAAATGAACAAGGAACAATTCCTCATTATAGTCACCTTGAACTCCGCAATCAATTCACAGATATTATCTATGTCCAAAGACATTTTTTCATTATGCTTTTTTATTTTATAGTAATTGAGGAGCAAGAGGAAATCCAATATTGGAAATAGTGAGGAAAAATGTAACTGGTTTGAATGGCTTAGAAATTCAAAGTAGAGCAGAAAAATTCATAATTTCTGCCATTCCAATGATTTCTTCATAGAACTGGTCATGTGCAAGTTGCAAATTAAGCAAAACAGAGAAAGATAATCACTTCCCACAATATGATCTTGAGCATATACCCTCCATTTTCAAGGATAAATTTTCAAAGCAATTCCTGGGTCTCATTGATAGTGAAACAGGGAAAATGAGGAATAAATTTAAAGAAGTCATTAAGGATGAATGTGAAAAGAGATTGTCAAAGATGAAGAAGGAGGCTAGGGCAAACTGGATGCCAGAACAAACTGAAGATGGCCAAGAAGAAAAAGAAATGCCAAAACCAAGAAAGACAAAAATATTAGGAGAGAAC
Source organism: Arizona elegans (assembly GCA_022577455.1). Taxonomy (NCBI): domain Eukaryota; kingdom Metazoa; phylum Chordata; class Lepidosauria; order Squamata; family Colubridae; genus Arizona; species Arizona elegans. The sequence continues at coordinate 227,994,509 of JAKOOJ010000001.1, read as the reverse complement.
TTCAAGAGGCTTCTTAGAAAATATAGATTACAATAGTAGAGATTTTGAAGATGGAAGTAGTCATGGAAAAATAAGGAAAGTTTTCAAAAGATCTCTGAACTCAGAAGCAGGTTCCAATCAATAGGTTTATTAAAAGGACACTAATGGACAGTTAGTAACTGACTGACTGAAGATCAAAGATGAAAGGGATACATTGATATACAGTAGTACAGTAAGATGTCAACATTGAAGATATTCTCTATTTACAACAACCAGCACTACTAGAAAATGAAGTTATAACAGCCCACTGCTCCTTGCCAACTTGGAAGATTACAGGAACTGATGGAATGTCCATGGAAATGTAACAAACAATAGAAAACTATAATAGTCTAACCAAATTGTGTCAGCAAATCTAGAGAACAAATAGTAACCAATGATTAGAAGAGGTCAGTGAACATTCCAGAAAAAAAAAAAAGACTTAACAGCATGTGCAAACTATTGTACCATATCCTTAATTGCATAGGCTAGCATTCAACATAGATTAGAGCCATACATTGAAAAACAAATAGGAGTTTTTCAAGCTGCTTTTAGAAAAGGTTGAGAAACACCAGAAATTATTGTGGATTTGCATGCTTGAGAAAGTCAAAGGATACCAAAAGGAAGTCAGAATGTGTTTCGTTGATTATAGAAAAACCTTTGATTATGTTGATCACAAGTAGGTACTTTAAAAAAACGGGAATCCCAAAACATCTCATTTTCCCCATGTGAAACCCATGTACAGGTCAGGTAGTCACATTAAAGACAGAATATAGTAAAACAGATGGGTTCCAGGCTGTCAAAGGAATGACACAAGGTTTATATGGTTTATACGGTCTCCTTATTTATTCACCTACATGCTGAATATATATTAAAGGAAGCTGGATTGGAAGAAGATGAGTGTGGTTTTAAAACTGGAAGAAAAAACATCAATAACCTGCATTATGCTGATGGCTCTAGTTTGATAGCCAAAAATGTAAAGGATCTGTGAGCTCTGGTAATAAAAGTCAAGGGGCACAGTGAAAAATTAGGACTGAAATTAAATATAAATACCAAACTTATGACAACTTGTACAGCGACCAGCTTTAGAACTGACAATGAAGATATCAAATGGTAGATAGCTTCTGCCTTTTAGGATTAACTATCCATAACAAAGGAAAAAGCAGTAAGAAAATATGTCACATATTAGTATTTGGTAGAAAAAAAGACTACACAATTCAACCTTGAGCTATATATATTATCTTCTATTGGAATTTGGTAGAACAGTCATGGAGATCTTGGAAAATATATTTAGATGCTGCAGTGTTTTATACCTACAAAGTTCAAAATAATTTAACCAGTGGTGTTCCTGTGGCATTCTCTGGAAGCAAAAATCGGATATGAAGAAGCAGAAGAGTATTGATACTGTCTGAACTGTTGAAGAAGACTCCTGAGAAAACCATGATAAGCCAATCAACAAATCAACCAAAAGGTCTGACTCGGTCAGGCTACAAATTCTTCTTCGCTGGACACATTACAGGAAGACCTAGTCCTTTGAAGAAGTGAAGGACTGAAATAGACTCTCATGAAGAAAATCTATGTGGTCACTAGAAATTGAAAACAATTCAATCAAAAGCACACACACACCGTGATAGGTAAGTGATTTAAGTAATTTCAACATATCAGAAAATGGTTCACACAAGGAAACAATACTATGCTGGATAAACTTCCATTAACTAGTAATGTGGTTGACACTAATTGAGGGTGATTAAATGTACCATATTCTCACTGAAGTTTGTTAGATTGGTATATAATGAGGAAGTTGGTATTTTTTTAAATTTTGCAATTGAATTATATAAGTCTGATTTCTTTCTCACACTAAATTGAAGATTAGCAGATATATTAAGCAAACACAGACAGGGATAGTAATCAATGAGGGAATTTTATCTTTCATACTGGAAAGGTTATTTACTCAGACATGAAAGTTCATGATCAATAAAGGAGAATATAAGTTGCTCAGGGTTGAACTGTGGAGTTCTTAGTGCTCTCTGAGCTTGGTTGTTTGCCTTGCTGACGCTTCATTACCCAACTACCCTGTTTCCCCCCAATATAAGATCTCCCCTGATAATAAGCCCAATCGGGCTTTTGAGCGCATGGCAATAAGGCCAAACACTGATTTCAGGGTTCAAAAAAATATAAGACAGGGTCTTATTTTCGGGAAAACACAGAAATAGTTATCATCATGAAAGCTAGTGAGGGAGGGGTTTGATCCCTGTTGATATACACTAGCTAGCCTTGCCAGCGTTGATGTGGGTAGGGTTTTTTCCCTTGGTAGTTCCATGAGTAGGATATTGTTTTTGCTTGATTGTTCCTGTGTTATTAATCTCTGCTTATCTGAGGGTTGACTGCTGGAAACATGTGATCTGGTCTTTTTCCTTCCTTCTTAACCTTTTTATTATTTCTTCTGAATGGTGTGTAAGTGTGACAACTATATGTGTCTACAGATAGCAGATTTGTCTGAATGCCAAAACTTCCAGGAATTTCCCTGATGTTTTTGGAATTAGTTTAGTCAAGGATGCTCACATTTCCCCAGTTGGAACTATCATTGATTTTGTCCATGGGTTGTGAGATTAAGGAGTTTTCATTGTGTCTTCTGATTGCTAGTTATGTTCATGGATGAACTCTGCTAGTCTTCTATCTGTCTATCCTACATAAATGCTGTTACGGTCTTTACACCGTATGTTGTGGATTACTCCTTTTTTCTTCTTCTTAAACTATCAGGTCTTTTGAGTTAATTTAATTTAATACTTTAATTTAATTTTAAAATTTATTGACACTACTGCCCCTTCTTACCACAGGGTAAATCTGGGTGGCTCGGTACTTAAGATGTTTTGGTGGGCTTTAGTTGGTTTGTGTGTTACAGAAATGCTGTGTGGCTGTAATAGTCCTTTGGTTGTTTCTGAGATTTTTTTTTTATATGTGAGAGTATCATAGTGGATTGAATAGTCAGAACCTTTTTGATATCGATGTGGGTATCCAATTTGTGGAAATATGTTTTATAGGCAGTCTCTTTCCTTTTTCTGATGTTCTGGGCTATTGCAATGAGTTTCTACTCATCTGAATATTGTTCTTACATAGCTACCCTTGTGGGAGGTTGGGTTATAGACCTACTGCTATTTAATTTTTTATTGAGGTCAATGTAGCAGTCTATTTCATGGCCTCTGTCCACAGACATTTTTCATGGACTGTTATAATTATCACAAATGCTTTCACATAGCAATCACTTGATATTTCTTCCTATCTTACACTTGCAGAGACAACATAATGTTGAGATAGAAAAACCTCTAGCTCTTTTTCCTCTGACCATATTTTGCTGTTGTTGATATAAGTTGAGTCCATGTCTTTTGAAAAGCATGGATTTCCCCTGTCCCACTAACGTGCTTCATGTTCATTAACTTTGGACATTTTAGTAGCTCATTGTGATGCTGGAGAAATTAGTATGTTAAAAAGGGGTTCACCAAGGCCAGTTATATCTTTGCAGCACTGCACACTGAGGCAAAATACAGCTGCTTCACACTTTTCAAATTTTCCTGTCAAAATTCTTTGCAAAAATTTGTGTTGTTCAAAAAACTAGGCTGAGAGATCTTCTCTATCCTGTTTTGGATAGAGGGTGGGTAAACAACATTCTTTTTTGCAAGCCTTTTTATTAGGTTTTGATGTGTTTGGGTGCTTTCAGATGAATGACTTCTAATCCTATCAGTCAAAAACAAAAGGAGGTGGGGAGGAGGAGGAGGAGGAGGAGGAGGAGGAGGAGGAGGCATGAAGGCATGCAGCTTTGTCTTAATTTTTTTTCACTTTGGGTCTGTAGTAGGAAAAAAAGATGGAAAAGATAAAAGTAGAAAAATGGAAGCAACAGATGATTCCAGATGGAAGATTAGTAAGTGCTGAGAACCATTTCTTATTCTCTGTGAGCTAAAAATACGGTTGCAGATTCATATTTCAGGAAAATTACATGTTTGAGTCCTTGTTTTCCCTCCATCCTTATATGTTGATGGCTTCCCCTGTTTCCTTTGTTTGCCTTCTTCTGAAGTTTCATTTCTTATGATTCTACAGTTAATATTATAATTAAAAAAATGAGAAGTGGTTCTCAGCCTTTTATCAGAATACATGAGATAAACTAATTCCCCACTGTTGTCTTACAGCCCTTTCTACCATCACCTAGCCATTCCTGGAACAATATAAAGTTTGTCCTCACTGTTATATCAACGCAATCATGGTTAGAAGATCCTAGTAGATGCAAAGTGTACAAAAACTGAGGAGAAACAGTCTTATTCTTTGCTAGAATTCCTTTGAGTCCATTTCAAAAGCCTGATTAGAAAGTTCCTAGGTTGTATTTTCCTTATTTATATAAGAAAAGTAATGGCTTCTTCTATCATTATGTTTTACATACAGGAACTCAATGTTCAGAGGGAAAAGGTAAACATTTTCTCTTCAGTCATTTAGATTCAACAAAATCCAATTTGTAATTCTTTAAAGTTTAACTGTTGCATTTTTTTCCTTTTAATTCTGAGATATAGTGGCCATTGTCTCGATCTTAACTTAAAATTTCTGTCTCCCAAGCTCTAAACTCTAAATATTCTTTAAAATAAGCAAACAACAACAAAAAAAGTTTGAAATAAGTACAGATTTCATTTTTTTTTAAAGGACCAAGAGATAGAAAAGAAAAGAAATAATAATAATGAAAGAAGCACAACAGAGAAGTATCCTTTGCTTTTTCCAGTGATGATCACAGGATTGAAGTTTTTCTCAAAATAAAGAAAGCAGTTCATCCCAAAAGGGATTTGGCTTACCTAAATGGGAGTATTACTATCAGGCTGCAAATTAGTTTGGGCATTCTGCTGAGAAGGAGCCGGCTATTGGTTCTGGAAGGTTCGGGGTTGCAACAGGGTTGGCATTATTTCCTTTGGCAAGACAAGGTAAAAAAACATACGAGTTTCGCAGGTCATTATTTAAGGAATATCTTAATTGAAACATGGAGGAAAATTAAGGATAAATTCTACTCTTTGATCCCCTCCTGGTTGGTCCTGTTAGAAGCCACAGCATATACTTCGCTTTATAACAAAGAGAAACATCTATCTTACTGGGAGTTGCTGGATAGCCAAAGCTGCTTAAAAACAAGAACTGAATTAGATCTACAGGGAATGGAATTGGACTGGTGGTCTTACTCTCAGATCAACTCTAAATATAAAAAGGATAAGGCGCAGGAGGTATAGATATGACCCTGCAGGAGATGGATAAGATCATATTAGGAAAAGAGGAAAAAATGTTAGCTAAGATCTATAAACTTTTAATAAGTTATTGGATAGGAGACAAGATTGTCAAAGACTCAATGATTGTCTGGGGGAGAAATATTCATCACTCAATCGAGTTGACGAAATGGGAAGAAATTTGGACCAGACAACTGAAATTTTTGATGGCAACCACTTATAAGGAAAATTTGTATAAGATGCTGTACAGGTGGCACCTCCCCCCTGCTCGATTATCCAAAATGTTTCCTGGACTCTCCCCAAACTGTTGGAAGTGTGGGGAGGTAGGTACCTATTTTCACGTATGGTGGACCTGTCCCAGGGTAATCGAATTCTGGAAACTTATTCAGAGGTGGCTGCTAGAAATCACTGGATATAAATTACAACTGAAACCAGAATATTATCTATTAAATATTAGGCCAGACAAGATAGGCACAAGTAAATGGTGTTTAATTGTATATATTACAACTGTAGCAAGAATATGTCTCGCCCAAAATTGGAAGGGGAAAGACGTACCATCTGAAGACTTGATCTTAGGGAAAATTATTAAATAGGCAGAAGCTGATAGACTAACAAAAACTTTGAGAGATCAAAAAGAATCCGCATATTTTCAATGTTGGGACCAATGGTATACTTGGCTAAATAATAGAATAAAAAGAGGATAAGGTTAGCGTAGCTTTTATTTCCTATTTGTATATTTGGACTGAAGATAATGTATTGTGTAAGGTTCTCACCGTGATCTATATGTTATATATTTTGTTTGCAAATAAATAAATAAAAAAAATAAAAAAATAAAGCAGTTCAGTGGTATCATAACCCAGATTCTGCTCTTTTGTTTGTGTATACATTGTCCTAAAGGTGCCATCTGACCTGGGAAGCTGAATAGTAATTTTGATGCTACTTTGTATTATTCAACACCACAGAAGGTAGCAATTCAGCTTTTTTACAACCCTTCTTCTACATGTAGTTTCACGCTGCAATTTGCTCAGATTTGGGCTGGTGGGGTGTGGGGTTGGGTTTTTTTTTTGGCAAACCACATAAGCCTAGGAAGTCAAGGACTGAGGGTGATGGGGATTTTAATTACTTTCATAATACTTAAGGGATCAGAATCCTCTTCTGGATCTCCGGTAATTTAGCAGAGATCTGAAAGTGAAAATAAAATCAGTTACAAAGTGTGTTATGAAGTTTTGGGAATAGAAATAGTGGTTTTGATGCTCATAAATAAGTTAGTATGGTTCTGTGAAAGATAATTCCATTTAAATATACAGTATGAATATGATTTTGAATTATATTCCCAAGATTTAGAATGGAGAATTAAATAATTTTTTAATAGTGTAAAGGCAATGTCACCCTGGATATTCATGGATTGAAGATATTATTTATCTATGAATTGTGTCTCCTGGTATAATGGAAACAATCACCAATATCATTTCATTTGGTTAAAATTTAGTTCTTTGTTTAAAAACTGTGTTTGAAAACTGTCTTTATATTTTCATTTTCTTTGTAGGGTTTTTTGTACCTCTTTTCCTCTTTCATTTTTGCCTTATGTGTGTGTGTGTGAGAGAGAGAGGGGGGGGGAAGAGAGAGAGAGAGAATGCTGAAGTGCCAAATTAGAGCTATTTAAGTTTAAGAAGTGATTTGGAAGCACTAGTTTGAAATTTATGTAAGCATAACTCCTTCCTGCTATTCAGTAAAGAAGTCTCATCCTCCCCTCCCCCCAAGTTTGGTGAAAGAGATGCAGTTACTTTAATGAGTCAATTTATTAAATCAGCTTTATTAGTAATGCAACTCTTAGGGTAGTCATCTCATTTTTCAGGTTTGTGCAGAAATCCAGAAAAAAATATGTCTGTTTTAATGCTTAATGTGTAATGATATTCTTATGCAAGTTTTGAAACATTTCTTCCAAATATTTTTGAAGTGTATGCCACCCTAGTGATTATTCTATTTTTGTTCTCCTTAAGTAGATTTTATAAAATAGGAAAAATATGAAGGAAATAAATAGGAGAATTATAAATGATAAAAGACATCATCCAGACATCTCTGATGTTCTTTGATATTGATACAACTGTTCAATATAAAGGGCTGATCTTGACATTCCCCAAGTCACCTGGACTTCTTTAAAAGTTGATGAATGAGGCAGCTCAAATTCACAAAGTCGTGTCTGAAAGCACACTGAACCACAAAACTTACAAGTTATGGATAAACTCTTACTTTCTAACAAACAACAAGGAGGAGTCTTAAGGAGACTGATACTCAAATCAGAAAGAACCACATTTTTTAAAAGAGCTAAAATATTTGCTTCCTCATTGCCAAACAATCCAGGAAAGAAGGGAAAAATTTGGGAGAGAAGATTGGGCTGATAGTGTTTCTCTGGAGGAAAAGGAAGTTTAATATGACTCCTTTACTTTAAAGAACAAATGGAAACAAACCCCCTTGCCATGTTTCTCCCAGGCAGGTGTACTGAAAACTACAGGCATGCAGGAAGCCACAAACTTCTTATAAACAGATAAAAAGCTGTTATGGAAGATCCAGTCACTTCCAGGTATCACATTAAAGCTTGACATATTTAATCAATGTTCCAATTCCTTGTATCTCTTCCTTTTGCCTGTTCTATGTAAAGAGCTAAACCCAGTTCTCTTTGGGGTGGGAGATACATTTCCACCTGACTCTTGTTGGATGATATCTTTACATATGACCATGTGAGAACTAATTTTCATACCAGCTACCCCACTAGCCAGGTGGATGATTAACCACTGCCTTCTAGCCATTTGAATTCAAGTCAAGCAACTACCAGCTCCCGTTGGACCTGAACCACAACAATCAGAATAGGATCCATTTTGGTGAGCAACCCATGTTGCTTGCAGCATGTATTACTGCCAGTCACAAAAGCCAAGTAGCTCTTTTTACCTTGGGTCAACTAATGGCTTTAATGCATCAGTCCCTAAATAATACATATTTTTGAATTCTATGAAATGTTATTTCATATAACTGTATAGATTTGTAACCTTATCTGGTAGGTTTGTGATTTTTCTCCTTTCATGGACAGTCTATTCCCATAAAAAGTTTGTCCTTAACAGAAGGACAGCCCATACATTCACAAAGATTGCGTAGTAAGTAATTAGATTGTATTCTCATTGGCCCATGTTAATTGCCAAATATCAATCTTTTGTATATATAAATATGCCACATGTTTTGGGTTGCTTCTTCTCTGGCAGCTTTAATTGGATCAAAAGGGGACCCATCTTTGTTGCACAGGTTGATCTTAATCAAGAATACAAGTTTGCCTTCTAACAGGGAATCTTCATTTGGCAGTCAGCAAATACTAATTAACAAAACATAACTGTATTAATTGCATTAGTCCATCACATATTTACTTGGAGGCCTGTGTTGCCTATTTGTTAATGCAAATAGTTCTTACCTCTTTTGTGAAGTCAGCGTGCTAAAGTCTTTCTAATGCTAAATAGTAATCAATGCATATAAGATTTCTAAGATTTCTGTTGGGAATTCTGCATAATAGATGGATTCTGTCTTTTGAGGTATGTAGGGCCATTTAGTATAATTATTCCTTAGAGCTGTACCTATCATATTATCAACTACTACAGAGGATAAAGAACACACAACTTATTTGTTTAAGAACAAAGAGACATAATCATTTCCTTTAGGAGTCATTAAACCACTATGTTAAATAAAGAGTCATGATCCAATGAGAAACTCCCATTTAAAGTCATTATACCTTTTAGAGCTTCTTCAAAAAGTGTGCTGTTTTATTTCTCTCTCTCTCTCTCTCTCTCTCTTGGGAAAAGAATGGTATTCTTGGAAATGGGAAAGTAAACAGGTAGGGCTCAAAAGGGTATAGTTGCCCTCTTCATGAGCTTTGCCCCCAGTCCTATTCTACAGAGGCCACCTCTAGACCCAAGAGGCACTGCTTTCTCCATATTCATTCATGTCTTAATCTTTCTAATAAGACTGCAAACAAGGATCCTGATTAGTGTCAGTTCTGAAGGCGTTTTCATACATAGGCAATAGGTTGCCACTGGCCACAGGGAGACCACCCACTCATTTCACATGGTTTAACTGGAGCCATCACCTTATACCAAAGGGGTAGAATAGCATTTAATGGGAAGCAATTATGAATAAAAATGTAGGAATTGCATTCTGAATTTTCCAAATCAATTAAAGGCCTTTTGAATTAGGGCAACGTATGGATAGTCTTGGCTGATTGTGAAAAAAACAAATATGAAGTTAGGTCTAGTTGGCATTTGGATAGGAGACCACTAGGACATCTCAGGACTGTAGAGTAGACTACAATTAAAAAAAAAAAGAGAGAGAAATTCTTGAAATAAACTATCTATTACATTGGCAAGAGAACAACATCAAAGGAACCATATAGAAACTTAACTATTTCTAGAAGGAATGTTTATATTAATTTTAATCTAATGCCTTTATTTCAATTTCAGTTCCCTTTGGTTGGGAAGTATGATACTGTTCACTCATGTTGATGCAACCTTTAGAAAATGGAATAAATAATCAGCTTTTTAAAAAATCATTCATTGTATAAATGTAGACCATGTGCATGTTTAGCAATGGGTATGGGGTATGGTCCCACAGGGACATGGTGGCTCAGTGGCTAAGATGCTGAGCTTGTTGATAGAAAGGTCGGCAGTTCAGTGGTTCGAATCCCTAGTGCCACGTAATGGGGTGAGCTCCCATTACTTGTCACAGCTTCTGCCAGCCTAGCCGTTCGAAAGCACGTAAAAAATGCAAGTAGAAAAATAGGGACCACCTTTGCTGAGAAGGTAACAGCGTTCCGTGCGTCTTTGGCATTTAATCATGCCAGCCACATGACCACGGAAACATCTTCGGACAGCGCTGGCTCTTCACCTTTGAAACGGAGATGAGCACCGCCCCCTAGATTCCGGGAACAACTAGCACATATGTGCGAGGGGAACCTTTGCCTTGCCTTACCTTATGGGGTATAAACAGGCCATGAACTCTGCTCTCTGATCATTCCACAGCTACAACGTGTTGTAATGCACAGGGCTTAAATATCATTGGTGTGCCTATAAGGGTTCACTATAAATGTTGCTTCCTGAAATGACATTTAGTTCAATGAGGGTAGTATAACATTAGGGAATGGCTATTGATTGGCCTAGGATTGTCAGCATTGAACTCAGGTGCCCCACCAGTTCCAGGCAGAAAGTTTTCCAGCTCTGCTTTGCAATGCCAGAAACTGAATCCAGAACTTTCTGCATACAAAATATATGCTCTATCCAGTGATGTTTGCAATGGGAAACAGAAGGAAAAAATAAACAAGATGTTCATCATGGCAATGAGATTGCAATCCTTCTCCTTTGTACATGCATCAAGGTCACATACTTGTACAAATGGGTGGGGATTTGATCATGCTGCTAAGAAGACCAACTAGACCAAGGGTGTCAAACTCGTGGCCTGTGATCCAGATGTGTCATGAGCTGGCCATGCCCACCTCTGGTTTAGCAAAGGGGGAAAAAGTCATGTGATGACAATGTGACAGTGCAAATTTGACACCCCTGAACCAGAATGTTTTGAACGCTTCTCATGGACACCACTGGCTCCAATCCACTGAATTATGGCCCAGAGTAGCATCTGATCTGACAACAATAGCATTGATTCTTGGTCAATGTGAAAAAAAATGTAAATTCATATTTGAGTAATTTCTTTATCAGCACCAATCTAAATAGCACAAAAGAAAGGAAAAGCTTTCTTCTGAACTGTAAGATGTTACAAAAAAGCAGGGGATGGGGGAAAAAAGTGAGAACATCTCAAAATTAAGCAGGAGCCTCAGCATTAAGCCAGTCTCCTGCTTAAAATCTGACTTAAAATGGAGATTGTAGACTGACTGTATTTGTTCATCTGTGTCAAAGTTGCATCCAGCACCGATAGGCATCACCAGGCATTCAGAGACCAAAAAAATAAAAATAAAAATGGTTTGCTTAGTTTGATTGCTCCGGTTTAAAAACCCATAAATCACAGGAAAAGAAGAATGCCTCAAATCTGTGAAGAAAAAAAAAATAAACCTACTATGTCAGACATTTTGAAGTCTTTGCTTCTGTCCATATCCTGCTGAATTCTCTGACCCCCACCAGTAGGTTTGGCTTTTGTCTGAGCTATAGCTGTGGACTGACAATAAAAGTGAGTCAGTAACCTTGAATCAGTGGTGAAAAAGAGGCACCCAATTGCACGGATTTCATGAGCTCTAACTGGCATTAGAGATGAAAGGTCCTATCCAACCATGCTCAGCTCCACATACAAAGCCATTAAACAGGGAAGATGCCACCATTCTTCCCTCTAATGACCCCTTGCAAAAAAACTACAAGATGAGGAGCAGAGTCTGATGAATGGTGATAAAGGGTTTCCATCCCTCTTGTGGGGATGGAAATGCAACAGATATACCAAATCAGATGCTTCGTGTCTTATTCTCCTTTACGAAAGCCTCAGAAATTGTCATAATAGTATTCTTACTTCTTATGAACTTATGCATAGTACAAGCAGACCAAAAGAAAGAGAAATGCCACATAACACAACATTGCATGTGCACACACAAACACACACACACACAAACCATCACTCTGTATAAAACAATACATTTTACAGACATTATCTAATCCCAGTGCCACCAAAGGCTGTCCATATCCCGTACAGGGGCAGAAGACAATTGGGCTCTCCAGAATACTACATCATTGTCTTTAATTTTGAATATAAATGGAAACAGAAGCAATGTCAAAGGTGTTCCCTGCATACACATATTCTCCCCCTCCCTCTCTCCCCCCCAAAAAACTACAATTGTTCAGGAATGACAGGTTTTGAGATTCCTTTCCTTGACACAAAAGGAACTCAGGTTTGTCAGTTGCAAAAAAGAGCTGGAAAGATTCTGACACTTCTGTTTCATTATCTCCTCTATTTCCTGTTGGCATTCATTAACGTGTCAGCGTTTTGAAGACATTCTGGTACAAATGCACCAAATACATCATAATTTCATTTGTAGTTTACACATGGAATTCTGCCATGGTCTAGAACATGTGTGGCTGGGAAGCCTATATGGTGAATTATTATTATTATTATTATTATTATTATTATTATTATTATTATTATTATTATTATTATTATATTATTATTATTATTATTATTGTCAGTCAGTGCGGTTAGTACTGAGGTAGATGTGCTAATTCACAATCATCCAATGACTTTTAAAGTATAGCCTGTTCCTCCTAATTGGTGCCTTGATTTGATGATTATATCAAGGCAGGGAACCACAGGAATGACTGCTGCTCTCCTGGAAAGCCATCAGTATTAGTGGCTTCCCATGTAGCTTGAGTGATTTTAACCATGTATTATTCAAAATCACTTCAAGTGTATGGAAAGCCACTCATAAACAGCTTGCTGCATGGAGCCAAGTTTCACAGGGGCAGATTCACTGTTTTAAATAATTTGGTAGTGGTTGCACATTTGCTTGTCTCTTTTTGTGGATGAATTTTGCTAGTTTGCTGTGATGCTTACATAGGCATTTTAATGTACTTTTCATATTTTTTAAAAAGTGGAATCTAAATTAGTTGAGAATTGAGAATTTTAGACCTCTTTCTAACCACTCCTTTTTGGGGCAATGAAACTTCAGGCATTTTGAATGATACGTCAATTCTTAGTCTTTTACTTGTGGAGTCCTTGGTACTCTCTGAGCTTGGTTGATTATTTGTTTGCAGACATTTCATTACCTGACTAGGTAACATCATCACTGCTAGTAAGGGAGGAGTTTATTCCCCATATATATATTCAGTAGCTTGACCTGCCAGTATTGGTGGGGGTATGGGTTTCTCCTTCATAGATCCTTGATTTGGGTATTGTTTTCTACTTGATTGTTTCTCTAGTGTTAATCACAGTTTATCTGGGTGTAGGCTGCTAGAGTGGATATGTTCTGGTATTGTTGTTTACTGTCTCTTTGTTTCATTTCCTTTCTATCTTTTTTTTTTGTTGTTTCTTTTCAATGGTGTGTAAATGTGGTTTGTCTTTGTGTGTATTGACGGCTGATTTGTCCGAATACCAAACTTCCAGGAATTCCATAGAATTTTTAGATTTAGCTTGTTCTAGGATACTCACAGTTTCCCAGTTGAAACTATTCTTGATTCTGTCCATGTGTGATAAGGCTAAAGAGTTTTCATAGTATCTTGAAAACTCTTATAGTGTCTTGAATACTCGTAGGTATTCATGAATGAACTCTGTTCGCCTTCTGCCTGTCTGCCTGCATAGTGGCTGCTGTAATTGTAACACTGTATGTTATAGATGACTCCTGTTTTTCCTTCTTGGGCTATTGGGTCTTTTGGTTTACTTAAGATGTTAAGTTAGTATGTGTGCTATGGTGGTGCTATATAGTTGTTTTTTCTGAGTGGTTTTTGATGTGTGGTAGTATTATCCTTTTCATTGTTCGTGCTGGCTGTGCTGCAGTGGGTCACGCTCTATTGATAAAATTGTGTGAGTATCTGCTATATTGAAAGATATTGTATAGGCAGGCAGTCTGTTTCCTTTTTCTGCTGTTTTGTGTTGTTGCAATGCATTTGCACTTATCTGCTGCTCTCTTGGAAAGCCATCAGTATTGCATAAACCATCACATAAAAACCAACTTAGATTCCATAAGGATTACATAGACAACTGTGAATGCAACAGTTTGGTAATATATTTAAAAGCAAACATATTCAGATAGAAAGAAAATTGAGAAGAAATGCATGAATGAGATGGTATTAGTGAAGATAATTGTCAGCATACCGTCCCCCCAAAAAATTACCTTAAGTGATCATCATTCTGATCCTTAACAATGAATATCACCATCTGCCCATTACGTCCATGACTGGCATTTGAGTTCCATTGATCTCATCATTGTAAAAAAGATATAATCATATAAGATACATGCCAAATCAGATTACTCATAAATATATGGCCACATTCCTTGTACTTTTCTGGAGACAAGCTTTCCTCATTTTAGGGTGATATTAAAATTACTAGGCCTCTTTGCATGTATACACAATCAAAGGTTTTTAACCTGTATTTTTTCTTGTCAATTTTTTTTTTTAAAAGAGATACCAGACAGATATTTGTTCCATGAAGGATTTTTAAAGTTTTAAAATATTGCCCAATGTAAATTGTTAAAATGAGAAATATAATCTAATTGGACCCTAATTTATGTCAGTGAAACAACAGCACATGTGCTTTGTGTGGCAAATGGGATCAAAAGTGCAGAACGTTTGCTGAATTAGAGCCCATTTCCTTTATTTCTATAAAAAAGAAAGAAAAAAATTCACAGCCATTTACAGTTGAATAAAACTGATATTCATTAAACTGGATCCCAGATTGTCTTCTCCCAGTGGGATTCCTAGATCAGTTCTATTCAGAATGGATTTTCCAGGTAAAATGGAGTGGATGATGAGTTTTGCTATCAATTCCTCTACTGTGGTAGAAAGTTATCCAGCCTTCCAAAGCAGATTTTCCCAACTGAACTGAATAACAAATTTACAGAGGTAGGAGGTTGCCTCTCCTTCATTTCATGGAAATACTTGAATGGATACATTCCAAAATATTGTCAGAACCTTTTTTCTACTTTTTTAAAGCATTTTTTTACTACCTATTCGCCAGAACCGGTAGTAAAAAAATGCTTTAAAAAAAGAAAAAAAAAAGGAAAAAAGGTTCCAAGGATTGCACAGCTGATTGGCTTGGTGGCGGGGTGTCATATGATTGGGTGAGTGTGGCTAACTTTTTTTTTCTTTTTTTACTTTTACTTTTTTTTACTACTGGTTCGGGTGAATAGGTAGTAAAAAAATGCTTTAAAAAAGTTTTTAAAAGGTTCCGAACATCACAGCTATGCCACATGATCATCGGGACATTTTTTTTCATTTTTAAAGCATTTTTTTACTACCGCTTCTGGCGAATAGGTAGTTAAAAATGCTTTAAAAAAGGTTCCGACGATCACAGCTGTGCCGCGTGATCGTTGGAACCTTTTTTTTTCTTTTTTAAAGCATTTACTACCGGTTCTGGCAAATAGGTAGCAAAAAAAAAATGGTTTAAAAAAGTAAAAAAAGAGAGGTTCCTACGATTGCGTGGCACAGCTGTGATCATCAGAACCTTTTTCTTACTTTTTCAAAACATTTTTTTACTACCTATTCACCCAAACTGGTAGTAGAAAATGTTTTAAAAAAGTAAAAAAAAAAGAGTTGGCCATGCCCACCAAGTCACATGACCCCCCCCACCAAGCCACGCCCACTGAGCCATGCCCATAGAACTGTTAGCAACAAATTTTACATTTCACCACTGCTTATTTCCAAACAGATTCCCTTGGATTCTGGCCAGAAAATATAGCATATATCATTTTAGAAAATCTCCAAGAGAATGAAAAAGCAAAAATGGAGGCTTTCAGTGATGTAGTTGAGATCATTTTTACAAACACTTTAGAAGCCTGTTAGGCATCATGATGAACAATATGATAACAGAATCCCTAATCTTGCCCTAGATCAGGGGTGTCAAACTTGCGTTGTCACAGTGGCATCACATGACGTATCAGGACTTTTCCCCCCTTTGCTAATGCCCTACACCCGTCGCACAGCCACCTCCACCCCACACCCTGCACATGACCGCCTGCACCCAGTGCCACCACCACCCCGGTGTATGTATATCTTCTGTATTTTCTTTGCTGCTGTCATCGCGCGGCATCGTGCATGAGGCATCCGGCCTGCAGGCTGCGAATTTGACATCCGTGTGTCCTAGACACACACACACACACACACACACACACACACTACAATTTAGAAGGATTTAAAGAAAAGTTTAAATTTAACATTAAACATTTATTTATTTATTTATTTATTTATTTATTTATTTATTATTGAATTTCTATACCGCCCTTCTCCCTGAGGACTCAGGGCAGTGTACAGCCAGAATTAAAAAGACATGCAAGACAAATATTAAAAGACAATTAAAATATATATAAATTTGGCCCAATTAAAACTCATTACCGATTAAAACGTTTAAAACATTTAAAACAGTTAAAAATTTCATCTTAAGCCAGCCCGGCTTGTTTAAATAAATGGGTTTTAAGGGCACGACGGAAGGCACTGAGGTCCTGGATTCTCCTTATCTCTGGGGGGAGCTGATTCCAGAGGGTAGGTGCCCCCACAGAGAAGGCTCTCCCCCTGGGGGTCACCAGCCTACACTGTCTGGCTGATGGCACCCTGAGGAGGCCCTCTCTGTGGGAGCGCATGGGTCGATGGGAGGTCGTCGGTAGCAGCAGGCGGTCTCGAAGATAGCTAGGCCCTATGCCATGGAGCGCTTTGAAGGTGATAACCAGCACCTTGAAGCGCACCCGGAAGACCACCGGGAGCCAGTGCAGCTCGCGCAGGAGCGGTGTTACATGGGAGCGCCATGTTGCTCCCATCACTACCCGCGCTGCTGCATTCTGGACCAGCTGGAGCCTCCAGGTGCTCTTCAAGGGGAGCCCCATGTAGAGAGCGTTGCAGTAGTCAAGGCGAGAGGTGACGAGGGCGTGAGTGACTGTGCACAGGGAATCCCGACCAAGAAAGGGTCGCAACTGGCGAATCAGGCGAACCTGACAAAAGGTCCCCCTGGTTACAGCCGTCAGATGTTCCTCCAAGGACAGCTGCGTATCCAGGAGGACTCCCAGATTGCGAGCCCTCTCTGTGGGGGCCAATGACTCGCTCCCAATAGTCAGTGATGGGGTCAACTGACTATATCGGGATGCCGGGAGCCACAGCCACTCAGTCTTGGAAGGGTTGAGCTTGAGCCTGTTCCTCCCCATCCAGACCCGTACAGCCTCCAGGCACTGGGACATCACTTCAAGGGCATCGTTGGGGTGGCCTGGGGTGGAGATGTACAGCTGGGTGTCATCAGCGTACTGGTGGTATCTCACCCCAAAGCCACGGATGATCTCACCCAGCGGCTTCACATAAATGTTGAACAGAAGGGGCGAGAGGACCGATCCCTAATAATTTAACGTTATAGGTTCCCAAAAGATGCTTTCAAAGTATTGAAAGTTCGAATGTGTTCTTTAGTGTCTGTAGTTTCATTTCAGTTGATAGAAAGTTGTTTGAGAAAAAAAAATGTGTTGGGACTATGCCTAATTATCAACTGGAAGCAGGGAGTTCTTGTTAGTGGGCATTAAACAATGAATCGTGATTGAGTTTTTCCTGAGGACGGGGTGTTGCTGGGCCAAAATATTTGTATTGATGGTGGATTGGAAAGAACTGATTTGTGTGATCAAAATTGAAGTGGATGACCTGTGACAGAAACTGATGACCTCCATGTGAGGAAAGTTGAAGACCTTCAGCAATTGAAATTTGCCAGCAAATTTGCCAGCATGCTTTGAGAATGACAGTGAAGAATTTATGAAAGCCAACAAAACGTGCTCATTATTATAACCCAGGAATGAAACATCAGTCAATTGAAGATCATCACAAAGCTTCCCCTGAAAAAAATAAAACAAAGCTTACACCTCACAAGTCACACAAGAGGCTATTCTGAAGTTGGATTTCATCTTCTTATTCCACCCACTATATGGTCCAGACTTGGCACCATGTAACGTCTATCTTTTCCCAAAAATGAAGGAATACTTTCACAGGAATTTGTTTGATCATATTAAGAGCTAGAAAGCTCTTCAGGATCTGGCTGACAGTGTAGAATTCTTTCATAATGGTTTTAAGAAGCTTGTCCATCATTAGCAGACTTGCATAGCAAATTATGTGATGATTATATGGAGAAATAATACAAATAAATAAATAAGAAATAAATACAAATAATAAAACAGTTCATTTTGAGGATTATTTTCTTGCTTCATGTATTAAAATATCACTATTTAAACTAAAGTTCTGGAAGTGATGGTATTACTTTTCATTATATCTCATACCTGATTAATTTTCTTGCCAGATAGGTGAGAGAGATCTTCTGCTTCAGATCCTTTGCTTGATCAAGCAAATCTTTTTTTAATACAAACCACTTCAAATCTTATGAAGGATCAAATTATAAATGATTGCTCTTTTTTTCAAGAACTGAAGTAATATCTGAAGAGTTTACAGTGTCCTGAAGATCCAAAGGATCGGAGAAAATAACATAGACAAGAGCTGTCAGAACTTATGCAGTCCTATTTAGCAAATACTATATTTAGACTATTTAGAATGAATGAGCTAGAGGTGACCTGGAGATCTTCTAGTCCAGCCCCCCGCTCAAGCAAAAGAACCTGCCTAGACTCTTCTTAAAAACCTCCAGTGATGGAGTGCCCATGATTTTTGGAGGCAAGCTGGTCTACTGGTTAATTGTCCTCACTGTTAAGAAGTTTCTCCTTAATTCCAGGTTGCTTCTCTCATTGATTAGTTTCTAACCATTGTTTCTTGTCCTGCCGTCTGATGCTTTGGAGAATATATATTAGTCCATTGTTGTGAAGTCACTGTTTTGACTGTCAAGGCTGTGCCTGGACCTGGATGTAGACTCATTTGGGCTATTTAGGCTATGTTCCCAGAGGACAGGCCACGTTTGCTGTTCTGCTGCATTTTCTGCACCTGCGGACTGTGGTGTTTGCCCCTGGCGCTATGCACTTTTTTTGCTGTAGATATTTCTCCCCTGTGGTTTTTTGTTCCTAGCTGCCAGGGGTGATGCCTTGGCAACATTCCATCTAAAAGGCCATCCAGGAGGGAGATGTTGGTGGTCACTGGGTAACGGTAGGCTACTATGACCTCTCCCTCCCTGTGAAGGCCATTTGCCTAACCTTCTGTTAATCCCAAAGAAGAAGAGGATGATGTGGCATTTCCCATTTTGGTGTGGATTCTATCTATTGGCTGTGTTGCCTACACTGATTGCCTGTGGATTTCCCACTGAAGGCCAATCCCCACCTCCGATGAGAACCAGAGAAGGGGCCTAGTGGGTTGAGGTGATCAAAGAGGGAGCCTTGGATCAGTTGTTTTTAAAATCTGTGCAGAACAGACTGCTTTTGAAATGTGTGAACTGATATATTTATAATTGGGAAGAGGGCAAGGTCTTCTCTTCTTGAAATAGTCTTCTTCCCTTGATTACGTTTTGCTACAAAATTTCAACCGAACTATCTTCAAATAGCATTTGAACTAATAAACTGAAATGCTGCCCCACCATGTTCTAATTTGATACCGTTTCAGCAAAACAGTTTGTTTTAATCAAAGTATGGAATTGTGCATTTAGAGTTTTTCTGGGTCTTTTAAAGCATAGCTGCAATTTAACATCTGTTACCTTTCATAAGCCTATCCCCATAATAGCACTTTTTCCAGTAGCTTTTGAGTTACAGCTAAAATATCCAAGACAAGTTCTCCCATGACCTCTGTGAATATGTGTTTTCTCTTTGCTGAAAACAAACAAACAAACAAATAATAGGAAACATATTATGAGAGTTCTTCTTTGAGGGATATGGTTTAGAAATATGAAATAAATAAATAAAATATTATGAAAATTTATGGTCCTGGAATTTTGTAAAAGCAAACTTCTTTGCAGTAGAGCGTGGGAAAAAAAAGAGGTGGTAAGAAGCAATAATATTAAACATCGAGACATAACACGAACAAACCACAAATGACCTATTGTCACGAAGGCTTATTTTACACCAATCTATTTTAGGAGAAAGCTCCACTCTAATTTGTCTCCTTGTTTTTCAACTGAGGGAGGAGGCAGCATGAGCTTTGTCATTCATCAGAAATCTTACTTCAAAGGAAGTCCCAGCCCCATTTTCTGGAACCATTATTTTGTTTGAGAGAGTCAGAATATGGCTGCTATCTTTCTGCATTTTTATGGTGCATGAACTAGAAATGTGCGGCTTATCACATCAGAAATACTTCTGAATATAAAACCTTTTAAAATCTTCCTTGGTTGATAAAAACTATGGTTTTTATTTTTTATTTTTTAAAAAGCTTCTTCCTGTTCTCTAAGTATTCTATCCTGATGAGTTCTATTTTAAAAGATGCATTTAGGCAGACTTTTTGTTTATTTTTTTTAAAAAAAGATCAGCAAACTTTTTTTTTTAGAAGATAATAATGACTTCCCCATAGCACATTGCCCCCTCACAAGCGTGCACTATAAATTTAGGCCAGGCTTCCAAATCCTATTACATATTCAATCCTATTAAAACATTCCCAGGTTTAAACCCCCTTTAGAGTTTTTCATAAGAGTGTAGCCACTCCTCCTAAGACTCTACATGTGTGGTCAAGGGACCCACGGATAATTGTAAACTCCACCATGCCTCCCATTAATCTTAGCACAGTCAGATATTAGTGCTTGTAAATCCGTTCCTAAATAAGGACAATAGCTAAAGCCATCAATAGCCTTTTAATGAGGTAGATTAAAAACAAATGGTAGCCACAAGGAGAAGAGGTAAAGGCAAAAACCGTTTGACAGATTCCTTACACAAAAAGTAGAAAGAATTAGTCCAGGTTCTTCCCTCTTAACTTTTAAATCTGAGGTGTTTTTTTTTTTTTAAATGTATTTCATTCACTTTCAGTTAGAAGAAACAGGATGAGAAGAGAATGATATGTCTATGTGTTGCGTAGTGGGTACAATACTAATAATCATATTCGGTTACTGTAGGTGTGGCTGTGGCTATCAAGAACTAAATTATCTTGGTCCTTACAGGCACAACAATCAGGGTTTGAGAGACTCAAAAATGCTATTTTACCATCCAGACACAAAAAAGCAAAAGAAAATATCCTTTAACAGAAGTTTGTTGCTTAACAGAAGAGAAAATATGATAAGAATCTTTGGGCTTAAGTGCCTATGGTGATATAAATAGCACTAGCACCTAGATTTATATACTTCACAGTGCTTTACAAACCTCTCTAAGCGATTTACAGAGTTAACATATTGTCCCCAACAATCTGGATCCCCATTTTACCAACCTCGGAATCAGTGGTGGAATTTAATTTTTTGTATTACTGGTGGGCGTAGTGTGGCTTGGTGGATGTGGTTTGGTGGGCATGGCAGGGGAAGGATCCTGCAAAATCTCCATTCCCACCCCACTCCAGGGGAAGAATATTGCAAAATCTCCATTCCCACCCTATTCCAGGAGAAGGATACTGCAAAATCTCCATTCCCACTCCACTCTGAGGCCAGGCAGAGGTGGTATTTGCCGGTTCTCCGAACTACTCAAAATTTCTGCTACCAGTTCTCCAGAACCTGTCAGAACCTGCTGAGTCCTTCGGGAGAAGGACGATATAGAAATTCAATTAATAATAATAATAATAATAATAATAATAATAATAATAATAATAATAATAATAATAATAGCACCCCTGCTCGGAAGGATGGAAGGCTAAGTCAACCTTGAGCCAGTCAGGATTGAACTGCTTGCAGTTGCCAGAGTTAGCCTGCAATATTACATTCTAACCACTGCACCACCCTGGCTCTTATGATATTATGTTATGGCATAAACCATAACCAAAACCATGGCATAATACCTTTATATCAGGGGTGAAATGTTCCTGGTTCGGACCAGATCTCCCGACCCGGTAGTGATGGCTACGGGTGGTTCAGAGAACTGGTAGCAAAAATCTCTGCACCCTCCCCACCACCGAAGGGGGGGGGGGAAGAGATTGCAGAAAAAAATGCTTTTAAAAGTAAAAAAAAAAAGTTGGCCATGGCCACCCAGTCACATTACCCCCACCCCCAAGTCATGCCCACAGAACCAGTAGTAAGAAATTTTACATTTCACCACAGCTTTATATGGTAAAAGTATTATGTTATGGCAGAATGAGTGAGTGGATAAAAATAATACTTGCAGTGAGGCAGAGTAGGATCTTTGGTGCTGTCTGAGCTTGGTTGTTTCCTTACAGAAATTTCATTACTAAACAAGGTAACATCACAAATGCATGAATGAAGCCCTTTTCAAAGCACATCATTGCATTTGTATCTCTCCTGTTCCATTCTTGCTATATGGAATTGACAGTCACAAACACCTTTTTAAGTGCTATGAATGATAGTTATTATTTTATGAAAAAAGAAAAGTTTTCTATTGGTTCTTTGAAAAATGAAGAGATTTAATTTGCTTGGGTCCTTTTAACATTTTGGGACTATTATTGTGACCCTCTTAAAATGGGCCTTTTAAGAACTTTAGAGCCTCTTTGTTTTAGCCTAAGGCTAAAAATATGGAATATTTATACTTCTTTTCTCTTCCAGGGCTTTGAGGAAACATCTTTCATTATCACATATTCTGCCGTATTTTTTATTCCTTGTGTCCTGATTTATGGATTAAAATATATAGGTTTAAAAACTGAACTCCCATAGCAACAAAAAACATCACTTTTACCAAGTAAATATAAAGCTATATGTCTAATTGTGAGAATAAATACCTTACTTGTTGGCAGATATTCAAGAACTAAAAATGCTTTATACAAAGTAGAATACAATTATCATAAAAGGAGATACTGGTAACTAATTTCAATGAGCTCTCAAGCTGCCTATAATGGTATAGTAATCTCAATATTCACATTTTAGGCTATAGCTGCCTAATTTAGGTTGCAGACAGACACTAAAGTTAAAAAGGGAGAATTATAAAGTCATTGTCAAGATAGTACAATCAAGTCATCATCATCAACAACATTCTTATCATCTATTCAAGACATTTATACCCTTACTATTAACTCAAGTCAAACAGAAGTTGCAGATTCCTTTACAACCTTTGAATGTAAAGCCTCAAACATGATCATAAATGGAAATGAGATGTAATCCTTACCTTCAAAATCAAGAGAAAGATTAACACGTTTGATGAATTCCCATCAAAATATAATTTGGATCTGTATTATTTGTGAGCCATTCAGTGTAATATCTCCTAGTGCTGGATTGTAGCCTGTCAATACCAATCTTGGTAATACATTGTGATCCAGATTCTGGTCATTTATACTTGTATAAATTTATACAGTCCTTCAAGTATTGTAAGGTTGCTATTATGTCTCCCCTAAGCCTTCTATTCATTAGGCTAAACATATCTAATTTTCATAGCTGTTCATCATCAAGATTTAGCCTCCAGATCAGGGGTGAAATGCTACCGGTTTACACCGGTTCGGGCAAATATGTAGCGGTGGCGGCATGTGATACAGAGAACCGGTAGCAGCATCAGCGCGAGGCTCTGCCCACCTGCCCGGACGTCATTACTTCCTTGGTTTTAAACTTTCCTGGTTTTAACCAGGAAGTAACCTGTTTCTGACCCTCTGCACATGCGCAGAAAGCTTTGCTCATGCGCAGAGGGTCCAAAATCGCACAAATCGGTAGGGAAGGTAAGTAGGACTGGCTTTTTTGGTAGCTGCACTATACTGCTGACTCATACTTAAATAGTAGTCCACAAATTCACTAGTTCCCTGTCACAGACATTGCTTTTGAGCCAGATACTTCCTTTCTTGTACCTGTGCATTTGGCTTTTTTTGCCTAAGTGCAGGACCTTAATTTTCTTGACACTGAATTGCATTTTATTGGGCATGGCCCCATGCTCAAATCTGTGAAGATTATTCTGAGTTAGCAATTGTTAGCAATTCCTCCCAGCTTTGTATCATCTGCAAATTTGATGAGCTTCCCTTCAATTCCCTCATTTAGGTCATTTATGAAGATGTTGAAGAACACTGGGCAGTACCTTGAGATACCCCACTGCATGGTTCCCTCCATATAGATGTACGATAGTTCTATTGAGGACCACATGCTGAGTTTAGTTGTCAGCCAACTACAAATCCATCTAGTGGTTCTCATTGTTCTACCTTACCAAGAAATGTCATCAGATGCCTTTCTGAACTCTATATAATATATCCACCGCATTTCCTTCATCCATTAATTTAGTTACTTTGTCAACGAAGGCAATAAGGTTTGTTTGGTATGGCTTGTTTTTAACAAGTCCATGCTGGTTTCTATTAATCACCTTGTTCATTTCAAGGTGCTCACAAATCCACTGCTTGATTATCTTTTCCAGGCTTTTTCCAGATATTGATATCAAGCTGATTGATCTCTAGTTTCCTCCCCTACCCTTTTTTTGGAAGATTGGAACACATTAGCTCTTTTCCAGTCCTCTGGCAGGTCCTCTATGCTTTCTGCTCTGAAAGATTTTATTCAGTGGTTCTGAGATCATATCTGCAGCTCCTTCAGATGGATGTGAACTATCTGATCCAGGAGATCTGAACTCATCTAAAACAGATAGGTGTTTTCTTACCAATTCCTTGCTTTTCTTGACCTGTATTCCTGTTCTGTCTCCCATGGTGCTGCTTTTGATAGGGTGCACAATTTTTTCCTTTTGTGTATTGACAGATCCAAGGAAGGAATTAAGCAGTTCTACTTTCTCCTGGTTACCTGTTACCTTCTTGGCACCTTCTCTGATTAGTGAATTGATCGTTTCCTTAGTTTTCTTCTTGCTCTTTACTTTATTGATATAAACCTTTTTTTGTTTTAATATCTTTCTACTTCCTGCTGGCTTCCCCACCTTTATAAAGGTTTATATCCCACCTTTATTATTTTTACAAACAACTCAAGTCAGTGAACATATCCGACATGCCTTTCTCTTCCTGTTTTCCTTACAACAAAAACCCTGTGAGGTGGGTGGAGCTGAAAGAGGGAATGGCTCAAAGTTATTATGGCTAAGGTTGGATTTCAACTCATAGTCTCCCACTTTCTAGCCTGTTGCCTTAATTACTAGATCAAACTGGTTAATGCATCCCATTTTACAATGCCATCACTTAGCTTGCTGTTATAAGTTGATGAGTCCTTATTCTTGCTTTGCTTCTGACCCTCTCTCAGCTCTTTCCCTTGCTAGCTGGTGAATCAGAAATTAATTCTATTGAGCTCCAGACAGTTTACTCCCAGTTCAAGCTCCACAGGACAGCACTCATTAGGGAGGAAATTCGTCCATAGCAGCCTAACTTTTTTCCAAGTTTCCTTGTGAACCTAACATAACTACTTTTAGGGCTACATTAATTTACAGATGAATGGATGTGCTTAGGTTCCCCGTGGTCCAAAAAAACCATCATTCAAATCATTTTTGAATCATGTAATTCCCTAATGTTTATGGTTACATATGATGAAGACTAAGTCATGGAAAGACTAGTGTCTGATGGGGATTTGGCTAACATGTAGAGGACTTTGCCTTTGGGCATGAAATTGGATGAAATGGTATCTGATCACATCCAGTCTTATAATTCTATTATATATTTCACAGATATCTCGTTCATTTGAAAATTGGCTGAGTGACCTAGTAGTCAGCTATGCGTAGAGGCCATAGAGATATCTGCAGTGGCAAGAAGGATAAACAAGTAGGGGGTCAAATTAGACCTTAAAGAGAATGACCCTGGAGTTGAAAACATTTTCCCTACAAAATCATTCTGACAGATGGGATCAAAAATTATGCTTATGATGATTGACCATTGGTTAATGCATATGATTATTTTATACAATCTCTGAAGACTTATCAAAGTAGGGAGGAAAACATAAGGTACATTGATATGTGGGTGGTGAGGCCACTTGTCATATATCTAACAGTTTAGTAAAATGTTGCTTGAACTGTGAAATATTAAAGATCCAAGATAAAAATGTGCTTCCCAATCTGACCAACTCTATTACGTGCACTACTGAAGGATGAAACCTTTCTCCTAGATCAAAATGATCCTGAAGAATATGGATAGTTTATATAAGGTTATCTTCATGAAAACAAATAAGTGAGTAAGAGACAGAATAAAACATAAAATACACACTCTCACATCACACACACCAAATATTAGCTGACTTTATTTGGGTTTTCAGAGACATCGGGATTTAACCACATTTATTTTGAGTGTAGCATTTGTCAAAGTCTTCCATTTCTGTCAAGTTTTCTGTGTTCCTATATTAACAGCGAATATTGTTTATAAAATTATTTTAACCAAACTGAGCTATGTGTGAAAAAAGACTTGTGTCTGAATCATGAATGCCAGTACTCAAGCACGTCCAACACTTTGCTAAAAGTCTAGATTGGTCAAATTGTGTCACTAACCTTGATCGTTTTGAGCATGCATAAGAACACACAAGCAGTTTTTCTGGAATTGGGTTATATATCTTTAAGGCAATATAGAATACACTATTGTTATTATTATCATTATCATTGATAATGAACTAGTCCAGGGCAAAGAAACTTGATCCTGGTTTACTCCTAAAAAGTAATCTGACTAGAATATCCCCAATCCTTTGCTATTGGTTGGGGTTTATTAGCGTCGTCATCTAGAAGAGCTGGAGAGCTCCATTGGCTTCCTTATGCAGAGATGGTATGTTGAGGAAGTAGCAGAGCAACCCTAGAGTAGCAAGAGTGTGCACATGAAAGCAACTGAGAGTGGTTGCAAATAATCACAGCCAACACACAAATACACTGAGTTGTGTTTACTTTTAGGAAAATAGTAATAAGGCACAGTCCAATAAACAGTCCAGGTCATACACAGATAAAGCAGTAGATAGTTAATCATTAGTCCAGGGATATTCCAATAACAAAGTCTTCTTACCAGTCGTAGAAGTCATACACAATAAACAGTTGCAAACAGTAGCAAACACAGCAAATAGCAGTAACGATAAGTAACATTCAGCGAAGAGTAGCAGAGAGCAGTAAAGAGAAACTAACCATGTTTCAAGCTCTCTCTTAAGGACATTGGCTACAGAGCTAACCAATCAGGAAACAGTATGATGCAATACAGCAATACAGCCTTAAAGCTATATTGAGGTTTTATATATTGCCAACCCAACAAGTTAGGTAACTATCATTTCCTAATGTGGTGTTTAAAAGATGTCAGGAAATACTCCTCCAATAACAGGTTTACTGTACTATTGTGTTAGTCTAGCTGTTAAATATGTTGCCTACACTAAAGGTTATTTGCACTTTGATTAGTTTTTTTTCAGGAATGCATAAAGAAAACCAGCTTATACCTGTGATTATTATACGTGGCAAAAATGTAGCCTAATGTTGCCATTTTGACAGAAAAACAGA
The DNA here is from genome assembly GCA_022577455.1 of Arizona elegans. Lineage (NCBI taxonomy): Eukaryota > Metazoa > Chordata > Lepidosauria > Squamata > Colubridae > Arizona > Arizona elegans. The sequence goes on along the minus strand of JAKOOJ010000001.1, from coordinate 227,967,200 downwards.
ATAGAATAATAGAGTTGGTAGGGACCTTGGAGGTCATCCAGTCCAACCCCCTGCTCAAGCAGGAAACCCTATATCATTTCAGACAAATTGTTGTCCAATCTCTTCTAAAAAGCCTCCAGTGTTGGAGTGCCTAAGCCATAATTTTGTGTGCCCTTGCATTTCTTCAGTAAAGAAACTGAAGATGCAATCATATCTTGATAACTGTGGCTTCAGAAGGCTCAACTACATTAAAATAGTGACCCTTGGTTAAGGGGATGAAAGGGACTTTGAAGATGTTCCTTATTAAATGAGCCAGCCTGGTGAGCTGGATTTGACCTATGGAGTAGAAATTCTCCATCTATGTGATCTTAGAGTACAGTTTGCTGTACAGTAGGCCTTGACTTACGACTGGTCACTTTGTGACTTAGTGACAAGATGAGGGCTCCTCAACCTTCCAAAAGCTACTTGAATCCTGGTTTCAAGGTTCTGATGTTTGCCACTCTGTTGTACCACTCTTTATTGTGGCTGCTTGGCAATTGGCTCCCACTTATGGTTGCTGTAGCACCCTAAAGTTGCAAGACCATACTTTTGATAGTTTTGTCAGAAACTGGCAATTACTTCCAGTTTCTTACAAAAGAAGAATGCCCAACAGCAGACAATGGGTTCACATAGTGACTACTAAGTTTGCTTAGGCCATAAAATCAGGTGTGGTCATGAGGTGATCCACCTTATGACTATTGTGACTTATAGCTGTAATTGCCAGGCTCAATTATGGCTATAACTTGAGGACTACTTGCAATTAGGCTACAATCACCAGCTGTCTGTACTCCTACTTCTGAAAAGACATGTGTTAGATTATGCTGTTACTCGGGTACCAAAGAGATGGATTGTGCCAGGAGACTTGGATGCCGGCTGTATGAATCAAAATGATATTCTCATTAGAATCATAGAACAAAGAACTTGTGTTTCAACAATAAAAAATTGAAGAGAACAAATGTGTCATGAGTTTCAGTGACTAGGCCCGTGCAAAGGGATTTAGATTTACTTTGATGAGAAGACGTGTGCCATGGAGGCAACTCTCTTTTCTCCACCAAAGGAAAGAGGTGATGTACAAATCACTCTGGACCAGTCCTGGGGGTGAAAGTTCCTTTCAGAGCATGCAAAGACGGCACAAAGCTAGATGTTTGGGTGCATGTTTTGGGAACTCCTGTTGCATTTGCCAAACCCCCTAGCCTGGAAATGCCCTGACCTATTGTTTGGTAACAGACAAGGTTCCTCTCAGCCTTCTGCAAAGCTTATTTTTTTGGAAAAGGCTGAGATGAGGCATGAAGCAGAACAAGAGCCGAAGTGGCGCAGTGGTTAGAGTGCAGTACTGCAGCTACTTCAGCTGACTGCTAGCTCAGCAGGTCAGCAGATCAAATTTCATCGGCTCAGGGTTGACTCAGCCTTCCATCCTTCCAAGGTGGGTAAAATGAGGAGCCAGATTGTTGGGGGCAATATGCTATTTAGTATACTGTCTTTGGTGTAAGCCGCCCAGAGTCCTCGGAGAGTGGGCGGCATAGAAATACGAATAATAAATAGATAAATAAAAACAGGAAAAAAACAACTTCATTTACTTAAAAAGAAGGGGGACTACTCATGGCACAGCTTCAGAGTGGTCCCTTTCTTGAATCTTTGTCGAAATGAAGCACTGCTTCAAAGACTTGCCCAGGGCTATTAATAACATTCAATCTGATAAACATACTAGTCTCTCCGTTTGACAGAATCAACTTAAAACACAACTGTACGCAATCGTATGCTTCATTTAGGATTTATAAAAGGCATTTCGTTGATTAATTAGCTAGCTGCTCAGTTCAGAGCTATGAGACTTTATTTTTGCAATGTATCATTCAAAGGTGAACATAATAGCGTCTACAATCATGGACAGAAGTCCATTTTCCTAATTTCCAAATGGGCACAAAAGCTGCCTCAAAGTATGAACCATTCATAATGGCAGTGAATATCTTACTCCTTCAGTAGTAATGTGACAAGAGCTGAAGTTATGGGACTTCAAAGACTTAAATAGCCCCCTGAAATTAATGCTCAATTAGACAAAAGTTATGCTCAGTAGATCTCATGGAAGTAAGTACTCATTATTTATTAACTTAACAGGGAAAGAAGGATACGTGTATGTTTTTTAAATACATTCATCCAGCAGTTGTGATTTGGTAGTAATACCCAGTTTCTCTGTTATACAATTTAAAATTACACTTACGTGGTTTGATGCAATATGCAAACAAAATTAAAAACAGATGAAACAGAGTTGAAGCTGAGGTGAGATGGAGAACCATTTTTCTGACAACTGATTACAACATTGTACATTGAAGTTAGCTTCTCCTTGTGTGTTAATATCTTGACAAATGCAAGGAATCATTTCATTAGTTAGAACTACAATGTGTTGTTACACATAAATGTACAATTTTAATCATGAAAAAGTCAATTGCATATTATGATAAATTCTAAAGTGAAAATGGCAAAAACAAAACATTTAATATAATAAAATAGAAGAGATTATTTGTGACTGAAGAAATTTAAATACAATAACCATCGAAGTACATTGGTACTAATAAAATTATTGACTAAATGAAATTAAAATGTTTGTTTAGTTGGAACACAAGTATAGTTATGCTTAATTTTTTTTTAAACACAACTGTTTCAAAAAACTATTCAGTCTAGAACAGGGGTCTCCAACCTTGGCAACTTTAAGATTTGTGGACTTCAACTCCCAGAATTTCTCAGCCAGCAAAGCTGCCTGAGGAATTCTGGGAGTTGAAGTCCATAAGTCTTAAAGTTGCCAAGGTTGGAGACCCCTGGTCTAGAGTATCATCTATCTTCTAAGTACCCAACTTTCAGACTCTATATTTGATTACTATTTTATCGATTGGACCCAGAATGAAGGTTTTACTGAAAAGCAGGATGGATCATGATATTTCTTATATTATTTGGCTGGGAATACTTATCAATAATTCTCTTCTTTATTATAACCTTTTAAAAAATATAACCAATCCTTATTTGTAAACAATTATTTTAGGATTATTGAAAAGAGTAAAAGTGTGGCACAACTGCAAAAATGAAAAAAAGTATAGCCTACTAAGACATTTGATTGAAATAAATGAGAATGACCAAAAATAAGACATCTTCAAGCTGAACACAACAATTTTGTTGTTACCGTACATTTATATAACCATTCAATTTTCTTCGCAAAACCTCTTTTTCCAGGATGTTTTTCAATTTGATAATCTAGTCTAGAGAGCTGGTTTTCAACAGTAATCTCCCATCTAAGTATAACTGGATCTAAGCTTGATTACTTCCATGCCCAGGCAAGATCAACTAGGTACCACCATCTACTGGGAATATGGAGGATGGTTTATAGAGCAGGTGAACTGAGTTAAACTTGGAAGCAAACCTTTGTCACATGCGAGATAACTTTAATGGATTCCGTCTTCTCTTCTCTTCTCTTCTCTTCTCTTCTCTTCTCTTCTCTTCTCTTCTCTTCTCTTCTCTTCTCTTCTATATGAATTAAGAGATAGCAGTGCCTTTCATCTGGAAGTCAAGCCTTCTCTTTATTTGGATGAGGAAACAGTTATTTATCAATACAGTTCAGACAAGATATGGTACCAGAAGATAGCAAATTGGAAGACAGTGATAGAAATTTAATTTATAATGTATTCCCCATACAGAGATAGCAATAGCACTTAGACTTATATACCACTTCATAGTGCTTTACAGCCCTCTCTAAGCAGTTTACAGAGCCAGCATATTTCCCCCAACAATCTGGGTCCTCATTTTCCTGACCTCGGAAAGATGGAAGGCTGAGTCAACCTTGATACCCTGCTTTATTGCTCATAGTAACTAAAATTACTTTTGAATGTTTGTGTTTGGAGTCTTGAAACAGATTGATTGGTTATGTGCCATAATAGGGTTGTTGACTCTTTTGGCACATGATGATTCCTAACCTAATAGGATAATTTGAGTCAAGTCATTTGTATCCTTAGTGAGAGCTCTGAATTGATTTGTCTGATGATCAAGGTATACCATAAATCCCAAGTAGTCTGACAGACTGGGAATGGGTGGCCTGCTACCAAAATACACACACATATATGCATTCATACATACATACACTGGGATTTATGGGAATGGCAGTCCATCACATATGAAAGTTCATCACAGCCACAGAGATGGCTGTTGTTAAAAAATCTTTCTGTTTTCCCATATTTTTGTTTCCATTGTTCCCTTCTTTATAATTCATCCTTGTAGCCTATAAAGAAAATGAACATTTCCACACAAGGATTGCCTTCCAATTCAAAACTGAACTGTCTGGAGACTTCTGCAATTCCACAATATTAGCAACATTCCTCTTTGGTTTCTGTCTCAATTCTGATGCAATTCGAGTCACAATTAAACTGATTGATTTTTGAAGTGGTGCAGCCTTGTGGAGCCAATGGCTGCTTTGCTTAAGTTAGCTGGTACTGTTTGAAGTGGTAGTATTGCAAAATGGAAATTCTTTACATGCTTTAGAAGGTGAAATAATCCCTCCTTTGTTTGGTTCCAAAGTCCATCTAGCATCTGTTTGGGGTTAACCTGATATATCTTGGAAGGCCATAGGCAGGACAGAAAGTTGATGTTTTTACTGCCACTCCCAGCACCTATATATTTCTAACATCCTTTCAGATGTTCAGATAACACATAGGCATTAAGAGCAGTAGACAATGCTAGCTATATGTTCCATAAATTTGAATAGAAACCTAAAACCAGCAAAATGAGCGATTATCACTATTTCTGAGGGTAAAAAGTTCTTATCTACCCTTAATTGCCCTGCCTTTAATTAGCTAAGCACTTCAACATTTTTCACAATGAATGATTTTATAGCTCTCAATCCTATCCCCTCCCCCCCTTTTAAATTTTCTAAACTAAAAGTCATTTCTCATCCTTTATTAGGAGAGTTTTATGAGCACCTGTTTCCCCCCACCCCGTTTGCAGCATTATACTTTCCTTTTTGAAATGCAGTAACCAGGAGTACCTAATCTTTCATTATTATGTACTTATTTTAACCCAGATTATGGATTTGAAGAATTGTACTACACTCTGAGTCAGTTGATTGGAGTGGCCTATAATCCCCAGAAGGAAACAAATAAATAAATCAATATTTCCAGTATCACACAAAAAGGCATTATGATATTGGTAATAAGTTTTAGTTTGGAATTCACTTTCTTTGTAGTGACACATTTGGCTAATATGGTGAATAATTTAGTCTTTCTTTCTCTATATTAATTGCTTACTCTGTTATAATAAAGGACACTGCAATCAATAGTTATGTTTTGCCTAGAATAATCCTTAAAGATATAGAAGCCCTGTGATCATTATATTTCTATCTTAGCTTTCTTTCAAGAGTTAAGCATGTGGCCTTACCAATGGAATAGTTGCATGAAGGGAAGAAAGCTATGGGGCCAAGGCCATCTATCAAGTATCACAAACTGAATATGGATTTGAATCCCAGCTTTTTGAATCTGTATACAATGCTTCTACCATAGCATTAGTTTTTTCTGTAGCTGCCAGTATTCAAAATTCTACTTTTTGCAGCGAGCGTAGCCGTGAATTTTGAGGGATTTATAACCAGCATTGAGAGCTAACCTGTTAGTCTCTAAGAGGCTAAAACCTCACAGGAGATGCACTGGAGAGGCATATGCAAAGTTTTGGATTAGGAGAAGCTCTAAACTGTAAAGGGATTAAGAGCAGCAAAAGTATTTGAAGAAGATGACACTATGTGTCACTAACAGCAACTAAAGCTTCCTAATTGTAATAAACCAGTACAAGTTTCCTGATCTGTCCTCAAATCCAAACATGCACGTAGGTATATTTCTAACAGAATATATTTAAATTCCTTCTCTTTTATTGTCTTTCCTTGTCCTCCAGAGGACGTTTTCCAACATTGCATTGTGTACCAGTAACGATATTTCTTTGTAAGCGTGGAAGAGTCTTTGTGTTCCACCATAAAGAAAATCTCAACTACAACTTTCTGCAACCTTCCTGCCCTCCCCACTCTCACACCCGCACACAAAGACCCTCCTTAATTGTATCACGATTAGGCTGCCCTTCAGCCCCTACTCAAATGAGGACAAGGCTAGTTCTGTATTTCATGGGATAACAATTTATGAGCAATTAAAAATGAAAAGACACAAAGCATTCATCATGGCAGCAGCGAGACAGGCAGAGAAGGTCAAAGGTTCCCACAATGAAGTGTGCACAATATATTTTTTTATTTCTGTTTCACTAAGAAAGAAAACGGGTTAGCTAAAAATTATGGCGTACCATTCCTGGTTCAAAAGAGGTGCACTTAATCTTTCAAGACAGGCTTTCTTGGACAGATGGGTGATGAAGGTATGATCACCTACACAGGGATAATAAATACAGAGAAAAGGTTCCGGATAATATTGGAAAATTCCAAATAATTAGAAAAAGCAAAACACAATAGATAAATGAATATTAGCTTCCTGCAATGATTGAGAGGAACTCTAAGCTAGGAATTCTCAAGTTCAAATGTTGCCTTAGCCATGAATTCACTAAGGATATGTGGTAAGTCATTGTTTCTTATATTCAGTGGCTTTCTTTAGCAATATGAAGACAATAATACAACAGTGCGATAACTGTGACTCCAGTATGGTTGGCCCCCACCCTATATCTTTTCTGAAAGGACCTACATTTGTGGTTCTAACAGTGTGACTGGGGATCACAAGTGGAGATGGAGCCAATCAAGTGGCTGATTTGATTGTGAAGTTGTTGTCATGGGTGGATGGGTGGGTTTGTTTGTTTTTTTAAAAAATGGATTTAATTGTGTGGTGGAAGTTTGAAATTTTATAAGCCCTTTGGAGTCACCTGTGTGTAAACTGGACGGCTATATCAATTTGTTTAATAAATAAATAACAAATGATTTGGATCAGGGCTATTTCTACAGAATTTTGATTTGCTGGGATGTAGACTAGATTGAGGACATGGTGGCTTAGTGGCTAAGACGTTGAGCTTGTCGATCAAAAGGTGGGCAGTTCAGTGGTTTGAATCCCTAGTGCCGTGTAATAGAGTGAGCTTCCATTACTTGTCCCAACTTCTGCCAACCTAGCAGTTTGAAAGCATGTAAAAAATGCAAGTAGAAAAATAGGGACACCTTTGGTGGGAAGATAACAGTGTTCTGTGTGCCTTTGGCATTTAGTCATGCAGGCCACATGACCATGGTGACATCTTCGGACAGAGCTGACTCTTTGGCTTTGAAACAGAGATCAGCACCGCCCACTAGAGTCGGGAACAACTAGCACATATGTACGAGGGGAACCTTTACCTTTACCTAGATTGGATTTAATGTCAACTGCAGGATTCCTTAACTTCCATTGAAATATTTCCTTAGAATTGAATTCAGGTACACCTCCCATCTGCAAAAAATCTCATTCTAGACTTCATCTCTCTTTGCACTGAACATTATTTTAGAAAAAACCAGAGCAGCAAAGGATTCTCTGTTGCAAATTACAGCTGCTGAAGACTGGCCAAGCATATTGCAAGACTTACCTCTGTGGATATAGAGGAATTTTATAAATTCCATCTTTCAAAATCTCAGTTCTCAGTTTCTACTTATTTTTGCCAATAGATTCTGTACATCTTATATATATAAAAAGGGAGTAATTTTCTTGCAAGTAGGGATTGCAGAATTTGCACATTGCACAATTCTGGTCCCCAGGATAGAGTAGAATTGTCTTCTTTAAATACCTGAAGTGCATTGCTATAGGCCTGATTCATTTATTTTTCATTTATTCATTTATTTTTTATTGGCTTTAATCTAACTGTAGTTTCCAGAATAGATGATATTGTTTTAATTGTATTTTGATTTGGCTAAAAGGTCTGCTTTAATATTATTCAGATCTTTCTTCTTACATTTATTGCTGTATACTGTATATATTATTTATATATTGGGTTCCACAATATTCAATAATTGTGGAACCCAAAAGGAAGGGTAGCATATACTTATGCTAAGTATAATTTGAAAAAGGCTTGCTTTAGCTGATGAATTGTCCAAAGGGAGGCAGGATTTTGTTCTGTCGATAATATTAATTTCCAAAAGTGATTAGAAAATAAATTATACAAATCCAGTGTTCTTAAAATCACCAGTCATGGTTTGATGGCTATTTCTTTGTCCCACAGAACTGTGCTGTCTTGTGGTCTCCTCTCAAAGAACTTTGTGGGTGATCTCAAGTCCTCTCCTTGTCCAGAAAGGAATTACAAACAGTCAGTCTACATGCTGATTCTTCGTTCTACCATGATTGTTGGCTTTGATGCAGCTAACTTCACTTCACTATTTCTTCCCGCGGAAGTCACCTTCAATAGATGTTAAGGGACTTACGCGATAAGAAAGAAAAGAGAAAAAGAGAAGGAAAAGTGAAGAAATGAAAGATAGGTGCATCATCTTGAATCAGAATAAGCTAAATGTTTTGCACCCAAACAAAACAATTGTCTGAATGCCAACATAGGGTACGGAAAACAATTTAAAAAACAAAATTAAAATGTGTTAGTATAACATAAGAACAGATAGTTGGCAGCATTGTAATTTCACATCTTCCTCTCAATCTATCTGCCCAGACATTTGGGTTAAAAAATTATATCATGACACTTTTTAGTAAATAATTATGATCACAACAATATTCCTCCCCTCCAAATCAAACAGATGTTTCAGATGAACAATGATTCTCTATAAACTTTTTTTTTTTTTACTTCTTATAACTCAATTCAATTTTCAGGATGAGAACATCATCTTCATCCCACAGTTAATATTTTAAAAGCTCCTGCAAAAGAGTTCCAATAAGGAACTGCCAAGTTATACAAAGTTGTATGAAGATCTAGAAGAAATTAGATCAATTAGATCAGGGGTGTCAAACTCGCGGCCCCTGGGCGGGATGCGTCATGTGCTGGACACGCCCACCCTGGTTTAGCGAAGGAGAAAAAAGTCATGATACGTCACATGACGACGCAAGTTTAACACCCTGAATTAGATGAACAATGCTGCAAGGATATAAGGAAGAATGATTGGCAATTCTAAACTATTGTCAATGCCACAGAAGGTTCTGCTAAATTTTCCATTAGGTGATACAGGTAGTCCTTGACTTATGACCACAACTGAGCCCCATTTCTGTTGCTAACTGAGACATTTGTTAAGTGAATTTTGACTCTTTTTATGACTCTTTTGTTGCTACAGTTATTAAGTGAATCACTCCAGTTGCTAAGTTAGTGACATAGATGCTAAGTGAATCTGGCTTCTCCAATGACTTTGCTTGTCAGAAGGTCACACATGAGAATCACATGACCCTAGGACACAGCAACCATCATAACTATGAGTCAGTTGCCAGGCACCTGAATTTTGCTCATGTGAACATGGGGATACTGCAATGGTAATAAGGATGAAAAATGGACATAAATCACTTTTTTTCAGTGCTGTTGTAACTTTGAATGGTCACTAAATGAACTGTTCTAAGACTACCTGTATCTTAGTGTCAGACAAACTGGAATATCCCAGGGATAAGAAAAGGAATTTTTTTGGCACTACTAAGCCACTGCTTTTAGCAGAAATATTGCAATTTAGGTTTGGTTGTAAATCAGAAACCTGTGCAGATCTTTGAAACATGTTGTTGTACAGCTATGGCTAATATACACATGAGCCATGTGTAGATCTGTACATTGGGGAAACAAAACAACCACTTCATAAATGCATTGCACAACATAGGAGAACAAACCCATCAGGACTAGATTCATTTAAAAGACAAAGGCCACTCTTTTGAAGACAGCAAAGTCCACATCTTGGACAGAGAGGACCCCTGGTTTGAAAGAGGAGTCACAGAAGCCATCTATGTCAAAACCGAACAGCCCACTCTCAACAGAGGGGGAGGGATATAACATCATCTATCTCCAGTCTACAACACTCTAAGAAGGCTCCACACCCATTTGCACCACCCAGGTGACCCTGAGGACAGAGATAAACCTCCAGGTGGCCTTAATGACTTGCTAAAAGAATGCAAATGTCCAGTTGTCTGTAACCAGAGGTGGTATTCAGCAGGTTCTGACCAGTTCTGAAGAACCGGTAGCGGAAATTTTGAGTAGTTCAGAGAACTGGTAATAAAAATTCTGACTGGTCTTGCCCCCATCTATTCTCTGCCTCCTGAGTCCCAGCTGATCGGGAGGAAATGGGGATTTTGCAGTAACCTTCCCCTGGAGTGGGGTGGGAATGGAGATTTTACAGTATCCCCCTGACACGCCCACCAAGCCATGCCCACCAAGCCATGCCACACCCACCAAGCCACACCCACAGAACCGGTAGTAAAAATGTTTTTGAATCCCACCACTGTCTGTAACGAGTATAAATCCTTCCATTCCCCATCCAGTCAGAGCTGAAGAAGCTTCTTGGGTGAGAAGCAAAACATCTTAAAAAAAAACCGAAGAAAATTCAGTTGCCTCTTGAGGAAAAACAAACAAACATGTGGGACAAGCCTGGATAACTGAGAATCTCCATAAACATTTATACACATGTAACTGCATTCTGTTCTGAACCATGTTTTGGGGTACAGAGAATATTTTACCATAATCAAGCTGTGAGGTTATTGGTAGATGGGACACTGTGTGTAAACTATCTTTTTCAAGAGATGGCTACAGCTAGCATATTGAAGGGGCGGGTGTGTGTATGTGGAGGGGGGAGATATAATGATTATATTTCTTTTCAGCGATCTGGTTGTTAGCACACACACTCTCAGCATACAGTCACAACTCATGAAGCTTCTTCTTCCATAAGGAAAAAAACCAGTCCAGTTGCCTTTTGAAAAAGCACCTTTGAGACAGCTATGACCTGGATGACTGAGAATCTCCACAGACATTTCTGTCCAGGCACAAGGCCCCAAGCTTATGAAGATGGTGTCCCAACTTCCTAGATACCATTGAAGCTAGCCTAGAATCTTTGTAGTTGTTTCTAAAGCCTAAGTACAAGCCTCAATTTTATTGAGTTTTTTTTTAAGGTGCCTGATGTAATTTGTAATTGACAACATGGCTGTAGCATTAAAATGGAAATATTCACTAGAAGCTACTGGTTTATGCTGTGCTGGATTAGCTAATTGGTCAATGACTCATGAAGCAATCAATGATCACAACCGCTGCCATTTAAGGAGATTCCACAATAGCACAATTCTGTTTCAACCATTGATTGAATTCACTTAAACTCACTTTGTCTGCAAGCACTTAATTAAATATTATTTGATTCATAATTACAATTTTATTTTACTTACAGTCAATCCTTATTAATTTTTAAAATTTATCTTTGCATACCACAGGCTATTCAGTCAATAGTCAGATGGTATGTTGTACTGTTTAATATCCCAAGAACAATAATGATACAGGGCCACTTTTTAACTGCAAAGTAGCAATGGCACTTTTAATCCTATCTGTCCAATTCTTAGGTATATTAGCTTTGCAATTATTTAATTCTAGATGGTTTATTATAACTTCTCATTCAGAAGTAAAAAATTATAAAGAATTGTAGAATTTAACATATCTACAAATGAATCCTTCGCAACACAGTGAGATTTATTTATAGACAGAAAAGTAAGTTTGCTTCCTTTCTCCAGGGCCAGTTCCAGTTGGTGTTGGTTGGATCCTCCTTTAGGGAAGCCACAGGTTCTGCTGTCTCTGTCTTTTTTCTCAATTCCATATCAGATCCCTGGCCAAGGTCATCTGCTGTTTAGGGATTGGTATCATGACACCAGGCTATCAATTGAGGCCATTGAGGTTCTGTCCCAATGCCTGGAATCTGTGAGTTATGATGGGGAGGAACCATCTCTGACTCAATCCTACCAAGATGGATGGAGTGACTTTCCTATTCAAAAGTGATATGCAACCTGGGGGTGTGTATCTTCCAGGATTCATCGCTCTTCCTCAATGAGCAGTTGGCAGCTGTGGTCAAGAAGGCTTTTGCAAATCTGGTGTGCCTTCGTAGATGGGACAGCCTTCAGATCGTCACTTTCACCTGATCACATCACAGTTGACTAATGCAATGTGTTCTACAAGGGCCTGCCTTTCAACCACACCTGGAAGCTTCCACTGCTCCAGGATGCAGTGGTGAAGCCAATGATAGGCATGACTCAGTATGCCAATATAATCTCTGCTTTAAAAGTTATATTGGATTCTGGAAGTATTCAAGACCGCTACCTATAAAGTCCTACATGGCATAGGGCCTGGTTACTTGAGGAACCATTTGTCTTCCATGATATCTCCCAGGCTGATTCAATTTGGTACAATTGGAGTGCTGTGTCCCTTTGATTAAACAATGTCGTCTATGGGGATTCTGTAAGCATACTTGCTCTGTAATAGCATCTATCCTGTGGAATGAGATTCTCCCGGAGGTCTGAATTTCTCCCCACCCTGCTGTTGCTTTGAAGCCTTGGTCTTTGCCCAGGCCTTTCATGAGGGAGAGAAATTCCCTTTGTATTGGACAGATTTGTTTCTTTTTTGTTCCTGCCAATTTTTGCCATCCTTGCCATCTTTTATTCTTTTATTTTTGTCTATTGTTATGTTTTTTCCCCCTTGTGTTTAATGTTTTTACTTATGAGTTGCCCAGAGCTAACAATAAAAATACCTTACATTTTAAAGAAAGTTTTAAAACGTTTGACTCTAAAGTTGGTGTCAGAACAGTTTCTGCATCATTCAGCACAACTTGTTTATGGGCTCTCCACAGGACAGTCGGGTAGCTGTCTGTGCTATCCTTTTCTTATGTCTGCTATTAAAAAAGGGAATGCAGCAGAAATATTTCAAAAGATCTATTGCAAGGCAACTTTAAAGCTAAATTGCTGAATCTTTAAATCACATTTTGGCCTATTTGCATAACCCACTGAAAATGATTGAGCTAATAAAAAGAAAATGAAAGTAAGATGACAGGAAACCCATTTTGTAAACCATTGATTATCCCGTAGTAATTTTAGAATGAAAGGACACATGGTACAGAAGACATATTTCTTTTATTTAGGATAGCATAACATGCAAAAATGTGCACAGTGCAATTCTTTAAAATCAGGATAACCTCGCTGCATTATTTCATTTCTTTATACAGCTAATTCTTCCTGGAACTTCCAACATTTGAAAAAGTCTGTTTTAGATATCACTACAACACAGAAGTTATAGCTGCATTCGTGGAGCTTCTGATCTTCAAAATGACTCAGGTCCTTCTTACATTTATATTTACCGTGTTCTGTGAGCAACCTGCCTATAGCTTTTCCTCTCTTTTAAAATCCTGCATTAGTTTTCTGTTTGTTGGAGGGCTGCGGCTTGATCAAAAAAAGATTAAACAAATCAGCAAGTGCTAATCGGAAGCCATTATGGCAACTTTTTCTGCTCAAACGGCTTGGCAGCATCTATCTGCTAACTTAAATGCAAACAATCACAGGCTTCCAAACTAATTACAGAGTAGAACATCATAAGGGGTACGAGATTTGACAGCTATCATTACTAGGAAAAAAGATGGAATTTATTATGCAAATTGATCGAGCATTCTATCTAATTGAAATAGTATATTAGGAAGGGTAACTCCAGCACTGATCCCTACATATAGAAACACCAACAAGCTTAGGAAACTGCTTTACTTCAGTGTTGTCTAATCTTGTTTACTCTGAGCTCAGAATTAGACTTGAACAGCCACATGTAGCACTGATGATATTACCTAGTTCAGGTAATGAAAGAAAACAACCAAGTTCAGAGAGCACCAAAGATCCCACCCATGTAACATGTACAGACTGCAATTGAGCCCAAAATTTATGTTGTGAAGTGAATCGCTGCAGTTGTTAAATTAGTAATACAATTGTTAAGCGAATGTAGTTTCCCCATTGACTTTGCTTGTCAGAAGTTCGCACAAGTTCATGACTGCGGGACACTGCAACCGTCCTAAATGTGAGTCAGTTGTCAAGCATCCAAATGTAAATCCCATGACCGTGGGGATGCTACAACGGTCATAAGTGTGAAAAATGGTCATAAGTCACTTTTTTCAGTGCCGTTGTAACTTTGAACGGTCACTAAATGAACTGTTGTAAGTCGAGGACTGCCTGTAATTTATTTGACTGGGGTTGTGATGATGTAAGAATACATCCCAAGAAAGATGTGCTTTACTTTTGACGTTTTTGACATTTAGGGTGTAGTTTGTTGGCTGTTTATAAATGTAACTAGCATTAGATGGCTGTTGGTTTGATAAAATCTAGACTTCTAGCTGATTGAAAATCCATCATTGCAGGTTATCCCTGGCCATTGCTTGTTTGATTCTGCCCTGTTATAGATAAATTAGTAGAAAAAAATAAATCAGGAATTTCAAAATGATTCAGAATGATTTTGATCTTCTACAAAAGAGACTAGCATATTCCATGCTTATTAAAAAAAACATGGTTGCAACGAACCCTGAGTTAATGTGCAAAAGGGCAACCTTGCACATCCTGACTAGTACTTCTTGCACTCATGGACAAGCCAATAGTCTTTTTCTTTTTCAGCAGTGTTCAATTTGTATGAAAAGCTTACTCTTGGGATGGAAAAGTTACACACTGAAGTATACTTCCAGTCGTCTCTGTGCTCTTTCCTTTCTGAAATAATGTAAATGTTTTATTGAATTGCTATTATGATCCAGACTCAGTCTGTATTTAACGCCTTCATCTCCTGTTCTGAGGACCACAGAACATTTTAGATCACTCCCCTCCCCCTTGCCTCATTTTTCTTTGCCATTGAAAATCAGAACTTTGGCTAGGCGCTGCCACTACTGCGAAAGCAAAATTGATAATGCATGTATCGTTATTCACACAACTTCACTTTTATGTCATCATGGCGTCCGTTGGATGCCTACGTGGCATGTGGTCCATTCATATGGTTGAAGAAGCTCACATGGTTAAAAAAAGTTCACCACCGTCCAAGTTCAGCTACAGGAAGATGACAAATGTCTTTTGAAGTATGGGCCACTTTTTAAAAATTATTTGATGAATCCAGATTCCACCTCTCTTTGTCTGTATGTTACAAATATACTGCATTTATACATATACAAATATACAAATTTTAATTTCATCTTCTGTTGTGCCTGCTCAACAACCGTTCAAGCAGGCAGCTGTGCTTTCTATTTTCTTCTAAAATGCTTCTTCTGGGTTGCCTGTTTATAGAGTCAACAGTTGGGTTGAACCATGCACCCTCTGAAATAGACCGCACTACAGCACACATCATCCACTGATAAGGAACAATAAAAGCGATTGTCTAACATATTGGGAAGGCAGCAACTCAGGAAAGTATTCTTTCAAAGATCAGCAGTACTTAACATTTATTCAAAGCCTCAGATATGCCTTGCTGTGTGAGAAGAGGAAAATAGATTTGTGGCATCAAAACCTGCAGATGATCCACAGAAGGTATCTGAAACGGGAAACTGGCACACCCAATTTGCCTTGAGGTAGTTTCAAGTGAGAAAATGTACTGTTCTTTAGAAGTCCTTGAGGGAGGGGGATAAATTAGCAGTCCTGTGAGCTACCGACGGTTTCATTTGGTTTTTATTTAATCACTGCAGACCTCAACATTGGCTTCACTTTATCATGTGATTAATTAAGCAATCATCTCTTTTTAAAGATTTATTTCCTTTTTGTGGAAAACTGTGGCCAGGCTTTAATAAAATCATAAGCTATAGGATCAATATCCACAAATGTTACAAAAATATTGCAGGTCAAGGAATGAATTTTAAATCAATCATATCATACATATCCCCGCCCCCACACGCACACATATACATCCCCTTAAATTATTTCTGCTTAAGAGAACAGTCGGGGTTTTTTAAACAATAAAAGTGTTTTATACTACACAAATACATAGATCCCATTTATAAAATACCATGAATGTGAAAAACTTATTAAGTCACTACATTTATTAATTGGATTATTATTTTTTATTTAAATAATGGAACTTAGTTTTATTTATTTGCAACCACTGACCTACAATAATGTAATGAAGACATTAAGAAAATTGTGATGATGAAACAAAAATACATAGGATTAATAAAAGCCCAGATATTCTTTTTAAGGGCACTTTTACAAACCCAGTTTGAAGGAGAGGGGAGAGAATTATAGCAAAAAGGAAGTAGTTCTTGACTCTTCCATGTTGAACCATTTTCTCTTCGAAATTGTCCCAGGTTGCATTATACTACTGATTAAAGGAGCCATCTATTCACAGAGTGGTAGAAGGAGCTGTTCGACTTTTTTTGGGGTGACATCATCATAAGGTAAAGGCCTCCCTGCCAAAATCCATTTTTTCTCTGACCAATTGTAATTGTATTTCTAAAGAGAGAGAGAGAGACAAAAATAGGGTAGAAGAATAAGAATAAAATACAAAGAATAAGGAGCATGAGAATCAATTCAATGTATTTTAGATGGTATTTTATTATAATAGCATTGCCAATTCATCATAGGGGTTGCTTCCATTCCTAATTTTTTCTTAGTTTGGGCAAAGGCAACTTCACACATGCTTAAATCTCAGGGAAATCTTTAAAATCAGTCAAGTTGCTAAATTGTTTTAGTAAGTAAGCATCATTCAATCTGTGTTTCATCAAGCATGTCTACAACTAGAAACATCTCAGTGTAAAATAGTCCTCTGATGGATGGCAATTAATTAAACTCTTAAAATATAAAGGCCAGTAGAACAATGCTCTGTGCTATGGATCACTGTAGAGTTAAACCCTTAGAACTTCCATTTGCATTAGGAAAACAAATAGAGATCACTTTAAATTGAAAGGTAATTTTCATAATATGAGTTTCATATTAAGCTGTAAACAAATATTTGCAGTCCCATCACACATATGTCCTGATTTCATTTGCAGGTACTGTTTGGGCTACCAGAACTGGACTGCAAAATTTCAGACAGAAAAGGCAGAGAAAGGTTAGAGTTCTCAGTATCTCTTTGGCACCAATGGTTTTCTCCTCCTCCTCCTCCCTCCTCCCTCCTCCTTCCTCCCTTATTTTTACAGTGCAAAGCTGGAAGCTTTGTTAAAGTACTTGATGTTTATTCTTTTCTCATTCTGGATAAAAAGGAAGATGAACCATTTCCCTATGACCATGAAAAATCAGAACGGATTAGGGGTCAGAGCTATGTGCTAATTGAGACATTCTACATTAGAGACCAAATGTTCCTCATCTCTGATCTATCTATCTATCTACTATCTATCTATCTATCTATCTATCTATCTATCTATCTATCTATCATCTATCTATCTATCTATCTATCTATCTATCTATCGTCTATCTATCTATCTATCTATCTATCTATCTATCTATCTTCTATCTATCAATCATCCATCAATCATCTTCGATTCATCTATTCACCCATCCATATCTATTCATTTGCACAATTATTAGGCTTCAAACAAGTTTCCTGTGTAATTTATGTTGCATTAACATAAGTAAATGTCCTAACAATATCAATTTGGAGGGGTCTTATATAAGATCAATCCAACATCTTTCAGTTATTAACTTTTTCTGATTATCTTCACCTATATTTTCAATTGTGGTTACAATGGACATTCACTGTTCTCTCTCCTTTTTTTGAAGACACGAACTCTAAATACACTATTCTTATAAGACACACTGCTCTGCTTTCATTCTGTCAGAAACTGATTGATGGGATGAAATTAAGTCTTTGAAAAAAAATTCTGAAGTGGAAACATTTCTAGATACCTCAGAAACTAAGAGCAATGCAAAAAATTTTTGTATCTATTGAGAAGGTTTCTCCAGAAGCTAAATTACCCACTTCATATTATAAAAAAAATAAAAGTACAAAAATAAATACAGTTGTTAATCAAGAAATGTAAAATACAGGATTGGGGTTAATAGTTAATAATTAATAGGTTCCAGTTTTAAGAATGCTCAGGTCTTTTTCATTTTTTAAAAAATGGATCAATGCAGTGGTGGGATTCAAGTAATTTAACAACGGGTTCTCTGTCCTAATGATTTCTTCCAAAAACCAGTTTGCCAAACTGCTCAGAAAGTTAACAACCGATTCTCCCTAAATGATGCGAATTGGCTGAATCCCACCACTGGATGAATGGAACAAAAATTATTTTCTTGACAAATGTTTAAAATGATTGCCTAATGAGTTTAAGCTGGCTATGTTTTAGACATGTCCATTGCTAGTTTCTTATTCATTAGATAATTTTACTGTGCTGAACCAGGGGTGAAATGTTCCTGGTTCGGACCAGATCACTTGATCTAGTAGCGATGGCTGCAGGTGGTTCGGAGAATGGGTAGCAAAAATCCCTGTCCCCCCCCCATGCCCAGCTGAGCCGCGCAATCATCAGAGGCTTTTTTTTTTAATATTTAAAAGCATTTTTTCTACAACCTCTTCGGCCAAAAAAATGCTTTTAAAAGTAAAAGAAAAAAAAAAGACTCTGATGATCGCGCAGCTCAGCTGGGATTGTCAGAGGCTTTTAAAAGCATTTCAAAATGCTTTTAAAAGGCTCTGACGATCCCAGCTGAGTTGCCTGATCGTCAGAGGCTTTTAAAAGCAATTTTTTTACAACCTCTTCGGCCAAAGAGGTTGTAGAAAAAATGGTTTTAAAAATAAAAAATAATTAAAAAAAAGTTGGCCATGCCCATTCAGTCACATTACTCCCCCACCAAACCATGCCCACAGAACCAGTAGTAAGAAATTTTACATTTCACCACTGTGCTGAACCAAGTCTTGAAAATAAATTCATAACTTTTGGAACATATCTATTTATGAAGGACTTTGGATACATTGACCCTGAATTGTAGAAAATGGAGATTCTGTATTTTTAATATATACAGTATGTTTGTAGATTTATCTGCTTTCAGCCTTTGAACTGACTTTGTACTGATAGAGAAACAACCAATAAGATTTCCACATGGTCCAGGTTCAACTCATGGCTTAAAAACTATTTGTATAATTATAATGTCTTATTTACTGATACTGTAGAAAAGTAGTGGAATGATTTTAAAAATACATGGCTAATTCAGTATTACATCATTTTTTTTTTTTTAATTTGATTTATATGCCGCCCTTCTCCGGAGACTCAGGGCGGCTTACAATGCGTTAAGCAATAGCCTTCATTCTTTTGTATATTTTTATACAAAGTCAGCTTATTGCCCCCACAAACTGGGTCCTCATTTCACCTACCTTAGAAAGGATGGAAGGCTGAGTCAACCTTGAGCCTTGGAGAGATTCGAACCAGCAGAAATTGCAGGCAGCTGTGTTAATGACAGGGTGCACCAAACCACTGTACTATCAAGGCTCTTATTAATGATTGGCTTTCTTTTAAAGCCATTTTTAATGTTTTCTATTTTCTTTACATCCACAGGAAAATCTTAAGATCTTTTTGGTCATAGGATGTTTACATATGTGAAAGCAAGAGAGGAGAAGTAGCACGGCTGCGATGAGCCTGTTTCATTATTTGCTGCACTGGTTACCAGTTGTCACCTCTAATTCCCTTGATCGCATAGGGACTGGTTATTTAAGAGACCATCTGTCTCTGGTTGTTTTTTATGCCTGATATCCCCCCAGAGATCCAAATAGCTCCCTTCCTGATGATATTCAGGAAGCTATTAAAAGTCTGGTTGTTCTCCCAGGTTTTGGGGCTCAATGGAAAGTGCCCCAAAACCTGGGGATGTTTTTTGTTGTTGTTGTTGTTGTTGTTGTTGTTGTTTTGTTTTGAACACATGTTTGGTTTTAGGACCATTCATGATTTCTTTTTGTCTTTTGTTGTTTTTTACTTTTTTAACTGTAAGACTTGAAGAGTTGTTGGATGTTAGGCAGCCTATAAATTGCAGGTGTAAAGAAATGCTTCATGCAATGGAATCTTGCTATACCCTGATTCTAGTCTGTTCCCATTGTGCAATAATATTTTCCATTGTTTCATTGTTTGCAAAACTACTTACCCAAGTGCGTTTTTGAACACCTCTGAATCCTAGGTATTCTAAGTATACTTAGATCCATTGTTTAATGGAATATTCACTTATACGAATCATGATCAAGTTTTATAGAATAAAACTTGTTAAAAGGTTGACTAATTAATGCACTCAAAAGCCAGTACAAAGCAAATGACTGAAAGAAATAAAGGATAGACGCTACAGAATAATCTTTGGGACTGTTTGAGGGAGAGCAAGCTTGGTGAAATTCTAGCCTAGGTTAGAAAGTTGTTTTGGTACAATTGTCCGGTCATTATCTATTTTGGATTATAATTACTTTAAAGAGAGAAAATAAGAACAGTATGCAGTAAACTTACAAGGTATAGATGGAACAAAGTTCTCAGTTACCTGCTACAAACTAATCAAACAAGGATAGCACTCCTTGCCATGCAATATTAAAGATAAATAGGGGGTCAGAAAAGCAAGTTCTAGTTCCTATACAGTGCACCAATGTGGCAGAATACACTAAAATTCAAAGATGGAAAAAAACACTTCAGGCCCCAGGGATCAATTCATCTACTTTTCTTTCTCCCACTTTAATTAATGAAATCATATTTTTAGACATTTTAGTAACTTTACATCATTGCTGGACTGATTAAAATCCTCGCCTCAGAGGGTTTATTTTGACACAAAACTGGGATTGGAAGAAGAAATGAAATTCTTCACTCTGCTTCTTTGTTTTGAAAATTTTATGAATGAATGTTTGCAGTTGGAAGATTTTTTTTTTTGGGTGGGGGGATTAGGGACAGAGGAGCCAAGGGAGAAAAATACTAATGTTTTTATATCTTGTCAAGAGTTGTCTGCTGATATATTTTATACTGACTGTTTGCTAAAGAAGGGACTGTAGAGGCGCAATAATTCTTATTTTAAAGCAATCATTTATAGATTTGTTAATATTATTATTTAATTAATATTAATAACTCTTAGTAGTTAAAATATGCCTCTGAAAGCCAAAATATTTAGTGTCAATCCAAGCTAATCACTAGTACAGACAAAGCATTCACCATGCTTTAAACTGCATTTCAACATCTGTGTTTGGAAAGATTAGAGAGTTGCTTCATACAAGAACAATATCGATAAAAACTGATGAACACTGTTTGGAATACATTATGGGGAAAGAGCAGAAATCTTGAGTGCCAGAAGAAGCAAAGGTAGCATGATTGGAATGGACTATGTGTTGTCCTAACTGTATAGATATCTGTGGACTTCTGAGAATAGTACCACTCGTTTACCAATCAATTTTTTTTGGCTCAAGCACAATATAATACTCATTTGTTTTGGACTTACTCCAGGAGAAATGCAGGAAACCATTGTAATTTCAAGAAGTTTAGTGACATAAATTGATACCTCCTTCATATGAAGAAAAGCCTAAAAGTTTAGAGCTCATTATGAACTAACTTGCTTGCTTTTCATTTTTGCTTTCTGAATAAAAGGGGAAGAGAGAGAACATACTGTAGCTCAGGGGTGACAAACTCATGTCGTCATGGTGGTGTCATGTGACATATCAGGATGTTCCCCCCCCCTTTGCTAAACCAGGTGTCGGTGTAGCCAGTGCATGATGCATGCAGCCCTTGACAGCCCTGCTGTAGCTGTAAACCTGTGAAAATCCCAGACTCCCAGTTCCCATTCCAGAATCAGATACCCACCCGGGTAAGGCCAGGCCTTACAAATTCATGACTATAGCAGGATCATGAAAGTATGGTGCCAAGTTTTGATAAAAAAAACCCCTTGGATTTGTTGTTTTTCGGCCCACGGGGTGCTTAGATCTGGCCCATGGGGCCGCCTTGCAAACAGCGAAGGACCGGCCCATGGTGCCTCTGCCAGCGAAAACAGAGCTCAGGGGGGCCATGGGTTGCCCTCGTGAACTCTGTTTTCACTGGCAGAGGGTTGCAGGAGGTCGTTGCAGCTGAAAAAGGGGCTCAAGACCCCATTTTCTCTGGCAGAGCTCTTGAGCCCCCACAAGTGCCCCTGACATTAGTGACGTCAAGCTGGCCATGTCCCCCCATCCCCCCGAGGTCAAAAACAACCCTGATGTGACCCTCAATGAAATCGAGTTTGACATCCCTGGTTTATTGTCTCTGAATCCATAAGAACCAATTGCCTGCGGTCTGACCACTGCTCTAACATTTGAATAGAAATAGAAATAAATAGAAACAGGAACAGGAACAGGAACAGGAACAAGAACCAGAACCAGAACCAGAACCAGAACCAGAACCAGAACCAGAACCAGAACCAGAACCAGAACCAGAATCAGAATCAGAATCAGAATCAGAATCAGAACCAGAATAGAACAGAATAGAATAGCAGAGTTGGAAGGGACCTTGGAAGTTTGCTAGTTCAACCCCCTGTTCAGGCAAGAAACTCTGTACCATTTCAGACAAATGGTTGTCTAATCTCTTCTTAAAAACATCCAGTGTTGGAGCATTCACACTGGAAGCTTTTAAGAAGAGATTGGACAACTATAATAATTGATGATGAAGCTGGAATCCAATGACAATGCCCTTCTGGAAAAAAAAATCTGCTAGTTTTTAAAACAAAATACAAGATTAAATTATATTCCATGAGTCTTTAATGTCACACCCTTAAATTTAGAAATTAAGCTAAACAAATGCCTCACATCCAATGTCCCACTAAGACAAATAGCAATGTGAAAGAAGTGTGCCACTTATATTTCATTGTACATATTCAACCATCTGACCTCAAAAGTTTCTGCTACTGTTGAATATCAAAGTAGTTCTACAGTATCTTTAATAGTTTCCAAATCTGATATAAGTATTGCTTCTGCAATTATATAACAAAACTATTTTTAGATTGAAAACCAGGAAATAGGGAAAAGAGTGATTGTAAGCAACTTGCAAGTTATCAATATCAGCTATTGATAACTTTTGTAGTACAAGGGATTAATTAAGATAGTCAGTGGGTGATTTTTTTGGAGTGGGGATTGTAAATGAAGTAGAATTGGAATATACAATGGATTCCATCTCACCAGTAGAGGGGACTGACCATCAGACCAAACACTGTGAGAGGGTGCTTGGATTGTATCCCCCTTGAACTGTGTCGACTTGGCAAGAGATCCTACCCACTGTGGTGAGGGGACAGTGGACTTTGGACCTCGGATTTTGGATGCCCCCATTTTATTTGCTCCCCCTTGGACCTCTTATTTTCCATCTGGACCCTTGGGACATGGTCATTTATCCTCTGTGGCAAGATGTATTCGGCAGCTGAGCTTCTTGTTCTGTGAGACTCCCCCCTCTCGCAGGATTGGCCCTCCATTTTATCGAGGGCCTACCTCGATGATGGATTTTGGAATCCCAAGAGGTGGCATGTAAAGGAAGGTCTTGATCCTAGGGAGGCCACTGTACCTCAGATAGCCGGTTGTGAGTCTCTCCTTGTGAAGTGGGGCCATGGGAGGCAGATGGGCCTGCTGGTTGCATACCTGGTTCCTTGCTACGTGGCAGCGACCCTGCCCGAGCTCCTCAATGTTATAGCCGGGGTGGTGGTTGATACCCCCAGGCTTTTAGTCATGGGGGATTTCAACCTGCCATCCATCGGTGAAGCATCTGAGGTGGCTCGGGAGTTCATGGCTTCCATGACGGCCATGGACCTGACCCAGTTAATTCAGGGCCCCACTCACACAGGAGGAAACACACTGGACTTGGTTTTTGTCTCTGGTCAGTGGTTGAATGGCTTAGATACAGGGGATATAGTTATTGAACCCTTGTCATGGTCAGACCATTCTCTCCTCAGACTTGACTTCCTGACCGCTACGCCCCACTGCAGGGAGGTGGAACTGATCAGGTGGTTCCGCCCCAGGCGCCTGATGGATCCTGATAGGTTCCGAATGGAGCTTGGGCCATTTCCTGAGACTCTGGCGTGCGACTCGATGGAAGACCTGGTGGCCGCCTGGGATAGGGCGGCCGCTGGTGCTTTAGATCGGGTTGTGCCTTTGCGGCCTCTGACCCGGCGCCGAATCTGCCCAGCTCCTTGGTTCTCCGAGGAGCTGAGGGGGATGAAACGCCGGAAAAGACGCCTAGAGAGTAGTTGGAGGGCCAGTCGCTCCGAATCTGACTGTACACTAGTGAGGTCTTATATCAAGACTTACTTAGTGGCAATAAAGGCGGCGAAGTGTAATTACTTTTCCGCTCTTATCGCGTCGGCAGAAAATCGCCCAGCTGCCTTGTTTAGGGTGACCCGCTCCCTTCTCCATCTGGGAGCACAGGAAGACTCCTTGCAAGGTCGTGCTGAGGATTTTGCACATTATCTGCATGATAAAGTCGCTCAAATTCGGGAAGGCTTGGACTCTGACTGGGTAGGTACAGGCGGGTTGTCCGAGGTGTGTCTTGAGACGGTTATCTGGGATGAGTTTGAGCCTGTGACTCCCGAGGATGTGGACAGGATGCTGGGGAGGTTGAACACAACCACATGTTTATTGGACCCGTATCCCTCCTGGTTGGTGCTGGCTACCGGGGAGGTTACACGAGGCTGGCTCCAGAGGATTATAAATGCTTCCTTGAGTGAGGGGTTCTTGCCTCCCGCCTTGAAAGAGGCGGTGGTGAGGCCCCTCCTCAAGAGGCCCTCTCTGGACCCAGCTGTTTTAGCAAACTATCGTCCAGTCTCCAACCTTCGCTTCTTGGCGAATGTTGTTGAGAGTGTGGTTGCGCGACAGCTCCCGCAGTACCTGGATGAAACCGTCTATCTAGATCCGTTCCAGTCCGGCTTCAGGCCCGAGTATAGCACGGAAACGGCATTGGTTGCGTGGGTTGATGATCTCTGGAGGGCTCGGGACAGAGGTTGCTCCTCTGTTCTGGTCCTATTAGACCTCTCAGCGGCTTTTGATACCATCGACCATGGTATCATGCTGTGCTGGTTGGAAGGGTTGGGAGTGGGAGGCACTGTCTTACGGTGGTTCTCCTCCTATCTCTCCGACCGGTCGCAGTCTGTGTTGGCTGGAGGGCAGAGGTCGACCTCAAGGCACTTGGTTTGTGGGGTGCCACAACGGTCGGTCCTCTCACCTCTCCTGTTCAACATTTATGTGAAGCCCTGGGCGAGATCATCTGTGGTTTTGGGGTGCAGTGCCATTTGTACGCTGATGACATCCAGCTGTACATCTCCACCCCAGACCACCCGAACAATGCCCTTGAAGTGATGTTCCGGTGCCTGGAGGCCGTGTGGGTCTGGATGGGGAGGAACAGGCTCCGACTCAATCCCTCCAAGACTGAGTGGCTGTGGCTGCCGGCGTCCCGATATAGTCAGCTGGTGCCATCGCTGACTATTGGGGGTGAGACATTGGCCCCCACGGAGAGGGCGCGTAACTTGGGTGTCCTCCTGGACGCACGGCTGTCTTTAGAAGAGCATATGACGGCCGTGGCCAGGGGGGCTTTCTATCAGGTTCGCCTGATACGCCAGTTGTGCCCCTTTCTGGATCAGGACTCCCTATGCACGGTCACTCATGCCCTCGTCACTTCCCACCTTGAATACTGCAACGCTCTCTACACGGGACTCCCCTTGAGGAGCACTCAGAGGCTCCAACTGGTGCAGAATGCGGCCGCGCGGGTACTTATGGGGGCGACATGGCGCTCCCACGTGACACCTCTCCTGCGCAAGCTGCATTGGCTTCCAGTGGTCTTCCGAGTACGCTTCAAGGTGTTGGTTCTCATCTTCAAAGCGCTCCATGGCTTAGGACCCGGTTACATATGAGACCACCTTCGGCCTCTGATAACCTCCCACCGGCCAACATGCTCCCACAGAGAGGGCATCCTCAGGGTGCCGTCTGTCAGACAATGTCGGCTGGCGACCCCCCCGGGGAAGAGCCTTCTCTGTGGGGGCACCCACCCTCTGGAATGAGCTACCCCCAGGGATACGACTAATCCCGGACCTCCGGACCTTCCGCCGGGCCCTGAAGACTTTTTTATTTCAGCAAGCCGGGCTGGGTTAAAAAATTTTTAATTGGGGAATTTTATGGGTAAGGGGTTTTAAATTGGAGAAGCCAAAGATAATTTAATTTCGTTTTAATGTATTTTAATATTTGTATTGTATGTTTTTAATTCTGGCTGTTCACCGTCCTGAGTCCTTCGGGAGAGGGGGCGGTATAAAAATTTAATAAATAAATAAATAAATAAAATAAATTAAAGTTAATAGAGAAAGAAACAGCTGGTGTTAATGAACGTTATCTTTTTTCAGGACAACAGCAAATTTAAATTAAAGGGATAGTATTCTTTTACCAACATCTTTTAGCGGGGAAGCAATAAATGCTTGTCATAATTGGATTTCCAAAGATAGATGTAAATGCAAAAAGAAGAAAACAATGTTTTGAAATAGTCCTCATTCTTAATAGCGATTGCAACTGGTTTGAGTTTACAACTTGTGACTGTATCTTCAACTGTCAAATGTGCAAGTCAGTCTAGAGCCCTTTTTGCTGGTGAATTTATTTATTTATTTATTTATTTATTTATTTATTTATTTTATTATATTTCTATACCGCCCTTCTCCTGCGGGACTCAGGGCGGTGTACAGCCAGGATAAAACATAGCATATAAAATTTAAAAACATTTAAAAAAACAATTAAATAATTTTGGCCCGAATTTAAAACAACCCAATTAAAACCGAAATTCGATTAAAAAACTAAGAGGATGGGATCAAGCCAGCCCAACTAGATGGAACAAGTATGTCTTCAGGGCCCGACGAAAAGTCCGGAGGTCTGATATTGTGCGTATCTCAGGAGGCAGGTCATTCCAGAGGGCAGGCGCTGCCACAGAGAAGGCTCTCCACCTGGGGGTCGCCAGCTGGCACTGCCTGGCCAACGGCACCCTGAGGAGGCCCTCTCTGTGTGAGCGAACCCGTCGGCGGGAGGCTATCGGTGGCAGAAGGAGGTCTCGCAAATACCCCGGCCCTAAGCCATGGAGCGCTTTAAAGGTGGTCACCAACACCTTGAAGCGCACCCGGAAGACCACAGGAAGCCAGTGCAGCTCACGCAGGAGAGGTGTTATATGTGAGCGCCCCGTCGCTCCCATAATCCCCCGCGTGGCCGCATTCTGGACCACCTGCAGCGGGTGCACCCCAAGGGGAGCCCCATGTAGAGAGCATTGCAGTAGTCCAGGCGGGAAGTGATGAGTGCTTGAGTGACCGTGCGTAGGGAGTCCCGATCCAGAAAGGGACGCAACTGGCAAATCAGGCGAAACTGATAAAAAGCCCCCCTGGCCACGGCCGTCATATGGTCTTCTAAAGACAGCCGTGCGTCCAGGAGGACGCCTAAGTTGTGAGCCCTCTCCGTGGGGGCCAGTGATTTGCCCCCAATAGCCAGCGATGGCACCAGCTATATCAGCTATATCGGGACGCCGGAAGCCACAGCCACTCGGTCTTGGAAGGATTGAGTGGGAGCCTGTTTCTCCCCATCCAGGCCCGCACGGCCTCCAGGCACTGGGACATCACTTCAAGGGCATCGTTGGGGTGGCCTGGGGTGGAGATGTACAGCTGAGTGTCGTCAGCATACTGATGGAACTCCACCCCAAAGCCGCGGATGATCTCGCCCAGCGGCTTTACATAAATGTTGAACAGAAGGGGCGAGAGGACCGACCCTTGTGGCACCCCACAAACAAGGCACCTCGGGGCCGACCGCTGCCACCCTGTCAACACGGATTGTGACCTGTCCGAGAGGTAGGAGGAGAACCACCGCAGGACAGTGTCCCCCACCCCCAGCCCCTTCAACCGGTGCAACATGATACCATGGTCGATGGTATCAAAAGCCGCTGAGAGGTCTAACAGGACCAGGATAGAGGAACAACCCCTATCCCGAGCCCTCCAGAGATCATCCACCAACACGACCAATGCCGTTTCTGTGCTGTGCCCAGGCCGGAAACCGGACTGGAGCGGGTCCAGATAGACAGCTTCATCCAGGTACCGGGTAAGCTGCTCCGCTACCACACTCTCAACAACCTTCGCAATGAAGCGAACGTTGGAGACTGGATGATAGTTAGCCAAAATAGCCGGATCCAGGGAGGGCTTCTTGAGGAGGGGCCTCACCACCGCTTCTTTCAAAGCGGTCGGCAGGACCCCCTCACTCAGAGAGGCGTTAACAATCCTCTGGAGCCAGCCTCGTGTAACCTCCCGGGAAGCCAGTACCAATCAGGAGGGACACGGGTCCAATAAACATGTGGTCGCGTTCAGCTATCCCAGGATCCTGTCCACGTCCTCGGGAGCAACAGGATCAAACTCCTCCCAGATAACACTCTCAAGACCTGCCTCAGTCATCCTGTCCGGATTTACCCAGTCAGAGGCCAGGCCTTCCCGAATCTGAGCAATCTTGTCATACAGATACTGCACAAAGTCCTCAGCTCGACCCTGCAAGGGATCATCCCGCACTTCCAGATGGAGGAGGGAGCGGGTCACCCTAAACAGGGCGGCTGGGCAATTATCTAATGACGCGATAAGAGCGGCAAAATAGCTAGATTTCGCCGCTTTTATCGCCACTAGGTAGGTCTTAATATGAGACCTCACCAGTGTTCGGTTGGATTCGGAGCGGCTGGTCCTCCAACTACTCTCTAGGCATCTTTTCCGGCGCTTCATCTCCCTCAGCTCCTCAGAGAACCAAGGAGCTAGGTGAGTTCGGTGCCGGGTCAGAGGCCGCAAAGGCACGACACGGTCCAAAGCCCTGGCGGCCGGACTGTCCCAGGGGCCACCAGGTCTTCAGCTGAGTCATGAGCCAGAGTCTCAGGAAATGGCCCAAGCTCCGTCTGGAACCTATCAGGATCCATCAGGCACCTGGGGCAGAACCACCTGGTTGGTCCCACCTCCCTGCAGCGAGGTGCAGTGGTTAGAAAGTCCAGTCGAAGGAGCGAGTGGTCAGACCATGACAAGGGTTCGATGACTATATCCCCTATATCAAGGCCACTCAACCACTGACCAGATACAAAAATCAAGTCCAGAGTGTGTCCACCTATGTGAGTAGGGTCATGAATTAACTGAGTAAGGTCCATGGCCGTCATGGAAGCCATGAACTCTTGAGCCACCTCAGAAGTTTCACCGATAGATGGCAGGTTGAAATCCCCCATGACTAAAAGTCTGGGGGTACCAACCGCCACCTCAGCTCTGATGTTGAGCAGCTCGGGCAGGGCTGTTGCCACATGGCAGGGAGCCAGGTACGCGATCAACAAGCCCATCTGTACTCCACAGCCCCATTTCACAAAAAGGGACTCACATCCGGCTATCTGTGGAACAGTGGTCTCCCTCGGATCAAGACCTTCCTTTATAATAACCGCCACACCCCCGCCCCTGCCCTGGGCTCTCGGCTGATGGAATGCACGGAAGCCTGATGGGCACATATCTACGAGGGGGACTCCCCCCTCTTGGCCCAACCAGGTCTCCGTAATACCTGCCAGGTCCGCTCCCCCCTCTTGAATAAGATCACAAATGAGGGGGGCTTTATTTACCAAGGACCTGGCATTGCACAACAGCAGCCGAAGGCTCGCGCCCTGAGAGACTGAACAGCCTGGGGTGCGAGAAGGGCTATAGGGACCGGGGCGTGCCACCGCTCGAAGATAGCGAGTGCGCACCCCCACCACATGATACAGCCCCCTGCTCCCGCCATATCTGCCCCTCCCACTCAATGCATTGATGGAAAAGCCCTCAACAGAATAGACTCTAATGTCCCCCTTACCCCCGGAATCCGCACCCTCCATGGCCCCATTGACAGTTGGGCTGGACCCCTCCCCCCGCTGGTTAACCCCCAAATCCACACAACCCTCCTGCCCCTTAAAATCCCTTAAAAATCTATCAAAAAGTTTCCCTAAAAAAACCCTCAATCCCCTTTTTGCAACATGCCACCTCTCGGGGTGCCAATACCCGTCATAAAGGTAGGCCCTTGATAAAGTAGAGGGCCACACTTGCGAGAGGGGGGAGTCTCGCAGAACAAGAAGCTCTGTTAGCGAATACATCTAATCAATCAATTAATTAACTAATCAATCAATCGGGGGAAAATCGACGGCCTGGGGGTAATCAAGATAGTCCAAAGTCTGGAAAGGGATATTCAATCAATTCCAAGTCAGTAAACTCCACTGCTCTCTCACAGCAGTGGATGGAGTCTTAGGCCGTTTCGAGGCCAGATGTTAACACCAGCTGCCCTCTCACGAAAGCTGGGAAGGGCCAGAAACCGCAGTCATCGACCGGCACCATGAAAGACTTGAAATCCGAATATTTCCCTCTTATAATTGGGGGCATTGATAACAAACCACCAATCTACAGGTTCAAGTGTTTTGAATTGCAAGTGTTTTGTGACCGTGAACCAGCAACATATTTATTTTACAATGACCATCACTTGGCTTTGCTAGGTTTAACTAAACATTTTAAGAAAGCTAATTTGACTACAAACAGTGACTCACCAATACCAGTGAGCGAAAGGTAGCTAGGTATAGCAGAGCAGCTTAGAGAGTAATCTATACAGCTCCATGAGCAAGGTCAATAGGACAAATAATGAGATGACATCATATCATTTGTTCTGCCCCCTTTGTATTAGAGTGATGACATCATTCATATGTATGCAAGGGGTAGAGTTTATATCATGATCACACTTTTTATCATTTTGGTGAAAGCTCCATTGCATATCCATGTATACCTCCCAGTTTATGTGACAGGCACAAAAATACTGATGTACCACACAAAGACATGGTAAATTTTATGAAATAGTGTGCCTTCCCAGCAAAATGTTTGACAAGTAAATACAATAAATAAAACCATGCTCTATTCTATTTATCCATGGTGGAAAATATACACACGGGACATTATTTCACAATAAGATTTCTATGACATCCCATATTAGATTTTTCTCGCACAGGCTAAATCTAATTATTTAGACTTCCATCTTTACCTATTTTTCTGCCTCTTGATTCTTAAGGAAAGCTATACTTTTGCATAAGCAATAGAGGTGTTATTTGTTCAGAGTTTTTAGGGTCATGTTTTATTGTAATTCGGCTGCAATAAACTTAATGAACTACAGTAATTGGTACAATAAAATCGTACACAATATACACTGTGCACAGTGCAATATACACTGAGCACAAATACCAAAAGCCCTTGAGCAGCAATAATAATAATATGCAGAGATGTTTTAACCAAACAGCTTCTGCTCTTACATTTGGGAAAATGCTGCAGAATACTTTGAATGGGATCTAGTCCCCTCTGGGGTCAGCAGTGGAACTCTCTGCCAGCAGACTTTCAGCCTTAATGGCTTTATTTATGTTGCTTTATTATTTGTTTTATGGAGAATCATAGTGTTTTATCAAGCTACACTCTTTGCAGGCGTTTGTTATTTTCATTCAAGCAAATCAAGTGCACAGTCGAGCCAAAGTTGAATGCATTTAGGGTCTTGGGATACAAACTGAGCAGAATTCATCATTTATATTAGTCATTGACTAGATTGGTGAAATAGATAGCACTGGTTCTTTGTGAACTTTTTGCTTTCTTCATTAAATCTCTAAATGTATTTCAATTTTTTTAAATTTCTCCATTATTTTCTCCATTATCTGCAGTTCAGCTGTGGCTGATCCTTTGAATTGTTATATATTTACCAGCCCTATAAAATGTAGAATATATATGATAGGTGGTAGTCTCCTACCTTGACAATTAATGACATGTTTTTAATCGCAAGATCTTGAAAGAGTACAAGATGTTTCAGGTGGAATCTGACAATTGCAAATGATAAAGATGCCAGTTGATCAGCAAACACTGGCAACTTCATGTTAATGTGAGTTTTCTCTGAGGTCTTTTTACCAGTCCATATGAAAAAATATAGACTGTTGAGTTGAATTCACTACTGCTGATGAACTCATAAATACATCTGAATATTTTTTTGATTGATATTGCTGTCTTTCTAGATATTTTTGCTATCAAACCTACAGCCCTGGTATGTTCTGATGGTTTCCTACCCAAGTACTAATCAAATCTTTCCTGTTTAGGCTTCAAAATCATGTAATATCAGGGGTGCTGTTCCTAAGCTACAACACCAGCAGAAGATAGTTATTTATTACTTGGTTGCAATCTTTTGATTAATTTCAGGATTTTCTTGACAGGTCAAATACAAACCTTTCTTCTTCTCTTAGTCAATCCATAGACCATCATGATCCCCACCTGAATTGGCCAATAATTCATAACTTAGAGAATAGAATGACAGAGTTTGAAGGGATCTTGGAGGTCTTCTAGTCTAACCCCCTGCTTAGTCAGGAAACACTATATCATTTCAGACAAATAGTTATGCAATCTCTTCTTAAAAACATTTACAATTTCTGGAGGCAAGTTGTTCCACTGATCAATTGTCCTAACTGTTAGGGAATTTCTTCTTAGATCTAGGTTGCTTCTCTCCTTGATTCCTTTCCATCCATTGCTTCTTGTCCTGCCCTCAGGTGCTTTGGAGAACCAGATGCAACTCTCTCTCCCTCTCTCATCCATCCATCCATCCATCTATCTATAAACAGTATATCTGACTCCATGTCCTATCAAACTTAATTTCAAAATATCATATAAAGGACAAGAGCTGAAGAAGCTTCTTGGATGAGAAGCAAAACATCTTCAAAGAAAAACCAGAAAGTCCAGTTGCCTCTTGAAAAAAAGCACCTTTGGGACAACCATGACCTGGATGACTGAGAATCTCCATAGAGAAGGACATTTAGAGTTCATTTGCTAAGACAAAAGGCACGATGAGAACTGTTCATGGAAATTCCTTTGAGAAAGCCAATGCCTTCACAGATGCTATGGTTATTTACATATTTTTCATGTTTCATTCACTGAGATTTTCAGTCAGGATCTTTTATCAACTGGGGTAATTATCAAGGAGAGTGAATGGATATATATCCAGAATTCTTTCATTGATATGAAAATGCAATCTTTTATTATATATTTTCCTCCTAGATGGAGATACTGTACATGCAGAAGAGTAAATAGACATAAAGGAACTGCAACATCTTTCACCTTGAGTTTACGATATATTGTGTAAGAGAGAGAGAAAAAGACAGGAAATCAGGCAAACAAGCAAGAAAGATGGTATCGGTTCCACCAAATAGACTTGGGGAATTTGTTTTCCTTCAGACAACAGGCAAACTGCAGATCAATGAACTGCTGCAATATCTATTTCAGCCTTTTTCTTATGTTGGGTGAAACTAACAACCCACCATTTCACTGAACCACTTCAACTATGGTTCAGTTCACTTGCTCAACTGCATCTAAATCAGCATCCAATGAACTGGTCTGTTCCAATCTAATGTCATGTATGAGAAGTAAAACTTAAAATTCAGCTGAGGAAAAAAAAAATGTGTTCTGGAATGTACAGGAAAATATAAGATAGCTGTTAGGCCCGTGATGGTGAACCTATCAGGTGGCACGCAGCACCCTCTCTGTGGGCACGCGAGCCATCGCCCCAGTACAGCTCCCCACGTATGCGTGTGTGCCTCCCACTGGACAGCTGGTCATCAGGTCTCTGCTGCACATGAGCAGGGGGTGGGGAACATGCATGGGACCACACACGCTTTGGGCACTCAGTCCGAAAAAGGTTAGCCATCACTGGGTTCAATTTCTTTTTGTCACTGGAATTCATTTCTGGGATAAAAACTATTGATGATGTGATAGACTAGGAAAGCTCTGATCAGCCATATATGGGGGTTTGCTTGAAAAAAAATAGCTAAGAATCTGATTTTCAGCAGTAGCTAAAATTCTGGAAGCCGCCTTATGAAGGAGGTCAGTTCTGACTCATATGTTTGGATGTATGCTGGTATGACTGTATGTATTTATTTTACATTTTTACTCTACCTTTTTTTAAACAAACCAATATCTCCAAGTTGCCCACATCAGTATAAGACATTCAGGCAACTCAGCTGTTCTATATTCCAGAAGCTATGAATCGGCCAACATAGCTTGGTGCTTGCCAAACTCCTTCTTTAACTTTCTTTAGAATCTTTTCATTACAAAAAATGAAGCTAGTATGCTCAAAGCAAAATACCCACATGATCTATATATGCAGCAATGATCTATATATACATGTTTGCAGCCCCTTGCTTTGTTTCTGGTAGAGGGTGATTCTATGATTGGCCACCCTCACATGGTAATCATTTGTTGAACCTCCATAAAAGTTGCTCTAAAAATGCCAAATATACCTATTGACCTAGAAGAATTGGACAAACTTGAGCTAGATATGTATTAGTATTGTTACTTCTTCTTCTTCTTCTTCTTCTTCTTCTTCTTCTTATTATTATTATTATTATTATTATTATTATTTACTATTTTGTGGAGTTGCTTTGGTGATTGAAAGACTGAAACCAGATTTCTTGCCTAGTCCTTTAAAACTAAGGGAAGAAAATAAATCACCTCCAAATTATACAGCATTTGGTAATTCTCAGCTGAATTGCTCAGCTAAATCTATTGGAAAACATTGTGTTTGAAACAGGGATGAGCTGAAATTATATGAAAGCAATGGAAATTAATTCATAATACTTTATTCATGCAAGTCAATCATTAAATATATTACCCACCAGCAGTAATATGAATCAGATCCAGATTTTTTTTTCCGTCGTATTTATAGTAGATCCATTAAAATCAGTAGGGCTTATTAGTCATGGCTCATTTAAAAACATATATTTTACTTTTGAGTAAACTTGACATTTAAGTCTTGTTGATTTCAGAAATGTATTTTTGACTCACAAAATACTTCAACAATTTTTTAAAAAGTTATAAGAGTAATACCCATGAAAAATGCCATTGATAAGTAGATACCCAGCAGATATATCTCTTGATTGATAGACTATATTTAGATCTTTCTTTCTTTCTTCTTTCTTTCTTTCTTTCTTTCTTTCTTTCTTTCTCTCTCTCTCTCTCTCTCTCTCTCTCTCTCTCTCTCTCTCTCTCTCTCTTTTCCTCCCTTCCTTCCTCCCTCTCTCCCTCCCTTCTCCTGGTCTCTCTCCTTATCTTTCTCTCTCTTTCTAAAATAATAAAATGAAATAAATTGCAGAACATTGCAATAATACAGGAAGTATATTATACTTGAAATATATTTCTATCCTTTGCTGCTTGGGGCAGGCCCATTCAATACTGTAACCACATGAGGTGGCTACTAATAGCAATAGTTTGGGCTAGGGAAAACGATGTGCTTAATTATAGATATAATCATGAATCTGCAAGCTCCAACACTCATACCACAATAAAACACAGCTGATATCCATGTTGTTAATTATTATTTTTTATTATGCCGCATGTTGTTTTAGTGTCTGCATCAGCATTGTTCAAGAGTGATTACAATATTACTAGATATAATTTCCCATCGAAAGGGACACTACATAGCAAAAGAAAGCATTTTTCTCCTCTCTGATTGCCACTGGAATTTTTCATTTCTGTAGACCCGTTTTCCATAAATAGTCTACTAAGAAATATTGCTTGGGCAAATTGATCCACTTTATTTAATAATGTCAATGGCATTGAATTTCAAATGAATGATGATGGTGTCTCTTTTACCTCATATTAAGTATGACAGTTAATAAAAAGACCTATTGCAGTAGAGGGCAACATTTGACTATCCAATTCACACAATCAGTTTAGCATTGAGATATGTGGGCAAGGAGCAAGGTCTAGATGTAAGTCAAAATAGTGGTTGGCCATACTGGGGTTTAACTCTTCGATAGCCCTACTCAATTCTCTCCTGTTTTCTGTTTTCTCACAGCACAAGCCTCGTGGCAGTTTACATCTCTGGATTGAGAACCAGGCCATGCCGTTTCCTTACCTAAGTCAATGGCTAGGAAGGATTAATTTTCATAGTTGATGCTAAGAGCTCAGAGACAGAGGCAGAG
The DNA here is from genome assembly GCA_022577455.1 of Arizona elegans. NCBI lineage: Eukaryota > Metazoa > Chordata > Lepidosauria > Squamata > Colubridae > Arizona > Arizona elegans. Next base: position 227,931,379 of record JAKOOJ010000001.1, on the reverse strand, counting down.
ATTACAAAGACACAACCTGCAATTTCCCCAGTTTTCCCCCTTCTGTCTGATTGCACAGGCCCTTTGATAAAAGCCCCATTTTCCTGCAAATAGATGTGTTGGACTGTGCTTTAATTGGGTGCTGATTTTTCTTGCTCCTGCACTAAGTGCCCCCAAACTAGATGGAAACCAGCTTTAATCACACAAATCTTCATTTATAGAGGTGAGCATGCATGCAAATTCATTTGCAAACATTTGCTCAACATTCCCTTATTTAATCAGCATATGTGAAAGGATGCTTCTGGGTTACTCCCAGTTTGTAGAAAAGTACCCTCTGGGAATTCTGTTAGCCTTCAGTCTCTGTGGCTCAGAGAAGGCAGCAAGATGAATCTCTTTGACCCAGATTTTTTTTTTTTTTGTTAATTACATTTAGTATCGGTTTACATGTATTTTTAAACTTCTTTCTGTCATTTGTACTTCAGTTTTTGTTAGCTCTTTTTTCCCTTGATTGCATAAAAATGCAAGATCTCTATATCAAAAGCAAATCAACTATAGTAACTATAATAAGGTCTTTCATAATGTCAAAATGCAATCACCACCTTTTTAAAAAATTGTATTTATGCTTTACCTAAAGATAGGTAAGAGATACTTATTTTGTTATAAAACCAACATACAATTATAATGTGCTTATTAGGATTTTTACTATATTTCTTGTCACTATAAGATTTCTGTGGCTGTCCAACTCAACAATAATTCTAGATGGCATACAAATTAAAAATAAGACTCACAATACATTAAATAAATACGCAAAAATGATGATTATAACAAGGAATAGATACACGCTCTAAATAAATCCATTATAGTTCACCCCAACCAATTCCAAGAACTGGGCAAAAAGCCAAGACTTCAAGGTCCACTTCAAGGACAATAGGGCTGGGACTGCTCAAACCTCTGTAGAAATGCTACTTTAGACGGCAGCAGAGACTTTCTACTTTGTAATTCCCATCAAATGGAAATGCTTATGAAGTGGGAAGTGAAGCAAAGCAAGTTTGTTAGCTCTTATAGGATGAGCAGAAACAATAGAAGAAAGGCAGTCTTTCAGATGACCAGATAAGATACACAATGAAGTGGTTTGTAAATGACAACCGGAGCTGTGAATTGTATCTGGAAGCCCTTTGGTATCAAAGCACACTATTACTACTATTACTACTGTGTTTCCCCAAAAATAAGAGCCTGTCTTATATTTTTTGAACCCTGAAATAAGTGCTTGGCCTTATTTTCAGGGAGGTCTTATTATTTTGGGGTGCTTGGAGGAAACTAGAGGAAATGGCGGGGACCAGCTGTGCATGCATTTAAATATTTTCGGGGAGGGCTTATTTTCAAGGGCAGGGGGGGCTTATTTTAGCACATGTGCTCAAAAGCGCATGTGCTATCAGGGGATGTCTTATTTTCGGGGAAACAGGGTACTAGTGTTTCTACATTGTGGACTGTTTACAGCTTCCAAGTGATCTTCAAAGGCAACCCCACATGAAGTGCATTGCTGTAGTCCACACTGCAAGATTACTAAAGCATGAGTGTCTGGGAGGAAGGACTTTCACTCCAGAAAAAAGGCAAGCGGTGTACCAGATCTGTTCAACAATCCTGGCCACAGTCATCATGTGCTTTTCAAGCAGGAATAGTGAGTCAGGAAGATCCCAAATAGTCATTCACCATTGCCCGGGGAAGTGCGATCCCATTCAGAAATAAAGATGAAACTCTTGGCACCAGAAGACTCACAAACCCAAAGCTACACAGTTTTGAGAAATGATTAATAAAATTTACTTTAAAATATTATACATGTCATTATAAATTAAAAGTGACTATAAGAAGTGACTATAAGAAAGTGACTAAGGGACTTATTCTGTTTGCTATTCAATTATTTTCTCTAATAAATGTTTCCAATAACCCACTTGAAGAAGTTGCACTTCTTCATATCCAATATCTCAGGGGCTGCCACAATGAAGAGGGAGTCAAGCATTTTTCCAAAGTGTCTGAGGGTAGGACAAGAAGCAATGGGTGGAAATTAATCAAGGAGAGAAGCAACTTAGAACTAAGGAGAAATTTCCTGACAGTTAGAACAATTGATCAGTGGAACAACTTGCTTCCAGAAATTGTGAATGCTCCAACACTGGAAGTTTTTAAGAAGATGTTGGATAACCATTTGTCTGAAATGGTATAGCCTAAGCAGGGGGTTGGACTAGAAGACCTCCAAGGTCCCTTCCAACTCTGTTATTCTATATTCATTTTTAAACTGCCAAGCTTTTTGACGATGTAGCCTCCCTTCAAATAAAATATTATTTTAAAAAATTCCATAAGGATCTACGTAAAAATAGAGGAGAGATTTTGGAAACTCAAGAGCTCTTTTTTAAAATACTTGGAGATTTATTATTATAATTCTAAATTGCTCATCTTCTCTGATTATCCATAGATGATGTCCTTCTATGGAGTGCTTTCTTATCTTGATGTATCATATGACCAGCTTCTTCCTTTGTTTCCCAAAGTTTCTCTGCCTGAGCAGAGTCCAATTTTTACATGGGTGCAAGAGCAGCTCCTGTTTGTAGGTTCGAAGGTAAGGGAGATTTCCTGTTCAAGCATGAAGCCAGAGGAAATAATCTCACACTAAATATTTGAACAGGAGAAATAGATAAATAACATGAAAAGTCATCTGCATCCCTTCATCATGAATATTAATGCAATTATGATTCCTCATGACAGTGGTCTTAACATAGTGGGCCAGTTTTGTCTAGTTGTTAAGGTACCAGGCTAGAAACCAGGAAACTGTGAGTTCTAGTACCACCTTAGGCACAAAATCCAGGTGGGTGACTTTGGGCCAGTCACTCTTTCTCAGCCCAACTCGCCTCACAGGGTTGTTGTTGTGGGGAAAATAGGAGAAGGAAGGGATTTTAGGTATATTCGCTGCCTCGAGTTATTGATAAAGTAAAAAAGGCAGGATAAATAAATAAATAGCTCTTCTGGATATTATAGTTTTTTCCTGCCAAAAATAGAAACAAGATATATGTCACATTTATTATACATTATTCAGGTAGTCCCTGACTCAATTGAGCCCAGAGATAGTTGTTAAGTGAGTTTTGTTCCATTTTACAACTTTTCTTGGCCCAGTTGTTAAGTGAATCACTGCTGGTGTTAAGTCAGTAACATGATTGTTAAGTGAATCTGGCTTCTCCATTGACTTTGCTTGTCAGAAGGTCGCAAAAGAGGATCACATGACCCCAAGACACTGCAACCGTCATAAATATGAGTCTGTTGCCGAGCATCTGAATTTTAATCATGTGACCATGGGGATGCTGCAGCAGTCGTAAGTGTGAACAACGGTCATAACTTTTTTCAGTGCCATTGTAACTTTCGAATGGTGGCTATCTGTATATACAAGGTAAAGGTAAAGGTTCCCCTCACACATATGTGCTAGTCATTCCTGACTCTAGGGATCAGTGCTCATCTCCGTTTAAATCCAAAGAGCCAGCGCTGTCTGAAGACGTCTCCGTGGTCATGTGGCTGGCATGACTAAATGCCAAAGGCGCATGGAATGCTGTTATCTTCCCACCAAAGGTGTCCCTATTTTTCTACTTGCATTTTTTACATGCTTTTGAACTGCTAGGTTGGCAGAAATTGGGACAAGTAATGGGAGCTCACCCTGTTACACGGCACTAGGGATTCAAACTGCTGAACTACCAACCTTTCGATCGACAACTTCAGTGTCTTAGCCACTGAGCCACCACATATCTTTTACCTGTATATACCTGTATTATATTCTGCTTGCAGCCACAAGTTTGATTAACAAGTCATAACTAGACTGTAGCACTAAGAATTGTTGAACCTTATGCAATGACATTTGAACAGTGAAAGAAACATCTGCAGAAAATATATCTGAAAGAATCACATATCATAATAAAAAGAAGGATTCAACACGATTTTGGATATGCTATGTTAGATCACCTGAATGCCAGGTGGTAGGAAGTGTCCATGCCTCTCCATTTCCCAATTGTGGAAATGATGGCCTACAAATTCTTGCTGCTTTGGGGAAGGTACAAAATGCATCGGCTTGTTCACTTTTAGGACTATCCGGAGGGTGGGGAGGGGAGAGATAAAGCTCATGATATACATTCTATCTAAATTAGCCTTTAGATAGCTTGAAGCTCAAGTAAATCATATCCTCAGTTCACTGCCTATTTTAAATAAGTGGCAGTGCGATGGGGGGGGGGGAGGGGAGGAAGGACCTAATTTAATGCACTTGATTCAGGGAAAGAAAGTCAATTGGAACATTAAATACAAATACAATAGCCCGTTAGCTTTCTGTAAGAAGCTTCTCCTCCTATTAAAAAGCTTTGTTCTGAAGCAGTATGCAGACACACACACACCCGCACACACAAACACACACAATGAACCCAGTGCATCTTAGAGCTAAATTTAATATATGCAGGGGTATGATGTTTGCAGTGCATGCATTTCAGCAGGTCCCATTAGTGTGCCTTTCCCCTCCAGTGAAAACAAAATGAACCACAGCCCCTTCTGGTTTGCATAAAGCAAACAAAATTAGATTTGCTTTGCTGAATTGAAACTCGCTTGGGATTGTGCGCCTCTCTCGGGGACAAATTACTTCAAACAATCCCTTTGTACCATAACAAAATCAAAAAATTCAGGCCAATCAACATGGCTCAAAAACCCTTAACACAAGAATTAATAATACAACCTAGTCTATTTTTTATTGCTTCTGTGCTACAGATCTTTGTTTTAATGTAATTACGCTTATTTGCTGTCCAAGTGTTAAATAAGCTTGCATATGTTAACCAGGGTGACATAAAAACAACTTTTCATATTTGTCTGTTGTAGTCTCTAACGCAAATCTCTAGATCATATAAGCCAAGCATAATATTGAACTGAAATGGGATAGCAGTCCTTTCCAGTACAGAAAAAAAAATCATATATTTTTCTACTTATATAATAAAGATTATCCAAAGTACATCCTACTGAAATCACTGAGGCATATTTCAAAATATGTATGATTACAACTGGATATAGCAAAATTTAGCAATCAAGGTTCCCTGCTTTCTAAAATAATTGCAAAAGGATTTGAAACTCTTAATTTCACTACAAAGGATTTATTTGAGCATTACCAAGCTTGCTTTGAGCTCACTTCCAAATATAATTTCAAAATAGAGACAAAGATAACAACTTCCTTCATACTGCTTACTCTCATCCAAGACTGTGCTTAGCACATGAGCAGTTCAGAAGGTTTTAGATCCTTGATTACTTTTTGCATTATACTGTTTGATCTCCAAACCCACTGTGCAAGATTGTAAAGTTGAATTTATATTTGTCGTGTCCATCATAAAAACAGCCTCCTTTAGCCACAGGGGAGAATTTTTTTATAACAGCAAGATTTTACATTATTGTTTCTGTCAGTGTTATCTCAAAGGGATTTGGACTTACTCTCAAAGATAACCTCCTATATGATTAAAAATATTGAAAGTTGATTGTATTATCAGCTCATCAATATACAGAATATTTATGCTTCATCAACAAAGGAAGTGTCCATTCTCTGTAGCAGCATCTGTTCTCTAGTTTAGCCTTAAGATAGTGGTGGGTTTAAAACAATTTAACAACCGGTTCTCTGCCTTAATGACTGGCTGTGTGGGCATGGCCATGGTGAGCATGGCCAGGCAGTGTGACAGGCAGCACTTGGCCTCCTGCACCACTCCTTGGAGCAAAAACGGGCCATGGAGGTGGACACGCCACCCCCCCACACACACACCCTGTTTTGGTCCTAGTACGCCTCCAAGCAGTCTCCTGGGAGCAAAAATGGACCACTGGGGGGGGAGGGCAACACCGTACCCCCACACACACCCTGTTTTGGGCCTAGTAGGCCTCACTGAAGCCTCCTGGGAGCGAAAATGGGCCGCTGGAGTGCTCCACTCCCATGTGTCCACTTTTGGGCCTAGGTGGCCTCCCTGAAGCCTCCTGGGAGTGAAAACAGGCCAGGGGGTGTGTGCCACACCCCTGTGCCCCATTTTGGGCCTAGTAGGCCTCCCTGCACTTACCTGGAAGCCAAAATGGGGCATGTGGGGACTCCTGGAAGAGGTGGGGAGGGGAGGGGAGGGGCCAGCCAGCAATTTAACTACCGGTTCGCTCGAACCAGCCTGAACCGGCTGAACCCCACCACTACTTAAGATTTAGATAGCCTCCCACTCTGGTGTTGTTTAGAAGCATTATGAAGACTAAGTTTTTCACCCAAGCTTTTAGTGAGAGAAAGTGAAACCCTTGCTTCACTATATTTTCCACTTTCCATGCTTTCCATCTTTATCTTTTATGTTTCATTGATGTTATCTTCATTTCTTTGTTTGATTGTTGGAAGTTATCCAAAACCATTGAGAGTTAGGGAGGGCATACAAGTTTAATTAACAACAACAACAACAACAACAACAACAACATCCCCCTTGCCATGTGTGATGAGTTTGTGGTACTCTGATGAGATTGAGACTATGCTGATGGCAGTATATTCTACTTCCACAGGTCTCAGTGGAAGATCCAGACTAATTGAATCCATCATCTCATTAAATATGGTGAGACAACAGACAACAGAAAAGGAATCTTGTTTCCTGGGTCAACAAGGAACACCTCAGCTATTAGAGCTCCTGGGCATATGTTGACAAGTGAGCAATGGGACTCAGGAGCTATGGTTAGGCAACCAGGGTTTAGTCCAGTGGTGGGTTGCCCCCAGTTCACACTGGTTCTATAGAACCGGTAGTAAAACCAGCGGGAGGCTCCGCCCACCGACCCCCACATCATCAGAATGCTTCTGTGCATGTGCAAAGGAGCGTGCATGCCATCCCATTGCGAACCGGTAGTAAAGGTAGACTTTGGCGCAGTTTAAACCTCCGGGCAATGCGGGACGGGGCGGGAGAGTAATGGTCCTTCAATTTAAGCCATAGGACATCCCAGGCCATGGTATGCACTGGGGTAGGTGCGAACAATGCCCGAGTGGTCACAAAAACCTCTGGCCCGCAAGAATTAAGGAAATGCGCCCTCTTCTTACCCCCGGAAAGATCGGTGAAATCGTTTGCTTCCAAGAAGCATTCAAACCTTTCCATGTAAGTGTCCCAAACCTCTGAGGAAGCATCGAAAGGGGCAAAAGTAGGCGGTGCCATTAGTAGTTATCCCATCCTCGTCGCCAGTATTATATTCTTAGCGCAGGCATTAACTGGGACTGATAGTGGTGTTAACAAGAACCTTTATTATGAGCCAACAGGCTGAAAAACACAACAGGGCTAACGCTGAGGTAACATGACAGCTCTTAAAAATACCAACTAGCTGTCAGAGCACAACCAATAGCAAACACAGATACTCCCGTGTTTATGAGGCCACGCCTCTTAGCCAATCCCCGGGCAGCATCCCTTGTTGCCGGGAGCTGCCGAACACAACAGAACCCATCCCTGGTTTAGTCTTGCAGGATTACTGGATAAACAACTGCAGGCAAGAAAAAGGATTGTTTTTTAAAATTGTGCTATTTTGGCCTGCTATTATCAATCAAAACTGATAAATTGGGGATGTTTAAAGAAACTGTTTGGGAACATGGACATTTTTATCCAGACTCCAAATATTACTGAACAACGATTAGCAAGTCAAAGGAGATTCATTACCAGAAGCAAAATAGTCAGGGATGCAGAATTGGAAAAGATTAAAAAAAAATTGGGAAAATGGAAGACTAAAAGTAGAGTAGCAGAAAAAACTCAAATAACAAAATTGGAAATATAGAGGAAACAGTTGATATGAACTACAGAAGTAATAAAAGTAATAAAACAGTGGAAGCCAAGGTTGTATGGATAAATTTACATACCTCCAAAAACCAAAATACAACAGTGTTCAGTGCTTTTGAAAGCACTTTACAATTTTAGTGGCAGAGAGGAGCTCTGGAGACTACCCAGAGACAAGCTATTCCTATACTTCTCCAACTCCTCTTCCTATAGGCCAGGGGGTCTCAACCTTCCTAATGCCGCGACTCTTTAATACAGTTCCTCATGTTGTGGTGACCCGCAACCATAAAATTATTCCTAAAACCATTGAAAATATGTGTTTTCCGATGGTCTTAGGCAATCCCTGTGAAAGGGTTGTTCGACCCCCAAAGGGGTCCCGACCCACAGGTTGAGAACCACTGCTATAGGCTGAAATCATGTCACTAAAAGTTCTCACTGAATTTAGGTCATAGGATCTTTGTCTTCTGGGGGGCTGCAGGCAGATTAATCATTCCAGTCTTCTATTTTTTAGCACCGCACATAAGAAAAGACTGAAACTTCCTAAAACTTGCTTTCCATTTGTATAGCACGTTGGGGGAAAAAATTTTTTTTCTTTCCTTACTATTGATTTTTTGTATTGATTTTTTTTCCTTTTTGTTATTCCTTAACAATAAAAATATAATAAAAAACTTTAAAAAAAAGACTGGTGAGAATTCTATTTGTTTAATATTTCTGGTAGAAATTTAAATTCTGCAGATTTCACAAACCTGATAGAGTCTAAGATTTAAAATGTTTAAAGAAAACAATGTTTCTAGGACTCTGCCTTAATCTCTGTGTGAATGATTTCAATCAAGATTCGTACATCACCATAAGAAGGAAAATTTCCTACGCATTTACCATATCATGTAATTAAACTCTGACAAATCCATCCAGATAAAGCAAAGAGGTTGATTACTTAGCTTTTAGCAATTTGGGATAGAGCAGGGCTATCAAACTCCTGGCCCGCCAGCCGGATGCATCCCGCGCTAGCCACACCCACTGGTTTAGCGAAGGGGGAAAAGTCCCGATACATCACATGATGCTGCCATGACAATATGAGTTTGACACCCCTGGGATAGAGTCTCTTTGTATTCACTAACATTTGGGCTGATCTGGCATAGCCCACAATGTTTTGATCCAAAAGGTTACTGGTAGCAATATAGATGGTAGAACACCTTACTTATAGGTAAATTCAGTACTAATAGAGTACTGAATTTTGTTATTGGTATTTCTCCCTAAAACAGATAACAAAACATAAGATTTTGTTTTTAATTGCATATAGGGGAAAATAAATCTTTTATCCATTACTACTTCTATGTGTATCATTTACAACCTATTTCTCCAAAGCTGGTTTGAAAAGCTGGATTTTGCTGCCTTGAGTTATTTATAAAAACACTAAAGGATACCAATAAATAGATATGGTATATTCTTTGCCAGTGAGGTGCATATTTATTTATTTATTTATTTATTTATTTATTTATTTATTTATTTATTTATTCATTCATTCATTCATTTATTTATTAGTTCGATTTATATGCCGCCCTTCTCCGGAGACTCAGGGTGGCTTACAATGCTTTAATTAATTTAATTTAATTTAATTTAATTTAATTTAATTTAATTTAATTTAATTTAATTTAATTTAATTTAATTTAATTTAATTTAATTTAATTTAATTTAATATTTAATTTAATTTAATTTAATTTAATTTAATTTAATTTAATTTAATTTAATTTAATTTAATATTTAAATTTATATACCGCCCTTCTCCCGAAGGACTCAGGGCAGTGAACAGCCAGAAGTAAAAAACATCAAATACAAAATATGAAAACAATTTAAAAATGAATTAAACAATTTGGCCCGACAGTTAAAATCCCCCATTAAAAATCAAAATTAAAATTCACAATTGGAGAGATTAGGCCAGCCCGACTTGATGAAATAAAAAGGTTTTGAGGGCCTGACTGAAAGTACGTAAGTGTGGAATCGTCCGTATCTCCGGGGGGATCTCGTTCCAGAGGGCAGGTAGCTCTCCCCCTGGCAATAGCCTTCATACTTTTGTATATACCTGCTTTGTAGGGCTTTTTGCCTCTCCCCAAACAGTGTTCTATTTTATACAAAGTCATCTTATTGCCCCCACAAACCAGGTTTTCATTTTACCTACCTCAGAAGGATGGAAGGCTGAGTCAACCTTGAGCCTGGTGAGAATTGAACTCATAGTAATTGCAGGCAGCTGGCAGCTAAGTGCTATTTTAACAGCAGTTTCCTTGGTGGCGCAGTAAAATATACATAGTAAAATATACTATTTATCAATTGTGATTGACGAGATGTAGTTTGTCTTTCTATTGGGCAATCTTTCTGACTGAAATATTATGAGGCAATGAAGTTGCAAATGAATTTAGAGAAGCCACTTCCATTGAGATAAATATATTTGATAATTTAGTATAGCAATAGCACAGACTTATATACCTCTTCACAGTGCTTTACAGCCCTCTGTAAGCCGTTTATAGAGTCAGCATATTGCCCCTAACAATGTGGGCTCTCATTTTGCTGACTGGGAAGGATGGAAGATGGAATCAACCTTGAGCCGGTGAGACCCAACTGCCAAACTGCTGGCAGCCGGTGATCAGCAGAAGTAGCTGCAGTACCTCATTCTAACCACTGTGCCATTGTGGTAGTATCTACATTTTAGGGGGGAAAAGATGCAATAAAATGATGTTGCTGGGTTTTTTCCTTCATTATTTTTATTTTTTTAAAAAAGAAAATCTGTTAGCCTATTTTTTTAAAAAAAATGCAAATTAAAAATACAAAAAAAAAGGGACAAGAGAAATATATCTTATTTCAATTATCAATAAGTGGTTTATCAATGAATTCACTACAATAATATGAACATAGAAAATATCATAGGATCTCTATTTTTTTTTTTATTTTTTTTTTTTATTTTTTTTTAATTTTTTTATTCATTTTATATTTTAAATTACTAACATTACAAACAACATATACAATACTTCACCCTGTGCTATACATAAGAAAGGAAGATTTGGTTCTTCGGATATATCCTCATGATCGCCAAAATCCACGTTCTCGGGGTACAGGTACCGAAGCATCCAATTTTCCCAGCGCATAGTCCACAAATGGTTTCCAAATTTTCCAGAAAATATCTTCTTTATAGTCACCATTTCTAATTTTAATATCACATGTCATTTTATCATTTAAAGCTAATTTCCACATTTCACAATACCATTCTTCTATTCTAAAATTCACATCTAATTTCCAATATCTGGCTATTATAATTCTACCCATTATAATCATAATTCTAATCAATTCTTTTTCATATTTTGTTGGTTCTATTTCCTTAATTATCAACAGTAATATAGTTTCTGGTCTCAATATTATTGCTTTCCCCATCATTTCAAATATCCTTTCCTCCAATTGTTGCCAAAACTTTTTAACTTTATCACATTTGTACCACATATGTTCATAAGTCCCTAATTCCATGTCACATCTCCAACATTGTTTACTAATTTTTTTATCCATCAATGACAATCTTAATGGAGTCAAATACCATTTCCAAACAACCTTATAATTGTGCTCTTTAATCCTTACAGATAAAGTCTTCATAATTCTACTCTTCCAATTCACGTTCCAATCTAAATCTGATATTTTAATATTAAGTTCTTTTTCCCAATTCATCTTCATCACCCTTTGTGGTTTTCCATCAAAATTTATAATCTTATATATCTTACTAACGAGTCCCTTTAGTCCAATTTCATCTTTCATAATTTGGAATACTAAGTATTCAAATTCAGTTTTACTTCTACTTATCGAACAATTGTCCCTTACCTTCTTAGTCCATTTTTCTATCTGTATTTTTTCAAACCAGCCCAAACCCAATTTTTCAATGATTTCTTTTTTCCTCCTTTCATTTTCTAAAGTTTTTAACCAATTTATTATAATTTGTATATTTTCATCTTCCATTACCCTATCACGACTTATATTAGTTTTAATCGGCCAATTTTCAATTGTCTTCCCTAAGAAAATTATATCTGGAATTAAAATTTTAACAAATTTGTTCCAAATTTTACTCAATCCCTTTAACCAATAGCTATTAATTACACATTTTGATTTTGCTTTATCTAAAAACCATGTTGAGCCAAATCTCTTAATGTCCTTTAATTCTAAATCTCTCCAATGACTATCTTCACCTTTAAATATTTTTACCACAGTCCGAATAGCATAAGCCCAATAATAATTGAGTAGTTTGGGGATTCCTAATCCACCTTCCTTTTGATTTTGATACCACATTTTCTTCACTAATCTAGGTCTTTTCCCACCATTGCAAAATTTATCCAATTTCTTCTGATATGAAAATATCATAGGATCTCTGCCATAGTCATATGCATTGCTGCATCCCTTAGTTAGTAAAACAAATAATAATTTCCATTTCCAGAACAGAGAGATCACATGTTTACAACAACCTTTCTTTGACATCTGAAATAATAGCACTTTTCCAATTTCTTAATGCTGTGTTTTGTGTTTCTATTTTCCCAAGAAGCATGAAGTTCACACAGTCTTTATATGACCCATTATTCCTAAACAGGAAATTATTATTATTTGCTGAGCAGGAGGCTACCCAAACATCTAATGCTACCCTTTATTAAAACAATATCAAGTTTAAATGCTAACTCCTATCTGGCAAGCAGTTTAGAAGCTTGCCATTAATCCATGTTTCTTCGAAATATTTCAGTAGGGCCCCCTAGAGTTGATATCATGGCAGGCCATTCAATTGTGTTGCATGATATCATGCTCCTTCTATGATTTTGGATCAAGATAGTGCAATGACAAAGAGTTTGGTAAGTTTCCATTTATGGGACTATCTGCAAAAAACCTGAAAGCAGGGTGGAAAAAATTGTGTTGGATTTATTAAACGATAGCTGTGTACACACACAAAATTGTTCTGCCTGTGCTTTTATTCTTCTTTCAAGCTTCTCTCCTATTGAAATGGTGTAGAAGTAGCCATGCTGGAGGAATGCAGGAATGCTATTCAAACAACACACTTAACAAATTAAGGAAAATAAATCATCCAGATTTGGGGATGTCTATGGAGATTCTCAGTCATCCAGGTCATGGTTGTCCCAAAGGTGCTTCTTCAAGAGGCAACTGGATTTTCTGGTGTTTCTTTGAAGACGTTTCGCTTCTCATCCAAGAAGCTTCTTCAGCTCAGGGCTGAAGAAGCTTCTTGGATGACAAGCGAAACGTCTTCAAAGAAACATCAGAAAGTCCAGATTTGGGAGCTTAAAGGTCCTGTACATCTAAAAGGCTCTTGATCAGAGAAGAGAAAAGTAGATGGCCACCTCCATCATAAGCTTACCATTTTTGTACTATTCCATATGCTGCCATGTGATACGGAGCACAGCAGCTTGAATGGTCTACATGGAAAAATAGATGCCAGTAAGTACTGTATGTAGCCATTAAGATTCTGCTTTCATTGTGTCCTCATTTGCGCGTGTAGTGCACACAAGCACTCATACTTAAATGCAAACCGGCTCTAATTTGCTGTGAATAGGAGTTAAAAGCATTTACAAATTTCTACTAATTTACTATTCAAACACCAGTCAGCTGTTAAAGGATTCAAAATGTAGCCAGTTTGTTTTTTTTTTAAACAGCTTGGAGAGTCCAAAGCTTTTGCATACATTCATATAGACTTAAATTTGTGTTAAACCAAATTAGATCCCAAGAAATCACAATCATTCATGATTCATTGAGTCATTCATATATGAAAGCTGTTTCCAGCTTCAGTATATATTCTTGGATTGAGACAGTTCCTTCTACAAAATATACAAAGTATTATCCATGGGCAATTACCCACTTCTACTCTCTTTCCAAGCTTGCGCTATTAGCAGCATAAATTATTCATAATATATAATGTCAGATGCAAGGGTGTGTGCTCTGTCACAAATTTAGCCTTTTATCATTATTTTTTATTATCAGTAAGGACAAAATGACCCCTATTGATCAGTAAGAGAGTTGTTATTTTGAGTATTTCCCAACTTTTATTACTTCAGCTTGGCAGTTGCTTTTAGAGGAAGGGATGTAGAGATTTTAGAGAAATACAGACTTTATAAGTTGCAGTGTGACCAGATCTCATCCAGAGAGAGTCCTCTGAGCAAAATCAGACAGTGGAATATAAGAATCTAGCAGGGTACTCAGGGTACCGTCAGTCAAATTAATGCCGACTGGCGATTCCCAGGGGAAGGGCCTTCTCTGTGAGGGCTCCAACCCTTTGGAATGAACTGCCCCCTGAGATACGAAATATCCCAGATCTCCGTGCTTTCTGCCGTGCTCTCAAAACCCTGATGTTCCAACAGACGGGGCTAAACATATGAACATGTGAATGTTTTTAAAATGTTATCTAATTTTAGGTTCTATTTAATTGGTCCAAACTATGTTATAATAATAATTTTAATTAGCAATTTTATGATGTTTGTGTATCTATATTTTTCTTGACTGTACACCGCCCTGAGTCCTACGGGAGAAAGGCAGTATAGAAATATAATAAATAAATAAATAAATAGCAGTTCTCAAACATTAAAATGTTTTTACAAAATATGTTTAGAAAACCATATACTGTGAAAGATAGTATTTTTTTGGGGGGGGGAATGAATTATATTAAATACATTTTAAATGCATTGTTTAGTAAATGTATTTAAATTCACATTTATCAAAGAATGTATTTAAAATGAGTACAAAGCATGGCTTTATAAATGAGCACAGAGAAAAGCACCATGGGTGGAAATAGCCTGATGGACCAATCCTGAGTAGATTAGGGATTGTTTCAGGGGCCCTTCATACCGAAGTCAAATAGGAAATAAATACAGATAATCCACAAACAGAATTGTGTTTCCCAAATTCTATTTTAGAGATAAGTGACTTATTGGAAATAGCAATTAGTGATGGATTGCAATGTCATTATTTTAAAGCCTTCTCAGTTTTTCCCTATGAATGTTGAATAGGCTTTAGTCAGTGTTCGTTTATCAGTCCATTCACTTGGACAGGATCACACTTATCATGTCATGGAGACAGAGATGTGCCTATCTTCCTAGCATGAAGCTTAGACCTCGGGAAGCTGTGGTAGAGAGGTAAGAGTACGCAACCCATGTATATAAGCATGCGGTATATAAGCACATAATTGCTACGTGCAATATGTAAGAACGCAATATTTATGTCTGGACCACTGAGTAATGTGATGTTTTTGGCTGCTTCCGCCCTTTCCAAAGAAATAAAGGAGAGAGTAGAAAAACAAGTCACTCACTCACTTGTATAATTGTAATGATTGGTGATGGTGTCTATCAACTCATCTTACTGGTCACTGTGGTTTTCTTTTCCAGTCTTCAGTGACTAGAAGGCTTTCAACATTTCCAAAGTCTTATGAGCAAAGCAAAGCCATCCTTGCTTAAACTAAAATAGAGATGAGCAAATGGGGTTTCCCTAAACATCTTATGACCCCATAGTGTCTTGCCTGCTCAGGCTTCAGCTGCACCAAATAATCATGTGGAAATTGGCTCTCCGGGACCCTCCTAAGAGTTGCTTTCCTTTGTGTGTGGAATATGCAACATGATGTTGAAGTTATTATGGAGCTATTAAAAACTTAGAAAACCACAAACCATACTTTTTATTATTTATAAGACACAGGATATCATAAGATTTTGAAAAGTGTATGCATGCCAAATATTATGGATAGCAGATTTAGAAGAGTAAAACTCAGAACACATTCATTTGTATACATTTATATAGCTATTAATATTAATCCAAATACTTGCGCAGGCACAATAAACAGGAATTATGGAAATTGTTCCTATGCTGTGATCTGCACAAAGCATCCCCTATTCAGACCTGACCCACATTGCTGTTACCACGGGTTAGCAGAGATAGCCATCAGAAACTGGGGCATAATCTTGAATTTCAATGATGGCTAATACCTTGGATACATCTCTCCAAACTAAGATCGTCCTGGGAAAAGCAGGAAGTCTGGTCACCATAGTTATAGGGAGGTGATTTTGTCCGCACTCCCTATTGATGTGCTGTTTCAACCTGGCAGGTTATTTGACAACCTGTTGTAGGGATTGGAGAAGGAAGTGGATTCTTCTTCTCAGTTACTCTTCAGATTGAATGGGAGGAGCTGAGAGAGATCTGAAATTTGTCAGAAAATATTTATTTTGAAAAATAAATAGAAAAATGTTATTTTTCTTCAAGGGAGTGTTTTCTCTTGACAACCACCGTCTCTCCCCAGTCTTCACACACAAGAAAAACCTCAAATGCCCATGCATTACGGGAATTTGTTATGGATCCAAAATGGTCTGTTTGTCAATACAATTGCTATTACTGTTACCATCCAGATTGCCAGAAATAATAACAACAGTGAGCATATCAATGTTGTCATCTTGTTGTTGTTATTATGATTATTTACAATTCCTTGGAAGTGCGATTTCACATTTCTATGCAAAGAAGTAGAGGAAGCAGAAGCTACCATCGTGTTATCTACAGCAACCCTACAGTTTATATTTATGATCTATACAACATTGCAGACAAGTGATTAAATGCCCTTTTGAACATACCCAGTGAAATACTTCTTGTATAGCCCAAGGACATGTGATGAATGTTTTACCTCTCCTGCCAGTCTATTGGAAATAATGAACCTTCTTTTAAAATCAGGCCTCTGGCTCTCCTTGAAGGGATGGCACACAAGAGTTAAAATTTAAAAAATGAACAACAACAACAAAAAAAATAGCTGTGAATTTTATCTGCATTTGGACAGCTTTTTCTTTTCTGTTCTTTCTTTTCTTTTCAGAAAAAGTAAGGGTTTTTTATATTTTTTTTTTTACAAAAGCAAAGGCAATTGGAAGATTTTGGAAAAGAGAGATATATTTCAATATCAAGACACAAAGCTCCACATACTATCTTCGTTATCTTTAAAGGTATGAGAATATAAGCAAATAAATTAAACCACTGGCTAAACATTCAGCAAGATGCTGATGTAGCTATATAGCTAAGCAAATCACAGAGATGATGCAAATAAACCTCTCAAATGCTTACATACTATCGAACTTAAGTGTAATTAAAGAAAGAAAGGTAACAGAAAATAAGTAGCACTAGAATCAGTAACTTCTTGGTGCCTACCATGTTTCCCCAAAAATAAGACCCTGTCTTATATTTTTTTTGAACCCCGAAATAAACACTTGGCCTTATTTTTGGGGAGGTCTTATTATTTTGGGTCACATGGAGCAAGACGGGGTCCTCTTGTACTCTTACCTCATTTCCAGCTTTTTCTTCCTAACCCTAAGAGGAAATGGTGGGGACCGCCTGTGCATGCGGTTAAATATTTTCAGAGAGGAGGAGAAGAGGTGAGAAGGGGAAAAAGAAGAGAGGAGTGGGGGAAAGGAAGGGGAAGTAGGATGAGGTAGGAGAGGAGGAAGGAGAAAGTAGGAGAGAACAGTATGGAGGGAAGGGAAAGAGGAGGGGAAGGAGAAGGTTTGTTGTGAAATGAGGGAAGAAAGGGTAGAAGAGCAACTTTGAATGTAATTAAAATGTCTTATTTTAATGCTTTCTTTAAGGAAAACAGGTATATGCATGATTAATTATGTATAAGAAAATGTACATTTTATATTATGTGTATAAGAATAAAACTGAAAAACTTTTCAGAAAAAAAAATATTTTCAGGGAGGGCTTATTGGGGGGGGCTTATTTTAGCGCATGAGCTCCAGGGGTGGGTTCTACTTACCATTCCTACCAGTTCGCATCGTGCCCGTGTGCACGTTCTTCTGTACATGCGCAGGAATTTCTGCACATGCACAGATCACTTATGGTGATGTCCAGGTCAGTGGGCGGAGTCTCACACCGGTTTTACTACCGGTTCTTGTGAACTGGTCCAAACCGGGGGCAACCCACCACTGATGCGCTCCAAAGCCTGATTGGGCTTATAATCAGGGGATGTCTTATTTTCAGGAAAACAGGGTATATTATATCTGCCTTCTGTGATATTTAATCCCTGGGAAATCTTTATAGCTAATCGAAGGTTTTTAGAAGTTGCAAAATTATTTACATAGACATAAATTATATATGCAAATTATAAGACAGGATTGTTGCACCTGTGTTATGCCTTATGGCCTTAGGATAATAATAGCAGTATTCACATGTTTTTCTAGTTATTGAATAAAATGTGCAATTAAAAGAGAGCCATTTCTACATGGAATCTTTGTTCAGATTAGTTTTAATTTCCTCAAGATTATAAACTGGAGAGCTAAAAGATATGTTCCAAGTCTTCCCCCAAAGTGAGAGGAAGCAACATGGAAGGAAGCAATACCACTTAGCAATAGCACTCAGACTTATATACCGCTTCACAGTGCTTTACTGCCCTCTCTAAGCATTTTACAGAGTCAGCATATTGTCCCGTCCCCCCCAATCTGGGTCCTCATTTTATCCACCTTGGAAGAATGGAAGGTTGAGTCAATCTTGAGCTGGTGAGAATCAAACTGCTGGCAGTCAGCAGACTTAGTCTGCAATGCTGCATTCTAACCACTGCACCAACACGGCAGAGCAGACACACTTCTCAATTTTCTTCTATGAGGCCCAGAGATATTCTAGGAAATGAAGGTAGTGTTGGAGGTTGATGCTATACTTTATTACAAGCCAAACATCCTGCTATTTTTGTAATGTAAATAATATTTTTTTTAAAAAAAAAATAATGATCAGAGAGCCAAGGGGAATTTCAGATTCCTGCTCCTGAAATATTAGGAATTTTTTTTGCATATAGAATACATTTTTTTAAAAAAAATCCACAATATAATTCCCTTATAATTTTCCCTTCAACTTGTACAACTTGTAAACTTGTAGGCAAGGCCATTTTTGGGGAGAATATTGTGCTATACTTCCAACACTCTACCCAAAGTCAAGCAAACAAGAATAACACAGATATTTGTAGAACAACTTAATACTGCTTCTAGCATACATATAGGAATGAATTTCAGATCTTATGGAATTATAACTCATGTTAGCAATAGATATTACAATTATGTACTGCATGATTTTCTTAAAGAGTCAAATTTTATGAATATTCTAATTTAACTAGACTGATTTCTAATCTCCCACATTTTATTACTTGGTGGGGTTTAAGTTCAAGCACATCAAATGTGAAAATCTAAAAATCCAATACTGTAAGATTTAGTAAGTTCATGATGGAAATGGAAATTCAGTGGATATAACTTAATTTGTTCTGTGAATCATCTTAATGTGAATGCCAAAATGGATTTAATTTTTATTGTCGCCAAAGATAGAAGTGTTCTGGATTTAAGTAATTAAAATGTACATTCTGCAAGGACTGGAGTAAAGGAACTGGTACTTAAGGATGCAGGCAGTTATCTATAAGGTATGACTGCCAAATTACATATCAAAGTCTCTATAATAGAGATTTAAAACAAAGGAAGCCAAGCTTTCAGCTGATCAGATATATCAAGTGGTCATTTTCACTAATCAAAATCTATATATGTGATTTCCACCAGTAGTTTTATAACAGATATAGCCATGCCACTAAGTGCCTACTACAGCAGCTTTCGCAACCATCTAGATTGGCTTGGATTGCAACTTCTAGATTGCAACTTTTACACCACTACAACCATTGGCTCAGGGGTGAAATGCTACCAGTTTGGGCCGGTTCCCCTGAACCGGTAGTAAAAAATGCTACTGGTTTGCCGAACCGGTAATAAAAAATGTTTTAAAAAAGTTCCAATGATCAGCTGAGCGATGCGTGATCATCGGAACTTTTTTTTTTTACTTTTTAGGCATTTTTTTTATTACCAGCTCAGGCGAATAGGTAGTAAAAAATGCTTTAAAAAGTAAAAAAGAGGCTCCAACGATCACAGCTATGCCGCACGATTGCCGGAGTCTTTTTTTTTTACTTTTTTAAAGCATTATTTTAGTACCTATTTGCCCAAGCCGGTAGTAAAAAAAATGCTTTTAAAAGGTTAAAAAAAAGGTTCTGATGATCGCGCAGCACAGCTTTGATCATTGGAGTCTCTTTTTTTATCTTTTAAAAGCATTATTTACTACCGGCTCAGGCGGATAGGTAGTAAAAAAATGCTTTTAAAAGGTAAAAAAAAAGGCTCCGACAATCACAGCTGTGCCACATGATCGTCAGAACCTTTTTTTTTACTTTTTAAAAGCATTTTTTACTACCTATTCGCCCAAGCCAGTAGTAAAAAATGCTTTTAAAAAGTTTTTAAAAAGGTTCCCATGTGCGCCACAGCTGATCACCCCCCCAAGTACCCCCCTATGCCACAGCTGATCACCCCCACAAGCGCTGTTCTACTTACCTTCCCAAGCCTTCCTTTGGTACGCACTGCGTGTGCACTTGCTCAGCACGCATTTGGCGCATGCGCGGCTAATGAACCGGTAGTAAACTGGTTCAGAGTTCACCACTGCATTGGCTGGCTAGGAATTCTGGAAATCACAGTCAGAACACAGCTAAAGACACCAGGCTGAGGAAGGCTGATTTAGAAACTATAGGACCTGCTACACTTGTCATTCCCCCATCATTGGAAATGAGGCTCTTTTTAAAAGAATTTATTTTATGTGGATTATATTTCAATCTGGCATTGTATTTCAATCAATGAAAAACATTTTGGTAGCCTGAAGTGCATATAACTTATTGAATGGATATAACTGCACACTATATAAACTGCACACTGTATAACTGTGGGAAACTCATGTGACTTCTTACATTATGTTCTTTGATGCTCTGTCTCACTGCCTTGGACCCTAGTCAGCTTTTCTGCTGTTTTGATCCTTTTTCCAAATGTGTTTTTGGTAGAGCAGCCTTCCCAACCTTGAGTTTTCAGTTTGGTTGTACTATAATTTCTTTCATATTTCCTTGCTGGTAGGCTGACTAGGAAGGGGGTTGACTGTAGTCCAATAATGCTTGTGGACTTCACATCAGGAAAGTTGCATCCTATCCGAAAAAGATGCAGTAACATTAAAGGGCAGCAACCCGCTTTCTACTGTGCTTTTCCACCTTTCTTTCAATGTTCCCCTTCATCTATGCCAGGGGTGTCAAACTTGATTTCATTGAGGGCCGCATCAGGGTTATATTTGACATCGAGGGACCAGGGTGGGCGTGGCCAGGGTGGGGGTGGCCAGCTTGACATCACTCACCTGTGGTGGCCCTTGCGTTCTGCCAGCAAAAATGGACTCCCAAGCTCCATTTGTGGCTGCAACAGCCTCCTGCAACCCTCTGCCAGTGAAAACGGAGCTCAGGAGGCTTGCCCACGGCTTTCCTGAACTCTGTTTTCACTGGCAGAGGAACCATGGGCTGGTCCTTCACTGTTTCCAGGGCAGCCCATGGGCCAGATCTAACAAGTCCATGGGGCAGATCCGGTCCCCGGGCCTTGAGTTTGACACTCCTGATCTATCCATTCCTTTTCTTTGTCCGGGTTGCATTGTGTGCTCTTTGGAGGTAGGGATCTTTTCTGTCTCGTTTTATTTATTTTTCCAAGCATTTCTTAGTGCCTTGAGAAGAGTTGGGTGCATGGTTGGAGCTTGATGTATTTTTAATGATAATAAATAATATAGCGCCCACCACAATTTCTTATCACAAGATAATGCATTCTCATTTGGCACTAATGGGTGGTCTCAGCAAGGATGCTCAGGCATTTGGATACTCAAAGGCCCATGGTAGTGCAAACTGAATTTTACCAAGCGAAGCCTTGGGTAAGCATTGGTTCCTCGAGGATCAGGTAGCAAATGAACATCGAGATGGAAATGTGTTTTCGACTGTTGATGATGAATAAGCAGAGGGCAGGGTTAAGACAAGATTGACAAATTAGCTTCCGAAACACTGGATAAATTAAGCAGGCAGTCTAGCCATGTCTTTCTTGGTTCTTTTACAAATCGCAAGCACGAGAACAAGAAACAAATAACTTTTTTTAAAAAAATGCTCCTCGTAGATTTCTGATAATATCACAATGTGAGGGTGGTTCTGAAGTTTCCTCATTATTGCATTGTCTCCTTGATTACTAATGCATTGTCTATATGAATAAGGGAAAAAGAGCAAGGGGGTGATGCATTTTCTTAGGTCCCTCTAGGATATCAGCCTGTCCAATTTGGTAGAGGATCCAATATAATATTCATCTGAGAAGTTCATTTAGCTAAAAACTATTTTAAAAAAGCCTTCATATATTATTTTGGAAAGAGAAAATTCTTAAAATGTTGATTTCATGCAAAATATGTTTTCATAACATGCCATATTTCATTTTCTCTGCTACTTGACTAGAGAAGGTCAGGATATTATTTTATCCACCCAGGTAAAAGAAATCGTCTATAGTATACAAGGTCTGTTTTTAAGTGAAAAGCATCCTTGAAACCACTATTACAATGATACTATCTTAGAGTTCACCTCTTTCAAATTAAATTGTGACCTTTCCTTCCGCATGCAAGTTTTTTTCCCCCACTCTCTTTCTCTCTCTCTTTTTGCCTTAAATCCCAGGGCTCAAATGTCATTTCAAAGTTTATTTTGTATTTCTAACCTGTAATTTGGAAAATAAGCATGAATCCCTAAGAAGGTTACCAGTTCTCATCTTAATATATTGTGGCTTCTGCCACGGGGTTAACCTGAACTGGCAGGTGGATAGATTCCTCAGTATATCAGAGAGACACTATGGCATCGTGATTCTTATCATGCATTAGAAAACTTGAGAATAACAACCAAACAAACAAACAAAAAAGAAGTCAGTGACAGGATTTTTAATTATTTCTATTTTTATTAGTCACCCAGAGTTATATTACATAATAGGGGCAATGATATAATTTTTTAAAATAAATAAATACATATATTGGTATAGAATAAAGTGTATTTCTTAAATGTTTTTCTTTCAGGACCCTTTCCTCTTTTAAAAATTATGGAGGACCCCAAAGGCTTTTGTTCACATAGGTTGTATTTATTGTTGTTTACCATATTACAAAAGTAAAATTGATGCACTGGCTGCCAGTACTGCTTCTCATGATTATTTGATGAAATTTTAATGTGATATTATTTTTCAAGACAAGGTGGCAATTAATTTTGATTTTGCAGACCCCTGAGAGGGTCTCTTCACCCTTTGAGAAAGACTGATATAGAGATAAGGCTTCAGACTACAGCTACATAAATCCAAAGTTCAATTATTCACTCCCTTGTGAAGATCACTGTGTGACCTGGACTAGTTATTGCCAAAGAATTGTTATCAGGATAAAATTTGGAGGGGGCGGGGGAATGACGATGACTGCTCTGTACACTTTCCTCAAAGAAAGATAAGGTAGAAATGCAATCAATCATCTACTGAAGGAATAGAAACACAATGCAACCTTATTTCACTCCTGCCAAATTTCATTAGCTTTTTCAACTACTTTTCACTGTATTTTGCCAGGTTCTTCATACTGAACGTTGCTTCAGTCCAAAGGAGACTGTTTAACCCATAGTTCATATACAATGAGAAGATTGGGGAATATATTAGCTTTACTTCTGGAAATGAGGCAAGATCTGGTGTAGAACCTATAGGGACATGTAGCATTACATTACTGGACAATGTTGACCAAACTAGAAGAATATTATGAGAACACAGGTAGTCCTCGACTTACAACAGTTCATGTAGTGGCTGTACAAAGTTACAACAGCATTGAAACAAGTGATTTATTACTGTTTTTCCACAGTTACAACCTTTGCAGCATCCCCATAATCATGTGATCAAAATTCAGATGCTTGGCAACTGGTTCATGTTTATGACCATTGTGTCCAATCACTTTTTGTGGCCTTCTGACAAGCAAAGTCAATGGGGAAGTCAGATTCATTTAACAGCCGGGTTACTAATTTATCAACTGCAGTGATTCACTTAACAATGGTGGCAAGAAAGATCATAAAATGGAGCAAGACTCACTTAATAATTGTCTCACTTAACAGAAATTTTGAGCTCAGTTGTGGTCATAAATGTAGGACTACCGTATAAGACTTGCTATCTGTTTATTGATCTATTCCTTGCCTTACATTTGAGAATCAAGGCAACATACTTCTTTTCCCCCACAACAACAATGCTGAGAGAGGTGTTGGACTAAGTGGGAGGAACTGGCCCACAATACCCAGTGAGTTTCTATGGCTGATAGTTCACTTGAACCTCTAAACTGTTAGATTCTAGTTTGGTTTCCAGCAATCAAGTACATAAGCAGACAAAGGAAGTTGGTTCTTCCTGGTGCTTGTCTAAAGTCTTAACTATTACACAACACAGAAATGTAAATATGAAAAGGTTCTGACCAGAGTCTGTCTTCCTTTCATCAGCCACACACAACTTTCCTCCAAGATTCACTGCAGATGAGGTTGAAATTTCAATGAAGGACAGAATTTTTTCCCCCAACTTGCCAGCCTGATTAGCTTTATGCTGCCCTTCCCTCATCTTGCCTACTTGTAGAATTTCACTGAAATAATATGGCGATTGAAACAGGCAACATTATCTTAAGTGTGTAACTCACCCAAAATCATCTGTGTGTGAGCTGAGAAGCCATATAATTGTGTTTAGTAATAATAAATGAATGAATTTTGCGCAAGGAAGGCAGAGCAAAATAGGAAGAGGGATCTGCTGTTACTTGGCTATAATGGCATCATGATTTTTTCATGATGAAAAAGGAAAGTTAAGACTTGTCGCTAATGACAGTACATCTTAAGAATGGGAAATCTTACTAGGATAATGCATTCAAAAATATGAGCTTGAGGAGATATTAACTTGGAGATTTTACACCTTCTATCTAACATACCCAGGCGGACATCAGCACTGATATGCTACTTGGTGGTGTGGTGGTACAGTGGTTAGAATGCAGAATTGCAGGCTGACTCTGCCAACTGGCAGTAGTTCGATCCTTGGCTCAAGGTTGACTCAGTTTTCTATCCTTCTGAGGTTGGTAAAAAGAGGATCCAAATTATTGGGGGCAATATGCATTAGTTTTTAACAAATTAACAAACAATATTGCAATATTGCTATCCTCACACTCCTTTTACTCAGATATTCCAAGAATTAAACACAGTATTTTTTTTCACAGGAACTTTAAGCACAGGAAAACATACACTGGGCCATAGAAAATAATGATAAAAAGTTCAAAGGAACATGTTCAATTAGATTTTTTTCCTTCTGACTCTGCTTTCTTTGTACTTGTATGAGTCTCAGGTCTGCCAGTTATAGAACAGTTATACAGCAGTGGCCAAAATTGTGGAAACCTTTTGGGAAAAGTGTATTTTTGAGGTTTGATGGCTAATAACACCACTTTTTTTTTTGGAGTTTCAAGATAATCATATTATCTTGAACTACTGGAATGGCCTGGAAATAGCACAGACCTTAACCCAATTGAAAATCTATGGAGCCAACTAAAGAAACTTGTTTGTCAGAAGCGACCCAGCAATAAAATCCAGTTAATAGAAGCAAGCATTCAATCTTGGTTTCACATTATAACAGCTGTAGAACTAAAAGACTTGGTTCACTCCACGGGAAGACATTGTAAGGCCGTAATTCATGCTAAAGATTACCCAACTATTAACTGACTTGGTGATAATTTTTGTATATCTCGTTTTTTCTATGGTGATAATTTTTGTATATGTTGTTTTTTCTACGTGTTTCACTTTTCTTCTTTATACTGTAACTGCTATTCTAATAGCAAATCTTTCATAAAAGTTATTGCATTATATTCTTGAATAAATTATCTTTCCATTAATATATAATTTTATGGTACTACTAAAAAAAAAGTGGTATTATTAGCTAGTTTTAGAAAATACACTTTTCCCAAAAGGTTTCCACATTTTTGGCCACTACTGTACATCTCTTTGTGCTATTTAAGTTACTACACCTCTGAGACTGCATCAATGAAAAACATCTACCTAGCTAGCTCTGGGTGGTGACTCAGCAGAGAAATCCATTCGAAAAGTTGGAGCTGACCCTCAAATCAGATCAAATCCAATTCTTTACAAATATGTGATTCATAGTTTAGGCTGAAAAAGTCTTTATTGCTCCTAGTTCTATAGCAGATTAGGTTTTCTTTTAAAAGGGGGAGGGGCTTGTATGTGCATATGTGCGCGCACACAAGTATGTAACTGTTTCTGTGCTGTGCATTTTGGAGAATACTAAAATAGTCAAAGGTATTCTTATGGCAAATCTGAGATACCTTTCCTCCATGCAAGTTTGAACTTCTCCAAATAACAAGTAGAATCTGATCAAGCATGAACACTTCTTGGTTATCTATAGATTTGTAGTACACAACCTTAGAAATGTCATTGGCACACTTCACAGTGTAATCAATATGTTCTTTTTAACCTTTGAGCAAGAAGGTTGGCTTCAGAGCAGGATTGAAAGATTCTCTTGCTGTGTGAAATGTGCAAATCAGAAAGTTATTTTTAAAAAAGGAAAATACATCTGTAGAAACTTGTTAATATGCAATAAAATATAGCTTTAAAAATATTTCATTAAGTAATCTTGAATTAGCTCTCCAAGACATTTAATTGACTCATGTGTTATATTGTTAACAGGCTTCTGTTGATATATAATGCTTTTTATTGCTCTGTAGGGTGTCAGAGAACAAATCCCCAGCTTTAAATGTTTTTATTTTGCTTGCTGGACCACTACTCAATTATCACAAATACTTTACTACTATTGCTTTGTTACTACCTCAAATGCTATTTTTAAATAGCACTCTGGTTAGACAAAATAATTACATTATTCATTCAGTTTGTTTTCTGGCTCAAGGATAATTTTAGAAAGACAAAGTTTCTGAACATTTGACCAGGAAGGCTTACAACACATTTAATGTTAGGTAAACTGATTAATTTTTAGATTTATATAACTTCTTTCCCCAAGAGATTTGAACAAGTAGAAAGGTATCCTGACCACTTTAAAAGGCTTGAAATAGGAATTATATTCTAATCCTTTTTACAAATTAACTTTCTATTCTTAGTGTAAACTATACCAAGTAGATAGCTATGGCTACAATTCATTAAAAAAAGTATTGACCTAGTAGACCATGATAAAAAAAGTATTGACCTAGTAGAACATGATAAAAAATAATAATCAAGCCTCCAGACTGAAAACTGGTTTCAAACTGGTTTTGGGGTGAGAGTCCACCAGTACGCTGATGACACCCAACTGTACATCTCCACCCCAAACCACCCCAATGATGCCCTTGATGTGATGTCCCGCTGCCTGGAGGCTGTGCGGGTCTGGATGAGGAGAAATAGGCTCAAGCTCAACCCTTCCAAGACTGAGTGGCTGTGGCTTCCGGCGTCCCGGTATAGTCAGCTGTTGCCATCGCTGACTATTGGGGGTGAATCTCTGCCCCCCACAGAGAGGGCTTGCAATCTGGGCGTCCTCCTGGACTCACGGCTGTCTTTAGAAGAGCACATGACGGTCATAGCCAGGGAGGCTTTTTATCAGGTTCGCCTGATCCGCCAGTTGCATCCCTTCTTGACCGGGATGCCTTGCGCACAGTCACGCACGCCCTCGTCACCTCCCGCCTGAACTACTGTAATGCTCTCTACATGGGGCTTCCCTTGAAGAGCACTCGGAGGCTCCAACTGATCCAGAATGCGGCCGCGCGGGTGGTTATGGGCGCACCTCGTTACGCCCATGTAACACCTCTCCTGCACAAGCGGCACTGGCTCCCAGTGGTCTTCCGAATGCAATTCAATGGTGTTGGTTACCACCTTTAAAGCGCTCCATGGCATAGGACCAGGATATCTACAGGACTGCCTTCTGCCACCAACAGCCTCCCACCGACCAGTTCGCTCCACAGAGAGGGACTCCTCAGGGTGCCATCGGCCAAGTTATGCCGGCTGGCGACACCCAGGAGGAGAGCCTTCTCTATCGGAGCCTCTGCCCTTTGGAATGAATTGCCCACGGATATTCGTAACATCTCTGATCTCTGGGTCTTTCGCTGTGCCCTCAAGACCCTACTGTTCCGACAGGCGGGTCTGTCTAATTGAATGATTTTAAATTGGGTTTTAACTTTGGGTTTTAAAATTTGGCCAAAACTATTTAATTATTTTAATTAATTTTAACTATGATATTGTATATTTATGTTTTAATTTTGGCTGTACACCGCCCCGAGTCCTTCGGGAGGAGGGCGGTATATAAATAAAATTATTATTATTATTATTATTATTATTATTATTATTATTATTATTATTATTATTATTATTATTATTATTATTAAAAACTCTCTTTACTAGACCAGTCAGTCTTGAATTAAAAAACTGAGAACAACAGCTATTCTAATTGAATTAATTTAGCATGCTTTATATTTAGTATGTGACACTTAAAAAAGAACATCATATTAATATTTATTGTTGTATAACATACTACAGTCCTATATGCATTTATTTCATTGGGGTTTTACTCTTCATTAGAGATGATAGGGAAATAAATATTTCACTTATACCAATAGACAAAAATTATTGAACTGATTGCTTAGAAATCTAAATCAATAAACTGTGTTTAGCACAGTAAAGGAATGATATATCTGAACCACCCACATCTCTGAAAAATTTTTCGCTATTGATTTCAATATGAGATCTATAAACTTCTTTTTAAGTAATCCACTCCCCTATGTACATCTACTGATAACGTAGTGAGTCCTCAGGATGCTCACAGGAGCTCAAATGTGCATCCTTGCAATATTTTAAGACATAACAGTTCAATAATCATACACAATGCATACTTTATAAAAGCAAAAGGGGTAAGAAGAAAGACAAATCTTGGGTTGTCATTCTGTTATTTGGTTGTATATTTTCACAGGGATTATTTTTGGTGAACATTGTAGGGGGTTTCTATGTTCTATTCTTATGATTGTTTCTTCTGTCATTTTAAATGTCTTGTTAGTCACCCCCACAGTCAAGTATTTACAAGACTTGAGCCATATAAATTGCTTTAATAAACAAATTTAAAAAACAATTGATCATCTGGAATGATCCCTATAGGAAAGGGACTCCAAATGTTATTATATATATAGGTCTTTGGTTATTCGGGTTTTCTCCTGCGTAAAAACCCGAATAATCAAAGACCTACATACAAACACCCGCGAAAACCTCAGAAAACATTATATATATATATATATATATATATATATATATATATATATATATATATATACACACACACACACACACACACACACACACACACACACACATACATATACACATACATACATACATATACACATACTTTGAATTAATGATTGTTGATGTTCAAGAACACTAAAATTATAATGTTGCAAGTACACAAAACAAAAACATTTCCTTTATAGTATTAGATTTTAAGGAGGGAAAAGACAGGTCCCAAAATGTGTTAAAATACAAATGTGAATCTGTCTCAAGAGCTGTGTGTATAAGTAGTAAGCTTTCTAAAATTGTCATATGACTAAAATTAACTATAATTTCATTTCAGATTATATTGGTATTTATATTATGCTAGTTATTCACATTATGGCACAATGTATTTCTAAAATAGGAACCAGCATCTGTTTCAGAAAATATTCTACAGTAAACTTTCCATCCAATCTCTGATTTTAACTAATAATGTTTTAAGACTGTGTTGCTAGATTCAGAAGATCCAGCTTGCATGATCTTACAGATGCTAAGTCCCAGCCGTAAAGAGCTAACTATAACCAAAGAGTTCTTGGCTAAAGGCTTTTTGTAGGTTGAAACAAATGACTCCACGTGATTCCAGCTAAAGTCTGATTATAACTATTGCCAATGTGGTTCAAATTGTTCACCTTGCTTTGTCCTAAATCTCATCTTTGATAGGTTGACTGGGCAATTTTCATGGTGGAGTAATGCCTTTCCTAAGCCTCTATGGAGCTGTTGCTCTGAGACTGGATTTTTCTTTCATTTACCATAGTTTTTTTAGCTATAGTCACAAGACTATTCTTACCCCAAATCACAATTATGTTACATTTTTGAAATCCCAAAGGTGTTTTTTCAAGAGGCAACTGGACCAGAAAGTCTTGAAAAGTCTTTGAAAAACAAGAATGTCTAGTTGTCTCTTGAAAAAGCACCTTTGGCACAACCACGATCTAAATGACTGAGAATCTACATAGACATTTACATTTTTGAAACTGCATTAAAAGCTTTTGTTTTCATCAGATTGCATTCATAGTGTTTTCATTCAGGGAAAGAGATATGACAATTCAGGTGTCATTATGGACAGAACTGAGGCTTGGCTAATAAAACTGCATGAATGTTGAATATTATGAAAGATGTATACTCTATGGGAAACAGCCGGGGTTACTACTTGATCAACTTTAAAGCAACCTATATCAATTATTTATTCATGTGTTTATTTACTGCCACCTAACAATTTTTGCAGTTCAACCTCTATACTAGGCCCTGGGCACATTTGCACACATTTGCATAGAATTCAGGATTTTAAAATATGTAAATACACAATACTGGATTTCCTTTTCCTTTGGCAAAGCAATTCCTCTAGTCTTAAATGTTATTATATCTATAAGAAATACAAACACATAAAGTAATGCTGCTACAGATACCAAATTTGTGCTTTGTAAGCTGATGCTTTTTTTTTTTTTTAAAAAAAAGGTAATTCCCTTTTTTGTTATTTTTAATTTAAAAAGTCCCAGTAAAGCAAGTTATCCCAAAGCAAAGTCTCTCTTAAAAATTTGGAAGTCTTTAAAAGCAGTTCAAAAATGCCCTGACCAATCAAAAGAATTATCTGGAATATGCAAATGAAATAGAAGCAAAACTCCAAAGGGAGCATTCTAAGACACATGGAGATAATTGGCAAGCTATAATGATTTTTATCTAAGATTTAATAGGCTTATTGCCCCATCATGGGCCTTGGCCAGTATGGACTTGCACATGGATAGACAATTGCATCTGGATTTTTCAGACTGATTTTCCAGGAGCAGCTTCCCCCAATATACCAAGCATGTAGCTGTTGTGCAAGAAAAGGAAGATAGAAAGACATTTAATGGAGTGTGGCTTTCTATGGGGGCAGCTGCTGAGGCCACAGCTATATTCTATTTTTAAATTGAAACAATACAGTATTGCAAATGGCAAAAAAAAAAAAAAAAAAAAAAGACAGAAGCATGGAAGGATATTTTTCAGGCAGATGAACTGTGCTATCAATTTGCTGTACTAGTTTTCCAGGGAGTAGCATTTGTTCAGAGTGCATTTAATCCAAGTGTGTATTCAGAACTAAATGCCTGCACCTTTGAGAAATGTCGTGAATGCTTATTTTCATGCTAGATTTCTCAACGCAGGGTGTCCTGGTGTCTGGATATCTATCCATCCATATTTCTCACCCAAGGATTGCAGAGGTATGGTCTAAATCAGCCACAATTTCATTCTTTTATTTTGCTGATTGCAGCGAATATTCACTATTCCTTTTAGGTGAGTATCTGAAGCAATCTGTATAAGCCAATAGCTAAATGGATAAAATAATTTTTAAAATTGCTCCTCCTCCTTGTGAGATCATTATCTCACAAAAGCCTAAAGACAGATAAAATATTAGCTTGCTAAGGTCTGGCAGAGGGCATTGGATCAACAGCTCATGTCCTCCTTTACTATCAACTTTCTACAAGCACTTGTTTCCTTTTATATATCCACTATTATCAAATTATCCCAGTGTTCACACTTGCTTTATTGAAATAACTCTCAGAGAAGAAGCCATTTACCTCTCTAAATACAAAGAAAGTTTTGCTCTATTATTTGCAAATCATGGCAGAGCACAACAAATTAACATCCAAGTAAGTGCTTGTGTTAAACATTGTATAGAGGTTTACAATGACCTCTGTGATTATACTACTTTTTCTGTTGTATGATATGAGGTTTTAATTTTTTCCCCAGTGGTCTGTAACAATGATAAAATGTATCTAAACTGATCTAGTAAAAGTGACAGAGGACCGCAGCATGGAGTAGATTGTGAGGGTGTGATCTACTTCTAGATTTCTAAAGCAGTAAAGGAGATCTCAACCTTTCCATTTCATCCCTCCCTCTCATTATTTTTTCGCTGCTTTTTCATTTTTGAGTGCATGATCTTTCAAATTTTAAAAAAATGTTGTCAAGTCTAGTCTGAGAGCATTTTCTGGAGAAAGAAGTACAGGATATTCTAAGGGAAGAGTCAATGGGATCAAAATGGCATGTGCAACCAAGTCCTGCCTCTTTTTAACATGCATTGCAGACATAATATACATATAAAAGGAAGCAGTTCATTGATTGCTGTGGCCACATCTACCATTTTGACACAGTAGATTTTTCCTATGGATACCTCTACCAAGAAGCAATTCACAACATTTATGAATGAATGAATGAACGATACCCTTCATGTGAATAATTACACCCCTCCCCTATCAGTAAAGAAAGTTAGAGAGGGATACCATGGACAAACCCTAATTCTTGCCCTCAAATCAGTCCAGAATCTTCCTGTGTTTTCCCAGTGTGCTAAACTAGAAGCCGGTTGTATTTTAGCCAAGTCTATGTGTCAAGTATATGGTTCATTATGTCATGCAAATCCAGTAAATTAGGTTAATTCAGAAAACCATGGTTAAATTAGTTACCAGTAAGTATGTCGTGTTACACAGCTATAGAGATTGAATTTCTTATGCTTATCACTGCATGATAAAGAGGCAAAACGGGAGAACATTCTTGTTTTAATAACTTATTTGATTCATTTTCTGCATTAAGGTTAGTGGAAGAGAACTGCCAGAAATGGATTGACTGGTCCTTTTGCTTTTTTTGCTATAAATAAAAGGTTTAAATCAGCCTATAATTCAGTACAGAGTTATAAAATAACACAGCTCTATCTCTAGGTTTGGGGCCAAATGGGTATAGGACACAATTTTGACATTTCTCCTTGAAATATGTACCAGTTCTTTGCTTTGATATACTGTTTTTGTACAGATCGCAACAGAATCCTACTTGACTCTTAAAAACAACAAACTTAAGGTCATTTTCCATCCAACATTCAGAATGAGACTGAGAAATTCTTCAAGCACTTCTTCTCTACATTTTATTGAAAGATAT
Organism: Arizona elegans; assembly: GCA_022577455.1. NCBI lineage: Eukaryota > Metazoa > Chordata > Lepidosauria > Squamata > Colubridae > Arizona > Arizona elegans. Next base: position 227,898,493 of record JAKOOJ010000001.1, on the reverse strand, counting down.
GAATTCACTTCACAGTAGCCCAAGCACTAATCATTAATAAGATACAACAAGCACTGGCAGAATGAAAGTAAACATAGATAGTATCGAAATTGTTATGAATATTAAAGTCATAAATATAATAAAAGCAAGTCACTAAGTATCCTCAGCTACAATAAACCTAAAACCCAATTAAGTATAAGTGTTGACTTATTATTCCAAAGATTTTCAAAAACTGTATTTAGCTCCTTTGATACACTCATTTGCCTTTTAAAGATGTATAATCATTCTCTCTTTTTGCATATTCCATTGACAAAGATTCATTTATTTGTCTAATTGAATAATAAGGCATCTTGATTAATTGTTTCAAATAATTCCATATCACAGGCTTCCTATTGGTGAAATTCTTTTGTAATATTTTCACCAGCTGGCTTTTTCCACTATAAATTACAAATAGCCTGTTTTTGACTGCCAAGATTTTTAAAGGGAAGGAGATAAAAGGATTGCTTAGTTTGGTTGGCATCCATTCCTTCTTTGGCTTGAATTTTCCTTTATTGTGATGCTGCCTGCCATTGATTCTGGATCTACAATATCCTGGATAGTTTTTAACAAGGAAGCTAAAAAGCACCAGTGCTCTTCTACCATCTTGATTATTCTTGTTATTGTGTACACAGAGAAGAGCTTCAGCAGTTTCCCTGGGGGTCATAGCTCAGGAGAAAATCCTGAAGATAAGTGACATCTGAATGAATTTCTTCCAAATTAGTATATTAACAATTATACCAACCTGGGGCTCTTTATTAGCAATACCAGCAATTCACTACAGCCATAGGATCTTGTTATATGAACAGTTTCCAGTATGTGTTGGTTGGTCTGGTTCAGAAAAAGCAGAATGTATACATGGGAGGTTTATAACAGGATTTGGTGTACATATTAATGGCCCCAAAGAATATTACCAGGCGGGTGGGTGTATGGACTGTGTCTTGATATCTATTAACACATGTATCCCTCTGTATCTTCATCTTTTGTTGGGTAGTTAGGCATTGCCTTTCAATGTGTGCCCTATATGAACAGCTTTCTACCCTTTGCAAAGTTGAGGCAGCAGGAGGAATTCCTTAACAAGACAATCTGTTAGCAATCTTTTGTGGTTGTTCCACAATCAATATTCAGACAGATTACAGTCTTTTCAATGGGTTGTTGTTCATTCCAATCCCTGAGAATCCTTCAGTCTTTTTTTAAAAAATAAGGAAATCAACATGTGTAGATAATAAGAAATATTAAGCCCCAAGATCCAAAATAAATAATGTGGCATTGTAGAATCACTAAAAAAATTCATGAGTGCAGGAAACCTTGTTAATATAGTGAAATAAAACCTGCCATTTTTTTTCCAGTGAAGGATCTTGATTTATATACCCTGCCATATTTGTACTGTCCTAGAATTTTTGGAAATCATACTGTACATTTTAAAGACAAGGATGTCGCTAGCCACGATGTCTTTGCTTCTGTGTTATATCCCATTGTTCTTCAACTGATGTAGGCTGTCACTCAGGGTGGTTGAGGTATTATAGTGATAGCACAGTTCCTGAGGGAGAAATGTAGTCCACTTTACAAAGGAAGAGAAAATTATTTTGGGCTTGGTAGAATTTTGGGAAAGGATTGCAGATAACTTAAAAGCTAGAATGGGGAAATTCTAGCTTTTATGTTATAGCTAGAAAAATAGAAGAATAAATAAACAAACAGAGTAGGCAATGGGCAAAAGGAAGAAGAGATGGGGAAGTGGGGCTATTTCAGAGAATCTGCAAATAAATTCAGAATTCATGACAGTTACATTTGAGATGAGAAAGTAGGACTGAGGAAAATCATATGTGGAATCTCTGGATAGAAAAGGCCAGGTTTAATGATCAGGAAATTGGCAAAAAAGAGTATACTACTGATAACAGACCAGGGCCCAAAAGGGATATATGAATCAGACATCTGGATTATCTTCCAAATAAGTTCCTCCAGTGTTGACTTCCATTAGTGCTAAAACATTGTCATCTAGGAAGAAAAGGAAGTGGTGATGAAAAAGTCTGATGTTTAGAAATACATTTCTTTGAAAAGTGGAGTTTACTGTTGAGTGGAGCTGCTAAACTCTTTCTTCTGATCTTCCATTCATTCTGCCAATGGGCGCACACAGTAAAATATCAGCCTGTGTCATCACTTTCTGTATCAGAAAGTGTGGATTAGTCCCTTCACATCAAAATTTACAAAATTTCTTGTGCTTTGCTCTTTTTTTCTTGCTCTGATTCTAGTAAGAACTGACATGTTTTAAATGGAGGAAAAGTACTAACTCAAGCAGCTAGGATAGTGGGCAGGAAATAAATATACTTTCCAATGAGGCTTACTCTTGGATTTCTTCAGATATACCTTGATGTTATGGTGGGGTTTTTTTTAAGTTATTATTATTATTATTATTATTATTATTATTATTATTATTATTATTATTATTATTATTATTTATTGAATTTCTATACCGCCCTACTCCCGAAGGACTCAGGGCGGTGAACAGCCATGGAATAAAACACATACATATTCAAAATTTAAAATTGAATAAAATGAATTAAATAAATTTGGCTGAATTAATACCCATAATTTAAAATACCCATATTTTAAAACACATTAAAATTTAAAATTTGCACTTAAAAGGGAGAAGATTTAGGCGAGGCCAGCTTGATGAAATAATAATAATAATAATAATAATAATAATAATAATAATAATAATAATAATAATAATAATAATAAAGTAATAATGTTGATCCATTAAAAATACCCAGAAGTTGAGTATTAGGAACTACTACAATGTTCTAAAAAAGAGAACACATTTCTGAATGTGGTACAATTCTTCATTTGGAAACATTTTAAGAAAACAGGAACCAGGGAAAGGACAGGCAAGAATGTCTGAAAAAATTTGTTGGGGCATATGTTCTGTTGCTCAAACTTCATTGTAAGATTTTTTTTATTGACAATGCTTTGCCAGAAGCAGATGCAATTGGTGTCAGATTTCCTATCATTCAGAAACAATGCTGACTCCTCCCAACTCTACAAAAGACATTGGCTTTAATAAGCTCCTTGTTTGGAAGAGAAAAAGGAAAAAGAAAGGAGAGACAAAATCATCACTTCATACATCAGCAAAGGATAAATGTAGCACTTTCTACTTTTCATATTTTATTGTTTTCTTTCTTTCCTGGATTGAGGGGAAATTAATCTTTTGGGAATGTTTCATTAGGACTTTTTCAGCACACTGAAATATCAAGAATAGCTTTCTCATTTCCTAACTATATGAGTGGGGTTGATTGCTGGATAAATGACATAAATAGGATATGATAACAGTCATAAGATATCTGGCAAAGAAGAGGGACAGGATTTATTTATTTCATTGTCTCAGAACTAATAGGTTAAACTATAAGGAAGTAGGTTCAGGCTAGGTATCAGGAGGCACTTTCTGATTCTTGATCAGGAGACTACAGCCAGAGAAACAGGCTAAAATAGAATATTAGAAAATATCATTAGATGCATTTAGATATAAGGTTTCATTAAGCTATTTCTATATATTATTAGCATCATTCAATTTGTGTTATACATAGAAATAAGCAATATGTTGCATTCCTCCAATACTAAGGTGATAACAAATTCAATGAATTTTTTCTTCATTTCAGAATTAATATAATTCTACATAGTTTTATGCCCTTGTCCTCCATTGGCTTCATTTTGGTTGAAATTTTGAATATAAACCCTTGTGGATATCCATGTGCTCCATTTGGTCATTTTTTCTATACAATCTCTAGGTCATCCCAAAGTCTGGTGGATGAAATCTAATATCAAACAATTAATTTTGCTTGTGAGACTTAATTTTTTTTTAACTTTTCATCCTCTCTCTAACTTATTCTGTGGGTACCAAATGATGAATTGGTCGTTGCTTGTACTTATAATCAGCCATTCTCTGCCTCCTCTTTTAGATTTTGAGGTAGGCTAGATGACTATTAAAGAGAAAGAAATTATCCCATTGCTGGTTCAACTAACCAAAGTAGTCCCATTAGCAGGATATTGGCTTTGGATTATACTCTCTGTTAGTCAATACTGTGGTATGAACTTAACATAATACAACAGCAACCAGCATACCCTGACTGAATAATTGCCAGCAATCGGTATATTTAATCAAACAATTGATCCATGGTTGTTGACAACTGACATTTCTAATCAGACAATTGACATTTAGATTTAGGGTCCTTGGAAAAACACCTAGACAGATAAAGTAAACAAAAAATATAACAACATATGATATTATATATACCCATAATTTATCTTGAAAATAGACAAAAGCAGTTAAAAGAGGATAAACCAGGCCCAACTTCCTGTCAGTGTTTTGATAGCAATCATGCCATCAGCATCTAACAGGGAACAAATAGAAGAGCTTGGTGATTATTAAAAGCATCTGTGATTACAGAGTACAATTATAGCTATTTCAGTTATTGATTAACCTGTAAAAAATCTGTAATAACTCACTTATCATTTGCTTTCCAAGAAAAGAAACACATTTGCTTTAGGAGGCATAAGTAGGAGGAAAGATTATGGTAAGTCAAGTATCAGGACAAGGTGATTACTTAACATCTGTGACCACAAGTGAAAGGCTGAAGGGGGAGGGGAAAAATCAACCAACGTCTGCAATCTGTAAAATGCTTTTGGGGGGGGGGACGACAAGTGAAGTGTGATTAATCACCTTGGATGTATGATTGAGTCAATTGACTTACTTCTTCATAATGATTAATCAGCTACAAAAATTATAATTGTCCCACTTCTAGTGGTTGCATGCTGTGCCTGATGACATCATTTTGTCTACAGATACTCAGTGAGTAGCTTTCAAAAGAATATGCAGATGAATCAAAGAGGGTGGGTGAGGTGAAAGCTACAGCCAGAGACATGTTGGCAATTCTGCTATTTTTACTAGAGAGTTTGACATGTCTTTCAGAACATGAGAAGGTACTTTAAAGAAGTTGAGCCTTGGCCCTCTTCTAGTTCAAACCTTCATACAATCATTAGCTACTACTGGGGACTCCCTGTCTGCAAAGTGCCTTTATTAAAACAAACCAAACAAAGCATTATACACACGACAGTGGTGGGTTGCCCCGGTTCTGACTGGTTCACAAGAACTGGTAGTAAAACTGGTGGGAGGCCCTGCCCACCACCCCGGACATCATCATTAGCGATCTGCGCATGTGCAGAAGCAAGGCGCACACACTTGCTTTGCTCATGCGTGCACGCAATCCTGTTGCGAACCGGTAGTACACCCTGACACACGAGATTGTTTTATGCCAGACCAGCCTATTTGTCCATCTGTCCAGTGTCATCTACTATGATTGGTGGCAGTTTTCTAGATTCTTAAGACATTTTTCGTTTTTACCAATAGACTTTCTACACAGAAAGTATGCCACAACATTTTGCAAAGTATCCCTCCAAACCCACTGCTCAAAACTTTGTGGTGGTTTATTTCTCAGCTTGTTGTTTAGTTTCTGAATGCTTCATCACCGGGCTAAGTAGCATCTTCCGAGGAACTTTGGTTAAAGTATTTTGTTTCAGTTCTCTTCTGCTTTTATAGGTCTTTTGTGGTTAGTTGGTCACATGGCTGACTGGCCGTGAAGTGTGAGGGTCATATGGTGGTGAGGTCACCCTGGCTGGTCATGTGACTGTCTGGCCATGACGTGTGAAGATCATTGTTCAGAACATCACTGCTTAGAACATCAAAGCATAACATTCAGTCAAAGATTTGGCATAGACACTTTCAGGAACTTCCCATTCTGTCTGAGTAGATTTCTGCTGCTGGCAGTATTGGTGATGTTTAATCAGTGCAAACATATGTATGTTTAAGTGATGTTGGGAGCTGTACAAAGTGGCCCCATTGAGCCTTTCAAACCTGGTGCTTTAGCATGGCTCAGAGGATGCTTCACCCATTTTACAAAACAATCAAACAATGTTTTGCTAGCTCTAATAGAAAGGATATTTGTCAATGCTCTTTCCTAAAACCTGTCATCATGCATACTAGAATGAAAGAGAGAGCTGGGAAACAAAGATGGCTATGAATCAATTCCTTTTAAGTTTTCAAATATAGGTTCCAAAATTGAGCATTTTAGGGGTGGCCTTGCCATAAGAGGAGAGACTCTCTGCAGGAGAAGTAATTGTCATAAAGATTAAATGGGATCACTTTATATATCTCTTGGTTAAAAAAGTATCAATGTGATAAATAAATTAAATGCATGTTGGAGATAAATATGTATATGTATCAGAATACATAAGGTAGCAATAATACAGGTAGTCCTTGATTTACAACCACAATTGAGTCCCAAATTTCCATTGCTAAGCAAGACATTTCTTAAATGAATGTTACCCCATTTTAGAACCTTTCTTGTCACAGTTGTTAATTTGGTTATCCCATTGATATTGCTTGTCAGAAGGTCACAAAAGGTGATCACATGACCCCGAACACTATATATATGCCAATTGCCAAGCATTAGTATTTTGATCATGTGACCATGGGAATTCTGCAATGGTTGTGTGAAAAAACGTTCACAAGTCACTGTTTTCCAGTGGTATTGTAACTTTGAATGCTCACTAAACGAATGGTTGTAAATAGAGGACTATCTGTAGCTGATGAACCAAATTGGATAGACTGTGAAAACACATCATGAAACAAATGAATAAAACCCAATCATTTAAGACATAGATCATATATAAAAAAGCTAGTATAAAAATAATTGATTTTGACAGAATGAATAAACCCTTGTATTTAAGATTCAAGGTTCTGGTTACCACCTTTAAAGCGCTCCATGGCTTAGGACCTGGTTACTTACGGGACCGCTTACTACCATCAATAGCCTCCCACCGACCAGTACACTCCCACAGAGAGGGGCTCCTCCAGGTGCCGTTGGCCAAACAATGTCGTCTGTCGGCCCCTAGGGGGAGAGCCTTCTCTGTGGGGGCACCGACGATCTGGAACGAGCTCCCCCCAGAGATACGGAGGATTCCGGATCTGCGCACCTTCCACCGTGAGCTGAAGACTCTGTTATTTCATCAAGCTGGCCTCGCCTAAATCTTCTCCCTTTTAAGTGCAAATTCTAAATTTTAATGTATTTTAAAATATGGGTATTTTAAATTATGGGTTTTAATTCAGCCAAAGTTATTTAATTCATTTTATTCGATTTTAAATTTTGTATATGTATATGTTTTATTCTATGGCTGTTCACCGCCCTGAGTCCTTCGGGAGTAGGGCGGTATAGAAATTCAATAAAATAAATAAATAAATAAATAAATAAATAAATAAATAAATAAATAAATAAATAAATAAATTTAGATTTTTAATTTTCATATTGTTAAAAACACCACTCATTTTCAGGTTTTATCTGAATCAATAAACACTACTCAAAGAAAGCAATACATAAGCCTGAGTGCATGTTTAAGTCATCATTGCCAGCTCAGAGAAATTTTCTAAATTCTGGAACTAGATGATATGCTATCTTTGAACCCTACTTTTCACTCCAATAAGCTTATGGACTATGTAGGATGGGTCTGCAAATCATTCCAGATCCCATTTGAATCGTTAGTTCAACTTGATGAGTTGAGTCAACTTAATTTGATGGGCTAATTTGATTCAATTCAAAATGTCAGATTGAATTGTTGAAACAAATCAATTCAGTTCACAGTTAGATGTGGATGGCGGGTGGGGAGAATACCTGAATCAAATATTTGTACAGCCCTACTATGTTGAACTCAAGCGCTTGGCAATTCAATTGTTGACACAGAATTAGAATAATAATAGTTGCAGTATTTTGGCTGCATGCAGAGTAGGCAGTATACATTAGCTCCATGCGGTAGTTTGGTCTCAAAAAGGTGCTTTGGACATACCTGGGATTTCCTTAAAACATCAGCATCGTGTCCCAAGTTGACACAGCTGCTCTTTGCAGTCTGATCTGGAGAAAATATATGCTTGGTTTAAGGAGCTGGTGACAAATGCTTCCTGCATGCTCCAACACCTTCTCTCTAAATTTGAAGCCTTGAATTCATAGACAATTTAATCTGTATAAACAATGGCAACATAGCTCGTAATCTTGCAAAAGAAGTGATTCTTATTTTTTCACTTAATGAAGGTATAAAAATTAGGCAGCAGCTAGTAAGAGAAGCCATCTCTATGGGGTTTACTAAAAGTGATAAATGTGAAGACAGTTCTTTCCTGGAAAATGTTGTTACTAAATCCAGAATCTATAGCTTCTTTCTGACATTTGTATGCCATGCCTTGAGATTTCTCTTCTAACAGGGAAAAGAGGCAGGCTTAGATGGATCACTGATGTAATCAAGTCTGGCAATTGTTCAGGGTCCCCAGAACGGTAGGCAACAGAACGTATTGCTTTTTCATGTAAGGCTTGGTAATGTCATCATTGTTGAGTAGTTAAAATGCAGCATTTTATAAACAGAAAGCCTTAAAGGCTCTTCAGAAAAGATTTTACATTAGGATCTTGGTTCATCTGTTGGGCTTGATGGACTAAGATCTGACACAATCATCTAAATGATGATTTATTCCAGGCAATTTTATCCATCAAGCCAAATTCAAATATACTAATGGACTGCACAAAAGGGCTGTGCACTGCAAAAACCTCAACCTTTGTTCATTCACCCTTAAGTAAAGCTTTGTGCTCATAGGCAGAACACACACACACACACACACACACACGCACACGCACACACAGACAGACACTTACACAAAGGGACTTACCTTTATAATTCATCAAAACTTTATGTAGTTAGATATATTTTATTTATTTATTTATTTATTTATTTATTTATTTTATTTTATTTTATTGAATTTGTATACCACCCTACTCCCGAAGGACTCAGGACGATGAACAGCCATGGAATAAAACATATAAATACAAAATTTAAAATAGATTAAAACAAATTAAATAATTTGGCTGAACAAATTTAAATCCCCAATAATTTAAAACCAGATTTAAAATTTCCATTTAAAAAGGGGAAAAAACTTAGGTCAGGCTGGCTTGATGAAATAGGAAGGTCTTAAGCGCGCGACGGAAGGTATGCAGATCCGGGATCCTCCGTATCTCCGGGGGGAGCTCGTTCCAGATAGTGAGTGCCCCCACAGAGAAGGCTCTCCCCCTGGGAGCCACCAGTCGACATTATTTGGCCGACGGCACCCGGAGGAGCCCCTCTCTATGGGAGCATACTGGTCGGTGGGAGGCTATTGGTGGTAGCAGGCGGTCCCGTGAATAACCAGGTCCTAAGCCATGGAGCGCTCTAAAGGTGATAACCAAAACCTTGAAGCACACTCGGAAGACCACTGGGAGCCAGTGTAGCTCGCGCAGGAGAGGTGTTACATGGGAGCGCCACGTCGCTCCCGTCACCACCTGCGCGGCCGCACTCTGCGCCAGTTGGAGCCTCTGAGTGCTCCTCAAGGGGAGCCCCATGTAGAGAGCATTACAATAGTCCAGACGGGAGGTAACGAGGGCATGAGTGACCGTGCGTAAGGAGTCCTGATCCATAAAGGGACGCAACTGGCGAATAAGGCGAACCTGATGAAAAATCCTCCCGGTCACGGCCGTCAAGTGCTCTTCTAAAGACAGCCTTGAGTCCAGGAGGACACCCAAGTTGCGAGCCCTTTCCGTGGGGGCCAATAATTCGCCCCCAATAGTCAGTGATGGCACCAGCTGACTATATCGGGACGTCGGAAACCACAGCCACTCGGTCTTGGATGGGTTGAGCCTGAGCCTGTTCCTCCCCATCCAGATCCGTACGGCCTCCAGGCACCGGGACATCACTTCAAGGGCATCGTTGGGGTGGTCTGGGGTGGAGATGTACAGCTGGGTGTCATCCGCGTACTGATGGTACTCCACCCCAAAACCACGGATATATATTTTTCCAAATGAAATATTAAAACAAAATTTAGGTAAATCATCTTCAAAATATCTTCTTTGAATTAATTTGCTGTTCATTTGAGGTTCTTGTGCCATGTTTTTACTCCTTACCCATTTTGGAGTAATATCTTCATCAAAGCTTTCATTAGTATTATTGCATGAATGTAAATCCAGCCACATTATGTTTTTCTTTTCCTTTTGCATCTCAAATTCTCCACTATTTTAGTCCACTAATATTAACCTTACTTTAACACAATCACATTCAAAGTCACTCACACATTTTTTCCCCCAGAAAGAGCAATATATTACTAGTATGTATAAATGGTATACATATTTTAAATCTATAAATATTTTTGGAATATTAGTAAAGTAAAAAAAAACAACCCTATTTTATCTTAGGGAGTTCCATTTTACTATCTCTTTTAGTTCTAGTTCTAGTTCATACTAGCCGGATTCAGATATACGAAGCCACGGTTACCTATTAAATAATCCACAGTTGTCCAGCTTTCCATATCACATAATACAAAAAAGCATAGTCTGAGTTCATAAAATACAATAAGCCAAAGCCAAAGCCAAAACACCGGCATTTGCACACAAATTAATGTACATGTTTCGAACCTTAGACCTGAAGGTTGCAGAGAGTCTGAAAAAGTTCTGGAAGTGATCTTGAAAGTTCTTTAAAAGTTGTCACAATATCACAGAAGGAACAAATTCATGATGCATGAGGAATAATTACATTAATTTATTTTTTAATATTCTTATTGCGTTTTTACAAGTAAACAAATCTTACCCATCTTATGCAGAACTGCGACCATTTACATACCATAACATTCCAATTCAAATACACTCTATGCATTTTTACTATACATTTTAATTCTACTTCTATTTTGTCTATTTCTTTTCATTTTTTCTGTTCTCAATTCAATTGTACCACTTCTCCCATATTGTGTATCCCTATTTCTCCTAGGGATAGCTAAAAGGAAATACGATAAAAGAATAATATATATCATTTTACATATAATAACCATAGCAAGGTTAGCTTTTGCATAATGTTGGAGAAATACAAATATACCTTCCAAAGGTTTAGTAATTAAAAAAGTATTTGACTATGCTGAAATGGATAAATTAACAATTGAACTGAAGGGACAAATAGATTCAGAATACTACGCAATACATTAATTTAAATAACGTGGACACCCCTATTGCATGTAAGTATATAGGCAATCATATTCAATTTATGTTCATATACAAAATATAGGCCCAACTAATCACACAGGAAGCAATCAGCATGAAGGTCAGACAAAATTACCATCTTATCAGCCAAATAAGTAACCAGCTAGAAGGGGTAAATCATGGCAAAGCAACAACTGTCTTCAGGACCATCCTGTCCAAGAAAGCAGGAAGAAAGAAGGATATAGGTAACTCCTGCCAACCAGCAAACTTCCCATCTCCAAAATTTTTACACCTCATGATGATGCCACCTGAGAGAATAATATCAGCCTTTCAAGGTAGGTCTGGAAACAGATTTCACAAGTATGATAGGAACTATGCTCATTGATAAAAGCCACAATAACAGTTTTTTTTAAATTAAATAAACTTTTATTTGTTTAAAAGTACAAACAAAACAGAACTAGTGACAACAAAACATACAGAACAAATATGTAAACAAAGATTTCAAATATACATTTTGTCAAATATATATTGTCAAATAAACAACAGTAATGTATGTTCTTATTTGTGTTTTGACTCTTCCTTGCATTTTTATTGCATTTTCCCTTCCTCTCCTCTTATATTCCAGTGAAGTAGGGTAGTCTGAGCATCTATGAAACACTTTTTCTGTGTCCTGGCCTTAAAGCATGCTTTTGTTTTCATAACCATTTCTGCATAGTTTCTCCAAGGTCATCTCCATGGCTCTCTACAGGTAAAGCTAAAATCCAACAATGCAATAAATTAGTGTTAATCTTGATCATTATTACTTGATTTCTTGTATCCCTATGCACTTCCCTTTGATTGTATTGAATCCATAAGCATCATACTAACTCCAGGAATAGTATACAGTTCACAAAATGTTATGTAGTTCCAGCCTAGTGTAGAACATGAGCACGTCTCCATGTTTCCCCAGTTCAGTGAAAAGCAAAAAAGAGACGGGAATATTGTTTGTAAAACACAAGCAACTTCTTATATTCAGGACAGACAATGGACTTCAAGAGTTTTAATACCTTTAGCCCTCCTAGATACTGCTAATTGTTAATTATTAAAGACTAAGTCACTGAAGAGAGTCCTTTGGCTGGTGTCTCAAATCCTGTCATTTACTACTACACAAATCAGCAGGGTGATAGAGTGTCTTTAAATTAGGTTACCACCATGCAGTTATTGGACAGGGAGTAATTGATAAAACCATTAGTAACACTTGTAGAGATAACAGCCAGCCAAATCATGCAACCATAATTATTCCTAATGGGTACATGCTATAAATTGTGGCAAGGAAAAAAAACCACCTCATATTATCTTTCAATCAAATTTGACAGTCCTGGTAGATTACTGTCGGCTAAATGCTTGTGGGGGGAGGGGGGAGGGAGATGACCCATCAGAATTTCTTTGCTCTCCTCCAAGATACCGACTTTCACTTTTTCCCCCTCCACGCAATTCATTTCAAAAAGGGAGGAGGGATTGAGAGCAAAGAAAGGAGAGAATCCCTTTTGATTTGTAATGGGTGTCATGCTTTGTGTTTTTCATCACAAATCAGACACATCAAGAGTGTTCGTAATGTGACGATATGAAAAGAATTCCCAGTCAGAATAAAACAGTGAAGGTTATATTACTCTCTTTTTCATCAATAGCCAACAATTATTCTTTGGTAATATATAAAGTTTTATCTATATATTCTGGTGTTAATAAGGGTGTGGGGAAATAAAGGATTGCCTGCATTACTAGCAAAGTAATGGCAGTAACCATGCTAAACAGAAAGCAATGGCTTATCAGTCATTCTTTCTCTATTTTTCTCTCTTAACCTGTTCCCCGCCCACTCCCTGCATTTTATTCCTAAGGATTTCTCTTGTAAGATCATCAGTATAAAGGCATTCCTTAATAAAACCTTGCTAACATACACTTTAGCAGCATTGAGCAGGACACAAACACATGTAATGAACAAATTAACTCCAAACCAACCAATTTTACAGTGTTAAAAAAAAAAAAAGGCACACACCAGAACAGAAATTATACAATTTATGTGACCTGTAATCTGTTTTGGTGCTGTAGTAATTTCCATGTATTCTAACAATCAGAATTATTTGAGTAATTCTCTCATCCATGATTGCTCCCGTATCCCCTCACCATCATGAAAAGTCCCATTGACCTTTTTTAAATTTCTAATTTATATATTAAAAAGACAGCCATGGAAGAGTTAATACCAATGCTCAAGCCCACAAACTGGGACTATCATAGTTTAATCTTTTATACCATGTGTTGCTCTCCAGTGTTTCTTTGGTCCAGCATGGAAGGTAGGCTCCAGATTAAAGCACCATCAAGTCGCGCCAGAATGTTCTCTCCATTTTTATTTAGTGCAGTGTCAAAGGAAGAAGCTGCGAGGAGAATATCCTAACAGCTCATGCTGGTTTTAGAAAAGGTATGATTCTGTTTAACTTCAACCATATACAACATCAGAACACAAGTGCTTTTTACAGGACTGTTCCAGGATTAGCGAGAGAACATACAGGAAATATTCTGTTTTCATAGCAGAGAAATATTTGTAGCAATATTTATCGGCACAAATGGCTTTGACATTTAGACTGGATTTAGAGCCAGCCAAAGGGGGTAGCCTCAGTAATGAGCAATTGCTGTGGAGAGACGAGATGATTTTAATCCAGAGGGTCCTTGGGAGTCTGTCGAAGGCGTGGTGAACATTGCCAGCCTCGCTGTTGCTACTAAGGATTCCAGCAGAAATGTTTACATCCCCTAGAGCTACTGCTACAAATCCTTAATCCCTTTCTTAACAATCACACCAAAATGTACTCACATCTACAGTAGCATTGGTGGTTGTATGCCTGGAAATTTTTCTAAGCCCCTCTAGGATGCTATTATCCTCCTTTAAAAAAAAATCTGTTTGACCTAAACACGCACACACAGGCAGGCACACACAGATGAAAGCCTCTCTGACAACTGCAAGCTGCATGGAGTCAGTGTATGAATTTTGCTAGGCACCACGAAATGGCATATCAAAATGGTTCCTTTTACAAATGAGCATCTCAGCATTGTATTGATTTCCTGCTTGAAGATTTAATGAAAGTAATGCATAATTTTACTGGATTGGCATCCCAGTCCTATAGGATCAACTTAAAACCACAGCACTGCAGGGAGTAACTGCAGATTCTTTGATTTGAAAAAGAACCATCTTTTCTCTATTGTACAGCTGCATCTCCTCCAACTGGAACTGCTTCCAACATATCTCTGTCTAGTCTGCCTGCCTGCCTGCCTACCTATCTACCATTCCTATCTATCTATCTATCATCTATCTATCTATCTATCTATCTATCTATCTATCTATCTATCTATCTATCTATCTATCTATCTATCATCTATCTGGAAGGATTCACTGTTATGAATGAATTTTTAAAATATTTTTAATAGTTCTGCTTTTATTGTCTGCCACTCTGCATACAGCAACACTATAAATCCTACAAACAATCAGCCATTGGCTGTTAATTGAAATCATGCAGGATAAGTGATAGATAAAAATCCTCCTGTCCATCCATCCATCTGTCCGTCCGTCCGTCCATCCATCCATCCATCCTTTATTTTAATCTTCTCTGTTTGAACAAAGAATTGGGGCAGCCTCTGAATAAAGCACTATTTGGCCTAAACCCCGAAGATAGTATCAACTCCAATAACATATTGGTTTCTCCATTCACCAGGCAAACTTAAGATTTGGGTGGTGTAGAAAAAGAATGGTTTGGAGCAGTGGTGAAATTCAACTTCTTTTACTACCAGTTCTGTGGGCGTGGCTTGGTAGGTGTGGTGTGGCTTGATGGGCGTGGCTTGGTGGGCATGGCAGGGGAAGGATACTGCAAAATCTCCATTCCCTCCCCACTCCTGGGGGAAGGATATTGCAAAAATTTCCATTCCACTCCGGGGCCAGCCAGAGGTGGTATTTGCCGGTTCTCCGAACTGCTAAAAATGTCCACTACCAGTTCTCCAAAAACTGTCAGAACCTGCTGGATTTCATGCCTGGTTTGGAGGAAATTGTGTTATTTGAAACACAGAAAAAACTGTAAAGCCACAGACTGGAGGTTCACAATCCCTATTCTAAAGAAAAGGTTTTGGGGCTGTTTTTTTGGGCTGTGTGTGTGTTTTGGCTGGGAGTAATCTTTGCTATCTTTTCCATGGGTAATTATTGCTTGCCTATAAACATCCAAACTCAATGAACCAATGTATCTGCCTATAACAGATTTATAGCAATGATAGCTAGGCCAGTAGTTGGAGATTCTCTTTGCAATCTGGTTAGGCATAGTTTGTTTGTTTATACATTAGACTTTTATCTGGCCTTTATTATTTTATAAGCAATTAAAGTAACAAACATACCTAACAACCCTATGAGGTGAGTGACTGGCCCAAAGTCACCCAGTCGGTTTTCATCCATAAAACAGGATTAGAACTCATGATCTCTAGTTATATTGGTGGCACAGCTACATTAATAATTGCTGTGTGCATCAGCATCTCCATTAAAGATGCTTACTTTTATGCCAGAAGCAAAGAGGATTTATTGTTTCACTGCATTAGCAGAATTCATTGGGTTTATTTTGCCATTCACAAGTATCTTCACCATGTAACTGCAAACTGCAAACCCAAATAAAATTATAATTTCTCTTCTCTTCCACAATTGCACATAGTTTGTTTTGTTTTGCATTTTCTCTATCAATATATTTGTCCACTTTTTTCTCTCTATCCATGTATTTTTACACTATCAATATATTGTATACTTTTCTCCCTCCCTCCCTCCCTCCCTCTATGTATGTATGTGTGTATGTATGTATGTATATTTTTTTCCCTTTTTTTCATTTGTGTCAGATTCTCAGAGACTGCTTGGACAAGTCCCTGAAGTTTTCTTCGCAAGGTTTTTCAGATGTAGTTTGCCATTATCTTCTTCCTAGAGCCAAGGCTGAGTGACCGACCCACAGTCACCTAGCTAACTTTGTGCCTAAGGTGGAACTAGAACTTCTGCTCACCTAGTTTCTAACCTGATGCCTTAACCCCTGCACCAAAGTGGCTTTCAGCATTTGTGTATAGTACATACTAAAACCTAGAGAATATATGTATGTCATTCCTAAGGAATGCATATTTGTTTTAAAGCTGACTTAATTCTTCCAGTTTTGTTCTCATCTGAATACTACCTGTATATACAGTCAGGTCCAGAAATATTGGGACATCGACACAATTCTAACATCTTTGGCTCTATACACCACCACAATGGAGTTGGAATGAAACAAACACAATGTGTGTTAACTGCAGACTGTCAGCTTTAATTAGAGGGTATGTACATCCAACTCAGGTGAACGGTGTAGGACTTACAGCAGTTTGCATATATGCCTCCCACTTGTTAAGGGACCAAAAGTAATGGGACAGAATAATAATCATAAATCAAACTTTTCCTTCTTAATACTTGGTTGCAAATCCTTTGCAGTCAATCACAGCCTGAAGTCTGGAACGCATAGACATCACTAGAAGCTGGGTTTCATCCCTGGTGATGCTCTGCCAGGCCTCTACTGCAACTGTCTTCAGTTCCTGCTTGTTCTTGGGGCATTTTCCCTTCAGTTTTGTCTTCAGCAAGTGAAATGCATGCTCAATGGGATTCAGGTCAGGTGATTGACTTGGCCATTGCATAACATTCCACTTCTGTCCCTTCAAAAACTCTTTGGTTGCTTTTGCAGTATGCTTTGGGTCATTGTCCATCTGCACTGTGAAGTGCCGTCCAATGAGTTCTGCAGCATTTGGCTGAATGTGAGCAGATAATATTGCCCGAAACACTTCAGAATTCATCCTGCTGCTTTTGTCAGCAGTCACATCATCAATAAATACAAGAGAACCAGTTCCATTGGGAGTCATACATGCCCATGCCATGACCCTACAACCACCATGCTTCACTGATGAGGTGGTATGCTTAGGATCATGAGCAATTCCTTTCCTTCTCCATACTCTTCTCTTCCCATCACTCTGGTACAAGTTGATCTTGGTCTCATCTGTCCAAGGGATCTTGTTCCAGAACTGTGAAGGCTTTGTTAGATGTTGTTTGGCAAACTCTAATCTGGCCTTCCTGTTTTTGAGGCTCACCAATGGTTTACATCTTGTGGTGAACCCTCTGTATTCACTCTGGTGAAGTCTTCTCTTGATTGTTGACTTCGACACACATACACCTACCTCCTGGAGAGTGTTCTTGATCTGGCCAACTGTTGTGAAGGGTGTTTTCTTCACCAGGGAAAGAATTCTTCGGTCATCCACCACACTTGTTTTCCGTGGTCTCCCAGGTCTTTTGGTGTTGCTGAGCTCACCGGTGCATTCCTTCTTTTTGAGAATGTTTCAAACAGTTGTTTTGGCCACACCTAATGTTCTTGCTATCTCTCTGATGAGTTTGTTTTGTTTCTTCAGCCTAATGATGGCTTGCTTCACTGATAGTGACAGCTCTTTGGATCTCATCTTGAGAGTTGACAGCAACAGATTCCAAATGCAAATAGCACACTTGAAATGAACTCTGGGCCTTTTATCTGCACATTGTAATTGGGGTAATGAGGGAATATCACACACCTGGCCATGGAACCGCTGAGAAGCCAATTGTCCCATTACTTTTGGTCCCTTAACAAGTGGGAGGCACATATACAAACTGCTGTAAGTCCTACACTGTTCACCTGAGTTGGATGTACATATCCTCAAATTAAAGCTGTCAGTCTGCAGTTAACGCACATTGTGTTTGTTTCATTCCAACTCCATTGTGGTGGTGTATAGAGCCAAAGATGTTAGAATTGTGTCGATGTCCCAATATTTCTGGACCTGACTGTATATGCACATTGAAAGGAAGATTTAAATTTTGTTATGTTGTAAAGTAGGTTTTTTTTTTACTACAAACTTTATACCCTCAAGATATGTCAATTTCAGCTTCTGGAATTCTTAGCAATGGCCATGATGGCAGGATAGCTTCTGGAAGCTAAATTCAGGATAAATTTCATACCACTGAAGTGGACCCAAATTGGACAAGTCTCCATTAAGATATCTTTACTGTCAAGGTTCCAAGTAATACATCCCATTCAATAAGAACTTTGAGACAGGCAAATTCCTCAAAATACATTTTATTGGGACATATCAAATTGGCATGTTCCTGGTGGGAAACTGTCTCTAAATTCCCACTGATTTTACACCCAATTAAAAGTAAAACTTTGTCACTTCCCCCCAGAATCTCCAGTCACATGGTCCAATCAGCATACAGTTCAGTTGCTAGGTGACCTCAATCTCCATCTTTCAAACACTTGCACCAATGGCCTTCATCCAGGGGAAATAATTTTATTTAAGCTACAACAACCCAGCTATCTCTACATCCCACTCCCTGGCCCCTTCACTCCAGGCTGTGTCAGCCCTGAAAAACCTCCCTAGAAAAACTACCAAAAGAAAATGGCCACAGTTCGACCAATTTCAGCATTGACATTTACCTTATATGCAGTATCTGTACTCTTTTCCCACACCACAAAACTTGGGGGGAAAATACTGTATTTGGAATGCTTAGACAATGAGTCTATGAGCTGGACATGAATTCATTATATTTTTGCCAGATACCTGTTTTATTTTAGGTATTGACCATAATGATATTTCTAACAGTCATTAAAATTTCCTCTTTTTTCATAACTTCTCAACATGCATACACTTTGTAAATTTGTATAAATGTGTGCTTTTTGTAATTTTCTTCTTTATTAATTGCCCTTATTTCCTCTCGATAATATAATCAGATAACTAATTATACTCCACTGTGCAGCGTTTAAGGAGAAGTGGTCAAATTAAACAATTTAAACAAAGAAAAGCAAATACTTGCACAGTCCACATGTATTTTAATAGAAATTCTAATCCTATTAAAATGAATAAAATAAAGAAGCATTATTAATTATAGCGACCCAGAGTTATTTCCTTGGTATCAGCAAAATAGCTTACAGTGCTACATATTCCCTGAGCTGAAAGCCTGCGTAGGATCAGGCTGTAAGTCAGAAAAAAAATGGGTTCGGATAAAGCCATTGCATTTTTCCACTATCCTTATACTGGAAATTAACCCTCCAGGCATATATATTGCTCAATACCTCTATACACTTTTAATATATCCAAAATTCATACAAACTACATACTTCCCTGGAGAAAGTTGAATTTCTCAAGATTTAATTCAGGTTCCAAGGTCAAGTTGAAGAGATCTAAATTCCTTCTTAAAATGGGAGTTTCATTTCAATGAGGACTTGACTTCAATTTACTGCTTCCTCCTAATATGTAACAAAATGGCACAGAACATCGAGTACCGACAGCAAATCAAATGCACTGACAGCACAAAGACAAAAAAGAGTGCCCCAATGTCAGCCTAAGATGGAACATTTTTTGGTCATAGATTCATTTTCCCCCATAGACTGAAAAGAGGTATGCGGCTTTCTTAATAGGAACAACTACGGATTCAACCCTATTTAAACTTACTTGGAAATAAATTCTATTAGACACCAGAAAGTAAGCATAGAATTTATTGTGCTGTTATTTAAACAATAAAAAGTAACAATATCAAACTTGGTATTTCAGTTTTCCTGAAGGTCCCCCCCACCCCCCATGTAAGAACCTTATATTTTTCTCTCTCATTCTCAGGTTGTGATAGAAATTCTTTTGAATATTTTGGGTGATATTTTGAGTTGCAACATCTAGGAGCACTATAGATTCAGTGCTGGAAATACACTGATGCAGGTGATCAATAGTACTCCTGGATACTTAATGTATGTAACATCTTGCTACCATGCCAATGATGACTTCCTTGTTTTTTATCCCTATCAGAGGATGGATAAGTTTTGTTCAATTCAAACACACACACACACACACACATACACACACACACACACACACACACACACACTGTTTAATTCAAACATGCACACAGATTCATATATAATGTATTTATGTATATGTATGTAAAATATAGGGGACACAGTGACTCAGTGGCTAAGACGCTGAGCTTGTCGATCAGAAAGGTCGGCAGTTTGGCAGTTTGAATCCCTAGCGCTGCGTAACTGAGTGAGCTCCAATTACTTGTCCCAGATTCTGCCAACCTAGCAGTTTGAAAGCATGTAAAAATGCAAGTAGAAAAATAGGGACCACCTTGGGAAGGTAACAGCGTTCCATGTGCCTTAGGCATTTAGTCATGCCGGCCACATGACTACGGAATTGTCATCAGACAGAGCTGGCTCTTCATCTTAAAAACGGAGATGAGCACCGCCCCCAAGAGTCGGGAATGACTAGCATGTATGTGTGAGGGGAACCTTTAACTTTACCTATGCACAGTATGTATGTATTGTATGTATGTATGTATGTATTGAAAATTAGAGTTCCCCATTCACATGCAAATGCATTAGTTGACTAACATAAGTTCAGGCATATTAGCTTCATTGGGGAGCTGAAGCATTACTGAGGGGAAAGCTCTTATTTTCCATTGTAGTGAATGGGTAATGTAAAAGCAAATTATGCAACCCTATTTATTTAAGATTTCCACTAACTATCCAGTTTAGAGTTAAATACAAACTGTTAATTGATAAAAGATCTGAGAATAATTGTCTGTGTCACTAAGGATTCCATAGCAAAGGGACTAACATTTTCATTCCATAGTTACCTATCTATCACATTTCAAATATCTCCTGGGTTGTTGAAAGGTACAAATGACTCTTCCCTATGCTTCAAAAGCTTGCTTTTAGCATAGGTCTGGACCAGAAATGTTTTGATTTTGTTTACCATTCCTAAGCAGTATCAACTAGATCAGTGGTTCTCAATCTGTGGGTAGGGACCCCTTTGGGGGTCAAACAACCCTTTCACAGGGGTCGCCTAAGACCATCGGAAAACACATATTTTCAATGGTTTTAGGAATAATTTTATGGTTGGGGGTCACCAGAAGATGAAGACCTGCATTAAAGGGTCGCAGCATCAGGAAGGTTGAGACCCATTGAACTAGATCTTCTAATCCTGAATTCTGGATCCCATATGCTGGAGCCCATCAATACCTATGCACCAATTTGCAAACAGTAGACCTTAGACCCCTTGGAGGAGGAATCTAATGCCTTTATAAGTAAAGACAATTGTCATTATTTACTCAGATGAATACTCTGGGAAGGTGATTCCCTGTGGATTCTTCATAATATTCTGGGCAAGTTACCTATGTTTTATCCTGAGGTAGTTTGCTGGCTCTGATTCAGCTGTGTGGTTGCTGACCATGGTTCTGAATTCCTGCTGTAAATTGACATTGGAGCCTTTCTAGAACCAGCCTTTTCACTAGGGCTATCACCTGCTCTCCTCAGTGATGGAAATGCGATGAATCAGGAGAGGGCCTACAAGTAAAAGCAACATTTTTCAGTACCACAGTAAACTACAGGAAATCCCAAATCAGAAATTAACACTTAATTCTCCCCAGCAACCAGCATTCAAAAGCATACTTCCTTGGATACTGATCTATGTCATTAATATAATGCTGTTCCTTAAAATAATCTGATATATTTTGAAAGTCCTGTAAATTGTCACCACATCTTAAAGTAGTGAATGTCATAATATAGCGATAAAGCATTTGAGCAAGGTTTTCCTTTCCTTTCCTTTGCATCTCTTAACATTCAGCACCATTGCATGATGACTGGTTTCTAGAAGCTTGACTTTTCTGTTACTATTTTAACACTATGCATACTAATAAAGGAGAATTCAGGTTGAAATGAGGGGTCCTTGGTGCTCTCTGAGCTTGCTTGTTTTCTTGCAGACATTTCATTATCCAAACTAGGTAACATCATCAGTGCTAGTCTAGCATTGATGATGTTACCTAGTTTGGGCAATGAAACATCTACAAGAAAACAAGCAAGCTCAAAGAGCACCAAGGACTCCTCACACTATGCATAATTTTGTAAGTGCCTAATATGCTTCTTCGTTATTGTAATCTTGCAAGAGTTACAAGCATCAGTTTACTTCTAATTTCAGTTGTCCTTTTCTGCCTCTAGAAATATGCCCAGCCAGATCCACATAGTGTTTGGAATGAAAAAGTTCCTATGAAACTATGATTTTATGAATATCATGAGTGATGTTAGTTTTGATAGTTGTGATAATAACCATATTTATAATGATGTGATTGAGAGAGAAAGGGCATAAATAAATGGTTCCCAATTCCATCTTCTATCTATGTTGCTTCTTATACCTCTTGAATGCAATGTATAATCTCTTCTGCATGGTCAAACCTGCCAGTGCACTGCCACCAGGAGACATGGCTTGTGAAGTCTTAGGTGAAGTTACAAGACATGGTCTCATTTTATTTCGTACAGCTGATTCAAATTATTGTGTGGTTTAGATTAAACGAGACAAGTCTTCTCCTTCTCCTTCTCCTTCTTTTTCTTCTTCTTCTTTTGGTCCTTAACTTTTCTTAATTTGGAATCAGTAATTGAGTAAGCACTTTTTAAGGACCCACAAATTAATGCTTTCATGGGCCTGGCAACTGGCTTAGTCATATGCATAAAGATGTAAGGCAGCTGAACAACCTACAACTGTTAAAATATTTACCAAATTTTGTTCAGTTCTCAGACTAATTTCAAGAGCTTTCTATAAACCTTTATTTGGTATGTCCTGTTGCTTCTCTGACACCTAGAAAAGAGAGGATGAAGTATTAGGGAAAAAATGAAAATAAATCTTGGAAACAAGAAGATTGGTGGTCACAAAAGACTTTTCATGTTGGTTCTATCTATAATTTCTGCCTGTCCTACCTGCTTTTGGCTTGGGGCCCATCATAGAAATAAAGCACTCTACAGAACACCAAAAGGGAAATAGGATGAGTTTCTTAAAATAAGAATATATTTTTTTTGGATATTCCACTTGCCTCAGTCTTAAGTTGCTCTACAGGAGAATATAGGTTTGTCTGAGATACTTTAGCAGTTGGTAGCTGGATTTTTTAAAAAATATATTGATGGCACCAAGTAGCTGCAATCTAAAGATGACACTTTTCCCCACTGAAACTGAGTGGGGAAAAGAGAGAGAGGGAAAGAATGCCTAACTATTGGATCCATTTGAACTATTGAACTATTGGTTTTCCATCTCTGGTGGGAAAACATTTTAGGAGTGAGGATTAAAGTAGCAATTACTTCCTTTTTTTTTCTTTCAGTCTTACAATTCAACCAAAAAAGAATGGTTGAATTGTAAATTCGGTCCATTGGTCAGCAGAAAAATATAGTGCAGGTAAAACAAATCATGGAAAAGGAACAAAATATAAAGTTGAGACTGATAAAAGATATATCTGTGATGGGATTAAGACACTTCTTTTTAAAAAAAACTGCCTCTCAATTAATGTAGTAGAAACACAGGGGGTCATTCCAGAAAGATATACCATAGTTATCTTCCTTGGGGAGTTAGACTAATGGAACCTGAACATGTTGAGATGGATAAAGCATATTTAATTTCTGCAATAACTACTTGTGTTGCTAAAATTATCTAATTACCATGCATATTAAAGCATCTATCGATTCACAGTGACAATGTGCGTGTGCATGCCTATGACTGCACATACCCATGTAATAGCATAGCCAAGACCAATGTAGAACTATGTAGGGGTAGACTTAGGGGTTTATGAGTTTACAGGTTTCTCTACTGAAGTTTTCTAATTTTGTAAGCCATCCAGAGTCACTGTCTATAAATTGGGCGACTATATAAGTTTATTAAATAAAAAACCTGAGGGAAAGAATAGGATGAGGTTTTCCAGAAATTAATGAGAATGTTTACCTGGGAGCTGCATATTAAAATACAGATTTTTAAAGTTGGAAATAATATAAAGAGTGCATGAAATGGGTTTTGGTTCATGGATGAGGAGAATGTCAAGTATAGTATCCTTCTTTGAGGACAGAGAAAAAGGATAGATTTGGTTAGTCATCATAAGGTTAAGAAACAAAACACTTCCAATAGGCCAGTGTTTCCCAAAGTGTGGTACGCGTACCCCCAGGGATACGGGAAGAGTTTGGTGCGGGTACGCGTTGCACCGGAGTTTGGTGGGGATCACGTGGGAATATCCACTGCACCGTGCTTAGCTGCGCCCACAGAACAAGAAATGAAATAGGCGCATATCGCAGTTTTTACACGGGAACTGGGGCCATCATACATAGTATCACAACTCATTATGGCGGGAACTTCTGCGCATCCTTCGCACAGCTCGGGTTCGGCCATTTTTAAACTGCGGGAACATTAACAGTTGACGTTGAGCCACGGAGCTGTTTAAACGCTGGAGAATTGCAGTGTTATCTAATGGTTAGACAGTCTTGTGAGGCATGACACGGCATGAATATACTGCACTTCATTACAGAGACAACTTACTTCTTTAATAGTTAGTTCCGGGCGCCTCTTATCGTGCTTTAGTAAGTTCCACTGATTTTGATTATTTATTATAATTATTGATTATTATAAGATATCCGTTGGAGATAGCTTCGGATGGATTCTTGAGAAATAAACATAAGGAGTGTACTTTAACATCATTCTGGTTACAAATGCAACATGTGTATCCAGTTTTAACAGAAAAAGTCCTGAAATACATCTTGCGTTTTCCAACTTCATATTTATGCGAAGTTGCTTTTTCTGCATTTGTAGATATTAAGTCGAAAAAAAAGGAACAGACTATTGGACGTGGAACTGCATCTCAGATTAAAATTAACAACCAGGGAACCAAATTATGATGATCTGTCATCTCAACATAAACAATTTCATCCTTCTCATTGAATCAAATAAATGTTCTTTATAATATAACTTTCATTTATTTTGTGTATGTACCAAAAAAATAAAAAATAAATATATTTTTATTTTTATTAAAGCATATGTTTTTTATGAGGGGTACTCAGCGTTACGAAAATTATAGAAGGGGTACACATATATCAAAAGTTTGGGAAACACTGCAATAGGCAATCTCTTCTTTAAAGACATTGGTTTGTTACTAGACCGTGAGCCCCTAAGCAGTAGAATGGAAGAGCTATTGAAGAAAGAGAATGGAAGCAGTATTCATTATTTTTTTAATCTTCTTTTCCTGAAACAAGAGAACATTTTCATATTTCATTGATGTTAGCCTATTGAGAAAAAAAAAATCTAACCAGATAAATGCCAGGATCCTATTGGATGAAATATATGAGCATCTGAGGAAAAAGAAACAGAGACGGGAGACAAAATTTAATTTCTGGCTTCCAAGCCAAATGTTTCCATTGTAGAGTTTATTATCACTGCAAATATCAAGCCATCCAATCACAAAATTAAGTTATGGATGTTTTCAGCCACTATGAGTTATGAATATTTCTTTTAAAAGTGTATTTCAAAATCCATAGCTCATAAATCCTTGCACCAATTTCTAAAATCTTGGCAATCTTCATCCCTCTATAAAACTCCTTCTTTCTGGCAGAATTCATATAATTTCAGAAACAAACTAGAAGCAATGCAAAAATTTATGTTTGCTACTGTAATGGGAGAAGAGAACCCTATTGCTCACAGGGGTGTCAAAGGCCGGATGCATCACATGCAGGCCACGCCCACCCCAGCTCCACAAAGGAAAAAATGTTGCGATGCATCATGTGACATGGCGAGTTTGACATCCGTGCTCTAGAGTTAGGTAAAGAGTCACTCAATTTTAGAATCATCCAGACTAAGCTGATTGACTTCATCAGAGTTCTGGACCAGATCTCTAATCTAGAAGAAGAATCTCTGCATGTATTATCATTTGCTTTAATCCTGATTTTGCTATTGATGTTAGCTACAGAAATTAGTAGATATATTTATGCAATCTCTAGAAAAGAACTCTGCAGGCTACCCTTTCTTGGCTGAAACCCCTCCTCAAAGATAACAGCAAAGAGTTAGCATTTTCTATGTCTTTTCTCTGCCGTACAGATTTTTGCAACCCTAATATGGGCACTCCAGTTTCAAAAATAAGAAATTAACCATACAGTACAAAACATGTCTGTTTAGAAGAAATGTCCAATATAGGACTGCAAGTGTTTTAATAATCAATTCTATTTTCAGTATCCATCTGCTAGGAAGCTGTCCCATCCTGTGATCTGCTGAACAAAAAAGCAAAAGTAGTTTAAAATATTATAGTGAACTATGAATTTATGGCATGTGTGCATAACATTATTCCTAAGCCCTCATTTTAAATAAAATGGCTCTAAAATAATGTGTCTACATTTCTCAGTGTTTTCTTGAGTATTTAGCAAAGTCAGTGTTTCTATTGCAGAGGAAGAGTGGTAATTAGAACATTGAACTTTGTCTCTTCGTTTCTTCATGAGCAATTCTATTTTCTCCAAAGAAGAAAGAAGTACTAGCTGAGAAGTGAATGTCTCAGTCATTTTCAATTAGTAGTAGATTATTTCTTTACAGTAGCTTGGTTCCTACTTAGCTGACCAACAGAATGATGATGGCCGTTTTACAGAACAGAAACAGTGCTGACAGGTGGATAATGAGAGAAATTGTCTCAGAGTTCCCTATTAAGAAGTTTAACCAAAGCCCTCACTGGCCTTGTTAATGGATAATAAAATATTAGTCACTTGTGAAAGCTTAAAGAGATAAGAGACAAATTTCTTCATTAGTGGGATTGAAAGTATTATCTGTAGTGTTGTCCTGCACCTGAACTTTCCTTTATTTTGATATATTGAATTAGTTCTGAAAATGAATTTTTCCAATCGGATCATTCTGCTGAATCCAAACTGATAATCAAGCTGTAGAAATTAGGGCTATGCAGTCAATGAAAATAATAAGAATGAGGCATTTCAGCCCTTGCCCAAATCCAGCCCTCTCTGCTGTTTGGCACACCTAACCTGAGAATAACCTGAGCTTGCCTTAACCGAATGAGTAGATTCCATAAAGTAGCAGAATCTCTTTCTCAGGAGCACACAGAAACCTGAAAAGGTGAGCCTGGTCTAATGAACAACAGAGAAGTGCTGCAATAGGAGGAGGAAGTCTGGAGCACTACTTTCCATTCTGCACTGCCCTGGTACTTATTTCTGTCACACTCAAATGCAACCTAACCACAGTTATGTGAATATGGCAGAACTGGTATTAATATTGATTTCCCAGTAAATCATCTGAAGCCCAAATGTTCAAAAATCAAAACAGGTCAGTGACAGAGAAACAGGAGTATTGGCATGAAAGGGTACCCTGTTGATTGGGATGAATTAAAAGATCATTTATTAGTGATTATGCTGTATAATATGGCCATTGCCAAATGAATGTAATTAAGGTGAAATGGGACCCTGCAGCTACAGGGGTTAATAAAGACTGCATTTCTAATGATTTTGCCATTAATTATGAAGTTATCCACAAAATGCACTTCAGAAAGCAGCAACTACCTTGGGCCAACCTTGGTGATCTGGATGAGAATTCTTCCTTAAGTGACATTGTATTGGAATGTTCTCTTCAAAATGGTAGAACATAGAACGATGGGAAATGTGCATAACTATAATTATTTGAAGGAGGTTGAAGGCAACCCTGATTAAGCCTCAGAAGTATCCTAGAGATTAAAAGGAGTAGATTTCTATATGAATCATTTGTACAAAAGTAAGTGCACTTCTGGGTGCTAAAGTGTTCAATGCCTGTGCCTCTCCAAACTGTGATTTGCTAAATGGCATGCATTAAACAAGAAAGGAACAAGAAAAACTAACAGCAGAACTTTGCTTTTACCTGTTTCACTGAGAAATATATTGAAACCACCATAAATGGTGCCTAAAAGTTTCATTGCCCCATTTTCCATGGGGAATACATGCATTAGTCACAACTAATGTTTGATCCTGAGAAGAAAAGCAAATTTTAAAAGGAAATTAGATTTCTTCTTTGAGCCACCTTATTCAAGGCAGATGGCTTCTTTATACCATCTGGAGCATCCATTACCTTTACCACTAGCTAAGCAAACTTTAGTCAGTCCTTTCCTGAAATCCTTTAGAAGACATTTTTACAAGGATCTATTGTGAAATAACTTTTCAGATCCATAAGCCCCCTTCATCTGAGTCAGTGAAATGTGCATGAAGTTCCAGGAATTGCCAATAACTGAGGCTCAGTAACATCCCTTATATGCTACATCTTCAATTATATTCTTATATCATGGCCACCGTCTTGATTTTTCTAATCCTCTCCTACCAATATTCCTACAAATAGAATCTCTTTTGTTCCTCATAACATGAACAAAACACCTGACACCTATTAAAGAGGGTATTGTATATGCAAATAAAACTACCGAACTAGATTGGATAACATCTATTATACTTAGGATATTTCATGCAGCTAATGAGTGCAGTATTTCATCACACTAAGTCCACAGTGTGTAGCTCCTTGTGGTATCTGAGCAGATACATTTATCCACAGACTCTATATACAACTATATACAGCCCTTTGTTCCAGGACCTGGAACTTATCACAGAGTGTTAAAATCAAAATAACTCAAATTCTCACAACTCTATACAAATTTATATTGTAAGAACACATTATATCCAGGTATAATTCTGCTCAATTGTATGTAAGATCACATTATGTCCAGATATAATTCTGCTCAATTGTATGTAATGTAGGACAAAAGAATGACAAATGTTGCAGTGTATTTTCATATTTTCATTTATTTTCATAAATATTTTCATTTATTTTCCAATAAATTGTAGAAAAAGTAGTTCTCAGCCAGGAAACTGTGTTCTACTTCAAGTTACTTCAGCCTATCTCTTTTCATCCAGCATTTTATTGTTCTTTTCTGACTGATATTCAAATTTCTGTAGCTACTTCTCAGTTCCTACTGGGTTGTTTAAAGAAAGTAGGTAGATGGGTTCTAATCCTGTTAGCACTCATCTCATCTCTTGTATGTATTAGAGGGAGTGTCAACATCAATAAATACAATTTTCAACTAATGCAAGGTTCTTTGCTGGCTTTCTTTATATACTATATGTGCTTATAATAACCAATGAAGGTCATCCTGGAACAAAAAGCTTAAAGACTATAGCTAATGGTCTGCATTCCAATTAAATCCATGGGAATGATAAGTACAGTATACTACTAAAAGATTTCCAAGAGCCATTGTACAGGAACTAAACCATGCACATTTAAATATGAAGGTTATTGGAAGGCACAAGAATTAAGACTTTAATGTGTATATCCATAGACAGGACTAGCAAATTTGTGTTGCAAAGATCCAGATAATCATCAGGGAGCAACAAAGAGTTATAGTTTTACTGTATTACTTTGGTGTCATCAGTAGTCAATTGGAATTTTGTCACCCGGGTCTGTTAGGCCTAGCATAAAATAATGATTAACTAATTTTTACAGGACATTTCTTTTAAAAGCTGCATTTAAAAGATATATGTGCAAAGTGGCAACATGAGGTAGATGGACATGTGATGAAACATGAATTGCAAAATCTTATATATTTATATCTTATATTGGGTTGAAAGAACAAAAGTTTGTGTTACGTATCACATCACACTTGTGTAAAAGGATTAACCAGTGACATCAATGTTGCCCAGGGGGTGCCCAGTTGGGGGGATCCTTTCATGTCCCCAACAGGAGCTGGAGCAAAGGATGGGAGCTCACCCTGCCCCAAGGCAATACTCGGGTCTTGAACGTGAGCTTGCTAACATCCAACCCAGCATCCTGACAATGAGAGCCACTATGCTATGTGTTACATATTAAATTGTGTAAATAAAATTAAAAATAAGCTTCAAAGGTTGCCTGTACTCCAATGCCTTTAGCATCTTTGATTAGAAATTGAAAGTGATCGCAAGTATATCTGTATACCTTCCATATCTCCATATAAGTAAAAATAAAAAAGCTATATTAACAACTTTGAAATAATAACAGTAAAACTGTAGCTCACCAAAAACCAAAGGACCTTCCCAACTCACATCAAGGTGGAACTCTGCTACTTCATTACATCATATTTTAATGTTGTCTATTGCATAAACAAGTGTTTCAGTTCGTACTATTACTAGACCTAATAAATGCATTCACAGCATCATTCACTTGCTCATCTATCAGTTTGATGTATGCCACCACATGTCAAGAATATCTTTATCTTGGACAAATATATTCTGCATTAAAGAAAATGGAGCATCCAAATATTCACACATACCTCATGGATCAGGAATTCCCAAATATATATGGGAGCTTGGAGAACTTGTGTGTAAGCTAATTGTGGTGAGCTAAACTGGATCTTCAAGGGACAAGGTGGCTCAGTGGATAAGACACTGAGCTTGTCGATCGAAAGGTTGGCAGTTCAATGGTTCAAAACCCTCGTGCCAGGTAATGGGGTGAGCTCCTGTTACTTGTCCCAGCTTCTGCCAACCTAGAAGTTCGAAAGCATATAAAAAATGCAAGCAGAAAAATAGGGACCACCTTTGGTGGGAAGGTAACAGCATTCCATGCACCTCTGGCATTTAGTCATGCTGGCCACATGACCATGGAGATGTCTCTGGACAGCCCTGGCTCTTTGGCTTTGAAACGGAGATGACGGACCCTAGAGTCGGGAACGACTAGCACATATGTGCGAGAGAAACCTTTATCTTTATCTTCAGCTGGATCTAAATAAGAGAGTAAAGCAGAATATAACTGTGTTCAGATGTTAACATTTCTACTTTTTAAAACCATATCATGTATTACCAGATTACAAACAGTATGTTCTGTCATTTATTGGGTATAAAATGCTATACAAAAAAGTCAGGACTATTGCTTTGATTTAAAGTTCTCTGTAAAGTATTATATGTCAAAGAGATATTTTCTTCTCTGGAGAATCTCTATACATTTCTAATTCTAGTTGCTCCAAGGTTCATCCAATTAGGCATGGCTTAATAAAGCTCACCTTTAAGATGATTACAATGGTTCTCTAATTCATCTCTTACTCCAATTTTAATCTGAACTGTAGAAGAATGATGCTGATGCTGTTTTTCCGTCAACCTCGTTCTGTTCTCTTTCTTCTCCCAAAGCAATTCTCATCACCACTTATTGCTTTGGAGGGACAATATTTTATGGTTGCGGCCATTTGCAGTAAACTTCATAAGTAGGGAGAAAAAGGATGGAATTTTCCTCCTCTCTCCAATATCTGATGAACTTGGAAAAGCTACTCCAGACTGAGCTTTAAAAGGTATCTGTCCACATAACACAACAATTAGGAGAGAAGTGAGGGAGAAGACCTCTGCCCTGATTTCCTTTCTCTGTGGATTATCACAGTTTATAATCCCATCACTAGAAAAATATTGCTGCTACTGCAATAGTAAATAAGGCTTGAAATATATTGGGAAATGGCATTCATTCTAACAGTATTCCTATACATAAGTTAAATGCAGTCTTGCCAAATATACACAATTTTGAAAGCAAATTCTAAATCAAACATTTGTGTAGCCTCATATAGAAAACTATGTTATTATCAGGGTACCTGAATTTATACAAATTACATGAAGCAACTTAGAACTAAGAAGAAATTTCCTGACAGTTAGAACAATTAATCAGTGGAACAACTTGCCTCCAGAAGTTGTAAATGCTCCAACACTGGAAGTTTTAAAGAAGAGATTGGACATCCATTTGTCTGAAATGGTATAGGGTTTCCTGCCTAAGCAGGGGGTTGGACTAAAAGACCTTCAAGGTCCCTTCCAACTCTGTTATTCTATTCTTTCTTATATGAGGGAGGACAATAATAAAAACATACCAAGCAATCTTATTGATTTGATGCATTAGATTTTTACTCCAATTTCCCCCCAGGAGCTCAGAATGATATATTTAATGTTCTCTTCAACACACTTCTCCCCTAACAAATCCTAGATTGAGCTGAGACCAAGTGATTGATCAAGGATCCTATGACTTTCCATGGTTGAGAAAGATTTCATTTTGGTTCCACTCTAATTTAGATTCAGGAAGAGGAGGAGGAGGAGATCACATTGGCTCTCTAAATTATATTTTAATTAATTTTAGGCTTAGCTGTTCTTTAGCAGTTACAACTCTCACCATAACATTCAAAGGCAATGTTGCCCTAAAATAAATTGGGAACCTTTGCATTTGAAATCAACTGTAGCCATTTAGTGATATGATCAACCTGTTTAATTACCTTTAGTATGTTAAGAGTTGTTATGTTCTATGCATTTGGTGTCAGCATGAAAACAAACCATTGGATTTGTTTTATTTTCCCAATTGTAACAAATCCATCGCCTGTTCCAAGATAACAAGTGCAACAAATGAAGTGTCCTGTTTCAGCATCCAGTGCTGAACCTAACTAGTATACTTTGTTTTCATTTCTCAATATGCCCTTGTAGATAGATAATGTGCAGCAGTAAATCAACAACAGCATTCAGAATAACTTGGAACAAAATTCAATAAATATAGTCTGCTTTTAATGTAGAGGGGGAGGGGAATGGAAGAGCCAAAGGTCAATGAAGCCATCCAGGAAATGGTAAAAAGTCTCTGTTTGATTTTGAATTATCCCAGTAATGTGGCATAATTGCCTATCTAACCTTGAGGCATGAATAAGGGAGAAAAATATCAGGAAAATTGCTAAAGATTTTAAAAGGTAGAAGCCAGCCAATCAACGGTATTAAAGAACAAAGAGATGTTTTTATTTCTCCATTAATGATAGTTCAAAAGGGAGCACTGAAAAGTATGAGAATGAATACACATTTTTGCCATCAATTTTCCACTTATTTCTAATTCTTACTGAGATGCAGATGATTTAATTTAAAGAGAAAAATTCAACACATAAAAAAAAGGCATAAAGGCACCTTTAACCAGCATGGTACAAATTATATTTGTTTAATTTATTACTTTGAATTTATTCATTTATTTAAAACATTTACTGTATATAGCCACCCATTTTGTACCAAACTCTGAGTGGCTCATAACCAGGAGATAAAATTACATGCTTGTACAATAAAATATTAAAACCAACCATATTAAAACTAAAAAAAAAAAAATCTGGTACCCTAACTGAACTTATATCACACATTACCTTGGTGCTTGGGGGAAAGCTAAGTCTGGAGTGCTTTTTGGAAGATTAACCAGGTGAGGGCTGGGGGCTATTGAATGTCAGGGAGAAGGGCTTCTTCAGTGCAGGAGCTGCCACACAAAAGGCACATTTTCCAGGTCCCATAAGAGGCAACATTGAATGGAAGGGACTAGAAACATGCCCTCCATATCCAATACAGTAGAACTGGCAGATGTCCCTAAAGAGAGGTGGGCCTGCAAATAACCTGGTCTCAGGTCATACTGGGCTTTAAAAATAACAACCAGCACTTGGAATTGCACCTCAAAGAAAACTAGGAGCCACTGCAGTTCACAAAAATGAGGTGTAACATGACTGAACCTATCAATGTGTGCATTGCCACATTCTGGACCAGTTGTAGTTTCCGGATAGTCTTCAATGGCAGCCCCATGTAGAGTACATTTGCAGTAAACCAAGTGGGAAGTGACCAAGGCATCAATGATCATGAGCAAGACCTGCTCATGATCATTGTGTCCAGGAAAAGGCACAATTGGCATACAAGGCTTAGCTATGCAAAGGCCCTCCTAATGACAGCTTCCCCCTGCTCCTTTTTTTTTTAGATTACAGTGCCTTATCTTTCCCCAGTTTACTGCCCTCTGGGTTTATGGAATTTCACTTTCCATATTTCAGAGACTGTGTTGCCAGGATATGATCTTTCCAGGGGTGAATTGCTCCTGGTTTGGACCGGATCACCCGATCCGGTAGCAATGGAGGTGGGTGGTTCGGAGAACTGGTAACAAAAATCCCTGCCCCCACCTCATGCCCAGCTGAGCCGCACAATCATCAGAGGCTTTTTTTTTTACTTTTAAAAGCATTTTTTCTACAACCTCTTCGGCTGAAAAAATGCTTTTAAAAGTAAAAAAAAAAGCCTCTGATGATCACACAGCTCACCTGGGATCATCAAAGGCATTTAAAAGAAAAAAAGGGTTTTTTTCTTTTAAATGCCTCTGATGATCCAAGCTGAGTTGCCTGATCATCAGAGGCATTTAAAAGAAAAAATGTCTCTGCCGATCAGGCAACTCAGCTGGGATTGTCAGAGCCTTTTGAAAGCATTTTTTTACAACCTCTTCACTGAAGAGGTTGTAGAAAAAATGGTTTTAAAAGTAAAAAAAAAAAATTGACCACGCCCACCCAGTCACATTACCCCTACCACCAAGCCACGCTCACAGAACCAGTAGTAACAAATTTTAGATTTCACCCCTGGATCTTTCTAATTTTGAATTCAGTTGTTCAAGCACTAACAAGACCAGAAACAAGACAAGTTCACTGAGAAAGAGGAACAAAAGTACAAATGTAAAAGGAAGAAAATGTCAGAGACACCACAGCAGACACCTGTTAAGCCAACTGAGAACTGAGCATGCTGAATGCCTTCAGGTACTATACCTAAAAAGTAAATAATAACAGTAATAAAAATTATGGTTAGTTTCCCAGTCAGCCAACTTTTTAAAGTGGATCTGGCTTTTTATCCACCTATCAAGTCCTTCCCAAGGTGTTTGATGGTGTTAAAGGTATCGCTGTAGGATGTAATCTGTTCCAAGTAAAGCTTTGTAATTGACTGATGGTAACTTTGTCAATGTTGATGATGTTCAAATGGTGCTCCAGATGTTGTTATTATTATGGTTTGTCATACAATCACCAGGCTGGATTTGACATTTTTATCCACCTATCTTTCCCAAGAACGTGGGATAAGCAGATGTGGGTGTTTGATGATGTCAAAGGTGATGTTTGATGATGTCAAAGATGATGCCACAGGATGTAAGCTGTTCTGAATAATTGCCTTTTGTAATTGACTGATGGTGATTTTGTCAATATCAATAGTCTTCAAGTATTTATATTCCTGGTATAATTAATATTATGCTTCTTGACCTACAACAATAACAAGGGCAGGCATGGAGAAAGAAGGTAAATTAATAACCTTTACAGTATGCTTATAATTTAGGAAGAAATATGACAGGATAGCTGGTCTTTAGGACAAAGATGGGACAAAATATCCTTATGAGAGTCCTTGGGAGTCTCATTTTTTAAAAAAATCCATCCTCTAAAAGGACATCTTGTTGGACAGGGCCACCAATTTTGAGACTGACTTTTCATGTTTTACAAGCCTAGTGGGGATTTATATTTTGTCTCATAAAGACTTAACACTTTCACTTTTATATGTGCTAAAAATTATCAAATATTATGCCATCAAAAATTATCTATTTTGCTGTTGAATTTCAGATGTAGGAGTTTCCAGAAAACTGCAAACAGGAAAGATTGGAAAGAAAATAAATAGATCCTTTCTTTTTGAAGGCTAAGAAAAATAAAAGACAATTGGATATTAAGCCCTGCAACAGAAGTGCTGTATACCTAAAGATAAAATAAAGGGGGAAAAAAAGAGGGGAAAAGTATTGTTTAATTTGGACTGGAATATAAAATTGATTTGGTATTTTCAAAGTTAAAAAGAAGAAAAAAGAAGCTAGATTGTGAACGAGGATTGATACAAAATGGATACTTTGTTAAACAATTAAAAGAATTGTGGATTGTAGAGAGACATCTTCAGGAGAAAAAAGAGCATTGCAATTTGAAATCTTTGTTTTGGAAAATTTTGAACTACATCAGTGATAACAGTATAATAGATACGGATTAAGTTGTAGCTTGGATAACAGCTAGAACATTGTTAAATTTAATTAGGGAAATTGTAACGATTGAAATATTTTTAATTGTATATTGTGATAAAAATAGAAATGATTAAGTTGTGATTAGGAGGATTATATGGGCAAAACTATTTGGTTTATTGGGAGAGTTTAATGAGTAACATAAGGTGGGGAAATTATTTGGTTTATTATTACTGGCAAATATAACTAATTGACTTGTAAGAAATTGGATTGCATGGAAATAATTGGAAGATTTATATTCATATTGATTAATATACAAAAAAGATAGTTATATAATTAACTGATGTATACTAAAATGTTGGATTTATATTAAATAATTGCAATGTTACATAACTAACCAATGTGAGGATAGATATAACAATAGATGACAATGGGAAGGGGTATAATATAGATAGAAGGGAAAAATTGAATTTGATTATGATTAAGATTAGAGATGAGAATGAAGGGTAATATTGGTTTTTTTAAAAAAAGATAAGGAATAAATATGGCAAAAAAGAAATATAGAAATTGTAAACTTAATTGAAATGACTAAACATTGTTTACATTTGTAAACCAGCCAAATACTCTGTTCAAAGAAAATACATTGTATGTTTGTATGTGTGTTTGTCTAAAAAATATAAAAAAAACTTTTATTTAAAAAAAGGGAATAAGGATACATGCTTTTCGTAAAGTTTTCCAAATTTTCTTCACTGTAATACAATTGATCTGAATCTCCTACTGGCTCCCTAGCAAAAATGCAAAGCAGTAAATGATTGCCAAGCCAACACCCCTGGGCAAGGAACCTCATTTCCCCAAAATATGGCATCACACAGTTTAACAGCTACAAGCATTTTGCTAGCACTATAGACATTATACAAGGAAAGCACTCAATTAAAATGATTATATGAAACCTTGGACAGGCACTAATACCAATTAGGGGATCAAAGGCCAAGTTAGTTCAAGTACTTAAAAATAAAATCTCAAATTTCTAACAAACCAAGCAAATAAGCACTGCCTAAAGTGCTTTGCTGTGTTATACTAAGTAAATTGCATAAGTAAAACTGGAATAAAATGTGTAAGCATTATTGGCTATTTATTTAATTGAAATGTAATATCAAGAAGAATAATTTTATAACGGCTGTAATAAGGCCAGTTGGGCACAGAGCCTTTGCATTTCAGAAACAAGTAAGTATTACTTCATATACAAATTTAATTCAGAAGAATATCTTCCTAAACAGGAGTGCCTATCCTGTTACAATGAAGGGACAACAGGTAATCAGCTAGATGTGATTTTAAAAAGGGTCTTCTCAGAAACATCTGCGTGAGGAGTCAAAAATATCAAGATGGCAGCCATGACTATGGAAACAAAACCCTGTCCTTTCTCCACATGTATTGCATGCCACCATCTTGGTGTTTTAATCCCTCCTAACAGATACCCCTGAGTTTTATGAAAATTTATGAAGGCTCCCCCATTGTTGCACATATAAAAAGATACCAAGTAACTTTCATGGAAGGGATTTACATTAAATTATGATACTAAAATCAAAGTTGTGATTTTATAACTCAAGCTTCATTCTTAGAACACCTATGCATTCTCACCCAGCATTTTCACACCTAAGCTCTCTTAGAGCAGGGTTATCAAACTCACGGCCCATGGGCTGGATGCATCATGCGCTGGCCACACACAAGTCCAGTTTAGCAAAGGGGGGGAAAGTCGTGATACGTCACGTGATGCTGCCATGATGACACAAGTATGACACCCCTGTCTTGGAGTATCACACAATAGCTTGAGCCATTTTTATGTTGCAAATGGAAAATTTAAGTGGTTGATGGAAAAAGATGAAACAACTTACAAAATCATGACACTGGGTGCCCTTTTAATGATGCCCAGAACTTTCCCATCTAAAGTGGGTTCTTTTCTTCTATCTAGGGCTAGGCTTATGTTCAGTTCCTAGGCATTTGTTCCCAATCTCAAAGCTGTGCTGACTTCTGTTTGCATAAGCAGATGTTCCACATCTGTCATTCCTTCATTAACATATTTTAGACAGTCTAACCATAGAAGTAGGCATCATTACTGATAGTGCTGATATTCTAGTTACAGGTAGTCCTTGGTTAATGAAAATAATTGGGTTTACAAATTCCAAAACTTAGCAATGTGGTCATAAAGCAAAATGTCATGTTGTACTTAATGTCATTGCTTAGTGATGGAAATCCTGGGTGACTTGTACTATCAGACGTGCAGGATTCTGTTACTGTAGTCTTACAATAAAGTAGAATTAGCTCATCTGATTCTGTTTCTTGTCTGGTTTATCTGGGAAGTCTGACATCAATTTTGCAAGTCTCATTGTACAACTCTTCTGCTGTCTTTTTTACAACCTGAAAAGTGAGGGAGTGGGGTCCTTTCTGAGTCTCCTTTTCTATCCAGTATGCAGCTGTGGGCTGTGCCCTCTTTTATCTGATCTTTCCCTAGGCATTCCTAGGGGGTTCCTTTTCTCATCCCCATCTCCCAGGTCATTCCCACAGACCATTATACTACGGCACAGGAACAGCTCTTCCATAAATGTAGTCAGATCCTGGAAAAGGTTTGGAAGCATGAGGGGAACATAAGGCTTTTAAGAGGCTTTTAATACTAAGGGGCTCCTATGGCTGTTGCAATTTGATATGATTATTAGGATTTGTTTGAGTGGTGTGGTGGCCTAGAAGTGAAGGCACATGCCTCCCACTTGGAAGGTTGAGAGTTCAATCCTATGCAGCAACAGACGTTTCTTATCAGGGCACAAAGAGAAAATATTTGTTGTGCACTCTTCTTAGGCATCAGGAACTGCATCCGGTCAGTAAACTCTCAGCTCCACTTAATTGCTCCAACCCCACCCCAAAGCGAGGGATTACAGGGCCATAAAAAGAAAAAAAAATGTATTTATCTTTCTTAATTAATTTATGCATTTTTATTCTAGTTATTTTATACATATGTGTGTGTGTGTGTGTGTTTATGCTTATAGTGGTAAATCAGTTAAGTCATAATATTTGGGGCATCGATAAATGAATTCAATATTTTTAATTCTAAGCTTAAGGTACAGAATGAATTGGTGAACATGTAAATATTGTATTATGTTTCACTGAACTTGTCTGATAGGTATCTGTTATGGTTGTTTCTATCATAATTCCTACTTGAATTGGCAATGCTTGTACTACACAGGAACAGGAATGTAGCACTAATCTGCAATATTTAATTTAAAAGTACATCACATTGGGATTGAACCATGTAAATGTGTATTCCCATATACTCAGAATCACCTTTTTTGTCTTCTAATCCAAAGCATTACACAGTCCCAATTATCATCTGGCACTT
The DNA here is from genome assembly GCA_022577455.1 of Arizona elegans. Taxonomy (NCBI): domain Eukaryota; kingdom Metazoa; phylum Chordata; class Lepidosauria; order Squamata; family Colubridae; genus Arizona; species Arizona elegans. Next base: position 227,859,352 of record JAKOOJ010000001.1, on the reverse strand, counting down.
CCTTAATTTTCCTCTTTCAAAATTAGAGACCATTTCTTGCCCAGTGAACATTCTCATTTGATTGATTTTGACCATTAAGGAATTTTCTGATTTGGGATGGTGATTTGCATGATGTACTTCTGCAAATTTCAGGCTTCTCCTGAAACCAATCCTAAATGTGGATCTGTTTGGTTCTATATGATTGTGATTGATTATGTGCCATTAAGTTGGTGCTCTCTCTCTCAACAACCACAAAGATTTTCTTCATTATGGTCTGCTGTTTTTCTTCAGGTCCTCAGTATTATAGGCTTCTCTAGAACTAGATCATCACATAATATATCCAAAGTATAATTTGAACCTCTTCATTTGCTTCAAATAAGTGTCAATATGATCAACATTCAATTAAATAAAATCAATAATACTAAATGTGATTGTGTCTTTGGGTCTATGTGTACAGTCTTCATCCTTATTGTGTGTGTCTGTGCCTATCTGTGTATTTCTTTTTCTTTTCCCTTATTAAGTCTAAAGTCTAAAGTCTAGGCTATGTACTATGAAATAAAATTAGGCAAACTGTTTTTATTTAGTGATATTGCAGGAAACCATCCATGCCAAATTCATGTTGCTAGTGACCACATTTATATCTAAAAAACTCTGGAAAATTCATTAGCAAACTATAACATCTAAGGAATTTTTTATATTAGTTCCCTTAGCTGACAGTTGCTAATTCCTGATGGATCTCGTTGTTTTTTTTAATGCAAGAACTGAATAATGGTGAAGACACCGTTGATATTTTGTTCACAGATTCTTCATTCTGAGAGGTCAATTTTATATATTCAAATCTTCTAGCTTCTAGCTTCCAATGAGTATAATAATAACCCTGCCATATAACTTTTGCTGCTTCAGAGTTCCCATTTGACGCACCTTAAGTGAAACAGTAGTTGAGTTCATGTATGCATGCAAAGAAAAGGTTAGAGCTCTCCAGGAGGGCTGCATTTGTGACTGCTTCAATCTGGCAAGGTCAAAGACTGATGTTTTTCTTAGGATGAAAAGTAGGACTTCATCAGTCTTCACATTCTTAAGAAGTAGGACTGTGGTGTTTTAGTGGCTGGGCAGAAAGCCATCCAATGAGAATGGAACACTTAAGCCCTTCCACTATTTTTCTTCAAAAACAAATTTTAGTTCTCGCACCTGTTTTGTGTGTGTGTGTGTGTGTGTGTGTGTGTGTTGAGAGAAAAAAAAATGCCAATGCTGAAATACACATCACGAGCCTAGCAATGTTCTTAAAAAATCATATTGTCCTTTAGGCACACACTCTGAAGCCTTCAAAAGAAGGGGTAAAATTATAGGTCTGTTCTCTCTAATTAAAGCAGAAATTCTGCATTTGTTTCAGATCAAAATACTGTATATTCCTACTCAGATATGTACATAGGGCTTCAGGGTTTGAAGTCTACAGTCTCTTCAAACTTGGTGCAATAAAGTGAAAAAACGAGTTGGTACCTCTGAGAAGGGATAACAAGATAGCTTCCCATACAGGGTCTCCCCCTCCCCCCAAAAAAGGTTCAGAATATCAGAATTCAATCACCCAAGCAAATTATTTAATACCAGTTCTTACAGAGAAAAATTCAGGAAACAAGAAGACTACATTTCCATGAGCAAACAAGTTGTTACTTTATAAAGCTCCTGCTCTGGATAGAAACTTACTTACTTACTTACTTATATGTATTTAAGCTCAAAGAGATCGCTGAGCTTCACTGTTTGTTTACTACAAGTTCAGTCCTTCTCTCTCTTTCCCTCCCTCTCTCCCTCCCCCTCCTCTTTCTCTTCATTTTTAATTGGCTTTATCATGTCAGCTTTTTTTATATTGACTTTAATGGCTTCCTTAAATGTTTAAACACCTACACAAGCAAATGTTATCTTCACTTTAAAACTAAAGCAGTTAGAGATAAAAGACAGTGTCCTATTCACATTTTGAACCAAGAGAAAGCCACGAATCTTAAAAAAAATATTTTTCTGACTCCATTTAAGAAATTGATTAACTGTTACCTATGTGGCTCTGTAATAATCCATGTGAATGACGTGAACGAACAATTTTAGCAAGGGATTTTTAGATTTTTTTAAAAAAATAAAATATTTTAAATTTCTCCTTACAATGTACTTTTTTTCTTCTCATTACAGCTCAGATGAATTAGTAACAACATTGGTTACCACAAAAGCAGCCAAACAAACAATATTTATATCAGAAAGACTAAAAACAAGGTATACTTAAGAAAAAAATGGGAACACATTCATTAAAATCAAGGAAAAGAACATCAGCCAATGCAAAGACCCAAAGCTGTTTAAATTTTCTTTTTTTTTAAAAAAAAAATCATTTTTATTGAACTTTTGACTTTTAAAAACAAAATAAAGAAAAATACAACAAAAACAAAAACGCATTAAAAACACGTAACAAATATAACATTACATCATATATTATTTTACAGCTTATTATCAACATGTATATATATTCTCTATTTTTATTCAATTGTTCATCTACATACTTATACTTTTTTCTATTTTCTGTGAAAATAGACAAAGCTGTTTAAATTTTCAAATGTGCCTGCTTGAGTGGAAACCAAATTTACACTCATAAAGGTGACTTTACCTCATCCAATAGCCATGTATTCAAAGAGATGGCCAGGGGATCACTTGATTGAGATCACTTGATTGATCTGGGTGCGGCTTATCATGAAAGCCCATATAACACATAGAACACATTGCTAAATTCCTGAACAATCTTAAGCATATCAATACTAGTTCAGAAAAAGCATCTTTAAAAAAATTAAAACAGGCATTCATTAATAAGACATATACAGGTAGTCCTTGACTTAATGAGCATAATTGAGCCCAACATTTCTGTTGCTAAGTGAGATAGTTGTTAAGTGAATTTTGCCCCATTTTATAACCTCTCATGCCACAGCTGTTAAGGGAATCACTGCTGTTGTTAAATTAGTAACCTAGTAGTAGTTTACTTACTAACTTTCCCATTGACTTTGCGTGTTAGAAGATTGCAAAAGATGATCACATGACTCTGGGATGCTGCAATTGCCATAACAATTGCAGCATCTGAATTTTAATCACATGACCATGGGGATGTTGCAATGGTCATAAGTGTAAAAAATGGTCGTAAGTCACTTTTTTCACTGCCGTCGTAACTTTGAACAGTCCCTAAATTAACTGTTGTAACTCAAGGACTACCTGTATAACACCAATATTGTTATTAATTATGATGTTAACATTATTTCAAATGTAATTCCAAAGATATTGAAGATCCTGGTGTTTATCCCTGTCCTTATTATAAGAAATCAAAGATGACAAGAGGGGTAGATAAGGAATCATGCCTAGTTTTAAAAATCACAGAATGGTACCTTTCATAGAACACTAACAATAACAAATATTGACAAAAATACAATCCTGAATATCCACAATTAATGGCAAATCTGGTGATGGAGAGAAGGATCCATATTGACCTTGTCCCATTTAAGAACTACTCTTCTTAGGTGAGTGATTTGGCAAAAGAGGTTTGTTCTGGAATGTTGAAACATCTGTCAATATATTTAAACACCCAAACTGCATTTTTTGCTTCCCTGCCTGTCTACCAATAGCAGCAGTGTCTAAAAGGCTGTTAAATTACATTGAGAAAGCATGGTCATGAAAAGAGCGACTTCATGAAAGTCCAGAGCAGCATTTTAAACCATTTAAATCCCTTTGCTTCTGCTGAATCACTCGTTGAAGGAAAGCGGTCCTATCACACAACGGTTAAAACAGGACAAAATAATTAGCTTTAACAGTGGGGACATCTCTAGGCTACAGTATGTATTTAGCTGAAGCAAATAAAGATAAGTTACCAAATGATCGAAGGAAATGAACCATTAGTACTGGTGAAAACCGGAGCTCATATTTTTACCAAATGAGCCACTTACATGAAGTGCCCAGAATCAACTGCTCTGCATTTTCACTCTCTCTTTCTCTTTCACTATAGTGAAATATGTGGTGCCCAACTGTTCTTTCTTATACTGTGCTCCTTGTGTTGGAGAAAATTCAAATGATTATAATGTATCTCCCCGAAACAACAGCTACAAACTCTCAACTCACATATTAAAGGGTTCAATAATAGCTACTCATTGGTTGAAAACAAAACAACTGGAACTAAAATATATCATGGGGAACTGTCCTTGTTTTATCTAGTGATTTGTATCTAATTTTTCCTCAACAGGGCCACCTTTACATTTTAAAATTTCTGATTTTTTTGCAGTTCCAGTGACAAATCTTATGCCAGATCAGTCAGCCAATTCTGGTAGGCAACCAAAAAATGTAGATAAATTCTTTAATTTCAGTTCCCTGCAAGTAGCAAAGTAAAGCTGTTTGTACAGAAGTTGGCTTATACTGTATGAGATTGATGGGGTGGGGGATGGCTATTAGAGCCCCCCCCCATTGATTAGACAGCAGCAGGCTCTATTGAAGAGTTTCAATTGGATGGATGGAGAGAGAAAGAGAGAGAGAGAGAGAGAGAGAGAGAGAGAGAGAGAGAGAGAGAGAGAGAGAGAGAGAGAGAGAGAGAGAGAGAGAGAGAGAGAGAGATTCACATGGACCCTACAGTTGGCAGTTTTCTCTTAAGGGAAAGCTTTTCAAATTCAGGATTATCCACTGTGAAAACAGAGAGAGGGGGGGGGAGAGGAAGAGGGAGAGGGAGAAGGAGCGGGAGCAGGAGAGGGAGAGGAGGAGGAGGAGGAGGAAGAGGAGGAGGAGGAGGAGAGAGAGAGAGAGAGAGAGAGAGAGAGAGAGAGAGAGAGAGAGAGAGAGAGAGAGAGATTGATTCACATGGACCCTACAGTTGGCAGTTTTCTCTTAAGGGAAAGCTTTTCAAATTCAGGATTATCCACTGTGAAAACAGAGAGAGGGGGGGGAGAGGAAGAGGGAGAGGGAGAAGGAGCGGGAGCAGGAGAGGGAGAGGAGGAGGAGGAGGAGGAAGAGGAGGAGAGAGAGAGAGAGAGAGAGAGAGAGAGAGAGAGAGAGAGAGAGAGAGAGAGAGAGAGAGAGAGAGAGAAATGCATAGTTTTTCCAATTGACTTGGGAGCTGTGGCATTTTTTTCCTAGACTGTAAGCACTACAATTTTGTTTCATATTGCCCTATAAAAACAGTTCTCTATAAACACTCTCTCTTAAGAAAATATAAATTGAAAAAAGGCATGACCTCTCTAGCTCAATAAATAGACTCTTCACTAAGTACCAAAGAAATGAATAGACAGGTAGAACTGGGGCTATTGTATTTAGTGGCTCTAAGGTGAATATGTTACATGTCCTATCAAATAAACAATTCTTAGTTTTCTCCTGATAGTAACCATTCCTGGCTATAAATAAGAAGCCTTGCAATGGGACAACACATTTTCTGAGCCTTAATTCTAAAGATAAAAGGGGTATTAATTTATCTTCACCTAGCCAGCGGTTTATTGGCTAATTGTTTGTTATTACAGTACTTCTGGAGGAAGCATTGTAAAGGCCTTTATGGCTAGTATTTCTTATTTAAGCTCTGTTGCTATTTCTCATGCTGACTTTCACTGCAAAACATTGTAGCCTTCCTCCCATACTTCTCCTTTCGACAGAATAAGCCCTGGAATTTACCGAAGAGGTGCTATTGTTCAATATAGTTGTCACTTTTGACTTTACTCTCATCCCAACTTTATTTATAAGACTATACAGGACCTTGGTTTGTAGAATGATAATTTGGCTATTTATGCAATCACAGCTTACAAGCGTCCTTTGCTGTCGAATAATTAGTGATGGCCCTATAGTATGTTGCCTGACTTTTGGGGGGTGGGGGTGGGAGTAGGGATGGGAGTTGGAGCAGAGAGATTAAAATGACAAATAGTCAGACTCTGGGGTCAACTGCTTTGCCAGTAGTTGCATATGTTTATGCCAAAATACATAAAGTAATGTCACTTCAGCACATGAGTGATGACAAACCCTCCAAGTGGGACTACACTTCATCAATCATTTCAAATGCACAGATTGAGTTTACCTTTATAAACAAAAGCAACAACTCCTCAAAGACTTACCTAAACTGTTCAGTTCTGCTATGCACCATGTCTCCCAAAAGTCAGCCAAGTCATAGAGAATGCAGTCAAGAGGGCATGATTCAAAATCATTTTATCATTCTGGTATAAGATCATGAACTCATCACATACTGTAACTATCCCGTTTCCAATCAGTATCACTACTTCAACTTTGGATGTTATACTAAGATAACGGGTAGCATATTTATAGAACAAACTTAAGCATCATCTTTTTCCTTCTGTCCTGGCCACTTTTTACCGACGCACCATTGAGAGCGTTTTAACAAACTGCATCACAGTTTGGTTTGGTGGCAGCAGCACCTAGACAGAAAGTCCATACAGAGAGTGGTAAGGACAGCCGAGAAGATTCTAGGAAGCTCGCTTCCTGTTATTCAGGATACGGCTTATAAATGCTATGTGCTTAGAGCTCAAAGCATTGTTAGAGACCCCACACACCCACTTTATGGTCTTTTTCTGTTGCTCACCTCTGGGAGGAGGTTTCAAAGTATGTCTAACAGGACTACCTGATTCTACAACAGCTTTTTTTCCCCTATGCCATCTCTCTGGTAAACTTGCAAGATTCGTTTTTCTCGTCATGTACATGTATACATACGAACTAGACTGTGTTGTTTCTCTGTGTCATATATGTAGATATGTGCATAATTTTGAATTAATTAATTCAGAATAAATTAATTCTGTCATTGTTATGTAGTTTATACTGGAGGTGATGACCTTTTGCAACGAAATTTAATTTTAATGTATGCCAATTAGTGTACATTCAAAGTGACAATAAAGCTATTCTATTCTATTCTATTCTATTCTATTCTATTCTATTCTATTCTATTCTATTCTATTCTATTCTATTCTATTTTATTCCATTCCATTCCATTCCATTCCATTCCATTCCATTCCAGTTCTGTGAGGAATAGATTTGCTCAGTTCTTTCTTCTAACATACTACAGGTAGTCCTCAACTTACAACAGTTCTTTTAGTGACTGTTCAAAGTTACAAAAGCACTGAAAAAAGTGACCTTTGACCATTTTTCACACCTCTGACCCCATGGTCACATGATTTATATTTGGATGCTTGACAACCAACTCACATTTATGATTGTTACAGTGTCCCAGTGTCACACAATCACCTTTTGCAACCTTCTGACAAGCAATGGGGAAACCAGATTCACTTAACAACTGTATTACTAATTTAACAACTGCCGTGATTAAGTTAACAAATGTGGCAAGAAAAGTCATAAAATGGGGCAAAATTCACTTAACAAATTTCTCACTTAGCAACTTAAATTTTGGGTTCAATTGTTCAATTGTGGTTGTAGGTCAAGGATTGCCTATAAATGTCCCAGATTCATAAAGCAGTGCAAAGTAGATATATTTAAGAAGTGTAGCTATAATCCCAAGAAGAGCCATGGTGATGCAATGGTTAGAATGCAGTACTGCAAGCTACTTAGTGGTGGATTGCCCCCGGTTCGCACCGGTTCTATAGAACCAGTAGTAAAACTGGCGGGAGGCTCTGCCCACTGACCCTGACATCATCAAAATGCTTCTGCGCGGCCCCACTGCGAACCAGTAGTAAAGGTAAGTAGAACCCACCCCTGAGACTACTTCTGCTGACTGCTGGCTGCCTGCAATTTGGCAGTTCGAATCTCACCAGGCTCAAGGTTGACTCAACCTTCCATACTTCCGAGGTGGGTAAAATGAGAACCCACATTGTTGGGGGCAATATGCTGACTCTGTAAACTGTTCAGAGAGTAAAGCACTGTGAAGCAGTATATAAGTCTAAGTGCTATTGCTCAAAGGCCTCATTAGATTAGCAAAATCAGCATTTAACACTAAATGTGTGGAAAGTGAAACACACACACTGTAAGCTTTCTTAATTTCTTTGTAAAACTTCTTCAGGAACTTGAGTTCTTTGGAAAAGGTCACCAGACTGGATGAATATGTGTCATCATGTTAACTTTTAAAACAGCCTACAGGCCAAGAAGCTAAACTTTGTCCTATATATCTGCTCAGCAGACTTTAACTACAACATGATCCATCTGTCTTGCTTATCTTTGAGGAGGAAGCCGTGTTTTTTTGTGTTTATTCATTCAACAATTTAATTGACTAATTCCAGCTAAAGAAACATTGCAGCATTTCATAGCAGAAGACGATGTAATTTTTAATGAACTCAGAATAGGGGAAAATCCATTAGATAATTAAAGTAGATATAACAAGAGTATACAAATGAAGAAAAGAATTGGAACAAATTAATTTCTTAGCTGTTGAAATCATTATAGTTATGAAACAGAAGGGGAAGAAAATGCGCAAGATATTAGTCTTATTGCCATTTTATTATTTAATGTTTCTAAGTTGCCAGAGACATGAAAGTACTTCAGAATTCAACAGAAATGCTATGTTTATTATCAAACACAAATTTCAGTGATTTGGCTCTTAGCTACAATCTCTAAACTACAAATGCTTCCTTGAAGCATTTGAAGGAATACAACTGTTGTGTAGTCAAAATAATACCAGATACACTTTTAAATCACACATGGGTAACACAGCGCATGAGAAATTGCCCCTCAGATAGAGTGTGGCATAACCAAGCCAGTGAAAAAAAAAAGAAGATTCCCATTGAAGCAAATCAATGGTCCATCTCAGCAAGCATGCCATTTTCCACAGAAGCCAAAAAATTCCCCTTGGGAATTTTGCAAATGGAATAACCTATTCCACCTGTTGTCCCCCCAATAATATAATTCAGATGTTTGCTACTGCTTCTGAAGCCAGAGGGAATATCTGTAAGCCAAAGGTCAAAGGTTAATAGCCTGCTCTTCCCTCTTGGTAGATCCTTCCCACACATAAACCATAAAGTATATGTCAGGCAACCTTTCTCATGTTTATTTCTCCATTAGTATTTCTTCCATGCAAGCAAAAGTATGATATACTAGCAATAATCTTTTTTTTTAAGGAATTTAAACTGACATGAAGGAACCTTAATGTCTCTGCTGATAAGGTGGTAGAGGGGTTTTTTTTTTGGTGAGAAAAGCAGTAGGTGCAATTCACATGGATAATACAGAGCACTGACAATTGATGATCTAAAGACAAGAACACTATTCAACATAATGTACCTTATTCTGTTAAAAAAAGAAAAGTTTTTTTTTCCTTTCTGTAAATGAGACAATATGATGGGGAAATTAAATTAAATGGTGATGTTATTCCCCTGGGGCCAAACAATTCCATTCAATAAATTAATTTTACATCAGTAGCTCTCTCCTTTCTGCAAACTGACAGTAATAACTTGACAGCTTAAAGCTTTAATAAACCTCGAGAATGGTAGAGGATTTTCTCTCTCTTGGTGTCTGTTTGTGTGAGAAAGTGAGAGAATATACATGCTTGAAAAAAAGAAGGAGAAAAGGCAATGGTATCCAAGGTCTGACACATTAATTGTAAGGGCAGAAGAAGGACTGTAAACCCAATTTCTACTTACTTTTGTTATGTGAGGAAGTAAACCACATTAAAATGGTTTCTGACAGAATGCAGGTGTTGGCCTGGTAGAATTTCTTCTTTGGTGGGTGCTCCAAAGCACAGTGACATTTCACATTAAGGCAATTTTAAGCAAATATTATATGAAAAGGGCAAACTCACAGAAGGAACTGCTTGAGTTGGCAGTCCTTGTTATTGACAAAGCCAGCCCCATCGTGCTATGTCAACTGCAAAAGTCAAAAAAGCCAGTGGTCTCTCCACTCAAGAGTCTAAGGATGACAAGGGTTCAAAACGTCAGGACACTTTCTTGCAGCCTTTCCACCCCACTGAGGAAAGCTGATCTTTTGCTCCAACTGCAAATGCTAGTTATCCTGCTCCCACAGAGGATAAAAGAACCAGGCAGCTAGAAGACATGCTGTTGGGTGTTATCCAACGTTGCACAAAATGTTTGGGCAAAGGAAATGTTTCTGTTGCCTTCCTGCTCAAGACAAGACAAAAAGACATTTATTCTTGCAATGTCCAGATGTCAAGGCTGACTTGATGGCACCTAATTTCCTGTGCAGCCCTTTCCACATGTCTTCCCAAAACCCAGCCAGAAGGAGAATTGCTCACATCTCCTTCATGAATGGAAGTGATTCCACTTATACACTATTGGCATAACAGTGACCCAAGTCCTGACTAATAGGAACTTGCATAATCTGGAAACCTAATTTAAGTTATGTGTAGTTTTAAATTATTGTTAATACCATTTTAATTGTATCTTTAATATTATAACATGACCCTTTCTCTGGAAAGGTAATTTTGAACTGATTATCAGAGTTCCACAGGGCTAATCAAAGTGAAATGTAATTGCCTGTGTTCTTTCCCAGCAACCTACAAAATGTAAACTTTAATGGAATAACTACAATCATATATTGACTTACCTGGAAATTTGGTAAGTCCGCCTTCTCATAAGTGTAGTACTTTCAAATTCATTTCCTACTTTGATGAGAACGCTAAGAATATTGGTGGACTTTAAGAAATTTAAAAACATTCAGTACAGGGGTGAAATCCAGCAGGTTCTGACAGGTTCTGGAGAACCGGTAGCAGAAATTTTGAGCAGTTCGGAGAACCGGTAGCGAAAATTTTGAGTAGTTTGGAGAACTGGCAAATATCACCTCTGGCTGGCTCCAGACTGGGGGTGGGAATGGGGATTTTGCAATATCCTTCCCCTGGAATGGGGTGGGAATGGAGACTTTGCGGTATCCTGTCCCTGAAGTGGGGTGGGAATGGAGATTTTGCAGTAACCTTCCCCTGCCATGCCCACCAAGCCATGCCCACCAAGCCACACTACGCCCACCAAGCCATGCCCACAGAACTGGTAGTAAAAAAAAAGGGATTTCACCACTAATTCAGTAGTATTAGAATATTGGTTAAAGTTTTAATTGTTAAAAATTGTTTTAATTGATTCAATTAAATTCAGTTGGATTTTAGAGTTTGAAACTGCCTAGAGTCAAGTAATCAGCAATATAGAACTAGAGTTATACTTCAGTGTAAAGAATTGTGTATTATTAATGGACAAATTAATCTAGTAAAAACTAATAGGGTTATGATCTATAAGTGGATTGAGAACATTAAGATGTTTGATAGAATTTAATAAACATTAGTAAATATGTAAGGTGCACTATATTTGCTTGGTGACTTTGAAAGCTAAGGATCTACATTTTATGTAGTACTTGTCTGTGTACCTTTTGCTTTTAAAAACTGCACAGCATATTTCCTTTTATATTTTAAGAAATTATTTATATCACAGTCTTCATGGACACATTTATTTATGCTTAATTAAGCAAACCATCAGTTAAAATTGAACTAATTAATCAGCCAGAAATACTTGAAGATAAACAGCAAATTATAATATAAATATCTCTGCAGATGATGCAATGATTAGGATAAAGACGTTCGGATCTCTTGTAACAATTCTAAAATGTGCAGTAAATTAACAAATATCTCACAGAACATAAGACTATCAATGGCTACAAGAAGTAATAATTAGATGAGACGCCAAGTCTCATCTGCTTCTGAATCCCAATTGCTGCAGAGCAATAGTAATAATAATAATAATAATTTTATTTCTATACCGCCCTTCTCCCGAAGGACTCAGGGCGGTGTACAGCCTATTTAAAAACACAGACAAAACAACAGTATAAAATTTAAAATAATTAAATAGGTGGCTCAAATTTAAAACCCCAATAAATTTAAATACCCAATTTAAAACTATTGTGTTGATAGTCCGGCCTGGTGGAACAACAGGGTCTTCAATGCGCAGCGAAACACCCAGAGGTCGGAGATCTTACGAATTTCCGGGGGCAGTTCATTCCACAGGGCTGGGGCTCCCACAGAGAAGGCCCTCCCCCTGGGTGTCGCCAGCCGACATAACTTGGCTGATGGCACCCTGAGGAGACCCTCTCTGTGGGAACGGACTGGTCGGTGGGAGGCTATTGGTGGCAGAAGACGGTCTCGGAGGTACCCGGGTCCTATGCCATGGAGCGCTTTAAAGGTGGTAACCAACACCTTGAATCGCACCCGGAAGACCACTGGGAGCCAGTGCAGCTCGCGCAGGAGGGGTGTCACATGGGCACAACGGGTTGCGCCCATAACCACCCGCGCGGCTGCATTCTGGACCAGTTGGAGCCTCCGAGTGCTCTTCAAGGGGAGCCCCATGTAGAGAGCATTACAATAGTCCAACCGGGAAGTAACAAGGGCATGAGTGACCGTGCGCAGGGCGTCCCGATCCAGAAAGGGCTGCAACTGGCGAATCAGGCGAACCTGATAAAAGGCCCCCCTGGCCACGGCCGTCATATGCTCTTCCAAAGACAGCGCACATCCAGGAGGACACCCAGATTGTGAGCCCTCTCCGTGGGGGGGTAAAGATTCACCCCCGATAGTCAGCGATGGCACCTGCTGACTATATCGGGGCGCCGGGAGCCACAGCCACTCGGTCTTGGAGGGGTTGAGTCTGAGCCTGTTCCTCCCCATCCAGACCCGCACGGCCTCCAGGCAGCGAGACATCACATCAAGGGCATCGTTGGGGTGGTCTGGGGTGGAGATGTACAGCTGAATATCATCAGCGTACAGATGGCACTTCACCCCAAAACCACGGATGATCTCACCCAGCGGCTTCACATAAATGTTGAACAGGAGGGGCGAGAGGACCGACCCCTGTGGCACTCCCCATGCGAGACGCCTCGAGGTCGACCTCTGTCCCCCTGCCAACACGAACTGCGAGCGGTCGGAGAGGAAGGAGGAGAACCACCGCAAAACAGTGCCCCCTATTCCTAACCCCTTCAACCGCTGCAGCATGATACCATGGTCGATGGTATCAAAAGCCGCTGAGAGATCTAATAGGACTAGGACAGAGGAGCAACCCCTGTCCCGAGCCCTCCAGAGATCATCCACCAACGCGACCAATGCCGTTTCTGTGCTGTACCCCTGCCTGAAGCCCGACTGGTACGGGTCTAGATAGATAGCTTCATCCAGGTGCCGGGGAAGTTGTTGTGCCACCACGCTCTCAACAACTTTCGCCACAAAACGAAGGTTGGAGACTGGACGATAGTTGGCTAATTCAGCCGGGTCCAGGGAAGGCTTCTTGAGGAGGGGCCTCACTACTGCCTCTTTCAAGGCAGCGGGAAAGGCACCCTCACTCAAAGAAGCACCTATAATCCCCTGGAGCCAGCCTCGTGTAACCTCCCGGGAGGCCAGTACCAACCAGGAGGGACACGGGTCCAATAAACACGTGGCGGCACTAATCTTACCCAGAACCCTGTCCACATCCTCGGGAGCCACAGGATCAAACTCCTCCCAGATAACATTCTCAAGACCTGCCCCGGTCTCCTCCCGTGGACTCATCCAATCGGAGTCCAAGCCATCCCGAATCCGAGCGACTTTATCGTGCAGGAATTGCACAAAGTCCTCAGCACGACCCTGCAAGGGATCTTCCCGCACTCCCCCCCGAAGAAGGGAGTGGGTCACCCTAAACAGGGCGGCTGGGCGGTTCTCTGCAGATGCGATAAGAGCGGAAAAATGGTTAGATTTTGCCGCTTTTATCGCCACTAGGTAGGTCTTGATATAAGACCTCACCTGTGTCCGGTCGGAGTCGGATTGACTAGTCCTCCAAATGCTCTCTAAGCGTCTTTTCCGACGCTTCATCTCTCTCAGCTCCTCAGAGAACCAAGGAGCTAATTGAGATCGGCATCAGGTCAGAGGCCGCAAAGGCACGACACGGTCCAAAGCTCCAGCGGCCGCCCTTTCCCAGGCGGCCACCAGCTCTTCAGTCGAGTCGTGTGTTAGAGTCTCAGGAAATGGCCCAAGCTCCGTCAGGAACCTTTCAGGATCCATCAGGCGCCTGGGACGGAACCATCTAGTCGGTTCCGTCTCCCTGCGGTGGGGGCAGGCGGTAGGAAAGTCTAGTTGAAGGAGTGAATGATCTGTCCATGACAAGGGCTTAATATCTAGGTCCCCTCTACCAAGATCATTCAACCACTGACCAGAGATAAAAATCAGGTCCAGAGTGTGTCCCCCTATGTGAGTGGGGCCTTGAACTAACTGGGTCAGGTCCAAGGCCGTCATGGAAGCCATGAACTCCCGAGCCACCTCTGACGCCTCACCTGCGTGAAGATCAGTTGCCTTCATAGCCAATTTATGGACTTTTTAGAGATATCTATTGAGTCCTGTAGTCAAAGTGGTAGATGTCCACCAAGACATCCAACTTGGACCTCATTATTAAAGTACAAGATTATACAAACCATTAGACCATTACTATTGCACTAATCTGGTTCTTCTATTTATGGAAATTGTAATCTGACTCATGCAAATGGGAAACTGTTCAAAAATTACAAGTTTTAAATCTGATCTCTTCTGAATCCTCTGGTTCAGTGGTTCTCAACCTGTGGTCCATAGACCACTGTGGGCCCATGAGCAGGGGGTTCGCAGGGGGTTCAGGAAGGCTTGAAGAAATGTTATGGTTTAAATCTTGAGTTAAATCTTGGGGATCCGTGGCCATGGTCTGTGGCCAGAAAATGTATTTAAAGTGGATCCATGGTGAAGAAAAGGTTGAAAACTACTACTGTAGTTATTTAACCAAGAATGGATCTAGTTTACAATTATCTATATCCACCTACATTTACATCTATCTATCTATCTATCTATCTATCTATCTATCTATCTATCACATATCTATCTATCTATCTATCTATCTATCTATCTATCTATCTATCTATCATCTATCTATCTTTGGGGTCTCTTAGGTTTAAAGGCTGTTTAGTGGGGTTTTTTTTTAAAGAAATAAAATATTAAATAAAAGTAGCCATATGGGATTTCTGGTAATTTCTTTTGAGCATAGCCTCAGTGCAAGTCTACAAATATTTTGGATGAATCCAACTGCATTATCTACTCTTTTCCCTTGAAGAGGGGATTCAAGGGTTATTTTTCTTAATTATTTTCTTAATTAAATGCCAACCCCAATTGCAAATATTAACCCTTAGCCCTGCACGAAGCTTCCCCCCCCTTAATTCTTGTTATAAAAACTTTATGCTTCTCAGAAAAGTATTTTACAACCATAACAGAAAGCACTTTGGCGACTTCCAGTAGAACACAGCTGCAAGAAAAATCTGGGAAGTCAGCCAAGATGAAGAACAACTCACCTTTCTCCTCTACTCCACTCCATGACATCATATCTCCATTAAAACACTTTCTGTGGTCTAATCATCAGGTTGAGGATACAGCACCGTTTATCTTAATTGTTCTTCCTCTTTTTTTTTAAACAAACGATGCTGGCAGGTAACTTGAGAACAAAGGAAGAGGGCTGCACAAGGAGTTGACGAATGAGTGATTTGATTCAAGGGAAATTCAGCTGAATCTTCTTCAAGCTGAATCACCCATTTGAAGCTTTGCACAATCCTAATTCTTATGCCAAGGTTACTCGTACAAAATAAAACTTCTGGTAGAAGCATTAACTAAGCCTACAGGGAGAAGAATTGGATTTAGGATTGCAATGATGTGTCATGTGAACCAAGATGGATCACCTTGACATTGGGTTAAGCCTATAATCTTCCTTCTGTTCAGTAGCAAGCAGGATCACTTTTACACTGCATTTTAAGCAAATGGCCTTTTTTAATTTCCTGATCCTTGTAAGACTGGAGCCTTCATAATTTTAAAAATGATTTTTTAAAAAATAAAACACATTTATGTAAAGAAAAATACTCCGAAAATGTTATGCCTTTACTGATGAAAGGCTATTTGATTCAGTAGAGCCTCCCAGGAGATTCCTAAAATATGGACTTTGTAGAGTATTGCTTTCATTTTTCAAGCATTTTTATAATGTAATGTTTTTTTTCACGCATGTACACACGCACAAACACACTTTTTAAATGATAAAACTTTTTGAAACTATATTTTAATTGCAAATTAAAATGTAAGATTTGAAAAATGTGGATTTTTCATGCACATACACAGTGGGTTTTCTGTAAATTTTTAAAGCATATATGGGCATTGATATAAAAAAAATAATGAAACCCAACTTACATCAATCCTTACTGATAAGACATTTTCTTATTTAAAAATCTGTGGGCCTTTTTTTCCACAAAGAAATAAAATAAACAAAATGAAAACACTAATTCAAGGAAGACCAGGATTTAAAAGAATGAAAATGAGAATATTAAGATTTATTGAAAGAATAAATCTTAAAAGCATATATTATACAAAATCCATATAGTAATTGGTATTTCTCAGGAGATCCATGTTTGATTTGATTTTTAATGAAACTTTCTTATATAGGAAAGAAACAAACCTCCCAGTTAAAAGTAGCTAGGATTATTGTCATTGTTGGAAATGGGATGATATGTGTCTTCCTCAATCTTGGGTTCTCTATGTCCTGGAGTACCAGGGGTCTGCACTCTTCTGGGTAAAGAACTCTAATGTTGTTTCTGGGATCTGTGGAGCACTCCCCAGTTTAGGAGTCACAGCTCCAATGCTCCTACCACCACTGGGACCACTTTGGCCTTTACTTTCAATGTCCTCTTTAATGCTTCCTTTAAGCCCTGAAAGAAGGTCTTCTCCAGCTCGTTCTTGAAGTTGCTGTCACTTGGCACTACTATATCTATCACCTTTTGCCCTTGTCTCTTTGTTATGTCCTTATAAGGACATCCGCCCGGATTGGCTGCCAGCCACCGGGCGGGAAAGTTTGAGTCCCTGTCAGGGGGCGGTGCGTCTGCCGGAGCGAATATAAGGAGCGCTCCGGCAGCTCACGGGAGTCTTGCTACTGTTGCTGTTTAATAAAGTTACTCATGTAACGAGCTGGTCACGTCTTCATTCCTGCGCCGATCTAACACTGGCGACGAAGGACTAGAGAGAAGAAACGAACCTTGTGGCACCAAGCCAACAAGACCAAGACTCCGGCACCTGGAACCACAGTAGGCATTTCCAAGGCATGGCATCCGCTGAAGTCACTTTGCCAGCCCTTGCTCCTTTCCGCCCAGGGAAGGACAAGTGGAAATCCTACGTGGTCAAATTTCGGCAATACCTGAGAGGCAACAACATCAGGGACGCCGACGATGACCGGAAGAAGGGCATCTTCCTGGCCAACTGCGGCTCCGAAGTCCTCGACATGGCAATCGATCTCGTAGCACCACGAGACATCGAGGAAGTGCCATGGGCAGACCTGCTGCAGATCCTGGAAGACCACTATGCCCCAACAGGAACACCAGTGGCGAACCGTTTCACCTTCCACCAGAGGGATCAGAAGGAAGGTGAGACCATCAAAGAATTCGTGGCCGCCCTACGCCAGATCGCAGCCAGCTGTGAGTTTGACCACGTGGACAACGCCATTGCTGACCACGTGGTTTTCGGCATGAGGGACAGGGGCCTCCAAAAGGAATTCCTGAGCAGAAAGAAGCTCGTGCTCAAGGATGTGGTGGAGGAAGCCACCGCATCCGAAATCTTGGAGAAAGCAACCGCCGCAGTAAGCAGAGCAAAGGGAATCCACAAGATTCGCTCCACTGCGCAATCGTCAACAGAGGATTCCACAGCTGGATCCGAATCGGAGAGAGAATCCACCGTCCACAAGGTATCCAGACCCCCAAGGTGGGAAACCGCCCAACGGAACTACAAGGGGGAGCGCTGCGCCAGCTGCAGAGGGGACCATGCCAGAGCAACCTGCAAGTGGAGAGATGCGACCTGCCGACGCTGCAACAGAAGGGGTCACATCGCCGAAGCTTGCAGAGCTGAGGAACCAGCCCCAGAGCCCTCCAGCCACCGTCCCCGCGAGAATCGGAAGGATTACCAGAGGTCATCCAAACGGTCCTCTGGCCCTTCCAGACGCAGAGATGACGAATTTCCCCAGAGCGGAGCGGTCCACCAGACGACCATCGCTCACACGACATCAGACAATGCCACCAAGTTCCACGTGACCATCCACGTGGAGGGAGCACCCTGCAAAATGGAGGTAGACTCGGGCTCGGTCTACTCCATCATGGACTGGCAGCAGTTGAAGCGCCTGCAACCCAGCATCACCAAGCGAGAGCTGAAGCCACTACACTCCAAGCTCGTCGACTTTGGGGGAAACCCCATCGGAGTGTTAGGAAGAGCCAACATCCGAGTCACCTACAAGCAGTTCGAAGGCAAGCTCCCCATCACCGTCGTAAAGGACAGCCGTCCGAACCTGCTAGGAGTGGAGTGGTTCAAGCCGCTGGGGCTTTCAATCGAAGGCATCAACCAAATTGGCAGGGACGAACTCGACAACCTCATCGAAGAGTTCAAGGAAGTCTTCGATGGTAAGCTGGGGAAATTTGTGGGGAGGCCAATCTCTTTCAATCTGGATAAGGGAGTCACCCCAATTAGGCTCAAGCCCCGCCGAGTTCCATTCGCCCTGCGGCCGAAAGTAGACGAACAGCTGGATAAGCTGATCGCCCAGGGCGTCCTGGAACCGATCGATCATGCCTCATGGGAGACCCCCATTGTGACCCCACTGAAGCATGATGGGTCTGTGCGCATCTGCGCCGACTACCGTTGTACCATCAACAAGGCGTTGGCACAGAGCGCATACCCAGTCCCTATAGTGCAACACCTGCTGCATTCCCTGGGATCTGGCTCAATATTCGCGAAACTGGACCTGGCCCAGGCTTACCAGCAATTGCCAGTGGATGAAAAAACGGCGGAGGCACAAACAATTGTCATGCACAGGGGGGCATTCAAATGCAACCGCCTCCAATTTGGAGTCAGCGCTGCCCCCGGCATCTTCCAATCCATGATGGAACGCCTGCTCCAAGGCGTTCCAGAGATGGTGCCTTACTTCGACGATGTGCTCATCTCCGGGGACTCAAGAGCCCAACTCCTTGAAAGGCTCAGGCTTGTCCTGCAGCGGTTCAAGGCCAAGGGTTTGAGAGTCAGGCGGGACAAGTGCATCATAGGAGTACAGGAAGTCGAGTTCCTGGGCTATCTCATTGATAGCACGGGCATCCACCCCACCAAATCAAAAGTGGAAGCAATCCATGAAGCTCCAAGCCCAAAAAACAAAACGGAGCTTCAGGCATTCCTTGGGTTGCTCAACTTCTATGCAATCTTTCTAAAACAGAAAGCCACAGTTGCTGAGCCACTTCACCGCCTGCTGGGGAAATCGGCGCCCTGGAAGTGGGGCCAGGAAGAGGAAGCAGCGTTCCGGGCCATCAAAGGACTATTGACGTCCAAAAGCGTCCTCATCCAATACAGCGAGACGCTCCCCGTCAAGCTGACCTGTGATGCGTCGCCCTACGGGGTGGGGGCAGTCCTCAGCCACGAACTGCCCAACGGCACCGAAGCCCCAATCGCATATTTCTCAAAGACCATGTCCAGAGCAGAACGGAACTACAGTCAGCTGGACAAAGAAGCCCTGGCCATCGTGGCAGGAGTGAAGCGCTTCCACGAATATCTCTATGGAAGACGCTTCACCATAGTCACCGATCACAAGCCACTCCTGGGACTCCTCGCAGGCGACCAACCCACCCCGACCTTCATGTCCCCGCGGATGACGAGATGGGCCATCTTCCTGGCCGGCTACTCCTATAGGCTCGTGCACCAGCCAGGCACAGCCATAGGAAACGCCGACGCACTCAGTAGATGCCCATCGAAGAACCCGGTGGAAGACCCAGCCCCCACGCTCCATCTATTCCACATAGATGACGATGCCAGTCTCCTCCGCAGATGTGGCCGCACACACCCAGAGAGACCCCACCCTCCGCCAAGTAAGGTCCTGGATCCTCAGGGGGTGGCCATCAAAACAGACGGAAGAGAGGTTCAGCCCGTTCACCAGGAAACAGACGGAGCTGTCCACCATAAAGGGCTGTCTGCTATGGGGAGACAGGGTGCTGATTCCAAGCACTCTGAAACGGCGGACGCTAGAGACACTGCACAACGGGCACCCGGGCATCGTACGCATGAAGGCCCTGGCACGGAGTTACGTCTGGTGGCCCTCACTGGACAGAGACATCAAACAATGGGTCTCCAGATGTGACCCGTGCCAAGAAGTCCGCCCTGCGCCACCGCAATCCGAAGTCACAAACTGGGAGACCCCCAGCAACCCCTGGTCGAGGGTCCACATCGACTTCGTGGGCCCGATGCAGGGGCGACACCTCCTCATCGTGGTAGATGCCTTCTCCAAGTGGCTCGAGGTGATACCCATGGCATCTACCACAACTGAAGCGACGATCCGAGCCCTGCGCCGCCCGTTTGCCACACATGGACTACCGGACGTGCTGGTCTCGGACAACGGCCCCCAGCTCACATCCCTGGCCATGGAGTCCTTCCTGGCAGGACTGGGCATCCGCCATGCCCTCTCCGCTCCGTACAGGCTGGCTGGAAACGGACAAGCGGAACGGATGGTCCGGCTCACAAAAGAAGCCCTCACCAAGATGGGCCCGGGAGACTGGCAAGAACGCATAGACAACTTCCTCCTCACCCAGCACATCACGCCGCATGCCACCACCCACAAGAGCCCGGCCGAACTCCTCATGGGCAGAAGGTTGAGGTCACCCTTGGACCGGCTGCACCCCCAATACAGCCCGGAAGTGACCGCAACCGCCAGCCGGCCGCTTCGCACTTTCAGCAAAGGAGATTCAGTTTTCGCGCTGAATTTCAACGGCTCTCCTAAGTGGCTGAAAGGGAAGATTGCCAGCACAACCGGCCCCAAATCCTACACCGTCGAGTTGGAAGATGGACAGGTCGTGAGACGTCACATCGACCAACTCCGGAAAAGGTGGGGGGGAGCAAACGAAAACCAGCCTGACGAGGGAGGCCTACAACACCCAGACGGGGTAGGCCTACAACACCCCAGCGAGGTAGACCTGCCATACCCAGACGAGGTAGGCCTACCACACCCCTACGAGGCAGAGCAACGCCATCCCGACGAGGTCGGCCCAGCACACTACCAGGCACTGTCACGCCGGCAGTGCAGCGAGGTAGACCGGGGCCAACCGCACGGGGGATGGCAACACCAACCCGGCCAGGTGGGCACCCGGCACAACAGACCCAGGGACCTCCGACCCAGCCCGCAGGTAGACCGGGACCTGCCCAGAAGGGAAGCACCGCACCCTACCAGTGAAGGCAACCCACGGCAGCCCTACCAGGGAGACCTCAACGCAAGGCGAGTAGACCGGGGACCATCGCAGATGGGCACACCACAGCACATGGGCGAGGGTGGCACACGACTCCCCGGCGAGAGGGACCCCCACCCAACACAAGAAACAACCCGGCAACAACAACAACAACCCAACCCAGACGACCCCAACCACCAACGGGCGGTAGACCAGGGACTAGGGGGAAGGGAAAGCCGACAACAACCCGGCCAGGGAGGCCTGCGCCACCCCGGCAGGGGAGACCTCCACCGACCCGAGGAGGTATCCCCACAACAACACCCCGACCAGGTCGACCACCACCAACCCGACGGGGAAGGCCAATGCCTGCCGGGCCAGGGAGACCTGCGCCAACCCTGCAAGGTCGGACACCGCTACCCGAGCCAACACCACCCACAGCGGGCAGACCGGACCCAAGGGCACCGGCCCGAACCACCCTCCAGACCACAGCGGGCCGGGCCGCAGCAGAACCGCAGCCACCGGGAGACCGAGGAGGAGCAAGTGACAGCCGGGGTCTTACCGAGACTCAGACGCTCTTCCCGGGTCGGAACCAAACAGCACCGCCGAGGCGAAAGATCCACAGGCCAGGAGGAAGACCACCAGAACCAGCCATCCAAGGTCTGCGGTCCGGCCGGAGGCGCTGAGGGTGACCCCGCACACTCGCCAGCCGAACCGAGCCCGGTTCCGGGGAAGGATCCAGGAGCCACAGGAACCCCGTCCGTCCAGGGCGGGGACACGGGAGAAATGAGACTGCGCAGGTCAAGTAGGGTGCCTAGGCGTCCTACGTACCTGCAGGACTACGTCACGTTTATTGATGAACACTGAACGTTTTTTTCTTTGGACTAGGGGGGAGGAGTGTTATGTCCTTATAAGGACATCCGCCCGGATTGGCTGCCAGCCACCGGGCGGGAAAGTTTGAATCCCTGTCAGGGGGCGGTGCGTCTGCCGGAGCGAATATAAGGAGCGCTCCGGCAGCGCACGGGAGTCTTGCTACTGTTGCTGTTTAATAAAGTTACTCATGTAACGAGCTGGTCACGTCTTCATTCCTGCGCCGATCTAACACTCTTGATAGTACCTGCCCGTCTGTCTGGATGGGGAAGTCCCAAAGGATCTTAACCCTGTTATGTTCTGGACCTTCTGTGGAATCTCTCATCTGGACTTGGGGAAGTCTAACCCATACACTGTGCAGATGTTCCTGTATGCAATGCCAACTACCTGGTTGTGCCATTCAGTATATGCTATCCTGGCCAGTATATATACCTGGACATATGTGTTGGACTATCTCTGCATAGAATGCACTTTGTCTAGTTTGGCAGACCTCTGCTTCAGAGGTGGGTTTCAGGAGGTTCTGACCAGTTCTTGAGAACCGGTAGTGGAAATTTTGAGTAGTTCAGAGAACCGGTAGTAAAAATTCTGACTGGCCCCGCCCCCATCTATTCTCTGCCTCCCAAGTCCCAGCTGATCAGGAGGATATGAGGATTTTGCAATAACCTTCCCCTGGATTGGGGAGGGAATGGAGATTTTACAGTATGTTTCCCCTGCCATGCCCACCAAGCCATGCCCCGCCCACCAAGCCACACTCGTAGAACCAGTAGTAAAAATTTTTGAAACCCACCACTGCTCTGCTTCTATGGATCTGGTGCTTAGTGCCTATTCTTGTGCTGCTACAATCAGCATCTCAATGCTGTCTTTTAGTTCAGCTCTTTCCAGCCACTGGTAGGATTTCCCAATGTCTGTCACTTTAGCTATCTGCTGATGGTACATTCCATAAAGGATCATGTCTTGCCAGGACACTTTCTTTGTTTGATTTTCCTCCTATGTCTGCTGCTATCTCAGGCATTCTCTCAGCAGCTCATCCTTGAGTGCTCTCTTGTTTCTGGATGCTCCGGGTTTTGTCCATGATAGTGGTTTTGATACTCATTAGAGCGCCCAAACCATATATAAATAGTTTAGCTGGACGCCCCTGCTTCGCTACAAAATTATGTGATCAGGCGTGATAAATTGACACTTAAACCCTGAAACCTAATGAAGATTGTATAACTCCGTAGCATCAGAGTATGTTATAAGGCAACTGGCAGTTGGAACAGAGGGGGAGGGGGAATAGAATGTCTAGCTCCTTAGCATCAGTGTGTAAATATAATACTGTATAAGAAATACTAATGATCAGATGGTCATTTTGAAAAATTCTTTCTTAGCGAGCACCTGGAAGCCAAGAGGAGCATACGTGCTAAATTTCAAGTTTGTAGGCTTTACCGTTTTGGAGATTTTGTGATGAGTGAGTGGTATTTGGCTTTTATATATATAGATTGCCAAGCAGGTTCTGTAACATTATTGTTCAAGCACTATGCTGATTATTAGGAAAGAAATTGAATATTACTATTACAACATTCGTACTATAAATCCATAAAGTTTTACAAGGTATGTCAAACCAGTAGTAGGGCCATGACACACTGGTTAGGACCACAACACCTTCTACACACACACACATACACACATACCCCAATTCTGATTTGCCGATACACTCATTCATACAAAACCCCTTTCTAGCACCTTATCCATCCTGGTCCTGATAGCAGAGATTGGAAAACTGCATTCTTGATCAGAGATGCTGCTCTTTCACCTCAGCACGTTGACCTAGATTATGTAGGGTTTTTTTTTAAAAAAATAATTCTGCTGTTGCATTGTGGCTCACAAAATAAGAACTGATCAGCAGACGGGAGAATCAGAAAAAGTACGGATGAGGAATTTTGTAAGCACAGAGCCCTGCTTGATATCTAAAGGGCCATTTATTTCATTGTTCTTAAATATAATAAATTTTCCCTGGATTACACCTTCTATTTGTAATACATGATGCAGAGATTAATTTGACAAGTTAGGAAGAGAAAGGTCAATGCTATTGCTTAAAAAAAAAAAGGAACTTGCATAGCATGACAACTTTCCCACTTGTGTCAGCTATAATTCACTGTCACCACCTTGACAAATTTCCTGTGAAGACTTTAATATGTTCAAAGCTAGGCAAGTGTGTTTCTTTTTTGTTTCACTGCATGACCCCCCCTCCCGCTCCCCCTGCCACCAGGCACCTTGCCAGTTCTAGTTGCCCTGACTTCTACTTGCCTTTTCAAATGATAAACATGCTAATGTTAGGATGGGAAGGAGAATTAAGCCTACCTAGATTAATTGGTACATTATCCTCTTTAACATTTATTAATGGCTAGGTTCCAATTAAATTAATTCGGTTGAAATTAAAATATCAGTTATATGATATGTCAGATGACAAGGGACTTTTGCTAAGAAATAGGTTTAGTCAGTGCTATCTTGGTGGACTTAATGGGGATTCATATGAAGACCTGGAACTAAAAGATAACACACTCTCAAGGAAGCTGAGGGAGTCTGAAAAGACTGGGGTTTTTTTTGCCAGAAAACATCTTCTCAGGGACTTCTCGGATCTGATGCTCACTGGAGTCTCAATAGCAGAGTCAGGGATGAAATGCTACCGGCTCAGACCAGTTCTCCCGAACCGGTAGTAAAAAATACTACCGGTTCAGGCGAACCGGTATTTCCAATGATCAGCTGGGCAACGATCAGCTCTGATGCATGATTTATATTAGCTAGAATTGTTGGATTTCCTGCTTTCTAGCTAATCTAAATCACCTGGCACAGCAGATTTTCCCCCTTGCTGTTCTACTTCCCTTTGCAGACTCAGAAGGCTTCAAAATGTTCCTTTTTTAGCACTGCACGGGCACGGCTCAGGTGCTCAGGCAAAGCTCATGAAGTGCATGCTTGGTAGCAGACTTACAGAACCAGTAGCAGACTTCAGAGGATTTCACCGCTGACCAGAGTGTTTATTACATTTGCTTGGCATAGAGAATCTTATCAGTGGATCAGAATCTAGTAATTAAAAAAATACAAATGAAGGTGAATATACCTGTCCCAGTATAATGTTGCAGGATCCAATCTGGGTCGGTCACCGGGACCAGTGATTTTGTCTTCGGAGCTTTCAGACTCATACTGGAGCCCATCCTCAGGAAACTTCTTTCTACTGGAATGTGTGGTAGAGAGAAGTTCCATATAAAGTGGAGAGAAGTTCCTTGAGGACGGGCTCCAGTACGACTAAATCTGAGATCCCGGTAACTGACTCAGATTGGATCCTAAATAAATACTATTTTTCTTTGTAATATTTCCAGTCACTTGATATAGAAAGGTTTCACCCAAAAGAAAGGTAGGCAGATTAGAGAACAAAAAATATGAAATTTTAAAAGAGAATCTGTTCTGTATGTCAGACGTGGTAAACCCTATATTATTGACACTCCCAATTCTTCAAACATAGTTGCAGCAGATAACTATAGGACCACAATTATTAACCTAGGTAAAAGGGCATTTTTCACCATTCTCAAAGTGTTTACCAATTTTTTTTACCTAATTTTAAAAGAATGTAACAAAAAAAAAATTAGGTAAAGCTAGTGGAATTGTTTTAAATAGGAACCTAGGTGGATGATAGAAAAAAAATGAAATAGGAACAAAATAACTCAGCAAGTAAATTTTGGCTTACATGTTGCATGTTTCAAATTTTTTCAAGCAGGTAAATTCTCCTGGGAGCCCTGATTGTTTGCACCTCCCTGGGGCATATCTCTTCTCTGGAAAATTTACATTTACCTTTGCAAAATGTATGAAATAATCAGTGTCTGATTTGGAAAAAAAATACTCCCAATGTATCTTTTTTCCCTCTTTGTGTTTTATCCTTCATCCAAGATATTCAGCATGGTGCACAAATTCTTCTTGCCTTCTACTCTTATCCAAACATATAGCTTTTATCAGATGATTACTAGTATTTCTAGATTTCTTTCCCCTTATTCCCAGAAATGTCTATGGAAATTCCCAGTTATCCACATCATGGTTGTCCCAAAGGTTCTTTTTCTGAAGGACTGAAGAAGCTTCTTGGATGAGAAGTGAAATGTCTTCAAGGAAAAACAAAGTTCAGTTATCTTTTGGAAAAGTTCCTTTCAGAAAATAATTCCAGAAAAAACTTCCAGAAAATAATTTTCTAAAACTGTTTGTCACCATCTTTTGGTGGTTAATGCTGTCCCTCTGTATAACTGCTCTACCAAGATGCTACTTTTGTAGTATTTCCCCCCAAAGTCTTCTGATTGTGAAAATGTAGGGTTTTAAAAAAAGGCAGTTAAATATACAGAGATTCATCGACGTACGACCACAATGGAGCCGAAAATTCCTCTTGCTGAGACATTTGTTAAGTGAGTTTTGCTCCATTTTACAACTTTTCTTGCCACAGTATGACAAGTAAATCACTGCAGTTCTTAAGTTAATACCGGTAACACAGCTATTAAATGAATTTGGCTTGCCCATTGACTTTGTTTGTCAAAAGGTCCCAAAAGGGATTCATATGATCCCACGACACTGCAACCATCATAAATAGGAGTCAGTGGCCATGTGTCTGTATTTTGATCACATGACCATGAGGATGCTCCAATGGTCGTAACTGTGAAAAGCGGTCATAGGTCACTTTTTTCCAGTGCCATTGGAACTTTGAATGGTCATTAAATGAACTGTTGTAAGTTGAGGATTTACCTGTATTTGAAAAGTTGAAACTGATAAGAAGCATCAAGTGAGTTATGTGCCTATGTAACCAACATGGAAGGAGGGAGAAAGGCTAAATAAATCAAGGAAAAGATGGACAGGGTCCATTCTTTGAAAATGTTTACAGGAAATCACTATTACTGAGCTCTTATATTTTTAACAAAGGAAGAACATTTTCAGGAAACTGTGGAGGAGATTTAGGTCCAGCTTTAAGAAATACACCTCTGCTCCCATGTGTAAATGCAATAAATTAATTAACTAAAGAAGATGTTGGATAACCATTTGTCAGAAGTGATGTAGGGTTTCCTGCCTAAGCAGGGGGTTGGACTAGAAGAACTCCAAGATCCCTTCCAACTCTGTTATTCTATTCTATTCTAATTCCAAGTAGAGATTGTTAACAGGCCATTTGGACATATCACTTTAACAATATTTTGCTTGGTAACTTGTAAATTGAGTCACCTGCAGAGGTTTTGTATTGTAGAGATTTTAAATGTGATCCTCCCAACTCCTGATTTGATACTTTAACCTGTATATTATGTTGTTTAAATGTATTAAAACAACAAATATAAATCTGAAATGCACTTTTGTTGTCATCATGTGTAGCATTTCTTCTTCCACTATGATCAAACAATTTATGTATTGTCCTATGTTATCAAAAGGGTAGGAAGCAAGTGGATAATATGATTGTTTTTTGCTATATCAGTACAATTGAATAATATAGGGTTAAGCAGCAGGACAGTAAACCAAAATTGTCCTATAGCACTTACTTTCTGAAAATGCACATCTATTTGAATACAATTACAAAGAAATGACTCAAATAAAATATCATGCTGTTTAGACTAACCTGCCATTACTGAAAACATGTTTGGACCCATGGTATGCCTTAATCCAATAGATCTGGTTTTTTTAAAAAAATGAAGTTGGCCTTCTTCAGATATAAAAAAAACCTGGCTTATAAATGGGAACAGCAGGGTAATTTTGAACATTAGATTTGTGATCTTCTAAAATACTTAATAAAAATTTGAAAGATAGGAAAATGTAAGGAAACAATTCTCCAAGTAAAGTCCCCCCCCCACCATTTTATATGTAAGCATCAACTGATTATCAAAGACTGCAAAATCCAAGAAGGAACATCAGGAAGGAATATTTAAGGGGTGCCACAAAGGAGAGGGGGTCAACCTATTCTCCAAAGCACCTGAAGGTAGGACAAGAAGCAAGAGGTGGAAACTAATCAAGGAGAGAACCAGTGTAGAACTAAGGATAATTTTACTGACAGTTTATCAGGAAATAAATCAGTGGAACGACTTGCCTCCAGAAGTTGTGGGTGCTCCAACACTGGAAGTTTTTAAGAAGAGATTGGACAAATATTTGTCTGAAATGTTTGCAGGCATTTCCTGCCTGAGAAAGAGGTTGGATTAGACGACCTCCAAGGTCCCTTCCAACTATGTTATTCTGTTATTATAATGTATTTTATTTTAGTGATTTAATAGTTTTATTGAACTAGTCAGGCTCTATAAATTTTCTGTAGCATGGGGACTTTACATAGAGAGGGATAATCATTAAGTAACTTTTTAGCATTTTACTTGGTCAATAAGTCATCTTGCTTGAAGCTGATGTATTCCAGATGTGTTTGACTATAATTTCCATCATAGTTTGGGCTGGTGGGAATTGTAGACCCACACATCTAAAATATAATTTAGAGAAAGCTGCTTTTAGGATTTTGGAAATGAGAAATTATCTTCCAAAATACTTTGAGCAAATGGTTTAAGAAACTTCTTCCAATAACCAATCATACAAACACACCAAGATGCTACTCAACCACAAAACAAAAGGTGTTGATAGGAACACTTCATTTTCCAGATTTAGAAGGAAGACCTCATTGAACTCAATGAGGCATTTTTCTGTGTGTACAGGATCTAGATGAAAATGTGTTTTTAGGATCTCTTAGATCAGAGGCATCCAGCGTTGTCAGGTTTAAGACTTGTGAGTTTCATGCTGGCTGAGAAAATCTGAAAGTTGAAGCCTACAACTCTAAAAATTTGCCAAGGTTGGACATCCCTGCCTTAAATCATCAGAAGAACATGAGGAACTGTATTTCAGAATTATGGTACATACTGCTACAGCAAACTTCAGTAAATGCAGTAATAGGAAAGCGACTAGCGCAACTTTTTGTGTCAATTTTTTTCTGGGGGGGGGATTAAATTTTCCTCCACAGAATGTCCTCTCTCCACAGAACTGGTCCAGTGCCCAAAAAGTTGGGGAGGCGATGGCCTAAAGTCTTAAGAGGGAACTTATTGTCTGAAATGGATCCAGTCACTGGATCCATTTTAGGTGATAAAAAACAAAATCTCTTTCACTATGTATGAAATCTTTGATATGCCCAACAAATGTTTAGCTTCAATAACTTGTCACCAATTCGTAAAATTATTCTTAATCTTATTAACAGAGGAGGTCCTAGGAAGTTTGATTAAGTCTATTAATAAGGAAAAGTACACTAAGTACAAATGCTCTACAAAAAAAGCAATTGAATACTCTTTGAGAATGTTATTTTAATATATTATGTATGTGTAAGGTATGGAATTGATACTGAAGTCAAAATAAGTTGAAAAATGACAAGCTATAATGGATATAACTTACAGTGGGGTGGAAAATGTTATTTCTCAGAGCATTTTTTTGTGTGCTTTACAAAAGTGGAAAGCCTTCTAAGAGATAATCTCTAGTAATTAGAAGTGCCCGGTAGTGTTTACATGGTTAGTACGTGTAAAATATGGTGACCTGCTGAGGATTTGCAAACTGCTAAGTTGTAATGATGGGTCGTGTGGAGAAGACATGTAAAATTGCTCAGATTTATGCTGGAAGTACTTCAAAAGTAAAAAAAATATATGGTGTTTTCCCTCGGGTTGATAACACCTCTTCTGATTTAATCGGCTTGCTCCTCCTTCATTCTTTTCTGCTCTCCAGGATAATTTTTTATGGTTTTCTCAGCATTAGAACAGTTAAGGGATAAACGTCTTCCTAAATTAGAACTCTTAGCTCACAAAAGCACCATAGAATCATCATCCTGAAATCAATGGCTTGTAATAGCATAGTATCATACCTTGTCATCATACAATGTGGATTTATTTAATATTTCTGATCATCATTTTTCATATCGTTATTACTATTATTATTTAGAATGTAATTCATGTTTAAAAAAAAGGAGAAACTGGAGAGCCCTTGAGTGACAAACCAAACAGCAATTGATTTAAAGCTGTTGAGAATAAAGTATAATGGGAAGCTGAGCAAAAATGCATTTTTTTTAAAAAAAAATCTTCGCCATTTAATTTAGATTCTCATAGCACTGCGGCACATTATTCTATGATGGGATAATGAATGCAAGCCGTGTTGGCTGATTTTTTGCAAGTAAAATACTTGAATGGAGTGATCATTGTATGTTTATTCTGAAAGAAATAAAGCACAGGGATGAATAGGATTTTCTTACTGCCAGCCATAGTTCCAAAGAGACTAAGCCCCAGGGACCAATGTGATGTAACCATGCCACTTTTTGAAATTGCAAAGTGAGGTAGAGAAGAAAGGGGTAAATGGTTCAGGTGAACTGAATCAACATTAGCGGCAATTAATGATCAAATGTTACTGTTGATATAGTGTGAAAGGGAGAGAGTGACAAGGTATATAAAACTAAACATGATATACAGAAAGTGGATATAGGAAGGTGGGGATTTCTCTTTTCTTTGATGTTCCTAGAATTAGAGGACCTCCAGAGAAGATGAATGGAGATAGAGAAAATATGTAGTACATTGTTGGAATTTACAGAGGCAAGATGAAATAATGGTCACTAGGTTGGGCCTCTTTAAAAGGAGATTTTAAAAAATCATGGAAGATCAAACTACCAATGGTTACCATGGAAAATACAGATTTTCTCCATTATCAGACACAATGGACTCTTAACTCCAGTTGCTGGGGATTATGAATAGGAAAATGCATTCAAATCATCCTATAAACTTCCCAGATCCACCTGAGTGGATTTTGGAGAGATTACTCGCTCCAGCTCCTGCCAACCTAACAGTTTGAAAGCATGCAACTGAGGGGTAGATAAATAGATACCACTTTGGCAGGACAAGTTACTGTATTCTGTATTTTCATACTGGCCACATGATGATGAAAGCATCTGTCAGTCAGCACAGGCTCCCTTGGCTGAGAATCGGAGGTTTGTAATAACCCCTTGAGCTGGTCACAACTAGACAGGGGAAACCTTTAAACCTTTGATGGAAAGAATGAATGCAGAAGTTTCAAATCCTCTTCAGTAGATGAAAAGTAGATCTGGACCACAAAGACATCATCTTCTATTAATAATATTGTCTTATCTAAACATAACTTATTTTCCATCATATTTCAGTTATTAATTTATTAAACAAATAGCTTTATAAGAAAATAAGAAGAGCTTTGTCAGGTTGATCAAAGGCCCAATCAGGCAAACATATCTCTCCAGAATCCACTCAGTCTTTGGTAATGCCAGTCAGGTCTTGAACCTGGGCTATCAGCTTTCCCAGCTGACAAGTCCAGCATCTTAACCTCCTCCACGCTCCTTTCCATCTTAGATTTTTTCCAATACAATTGGGCCAAAGTCATGCGTCTAGAATGCAATTGAGGCATGTTAAGCTTTATGGGCTGAGCAAGGATCTTAATCTACATACCATTTAATTTGAAGTCCTACTTTTTGCCACCTTGTTGCAACAGATTTTTACATATGCAGAAGGCGAAAACCTGTCAACTACAAATGATAGATATCTGGCATGCTATTCCAAATTTCATTTTAATTTTCCAAACCTAACTTTTTCCTTTCCAGCCCCCAAGACCATCCACAATCCTTATTGGAAATGGTTAATAGAAGTTGATGTCTATGTGCCATGGAGATTTCTCAAATATTTTTTAAATATGTAGTTTGACTTGGTCATGTGTGCATTGCAGATAAACACTCATCAGGATTTGGAATAATTGTTATGATTATCTAATTCTAGCTATTTTTAAAGTTCTGGATAGTCCATGAAAATTGGGGAGGGGAGACCATTTTTCTTGTTATTGTTAGATGTGCGTGAATATATATATATTTATATATAATGTTCTATAATTTATTGTTGACCCCAATTCAAATATTCAGGATATTTGATCTGCCAGACAACTCACAGCTGTAATTCTGACTTTTTCTGTTTCCAACACAATATGTGTAGTTCATATACTGGAAATGCTTTAATATTTTACTAACAGAGATCTAGTCACTTACTTGCGCTAATTATTATTCAGGCGTTTAGTGCCCGTTAGTCTGCAGTTTTTATGAAAGGTGGGGGCAGGGTAAATCAATCAGCATTCCAATCTTGCTTCCTTAGCAGAATGTCGTTATTGTGGTTTTCAAAATCTGGCAAAATGCCTAAGAAGAGACCCTTTTTGCCACTTGGACTGTCTAATCCAGACATCATTATTGATCAAACTGACATATACCTGCCAAAGTTGGTTGGGACTGTATTACATGAAAGACAGGAATCTGGAGCTGTCTAGTTGCCCTCAGAATTCTGATCAGCAAAAATAATGGGAAATTAGAATACAACATCTAAGAGAGCAATATAGAAAAAAAAATACATAGAATAACTTGACTGAAAAAATGGAAGAAATTACATACAAAAGGAATAAGTAAATAGATACTAGATCATTTAAAATAGACAAGTTTTAAATGTGATACTGATAAGCCAATATTTAATTATGTTTTATACTTAAATATACTTTTATACTTGTTGCAAAATCCTGCGATTATGTGTGAAAAAAAATTCAATGTATGGTGTAAGAATTTCTTGAAAAAAATCACACTCTTTCATCACAAGAGATTCTGGGTGGCCTACAGTATCAATAATACACTGTTTATAAATAATTTATTATTGTAATGCAGGAAATCTATAAAATAATGCAACACAACAAACCAATCACAACCGTTATGGTGATTTTAAAAACGCAAACCCAACAAGTCAAAATTCTAGCTCCCCTTGCAAGTGGGAGACCGGCAGGTGAGATAAATGAAAATGCCTGTCTTTAAAGCTATGAAATCATAAAGGTGATAAATTGGAACCTATGCACACTTGTGTAAGGTTGTGAGATCCAATGCAGAAACATCTCTACAAATTGAACATTCTTCACTTTAGAGACACAGTCTCTTACAGTGGATTCTTCAAGGAAAGGCCTTCAGACACTATTTCCACACAGAATATCAGGGCATGGGAATGCGAGTATGGGAAATGACATACAGGCAGAAGATTGACATAATGCATCTATGAACACCAACTGGCAGTCAGAAGACATGATAAAAATTCTTTAATTTCACAACATATAGACAGATTTAACCATCATTTCAATTGGGAAAATGTGACCATCCTAAACCAGGCTGAGTCCAAATATGCCATGGAATTTCTAGTAGCCTCACACTCTGACAAATCAGCCATCAATAGACACATAGACATTAACAACATCTATAGACTATGCAAAAGAGATAATCAACCAGCCCAAAAGAGAAAAAGACTCCAGCAGGTGTCCATCAGTAATCAGTACTCAGTTCAGCATAGATTAACTCCAAGGTTAACATCAGACCAACAATCAAGTAAGCAATATCCCAATCAAGAAATTGCCAAAGAGCTATCAGTAAACACCGCAACCAAAGAATCTCTAAGACCACCCCCACCCATACAGATAGGCAAGACACCAGAATATAAACTGACAGCACTCTTTACTAGCACTGATGATGTTACCTAGTTAGGTAACCTAGTTACCTAGTTCTTGCAGAAACGTCTGCAAGAAAACAAGCAAGCTCAGAGAGCACCAAGCACCTCATTTCAACCCTGAGCTACAAATATTCTCCTTTATTGGTAAATGACACACAGTGCACCTGATATTGTCTTCAACTATGGTTACCATAGAAAGTAGCTTCCCTTCCAGAATACTTAGTAGCATATAAGCTAAATCTGACCACAGTGATATTGAACAAAGCCAATGGAGCATAGTCTATTGCAGGGGGAATGGAGAATCATGCTAGTTGTTGGCTGCTTGTCTGTTTACTATTGATTGGCAGTTTGTCCCTTTGGCACATGGTATATTGATTATGATTGTCATTTTTTGCTATTGATAATTTTATTTTGTTTTCTTATAATAAATGTTTAATTCACTGTCAACTACCTAGAGTCACAGTAATCTGATAGGCAGCAACAAGATTAATTTATAAATTGCATAAAGAAATAGATATTAAGGCAAGAAACACTAAAGGAAAAGAGGGAAGTAAAGGTATGGTTTCCACTTTTAGCAGCAATATATTTAGGATAATTCTTAATTAATTAACCAAGGGAGATCAGCCCAAGTGGAAGCTGGGGAGGAAGGGACCAGAAGTGTCCATAGACTGACTATTTTGTAAGAATTATTAGCTGAGTATCACAGTGTATTTTGCATATATATGTTATATGAAGACACATATACCCTGTTTCCCCCAAAATAAGACATCCCCTGATAATAAGCTTTTGAGTCGGGCTTTTGAGTGCATGGCAATAAGGCCAAACGCTTATTTCAGGGTTCAAAAAAATATAAGACAAGGTCTTATTCTCAGGGAAACATGGTAGAAGGGATAATGATTGTGTCCCAATGCTTATTTCATTATTGTGCTCTCTTGAGTCCCTCTGCAGATGCCTGATGGGGAAGGAATACAGAGAATGCAATAGAAGGGTTAGTACTATTTATTTACTTAAAAGATTTACATAGCTTCCCATCTTACATACTATAATCTTAGATGGCTTACAATAAACAGTAAAAACATAAAAATGCTAGCAATGGACAACCTTAAATAGGATTTGAACCTCACATGGAATCTGCCAGGATTCATTGTATAAATGGGGGTAAGCATCCTCCCCTCAGTGTGGCTGTGAGGTCCTGCATCAAACTGTAGTCACATTGTGACTGGCTGTAAGCTGAGGGCATATACCAGCCCAATATCTGATTTTTTTTTTCACGTGATGCTATGCTCCAATGGGGAATGCAGTGGCTCAGTGACTAAGACGCTGAGTTTGTTGATCAAAAGGTCGGCAGTTCAGCGGTTTGAATCCCTAGGGCTGCGTAACAGGGTCCCATTACTTGTCCCAGCTTCTGCCAACCTAGCAGTTAAAAAGCATGTAAAAAAGCAAGTAGAAAAATAGGGACCACCTTTGGTGGGAAGATAACAGTGTTCCGTGCGCCTTTGGCATTTAGTCATGCTGGCCACATGACCATGGAAATGTCTTCAGACAGCGCTGGCTCTTCGGCTTTGAAACAGAAATGAGCACCGCCCCCTAGAGTCAGGAACGACTAGCACATTTGTCCGAGGGGAACCTTTACCTTTACCTATGCTTCAATGGTTAGATGGCCTAAACATTGGTATCTGAATATAGATCTTTTTAACATTCGTATTTTACTGTGTTTTTAATCTATGTGAAATGTTGACATACAGTATATTGCCAGTCCATGTATGATATGTCATACATTAAATAAAATAAATAAACATAAAAGCTATACAAATCATTACCAAATTTCCTGGAAGCCCAAAGACAGTACACCCCTGAAATGATAGAAAATATTTGTAGCTTTGATGGTAAATGCTGATGGTGGTTTGTTTTCCGAACCTGCTGTTTACCTTCCAAATGTTTTGTCACCAGGCTAGATAGTCCATAGTCCCACTGATGATGTTATCTAGCCTGGTGACAAAACGTTTGGAAGCTAAAAGCAGTCTCGGAGAACAAACCACAGCCAACACAATACACCTCTGTTCATCCATGCTGAAATGTACTAGACTCCATCCTCTCTCTGCAGGAAGAGCCAGCTCTTCAAGACCTTCCAGGAAGCTAGGAGTGTGGGATATACCAGATCTCAGAGGGGAAGAATGTTCCACAGGGCATGGAGAAAGGGTGCATTATAGCTCCCATAACATGACAGGATTTAAAGGAAGGGATTTGGAGTGTATTTCGGACCTCAGGGACCACTAAATTCATAATTTTAAATCCTGTGGACCACTAATATGATCTGCCTAATGACTGGCTGGGTGGGCGTGGCTAGCTGGTCTTGTGACTAGGTGGACATGGCCAACTCAATGTCACTCATGTTGAGGGAAGCCTTGCCGGCCTCTACTCACCCCTCCCCTCCCAGCCACTCCTTGCCTGCCCACCTGGGCTCCTTATGGCCTCAACAGGAAGCAGTTGTTGTTTCTCCCACCACGAGAAAGAGTTGGCAAAACAGCTGCTCAGTTCAAATTGGATCTGACCGAGAAGGAGGCTCAGCAGAAGCACCACACTGAGGACTAGGAGCATAGGCTTTCCAAGCAGAGGGAAGACCTGCAGGTGCAAGGCCAGGTACAGGCACCTGAAGGCTCAGCGAGCTGAGATGGTCAGCCAGTTCCAGGCCATGATGCAGTCCCACTAGAACAAGGTCCTCCAGCTCTTTGCCACCAGCTGCACTTCCCTCCAGCCTTTGCCCAAAGCCCCACACCAGTAGGCCAAAGCAGATCCCAATTGGAATTTCTGCCCGCCTCCGACTCACACAAAAAAGACCCAGAAAGATGAGACTTTCTGCAGCAACACAAAAGTTCATTGCACATATCTGTCCCAGGGACCATAGTTTGTGGACCCCTGATTTAGTGCAATATAAAAAATGCAAATAATTTTTCTGCAGATCACCAAAATTTCCTCATGGACCACCAGTGGTCCACAGACCACCAGTTGGTGACCGCTGTATTAGAACACATGGAATAACAGATAACTCCAGGAAGAGCTGGTCCCACAAAGAAACTTAGGTACTTCCCTTATATAATGTGTAATCTGCGAGGCTTTATAACTAGCTAAATTGTTAGGAGAACTTTCCCCCCCCCCCCCCCAGTTTCTGATGCAAAAGCATCAATTTTTTCCTAGAACTAAATAGGTACAATAAAATTCAAGTCTTTCTTCTGTCTTTCCAGGATGAGTTAAATGCAGGAAAAAATATATTTTTGTTAATACTTATTCAATTGAGAAAATAAATGTCCAGCTTCATTGGTTCAAATAAAACACCTCTGGAAAACTAACATGAAATATGAAGACAATTAAGGTTTCCTATTATTGTTTCCAACAGTTTAATAGTCAATAATATACTTCCCCTGAGTCATCATGACCTATAATTATTTATAAATTTATTCTTCTTTCCACAGTTGAATGTCCTTTTGAAGTCCACATTTTTTGGCAAGGAATTCTACAAGCTAATTATAAGCTGTGCAAAAAGTAGTTCCTTCCTATGTTCCATGTGCCATCCATTTCATCGAATGGGGAATACAAGAAAGGCTTTCATGTAGGGAGTGGCCTTAGAGAAATAAACAGGACCATTTGACCTCTTTAGTGGGCATGCACTTTTATTTGGGACTGAATCCTGTGCATTCCTCTAGAATTTATTTTCTGTAAATTGGATTCAGATTCATTTTATACCATTTAGTGGGGTCAGGAATTTGTGGGATGCTTTCACTTCAGCATCTTAGTTTTCATGAACCCATGACCACAACTCACAATGAAGTCTGAATTTCCATGGCTCTCCTATTCATTTCATGAATAGAACAATTCAAAGTAGAACAATTCAAAGAGGCGCTGTGTGTATACCATGGCCTTCTAAAATAAATGAAATCACTCTTTAGCTTTTGAGACACTGCTGATTCATCCTGGAGAACGACAGTGT
This sequence comes from Arizona elegans, assembly GCA_022577455.1. Taxonomy (NCBI): domain Eukaryota; kingdom Metazoa; phylum Chordata; class Lepidosauria; order Squamata; family Colubridae; genus Arizona; species Arizona elegans. The sequence goes on along the minus strand of JAKOOJ010000001.1, from coordinate 227,821,834 downwards.
TTTGTGCCAAAGACTGAATACTGCATCTGCTCACTATCTAATTGTTCATTTTATATATTCATAAATAAATAGGGCTAACCCAAAATGTCACTCACTATAAATATCATCTGAATTCACAGATGAGAAATGGAGAGCTGTCATTTTTTAAAAAACGCTGTTCCTGAAATTTTGTAAATTTTTAGGAATGTCAGTTGCAGTGATAGTCTTTCCTTATCTTTTTTTTTTTAAGATTCCTTATTATATCTACCTTGATGGCAATAAATCGTTTGCTTGAAAGCTGAACATGAAAGACAAGTTAAACAAAGGAGTCCTCGGGAACAGAATTACAGCTGCACTTTCTGTCCTGCTTCCTTCTAAGTATCCCAGGGTGACCCTAGTAATGAACTTAATCCCAGGAATTCTTTGCAAGTGGCCCTTCAGATGATGTAACATGGGATCATCTGAAGGGTCAACACAGTTTCCTGAAAAACATTGCTGAACTCACTCGGAAATTATTTTATTTTTATAAACTGTGCAGCTGAGAGATTGACGCTAAAAAGAACCTGCTGTATACCTCATGACAGTGATGGGTAACCTTTCTGTCATTGTGTGCCAGGAGTTGGGGGGAGTACGGGGGGGTCATGCACGTGCGTGCCCACACCCATAATTCTATGTGTCCTGCCTTGTGCATGTGACCCACCCCGCTCCTGGCACATGATGGCCCAGTAGGCCCATTTTTCTCTCTCCCCAGGCTCCAGAACCTTTCTAGGAGTCTGGGGAGGACAACAATGGCCATCTCTCCCCGCAGAGGCTCTCTGGAGGCTGGAAGCAGCCCGTTTGCCAACTTCCACTAGAAGTTGGCAAACGGCCCATTTCCGGCCTCCGGAGGGCCTCTTGGGGGGGGTAAAGAAGGCCGTTTTTGCCCTTCCCAGACTCCCAGACTCCCCAGACTCCCCAGACTTCTAGAAAGGCTCTGGAGCCTGGGGAGAGATAAAAACAGGCCTTTCCCTTTCCCTGAGGCTCTCTGGAGGCAGGAAACAGCCTGTTTTCCTACTTCTGGTGGGCCCAGAAGGCCCGAAAATCAGCTGACCGGCATGTACATGCATGCCGGAGCTGAGCTTGTGTGCCCTCCGATATGGCTATGCGTGCCACCTGTGGCATGCATGCCATAGGTTCGCCATCACGGCCTTATGGTAATGCTTCTGTGTCTCACTTTAATGGGATGATGCCTGCCCTGTGATAGAACTGCTTGTCACATGAAATACTTGTCACCTCAATCCAAGAAGGCTCTTTGCCTTCTTTCCATGTTTTATTTTTAAAATAAGAAGAAACCTCACTAAAGACTATTTGATTATTTGACTAGAATCAGAAATAAAACTGGATCTATGAGATGAAAACTGCCTTGATTCATCATGATGATTCAACAAGGAAAGTGATCACCTCTGTAGTTGATTAAGATATTGATAAATAGATAGTTGATAGATAGATCAATAGATACAGAATTAGATATAGATGATTTAGATATAGATGATATGGGTATAAATAAAGATAATATATAGAGATAGATACAGATGATATAGATAGATTGAAGGGGATGATATGTGAGTAATGTTGCCACTGTTGATTGTGTGTCAAGACTTGTCACAGGTAGAATGTGCAAAGCTGAATAGCACCCAAAAAGGGCATTTCTGAGGTTCTGTATCTATGCAAAGAAATGCTTGGCATTTACTTCTACCAACAAGGGCTTTGATGATTATAAAGGTGGCTGCCTTCTTCAATGCTAAAATTGGCCTATCTTTTTATCAACTAATAAGAAAATATTTCTGCCTTAAAGTTTTTGTGCACAAACTGCTGATCGGTTCCAAGGGCTTCTGGGTTTATTTATTATTTATTTATTAATCAAATATCTATACCGCCCTACTCCCGGAGGACTCAGGGCAGTGAACAGCCAAGACAAAATACAAATAATACAAATATTAAAAGTCCCTTAAAATTATTAAATATTTTGGCCGAAACTCAGATTAAAACACCCAATTTATAAAATCAAACGAATTTAAAAATTTAAAAAAGGAGAGTTAGGCCAGGCCAGCCTGCTGAAACAAAAAAGTTTTGAGAGCACGATGAAACGTGCGCAGGTCCGAGATCCTCCCTATCTCTGGGGGGAGCTCGTTCCAGATGGTAGGGTTCTTGAAGGAGATCTCCTAGCTTGAAGGTAAATAAGGTTGGAAGGTTCTTACAATGCTGTTGTTGTTGTTAACATTATTGTTAAAGCTCCATTGATAGGTAGAAAGAAAAAAAAACCCAAATAAAATAACTAATATAAGCATAATGATACATAAAAATATCAAACATCCACTGGCCATTCATTTAAGTTCCTAGGAGCATTTCTGGTACTTTTAAAAATCAGATTTACAAAAAAGGAAATAATGTAAAAAGACTGCTAGTACCATGTTATCCAATGCCACTGAGCTTTAAAAAGCTGACAGTTGCTGTAAAATAGTCATTAAACAACCTCTAGAAGAGACTCATCAGCAGATGCCCTCAGGTGAAGGAGAGAGAAAGCTGAAAGAGAATGAAAGAAAATCTAATATTTTAGCATGACTGAATTAAACAGAGCATATTATGTTGATTTCCAGAGTCAGCCCAGTAATTTAATTTTCATAGTGATTCCTTTGATTGTAACAACCGTTTTATGAAACATTAATTTTTTGTATGTAGCACACATTCCTTTTCCATTTCATTAAGGAGGAAAAAAAATCAACATTTACAGATTTGCTGACCGTTAGTTCGGTAAATGGCCCTCAGAGTTTCCCCCCTTGAATTAAATACAGTCATTTTATGGTTTGGATGGGCTATTTCGGTTAAAGAACAACATTGTGTCGTTACAAAACTCAGATTGTTAATACAAGAATGTTATCCCCAAACTACCTTTCACATTAAAATGTGTTTTTGTCACTTTCATCTCTCTCTCTCTCTCTCTCTCTCTCTCTCTCTCTCTCTCTCTCTCTCTCTCTCTCTCTCTCTCTCTCTCTCTCTCTCTCTCTCTCTCTCTCTCTCTCTCTCTCTCTCTCTCTTCATGAATGTGTGTCTGTGTTAATTATAGAATTGTAATGCAGCATCTTTTTATGAGGTACAAAAATGTAATAACTGCAACCGATACTGGGGACTTGGAGCAACATACTACATAACCAAGGATCATAGGAGAAAAACCCATATAATAAATTTTTAGAGTGATACTGGTATTTCATAGCCATAAAATATTATATAGCATAAAAATGATTCATGATCATTTAGTTATTTCTTTGTATCCCACCTTTATTATTTTTACAAATAACTCAATAACTCCAACACGCTTTCCTTCTCCTATTTTCCCCACAACAACAAGAGAGAGAAAGGGTGACTGGCTCAAAGTCACCCAGCTGGCTTTCATGGCTAGGGCAGGACTAGAATTCACAGTCTTCCATTCGATATAAATTCTCCTAAGGAGTTCATTAACTGTAGAGGAAAGAAAGCTATTAAAAAAAACCTACCTATCCATTAAGCAACTATAATTTGTGGAGCACATCATAGCAAACTATGGGCAGAATATCATATGGAAATATATTTGTTTGTTTGTTTGTTTGTTTCAATCCTAAATCCAATTTTAAAAAATTAAAATTACAAAGGCAAACCAGGTGACCTTCTGTCCCAAAGCTATATTGGAATAGTATAGCTTTTAAAGGTTTGTGAATCACATAACAGATGGGGTCACCTCAACACATTCCACATTATGCTGGAAACTCCACTGAGAAAATGCATGTCCAGTACATACCACCACTGCCCAAACACAAGGCATTGGAATTCAATGTAGAATGGACTAATTCAGATTGGAGAAAAAAATAGTCCTGTAGATAAAAGGTGGCTCAGTGGCTAAGATGCTGAACTTGTTGATCGAAAGGTCGGCAGTTCAGCGGATTGAATCCCTAGTGCTGCGTAACGGGATGAGCTGCCGTTACTTGTCCCAGCTTCTGCCAGCCTAGCAGTTTGAAAGCATGTAGTAAATGCAAGTAGAAAAATAGGGACCACCTTTGGTGGGAAGGTAACAGCGTTCTGTGCACCTTTGGTGTTTAGTCATGCCAGCCAAATGACTACGGAGATGTCTTCGGACAGTGCTGGCTCTTCGGCTTTGAAAGAAGTAATTATTACATGAATAATTGCACCCATATAATCTTCTGCCAGAGAATGGCACAATTGTATGCAATCGTGTATAGACTAATGCAAACCTATATTGTATAATCTAAGGCTGTAGAAAGGCATGCCCAGTCAATGATTGCTAAACTAAACTTAGCTTGCTAAACTAAACTTAGATTGCTTCCAATATGCAACACCAAACCCAGGAGTAAGCCTATTTTGCATCAATTCATCCTTCATAGAGAATGTCACCCAGTGCATGCCCCATTTCCACTGCTTTGTTAGGACTGGTGTCATTTTGTTCTCTAACATCCAGCCCCACATGCATTCATTTAATACTTTAGAACTTCTGCATCCTCTTTGTCCCTTAGGGGTCAGACCATATGAAACCAACAACAGAAGCTAAGAAGTAATCTCACAGGCTCAGTACCTGGGAAAGATCACTTAATTAGGATCATAACTTTTTAGTCTTTTTAGTTTTTTAGTTTTAAATTGTCATGGGGTTTTAATTGAATTGTTTTAAATTGGGCCAGTTATGTAATTCTTTTAACAATTTTAAATTTTGTATCTGCATGTGTTTTAGTTCTGGCTGTTCACCGCCCTGAGTCCACTAGGAGAAGGGCGGTATACAAATTGAAATAATAAAAAATAATAAAAAAATAACTAAATTAAAATGGTAGCTCCCATACTGTATCAGCCAAACAACTCAGAAGGAGAAAGGATAATGCTTTAAAAGAGTTTTTAGAGATCCAGCAGACCAGCAAAGATATAGCTTCCCCATCCAGTTCTTGGCAACCACAGTTATTTCTGAACAATGCCTGAAAAATGGAATAGCAGAGTTTAGTTCAGAGCTGGGGAGATTAAAGATTACTTTTGAGAGCTGCCAATTTAAATAAAAATTTCAGAGGGATATTCAGTAGTCTCAACAAAAGGAAGAGCAATGAAGTGAGAGACCAACAGTTGGAACTTAATTCTTACATTCCAGTTCAGTCTTTGATCTGAATGCCACTAGAAAGAATTTCCAAAGGACCAGCAACTCTAGGTTTCATAAAGGAAGAGGATTTCTCAGGGTATTTTTCACCCCAAAGATGTGGAGGGTGGGGGAAAATCCCTTAAATGTGGATTGTTTCACCTGGCCAACATTTCCTTTAGTACTGTTGTAACATAGGAGCACCACCATACAATTTAAATATCATGGCTGGGCAGTTATTCCTTACTGAGGCTGGTGCACATGAAGCTTTGGATCATGAAAATCACCTTCTGTTCCTTTTATATAGAAAAATTAAAAATCAGCCTTCTGTTTACATCACGATATTTCAGGTTAGGTCTATCATGATAAGACCAAGATTGTGGAATGAGGAAGGTTACACATTATGCAAGCAAATAAGTAAACTAAACAAATAACTGCTTATTCTCCCAAACGCAAACCAGAGAAACAGCTTCATATTATGTATTGTTTATATAAAAGTAAACGTTATAGTCTTCAGAGGCACTTACTCCCAGGTAATGAAGGATAGTAGTGTGGTGTTCATATGCAAACCAGCTTACCGCCTATAAAGAAATCGGTATAACAGATTTATTATCCTTGTGATCAATGGTTTTCCTTCTAGCTACAACAAAGGCCTTATGCCACAATTTGTCAACCTTATTTTCCCTATTTTCAAGAGCAAATAATAATAATTTTTTTTTTTTTGGAAAAAAACACACAAAAACTTAACCTTGTCTATATCATAGCACCGTTGTGATCTAAGGAAGGGAAATACAATATTGCAAAGTGTAGAGCACTTCAGATGCTGGACGAGCAGCAATAACAGCATTCCCCCAAAGTTTATTTTCTCTTTAATCTAGCCACTACCCTTACAATGTAACCACATCCTTCTCCAGCCAACAAGGAAATTAATTGCCTTTCTGTGTCACCGGCTAAACAAAACACACATCAATTCGGGGAGGTGATCTCCATTGCACAAAAAAGGCATCTGGCAGCATTTAGGTTTCGTAAGCCTAGGCTTTCAAAGCAGGCTTCTATCAGGCTTCAGCCTTTGTCAGATAGTCACAGAAGTTCCAGTCGGAAGACAAAAGTACCCATGGAATGGATGAAGGGAAGTAGTCTTTCTGAGGGGACAGCTGTGGTGCCATTTTTTTCATCTCTTTTGTTTAGAAAAGTGGATTATGTGCACATAAGGAGAGCACAGAGGGGAATAGCACTGAAGCTGAAGCTGTCATGTATTTATCTATTTTGTTTATTTTTAGATAAAGGATTTCAGACCACTCTTTAATAAAACTCTGTAGCAGTATATCACAGGCTCAGACAAAAAAGACACTCGCCAATATCAAATCTCTGTTCAATCTAAACGTTGAAAGATAAGTAGTGCAGAAATGTAAAGTATGGATACAGCAAGGCTGACAAAGCCAACATTTTTCATAGAAGGTGAGACTAGAATCCCAGAGTGAATAAAAATCTCTCCTTCCCAGTATGGCATTCCCAGCCTCCCAGTATGGCTGGGCCTCTTTGGGATTGACAATTCATAACAAATATATTACAACTGGAAAAACAAAATTGGTCTCAAGGCCTTGTTATTTTATCAGACTAACTAGAACTGATGAACAATGAAATCCTTAAGCCAGGTTTACCTCTAGTTCAATTAATTTCAATGAGCTCTAAACACAACTAGCTTGGTTTGGATCGAATTCCTTGTCTGCAGAACGTTCAACCATTGTTTACATAAAGTTTTTTTCCAACTTGGGCACATCCTATAATTGCATCAAGCACATTAACTCTTTACCTTCCACTTTAATTAGCGGGGTTTAATTAGTAAAGCAAATTGATTTCCCCCATAAGTAAATTAGAAAATGGGAATCGCTGTCTACAAAGCAGCTCTACCTTTGCAAATGAGGGCATGTTGATGTTGGGAACAACTTTTGAAAACAGAGTCAGAGTAAAGCCTGACCCAGGGGGATTCCCTCTGCAAAAGAGAACATTTCAAATGTTCATTTGCAGAATTTGCATGGAATTCAAGACATGGGTGGGGGGAATCCGATAAACACACACAAACAATGTTCCCAGCTTAACTCAGCAACGATTGTTTTGCATTCTTTTGCCAAACTTCGTGATTATACTGATTAGAATTTTCTCCCTTTAATTATTTTGTTTTTAAAAAATGCATGAAAATGAAAGTATCCCATGGAAACAAAAGCCAAAATATCAATGTAACACAAACATGCTGATTTTCTTAGCATAGTTATAATTAGTCCAATGATACATTGCAGGAATAAAAGCTGCCTAGTAGGAGGACCACAAGACCCTATTCTTCTGAAGCATTCCTGATTTCTCAAAATCTCTTATGAACCCCTTCCCTTCATTCTCTAGAAATAGTTGCATGCATGTGTTGATGGGAGAATAGGGTGAAAAAGAACAAAGAGTCTACTGCACATGCAAACTGATCCCCAAGAAATAGAAAATTTTGTTCTCTAATACAGAGCAACACAACCAAAACAAATGCCCCCTCCACCAAGGAGAGTGTAGAAAACCCCCTGAAAGTTACCAGAAATTCAATAGCATAATCTATAGGTAATATCAAGCACTTGTAAAAAAAAAATTAAATGACTATGCTTAGATTTTAGGTTTTAGTGCAGCAGGGTCTTGCACAGTCTGCAAATACTTTCCCTCCAGATGAAAAGTGAGTCAGACTGGAGTTCTGAAAAAGGCAGCCAAATTACGATTCTTTCACTCAAATCAGCAATATTTCTTTTACAGCAGCAGGAGCTGGGGTACAGATTTCACCCTGTTAGGTCCATTTTCCCCTCTTTTTTTTTTTTTTCTATCGTTAACAAAGTAAAGTAAGGCCTAACACCAGAAGGTCAGCTTAATGTGAAGTGCTGGATTTCTTCACTTTCTCAAAAGTTTGCTCTGTGTGTGAGAGAGAGGGGGGGGAGGAGAGAGAAGGGGAGAGAGAGAGAGAGAATGAGAGAGAGAGAAAGAAATATCTGCTGGCCTCAGTATTTTCTCCTGGCCTTATTTTTGATCAGAAACTTTGTGGCTGCTTATGATACTGCCGAGAGCCGATTGGCAGATGAGCATCTTTTGCTGGAGTCTCCATCATTATTTGTCTGTCTTGCCTATTAACGAGCACTATCATCCCATCGTAGGATGACAGCTGCAACACGTACTCAGGCGCAATAAACAGCTAAATGAGGCGCACAGCAATTTCACTTGTCACCAGAGCCCTCGGCACGACTGGCTGCACAGCTTGATGCATAAATTCATGAGGCTGTTGCATATGATGGAGTATGCCTGGCTGAAAGAGGTGATGGATAGCAGGGCAGCTAAAAATGGCCATCACCTTGACTGTGTCAGGACATTTTTTAAAACTACCCCATCAGCTCTCTTGCATTCTGACTTATACACTATCCCCAAGTTAAACACTTCCTTGGGGACTGATCAGTGACTTTCCCTTAAAATATAAACCTTTAAGAGGAAAAAAAAAACAACAGAGGCCAAAGTCAACGTTTCTTCAATGTATAAACTTAGGCCAGCCAACCCTGCACAGGATAAGATTTCCACTTATTGTGATGAAACACCTGATTTTCTTTCCTGTGAATCAAATACAAGACAGAATCAGAAGAAACAAGAGGAATGGAATGCATCTCTAATTTGGGTCTGTGGTTTTTTGCGTGGATGAAATCCAGCAAACAGCTTTTTAAAAAACATGAGTGCAAGAGTTATAACAAAACTGAGAAAAGAATCAAGTATTAAATGTGAATTTATTTCAACTTAAATTGAGATTTACATAATTCTCTGATGTTACTCTTCTTGAGAAATGAGCAAACCTCAACTCTTAAGCTTGGCAGATTTGGGATGGGTTTCTCAGTTAATTTTTAAGTGAAATATATTTAAATGTATACATACATAGATATACTTATACATATACTTGGAAGACTATCAATTCTTCCAGTTTCTCCTCTGTTATTCTGATCCTCCTACTACTTGTTTGAGATCAGTATCTTGTATACATTTCTCCAAAGATCCATATTTTCCCCTGGAACCATGAGTGATGTAGTTTTTGAGTCTCTTTTTTCTTAATACAAAAATAATACAAAAATATTGTAAATTATGTTTACAAACATACTGGATGCTTTTTTTAAATGTAGAACTTAATATGCAAAATTTGGAGAAATGTGATTTTTGAGGGAGAACTGCATTCTAATTTGTGCATTTGCTTTAAAAGAAAAAAATATGTACTTTCCCCATCCATAATGGCTAGATACTCAGAGAGATAAGTAAAATAATAAAATAAATTAAAATAACGTGTAATCGGATATGATAGTTACGTTTATATTTTCTTGAATGTCCTTGCTTATTTTTATTGCATGTATAAAAGCATACAAAAAAGAGATATGGAATGAACAACTTGCAGAACAAATTGGTAAGCTAAAAAGAGTCCATTTGTTAAACTCCTTCATGCTGCCCAAATTTTTGCAAGGTTTGGAATGTAAATATCCACTTTAGTTAGCTATTTCATTAGTTTCATTTACTGGATCTCAACATTAAATGCTTCACAGAAAACCAGGGACAGATTACTATAATTGGCCAATGTTATCTGATTTCCCTCATTATCTTGTCTGTCTTTTAAAGTTTTATTCTTCTACTCACTTAAGACAGAACTAGCCCAACATTACTTGCATGAGTGCAGTTAAAATGAATATTCTTTTGTTGTTATTGTTATTCTTGTCATTGTTACACATAGCAGCTATGGGGAAAGGTCAGGAACTTCAGGACTGCAGAATGATATTTAATTTCTTTTATGTTCCCAAGGTTCTGTACAAGAGTGACTTCTTTAAAATGTTTATTTACATTTCAGGTTGTCACGATTTATGCTTTTAGCCTCACGTTTTCCAATTCCCACTGGAACTTCTGGTTATTCATACATCTCTCATGGTTTTGAGTCCAAAAATGAGTATGCTGATCATGCCTTGTTACTTATTTTAAATTAAAATGTTTGCTTTATTCTGGTTAGGAACACATGAGTTTCCTCTGTGATTAAATTTTAACAGTCCAGGATTCCTAGGTCAAAGTGTGCAGAATTTCTCTTCCAATTCTAAAATGATAATTGGCATTCTGATTTAGAAATAACAATAGCATTTAGACTTATATACCACTCCATAGCCCTCTCTAAATCGTTTTCAGAGTCAGCATATTGCCCCCCAACAACTTGGGTCCTCATTTTATTGATCTTGGAAGGATGGAAAGCTGAATCAACCTTGAGCCGGTCAGAATCAAACTCCTAGCAGTGAGCCGTGAATTAGCCCTGCAATACTGCATTCTAACCACTGCACCACCATGGCTGATTTATTATAGGAACTATCTTAAACAAATACAAATAAACTGCAATAGCCACATAATCTGTATAGATAGTCCTGGAGTTCAATCATTCATTCAATGACTATTCAAAGTTATAGCACCACTCAAAAAATGATTTATGATCAATCACTGCACTTTTGACCATTGCAGTGACCTCACGAAATTCAGGCTCTTGGCAACTGACATGTTTTTATAATGGTTGTAACACTGTAGGGTCATGTGACTGCCATTTGCAACCTCCCCAGAGGGCTTCAATAAATCAATGGAAAAGCTGGATTTGATTAACGAGTACATGGTTCACTCAATGACTATGGTGATTCATTTAACAACTGCAGCAAAAAAATGTCATAAAATCGGACACAACTCACTGAACATCCACATGGCTTAACAGCAGAAGTTCCAGTCCCAATTGTGGTCATAAGTCAAGGACTATCTCTATGTTTCTTTTCAAACCTAAGCCTACATCTGTAATGGTACATTTGGATGAACAATTTGCATATATTTTGAAGATATCCCAGAGGTTGTTGGGATTTGCCAGATATTAAAAGTCTGTAAGAAAACTCTGAAATAATTTCTTTCTATTCCCTAGAACTGTGATGGCGAATCTATGGCACGCGTGCCACAGGTGGCACACAGAGCCATTTTGGTGGGCACACGAGCTCAGCTCTGGCACACATGCGCACACCGGCCAGCTGATTTTCGGGCCTTCTGGGACCACTGGAAGTCGGCAAACAGGCCATTTCTGGCCTCCAGAGGGCCTCCAGAGGGGGCGGGAAAGGCCATTTTCACCCACCCCAAGCTCCTAGAAAGGCTCTGGAACCTGGGGAGGGTGAAAAACGGGCCTACCAGGCCTGCCGTGCCATCACATGCCAAAAGCGAGGGAAGTGCAGGGGGTCACACACACATGTGCAGGGGCGGGGCACATAGAATTATGGGTGTGGGCACGCACATGCGCAACCCCCCTGCATTCCCCCCGCTTTTGGCACGCGATGGCAAAAAGGTTAGCCATCACTGCCCTAGAATTTGCCTCTGCCCAACTGTCCTCTGAAAAATAACCCAAAACAATGCCATTCATAACTCAAGGACAATTCCTAGCCTTGATTCTCATAGGGTTTCTTTCTTTCTTTCTTTCTTTCTTTCTTTCTTTCTTTCTTTCCTTCCTTCCTTCCTTCCTTCCTTCCTTCCTTCCTTCTCTTTCATTCTTTCTTCCTTTTCTTCCTTCCTTCCTTTCTCTTCTTTCTCTTTCTTTCTTTCTTTCTTTCTTTCTTTTTCTTTCTTTCTCTTTCTTTCTTTCTTTCTTTCCTTCCTTCCTTCCTTCCTTCTCTTTCATTCTTTCTTCCTTTTCTTTCTTCCTTCCTTTCTCTTCTCTTCTCTTTCTTTCTTTCTTTCTTTCCTTCCTTCCTTCCTTCCTTCCTTCCTTCCTTCCTTCCTTCCTTCTCTTTCATTCTTTCTTCCTTTTCTTTCTTCCTTTCTCTTCTTTTTCTTTCTTTCTTTCTCTTTCTTTCTTTCTTTCTTTCTTTCTTTCTTTCTTTCTTTCTTTATTTCTTTCCCTGCACTATTTATTTAGCACAGAAGTCAAACAACAAGCTTTGACAATGGCTTTTCTTCTGCTGCCTTCCTACCACAACAACTGCTGGCCAATGCTTCTTTCAGAAAACCATTTTGTTGCCCTCAATTCATCCTTTAAACTCCAAACCTGCTTCTGAGTGACTTCATCCTCTCCTGGAGTACAGAAGAAAGAACCACTTTGCTCCATTCATCGCCTTGTGCCCTCTATTAGTAAGTCAAATAAGAAAACTCAAGGTGAGGCACACTTTGCTATGTCATTCATCTCAGTTTCCCCATACATTTGGGAAAGTTAGCCAATGCACACTTTCAGCCATCAGAACTATCCTAGTATATGACATTTCATACCAAACTTTTCTTTTCTCAGAAGGGCATTTTCTCCCTGTTTTCTGCTGAATATTAATATTGTGCAGAATTTAGGTTTAGATTCAATGATGTAACTCAGTTACTATTTGATTGAAAGCAAATGAAGAGATGCTTCCATCTGTTTAATTGCTTGGAACTTTATACCTCAAAGGATGAATATCTGAGTCTATTGCAAGCTCTTGGTACATGCTGTGCTCCTTCTCCATGGAAAAGTATTAATATGACTTTTTTAAAAAAAGAATGTATATCTTGTAAGCAAGTACATTATTAATTTCTAATTGATGCTAGAAGTATGATTGCTAAAAGAAATAAAGACAAGTTATTCCTTAAAATATATAAAGATCAGCTGTCCTTAAGTCAGTTCCAGCTCTTATCCATGCAAATATAAGCCATGCTTGGTCCCTAGATAACCTTACAACTTTTGGAGATAACAATGTTCTTCCACACATTTATCTACAATTACAACCTTTGTTTTTCATATGAATGAGATTATTGAAAGAACTAGGGTTGGGGACTCTAAATTCCTCCAGATAGCACCTTTAAACTACCACAGCTTAACCTAGGGCTTAATCCCCATTCAAAAACAAAAAAGAAGCTCATATTCTATACATTATCTAGCTAGGACAGGAATAGGTACTTGTTGCCCTACAAGTGTTCTTGCCTACCCATCTGTTAGATCATACCAGTGAAGACAGCTACCTCCATCAATAGGAAGATTTAGCCAGTGCATGTTAATATATATGTTTATTGGTATTTATTTTAAAAACTGTAACTGTACATGTTGAGCTAAATATATGTAATCATTCCATCAATTATTTTATTTATTTATCAAATCTGTATAGCCACCCACCACACAAAAAGTGATTCTGGGTGGTATACAATAGTCCAATAACACCATGAAATAAGTAATTAATTACTTGGTGTCGAAAATAAAACCAGAAGTCAGTATTGGCCGTTCTGGGGAAATACATTATTTACCCTCCATCTATGCTCCTGGAAGTCACCTAAGGAAGACAAATATAAAGGCAACAAAATCAATGAGGCAGTTTCCTGCAAAGCTTTATGCATTAATCTCTATCACCCAGAAAAAAATATACAACACTATAAGGGAAGGAAGTCACTTGCTCTCTAATAAAAGAGAAAACGGTCGGTAATAAGCAATTAATAAAATTGTCATGAATAGTTATGTAACTATGAATCAATGTTTACAAAGTGACCATATTCATTGTTTTTCGTAACTGTCCTTCAATCATGCTATAAAGTTTGTATTATTTGTTTGTCTTTTCAAATTACACCTTCTATTCTGATAATATTTTTATATTGCATTTGAAGAAAAGGATATTTTGATGTTTTTGCACATACTTTATACATCTATAGAAGACTGCATTCTTTAACACAACTATTTGCCTTCAATCCCTGTTTAAGTTAGTTCTGCTTCTATTTATTGCATTGATATACCAAGGCTGTTTTCAGTTAGCTTGTCTTTATCAAGAGGCAAAAAAATATTTTACTTCCAACACAGGAAAGACATCACTTGTGAATTTGTATTCAAATTCAAATTAATAGTGATGGAGTCATATGTCAAAAATTATTGGCCATAGTATACCTACTTAGTTGGAATATAAAAGATTTAAAGTTGGATAAGTCCAAATAGTTGCTAAATCCTGCTCTACCTAATGCATTTGAAATCCCACCAATCAGATATTTAACCTGGCAGTCTTTTTTATTTGTTTCATTGATGGAAAAAAAAAGTCACTTCAGGGATGCAGGTGATGAAAAATCAGTAACCCAGTAAATTGAGGGGAAACTAAAACATTGAAATAACTTTGGAGATTATATTTTAACTATTTTTTTTTTACCTCATTGAATTTTTAAAAAAATCTATGTGACATTTTAAATACTGAATGATACTTTGGATGGAGCTGTCTCCATACTTGGGTCTGGGGAAAATTGGCCTCCCCAAGTGGTTCCAGATCTGGATTCCACTAGATGGCAAGAAAGAGATTTCTGTCTTCTATTATTGTCTTCTAGAGAACATTTTGATTATTTTATCAAATAATCAAAGTAAGTCTAGTTCTTTTTTAAAAACTCATACTCATTCACGGATCATAAGTTGTTTACCACAATTTTATACAGACCGCGGGCTAATCCATTTATGATTTACAGAACTTGGTTTAGTTATAAATTCAGTTGAAAAAAACCTAGATCAAGAACACATTAGGCTAAATGTTTTGTCCATTAATAATGTTCTTCTGATTATTTGCACATAAGAAATCCTGTGGTTTACTTTATCGTGCCTCTTAATATTTCTTTGTAAACCCCGGATTCACACAGGTGAGATGGGTGTTGTAGGAATGTGATAAATAAATCATATAAATACATGAATAAATAAGCAATGCTCTTCTAATTATTGAATAAATTATTGTTAATTTTAACATTGTGAAGGTAGTGAAAAGAAGAATTCATTTCACAGGTACTTGGTACTTTCACTCTATATAAACTCAACTTCCTTCCCTTGGATTATCAGTATGGATAACTGTTAAAATGTTTAATCTCTGGCCAAAATTGTCACAGACCTGAGCACTGAGCAGTGACAGGAGTGTGTTTGGGGGGTGGGGAATACATTTCAGAAATGATAATGCAAAGTGTGACTAAAAGCAACTGTAAAGTCTACATCAACTATCTGATTTTTTTTTGAGGAGTACAAGATAAAGTTATTGTAAAATCCATCGAAGAACGTATGCTATAACTATACAACTTAATATAGCCACTTATTGCTAAACTTTAGCAAATGAATATTTTTGCCATTCTCCTTTATTTTTGAGTACTGCAAAAACATCCTCTAGGGAAAACAAAGTTTGCTTTCTTGTAAAAACTCTCAAATAAGGCAAAAAGCTGTAAGTCATACATGCTCCTCGTATAGAATAATGGAATCACTTTTCATAAAATGGAATGGAATCACATATCTCATAAAATTGTAATTCTTTATCAGTCTACAAGCTCTTCTACACCTCCTATTATGAAAATCAGTGGGGACCTTCCTTGAAATTTAGGATTACAAGAGCTGGGGATAAATGGAAATTCAACAAAACCGGGGACCACCAGTTGGAAAAAGTGGGAGAAGTCCAGCATTGTATAGTTTTCAGTCGTTTTATTAATATTTTTTCTATCACATACAAGAAAAATAAAATAACCTCACAAAAGTAAACTGGAAATTAAAAAAAAACATACCATGCTGCTCACAAGAAATTATTAGGCCTAGTTTTTAAACAAATCATTAAGCCTTGACCACAAAGAATATTTTTCATTCATCTTTCTATTATGGTCAATAAAAATCCATCTTACAAACAGAAAATAAAATTTTAAAAAAACCACATCTCTAAATGAAGATTATAAATCTGTGGTTCCTCTAGGGTGAGGAACAAAGTTATTTGCTTATTTATTTTCGCTTTTCCCAATGCTTGAGCACTGAGTGGATTTCAATATTGTAGGATCTATTGTACATTACTATCACCTAATTTGGGATGAATAGGATCATGATTTTCCCATAAAATTTAAGTATTAACCTTGTAACTTAAACAACCCCCCAAACGTGCCATGCTTTATAGTTGTATATCTATCATAAAACAGTAAGGAAAAAGAAGAGAAAATATTTTATGACTCGCTGTTGCAACTGACACCTATAATGAGGAAAGAAGCGAGCTCTGATCTTGACCATACATACTGTATACTGTAAGGAATTTAAAGGATTTTGCTTCTGCTTCATTTTATTCTTCTGATTTCTTTACATAGCATTTCATCCTCCCTTCGATTTCCCATTCTGGGCATAATTCACATATTAGGCTGCAAAAGCTGATCATTCCATCTTTAATAATGGGAATAAATTTTCCCCATAGTGATGGAATTATTGTGGCAGTACCCATGATTTGGCATAATTAACTTGATAAATGTAATGGAGATGGAAGAAAGGGAAACCTCATTGCAAGGGGAGGGGGACAATGAGAAGAATTGCTCTATTTCCTAATGATCAGTCCCATCTTCTTCCAATCATCTCACTATTTTCGAAAAACTAAAACTGACAGTGCCATGCAATCCTTTTCTGAATGCCACTTCATTCTAGAGAGCAAATGCACTTCTTTCTTTTTCGAGTCATCCACTCATAACTTATTGGTCACAAACATCATTTAATATTTCAAAAACATCAAAAATTGTTCCAAATATTTCTGTATACACTATTGACAACACTTTGAGTTCAGTACAATCAAGGAATGGAAATCCCATTGCAGGGATTCCAGTAATAATCTTTATTGTTTTAGGGCAGGGTAACAAAATCTTTAGAACCTACCAGGGATTCTTTTTACTTTTTTCTTACACCAAACATTATCAAGGCAGTATCATTTTGAGTTTCTTTCTCATGCCATTCTTTTTCTTAGGTCCAAGTTGTCTTTTTTTTTTTTTTTTTTTTTGGAAACCCTCCCTTAACAGTTCACAAATTCCTTCCTCAAGGTCATATTCTTTCCCTTATTTTATATGGTTAGACTAATCAATAAATAATAAATATTACTTATTAAATATTAAACTGAAGCAGAATAAACGGAATATTTCTTTCACAGTTATTATTAATTGCACTTCCTGAAGGATGACTATGACCTGAATGATGGCTATCATTGAAACAATGATGATTATGGTTCTAGAAGTTTGCTTTGGTCTTTCTAGGACAGAGAAAAGGTCCTTTCATTGTCCATTTCTTAAATAAAGAAATCGATTGAAAATAACATTCCCAACACAACACAGCAATTGAGCCCACTGACTAAGCCATGACAATTAGTTAATATACACAGGATTTTTTGTCAGTTTGTATACACTGTTAGATTCTGTGTCAATAAATTCTTAGCCCTTTTTAAATATTTGACTGCTCTTGTAAATTGCGCATATGAATTGTGCAGATGAGGTTGCATTAGGCTATCCTCCCCATACATAATATTTATTGGGAAGTGTGCAGTGTATGTACTTTTCTAGGCTGATTTAGTATTGATGAAAGAAGTATGAAACAGTACAGTAGAAGTAATATCTATGTACAGGAAGGCAGATGCAATTCGATGCCTTCAATTCTATACAACTACTATAATACCATCATTATAAAGATCGAGACAACCCGTATCTCATTGGGCCATTGTTTCAGGGATATTTCCTTACCTAAACAAACAAACAGGATCACTTCAGGCAGGCAAAAAAGCAGTGGGAGCAGGATAAATTTCCAACTTCTAGCTGACTTCACCATTGATTTTTCTTGTGGGAACCTGGCAGGGAGCATTGGAAATCTTTCCTTCCTTCCTTCCTTCCTTCCTTCCTTCCTTCCTTCCTTCCTTCCTTCCTTCCTTCCTTCCTTCCTTCCTTCCTTCCTTCTTCCTTCTTCTTTCTTTCTTTCTTTCTTTCTTTCTTTCTTTCTTTCTTTCTTTCTTTCTTTCTTTCTTTCTTTCTTGGTTTGATTTATATGCCACCCTTTTCCGGAGACTTAGAGCGGCTTACAATGCGTTAAGCAAAAGCATTCATACTTTTGTATATACTTGCTTAGTAGGGCTTTTGCCCCCCCCCCAAGCGGTGTTCTTTTTTATACAAAGTCCGCTTATTGCCCCCACAAACTGGGTCCTCATTTTACCTACCTCGAAAGGATAGAAGGCTGAGTCAACCTTGAGCCTGGTGAGATTTGAACTTTCAGTAATTGTAGGCAGCTGGTGTTACTTAACAGTGCTTTAGTCTGCTGCACTATCAAGGCTTCCTTCCTTCCTTCCTTCCTTCCTTCCTTCCTTCCTTCCTTCATTCATTCATTCATTCATTCATTCCTTGCCTTTTCCCTCCCTCCCTCCCTCCCTCCGAGATATTCAGTTTTAACTGCAGCAGTGCTGTACATTAGTTGGTTTGCTTCTTGCAGTGAGCTGGTGCTTATATTTGATATTACAATTTTAGTATCTTTTGATACTTGTGCTAGATGTTTCTTTGGAACAAGATGCAATGAAGACAATTTTATTCTGTTGCCTTTGTGCTGTTCCAGATATTGTTATTCATTGTCTCACTTCATCATGTTGTTTTTAGTTAGAAGGCTTGTTTTTTTCTGAGGAGAAGTTAGAGGTGAAGGTGTCTGGTTTGGGAATGAAAATGATTCAATAATTTTGCTGACTTATTCCACTGCCAACTCCTCCTTGTTTGCCTCTATAGTATGATCTACTTCTGCCAAGGATTTGATTTCTTTGCCCTGTGTAGAGCTTTGCATTTCTTTCAATTCTACTGTTTGAATACTTTATTTCCTATTATAAATCAACATTCATCTGCTAGTCTCTTGTTTTTATTTCAGATTCTGGATGTTCTTTCCAGAACTGCCTTCTTTTAAGATATCCTCTTCTCGTTGGACTTGATCTGTAACAGATCATTATTTATTTGTTTTTAGTCATATTTGTGTTGGATAAACAACTTTTTCTCTAGTTAGTCCTACAGCTAGAATAAAAAGCCTTGAGTTTTGTAGCCTATTTGTCACCAGATATCTAGGACCGCATACATCTTCTGCAGACCTTGTTGAAAGCAACTAATCCACTATGAGTTTCTATAAAGTATATCTTACCATATTTTTTTACGGAAGAGCTATTCTTCATTTGGCTATTCTGATGAGACTTGTCCAGTATGGTTGAAACCAGTGGTGAAATTAATTTTTGTTTTACTACTGGTTCTGTGTGTGTGGCTTGGTGGGCGTGGTGTGGCTTGATGGGCATGGCAGGGGAAGGATATTGCAAGATCTCCATTCCCACTCCACTCTGGGGCCAGCTAGAGGTGGTATTTGCCAGTTCTCTGAACTACTCAGAACCTGCTGAATTTCACCCCTGGTTGAAACTCTTTCATATCTCTTATCCTCCTCTGAAGAGAGCCAATGTAGACTAGGCTCCTCATGGTGCACTCCAGGCAATGTGACTTTGTCACAGCTAAATAGTTTACACATTCTGGCTGTTGGCCTTCACAAGTATCTCCCAGCAAGAATAGGGAGCATGAGTATTGAAAATAAAACAGTGGTTAATGCTGTGTTCTGTTGGACCATATGAAATAAATAATTAAATCCTCCACTGAACATGCAAGTTGCATGTCAAGTGTATCAGAGTTTGTTGCAAAAATCAAATCCAGAAGCACACACAGATAACTGATCCAACAGGATTCATTAACTTCTTTATATACATATAATGCATGAAGATAAATGTACAATATCAATATAGATTCTTCTTCAACCTAGTAGCAGTTACAAGCAAAACACAAGGCAGGAGAGAACAGTTAGTTTCATTTCAGCAGAGCAGACTAGTTTCAGTTTCTCTGCACAGATTCAGAAGCTGCAGACTAAGACACGCCCTGGCTCTACTCTGTCTCAGCTCCCAAACAGCCCTCATTGGCTGATTTAGTTGCTATATCTATTCATTGGCTGACCTATTCCAGTCTATGAATATTCATACTCTGACAAAGTGTGTATTATTGTTGCTGTAATTATATTATGCAATTTTCACTCTGATATCATGATGTACATAATGTTATTTTGATATCACCGTGGCTTACTACAGATGCCTCTGCCTTTCACAGTAACAATGACAACCTAAAGTGTGTACTATGGCAAGAAGAAGTGGCTTCCCCCACTTTTTTACCAAATTTTATCACCGTCTTCTTTGGGAATATATAATCTTATATTACAGACTTCTGAAACCCTAATAACCCTAAAATTTTCCATTGCTTTTCCAATATTGATTTGTGTATTTTTGTTTAATTTTATTGAGAAAAGTGTGCATATTTCCAGTTCTGTTACTATGCAGACTTTTTAGATGCTTCCAGATCTTTTGGTTTGAAGAAAAACAATAATTAAAAAAATAATATTGACTTAAATATCCTGAAATGAATGCCTTCTATTCTAGGCACGATTAATTTATGGGTGTAATTGGAAAATCACAGCAAAAATTCAGTCCAACAATCAGGACCTTTGGCAATATTCTTTTCCTAGAAAAAATTGCAGAAAAGCCAGAAAAACAGAACATGGATTTTGGCAAAGGACTTGAGAGATTTGTGACAGGAGCCAAGATATGAGCACTGAAGTGGAATAAGCTAGAATGCTGGCTAAAGAAACAAGGAAAATTTGCTTAAGGTTCATAAAAGCATTTGTCCACTCATGATTGTTGGGTTTATTCCTCACAAGGAAGCCTCATGTGTTTTTTTAAGTTTTCATTCCACTAATGTGTAGAGGGATTGGAACCAAGACATTACCAAGGGGTAGAACAGCGCTCCTCATTCTCTACAATGGATTGGGAATTCTGTGAGTTGAAGTCTACACAGCTTAAAGTTGCTAATTTGACAAAAATAGGGATAGAGGAATAAGCAGAAGTAAGCTCCCCAAGCTTCAGAGGTGATTGTAGGATTAGTTCCTGGAACTGGAGAACTTGGAGGGAAACATATTTCCAAGTCTTTTTTTTTTTTCAATATTCCTTCAGCATTGTTTGATATCAGCATAATTTTATTTTTTATTTCAGAAAATATTGCCAAATATTGAGAAAAGAGAGGGGGAAGGAATAATTTGTTATCTGTTAAGTAATTCTGTAAAATATCATAAGTACTGTGTCTGTAAATATGTAACATTTACTCTTCCAGTATCTACCAATGAATGAATTACAAATATAGCAAAACCATTAGCACTTAGACTTATATACCACTTCATAGTGCTTTTACAGCCCTCTCTAAGCGGTTTACAGGGTCAGCATATTGTCCCCAACAATCTGGGTCCTCATTTTAACAGTAGTGAAATCCAAAATTTTTTACTACCAGTTCTGTGAACATGGCTTGGTGGGCATGGTGTGGCTTCGTGGGCATGGCTTCATGGGCATGGCAGAGGAAGAATACTGCAAAATCTCCATTCCCACCCCACTCTGGGCCAGTCAGAGGTGGTATTTGCCAGTTCTCCGAACTACTCAAAATTTCCGCTATCAGTTCTCCAGAACCTGTCAGAACCTGCTGGATTTTACCCCTGCATTTTACCCACCCTGGAAGGATGGAATGCTGAGTCAACCTTGAGCCTGGTGAGATTTGAACTGCTGAACTGCAGCTAGCAGTCAGCTGAAGTAGCCTGCAGTATTTCACTGTAACTACTGCGCCACCTCAGCTCTTTATATATACGGTATGAATGCTTGAAATATATGGTCTGATTGAGTTTCTACTTCCAAATCGGAAGTATCCCACTATGTGAATGACTGCATAAATGTCACTGTAATTCAAAGTATTCTAAAATGTCAATTGTTAATATCTTTAACAGAATTTCCTGTTGCAGTCTTGAACCTCTTAACAACTTTTATACTGATAGTTCCAATGAAGCTCACACGGAAAAGGAAAAAAAAAACCAAAAACAGGCCACATGGGATAGCAGGCTTATACTGGCTTAAACCTTGAAATTTTCATTGCTTATCTGTGATGATGTCCAATTAGTGTAATGGCACTCATGCATATGCAACTGAGTACAAGACAACAGTCTAAGAAATAACTGATCTTTGTTGGTAGTGGCTGTATATCAAATATATCAAGAAATGTCCTTGCTCTATGTCCTAAGCTAACATTTGAGGATCCCCCCTTCTTTCTAACCAAGGTATTTGAAGATCAAGCCTAAGGGCCAAACTCTTCTCTCAGTTACACATTCACCTGTGTAAATTGACAGCAGCACTTGCCCTTGGGACTTTCAACTTGATCTGATATTTGATGGGCAGTCACTACATCCATCCGAACACCAGAGTGATGTGCTCCTGTCAACCTTGGAATCAGAGGAACTGCCACACTTGTTTGGAAAGAGGAAAAAGCAACAAAAAATAGCTCTTGAAAGCTCCCACATGCCTCCCTCCTCCCTGGAATGTGGTTTGTTTTTTTTTTTTAATAAAAAAAAGCAGAACAGAAAGCTTCTGTACTTCTAATAAAGCTGTAGGATAGCTTGAAACTATTCATTCACTGCAACCCAATGGGTGAAATGTAGACTAGCTTTTATAACTGCAGTAGAATGCACTGCTTAGCTAATAAGAGACAATCTGTTGCATATCTGTTACAAGGTGATTCAGTTCTAACCCTGAAAATATCTCATTAGAAACAACACAGGGGGAATTGAAGCTGTGCCATACCCAATTTTCTCTAGCTCTTAGGTCTAGAAAGATGAAGGGCCAAGAGATCAAAGTGATCATGGTCACTCCTTGATGTGATCCAGTGGGAAGAAATCAGCTATACACTCAGACTCAATCTGCAGCCAGTGGTGTGTGTTAGAATCAGGTTGCGCTAGCTCATGAGAACTGATTGTTAAATTTTCTGGACTGTTACAAGCCAGATGAATGCATAGGTGACCCTTCACATCTAGTGCCAATCAGCTCTTTTGCAGTGTGTGGCATGACACAAGGGGAGCAATGGAGCTGGCAGAGCCAGTTGTTGAACATTTACTAGCTGATCACTACCTGCATTTCAGTACAATGAGCTGTCCTAGTAAAAGAAAAATCCAATCTATATTAATCAGAGTGTTAATACCAGCAGGTTATTTGGGAGGGAACATAGAAAGAGCAATTGTCAAGGAGATGGGAGGTATGTATTTGTTTATTTTATGCATGATTAGGATCACAGAAGTAATTTTTCCTTGGAGATTGTAAATCAGCTATGATTTGCATTCTGCAAGTGCTCTTCTTTCAAAGAACTATGAAAGGTGGATTAACAATAAAAAAGAGATAAAAGGGGCACTTGCACACAATTGGGTGAGACCCTAAAACTTGATTATGAGGAGTGACATGATTCTGGAGTCTGGACCTTAGGATTCAGTGATTTGGTTACTGCTGAATTCCTGGTTGGGTATCAAGTTGTTGCCTGGAGTTCTTCTCACTCCAGTTTTACAACATAATTGGCAACAAGGGTGTTTTATTACCTTCAGCTTATAGAAGAAGCTTACCCTTACTTGGAATAGAAAGATTTGTTGAAGACATATTAACTAGCAATATTTGTGCTATGTGTTTTTGATGGGTAGTCCTTGAAGAAAATCCATATTTCAGAGCTGGATATGAATGTAGCAGCATGGATAGTCAGTGGTGCTTTCTTGAGGTTCAGGATCCACCTTGTATTGAAATAGCTTCAGTGGCTACAACTTGAAGGTACTCATTACTGTGTAAAAAAAAAACAAAAAACTTACAGGATTACCTTTCACAGTCAATCTATCCCATCAGAATCCACCATAAGTACCTCTAATATCAAGAGAAAATGCTGCTGTTTCTTCAGAAAAGTAGACTTTTCTGTCTGCTTTGCAGTTTGGAAATTTTACCCAGAGATTTTTAGAGACTGTATATATGTTATAGGATAGGCTTTAAAATCCTTAAATGCATGCTTTATAGAGAAAAAGAGAGAGAATGCGCACTCAGGGCCATTCAAAAGTGTATGAGAGATGACATATGAACTTATAAATAGTTAAACCAAAAATAATGTTGCAGAATGTATGTGCCTTATGTAAAAGAGTGCATGAATCTGAGTATCAGCAGAGAACATTAACATTTTTATTTTTATTTTTGTTAATTTATTAGAACTCTTTAGTCATGATGTCTTTCTTGGGTAATATGCAAACCCAAGCAATCTAGTTGCCTGGATCTGGAGGATTTTACTTAGATTCCTAGTAAGTGTAATAATGCTGTTAAAGGCGGGGGGGGGGGGGCATGGATAGCAAGCTCTGTTTCTGACACAGTTCCTCTTCTTATTTTGTTCTTTCTCTCTTTTTCTATGAAATACACTCCCATTGGCTTACGTTCTCTTTCTGAAAACTGATTATATTTGGAAGGGGAGACAAACTTTAGTTGCTGAACATTTTCTATTCTCTGTGCTAGATCTTCTGTAAGAGTCTCAAGAGTACCGGCGCCTGTTTACATTTCTTGCCTGCCTGCAACAGTCAAGATAGAAGAATCCAGAAGGGCCCTGAGCTTTCTTCCCATTGAGATAGACAGGAACAATGCCTTGCGGGGATAAGTAGTAGATGGAAAATAAATAGGTTCATGAGTACTGGGAGAAAAAGTCAGTGCTGCAGGCAGAGGAAGCAGACAATGTAAAATAAATATAGCTAAAGAGGAAAGAAAATACATTCACTTGCTTTCCTCTAAGCACTATGCTATTCAGCGAAGCAATAAAAGTAACCTTGAAACATAAGAGTACGGGGACCTAGTCTATATCTACATTTGATACTTCTGACCCTGAAAGAGGAAAGTTGGTTTCTAAGCCAGCTTCATGTGCTGAACTCCAACCCACTAAAGGTACAAGGATGTCAGGAAGAAGTAGAAAATCCAGATACAGAATTCTTAAAGACATTGTGGTAACTTCAGTCTAAACCGTATGCTGAGACTAGCGTAGATTTGACACAGAAACAGGCTTCTTTTTCTCCACGCATTATTATATAAAAGCAATCACATAAAAAAAGGCAGCCTTATATACCAAGGTCCTTTATTCATAGCGGTCCCTCCTTGTTTTCTTTCCACTTTTACTCTGAACTCCTTTCCACTCTAAATGTTGTTAATCCCTCTACGTTTTCCCCTCGATAAAATATATGGTCAAATGGTCTTGTCTTTCAGGAAACCGTGAACAATCAACTCAGCATCACATTGGGGAAGTATTTGAACAATTATTCCAATTAGAAAATCATTTGGATGAATACGCATACCGTTTAGATCAACGCCGTTAGGAAGAGTATGAACTATTGGAATATATATATATATATATATATATATATATATATATATATATATAGGTCTTTGGTTATTCGGGTCTTCTCCCATGTAAAATTGGAAGTGTCTTGGCGACGTTTCGACGAAGTCTCATTCGTCATCTTCAGGCTGGTGTTCTCAGCTTCGTGCTTCCAGGAGCAAAGACACTTCCAATTTTACGTGGGAGAAGACCCGAATAACCAAAGACCTACATACAAACACCCGCGAAAACCTGAGAATATATATATATATGTTTTCACGGGTATGTGTGTATATATCTGTACACACACACACACATACACACACACATACACACATATATAGATATAGATATAGATATATAGATACATAGATATATAGATATATAGATATATATCTCCGTTTTAATATCACCAGCACAATGGGGGGTGGGGGGGAACGGGACAAAAGGTCTTTCACAAAAAGAATAGGCATTTCAAGCCCACACACATTTTCTTTCCATGTTTAGAATAAACATCTTGGCACTTTCCGCTGCAGTGCAGAAAAATTCTTCAGCAGTTTTCCTTCCTATTTAATTGGATGAAAAAGAATTTGCTTTATAAATACCTTTAAAGTGAGAGCTTCCATGAAATTCGTATGGATGGGATGTGATATTTTAAAATTTACTTAGTTAGAGGATGGGCAAAATATGTCTGCAACCTTCTAAGGAAAGATGCTGCAAAGGAAGTCCTTCTGTTAGTCTTTTCCAGATTGGTCAGCCAAAAATGTATAACAAAACAGACCAGCAGAAGTACTCTCTACCAGCTTCATCAATAAAGTTGAGATAAAAACAAACAGACAAAAAAATTGAAAGAAATTCTCAAGTGGTAATGAAGTTGCCTAGTTGGGTAATGAGAGGTTTGCAAGCAAACAACCAAGCTCAGAGATCACCAAGGACTCCACAATTCAACCCTGAGCTACATATATTCTCTTATATTGCTGGGGTTTATATCTTCTTTACAATTTCCTTTCCTTTATATGTTGGCCCAATCTAAATTGAGTCTTTGCTTTATTTTTCTTCTGAAGAAAGTACACAATGGACAAAACTACAGGATCATGTGCATGCGATCTCATTAATACAGCATATCGTTTGACCCTCAGGCCTCACAAATCTTACATTGGAGACAGGTTTGATGGCAAAGCAGCAATTGCATGTTGTGCAAACAATATTTATCGTCTTAGAAAAAAGCAGGGAGTTGCTGATTAGACAGAACATTACAGAAATTCTGAGTATCCAGAAATTACTTTTCAAAATGCAGGATGTATTCTTTTATTGGAGGTTTTTGTTTAAAATATGGAATAAGACAAAAAAGGCAAAGGGAAAAAAGAATGGCAAGAGTGACAATATAGAATTGGGTCAACCGAGAGAAGAATCTAAAGGGTTTCTTTTGGTTTCTTGTAGCAGAGATGCATAACATGTTAGACAACTGGGGAGCTGTTCTGATTTTTGCTATCCGACATTTCATATTCTTCGCTGCATCGTAGAATACCATCATGTCCTAAAGGCACCTGCCCACTGAGAATTGACTCTGTTTTGCCTGTGCCATTATTACAGGCCTAGTGTCTCTGATACGTGATTGAGGCCTCACTCATAAATAAGATGCACTATAAATTTAAACCCCTGCCTGGTTTAATCCCCCCTTTGCCCACACAGCTAGGAAGCTGAACAGAATTTATTGCCTTGTGTATTCTCTCTGATTTATGCAGTCATGAAGCTGCTGCATTTCCCTCTGTTTGACATTATTTTACATTTCATAATAAGTTTCTTCATCACATTATAGCAACCACCTTTTAAAAATGTAGTGCATTGTGCCTTTGCTGTCTTTGTATTTTTACTTCTTTATTTAGGTATTTAGTCTGCCCAGCCCAAGACACTCTGGTCAAGCAGAAATACTGTATATTTTTTTAAAAAACAAAGAGAAATCAAACACATATTACAAATTGTTAAAAACATGAGTCACCATATTCTGTCCTGTCGTTTCCTATTTTGTTTCATCAACTTTCCTTTTCCTCATTCAGAAGACTCCCCTCTGTAGTTCAAGCTTTTCTCCATCCCTTAATCTCCTTGAACACACACACAAGAAAAAGCAAGAAAACAGTAGCATTCTTTAAATACATTCCTATTCCATTCCCTCAACAACATTAGAACACCTATAAACACATTCTAATAATGTCTGAGTTATGCGGGACGGTGCTGGTGTACAGGGGCCTTCAATAAAATTTACAGGCCTGACCCCTGAATCCTATTCGTTTTAACTAAATCATTCTGCTTGTAGATTTAGACAAACAATGACAAAGAACACTATTCAGAAAATAGATTCCCGTCATTGTTGTTGTTGTTGTTGTTGTTGTTGTTGTTATTGCTTTTTGTTCTAATTATGTAGCGATATCCAGAAAATCAGCAGGTTGATAAGGAGTACAGCTAACTTCCACTTTTCTGGTGGACTCACATGGTCCTTCCAACACTTTTGATCTGTTACAAAGAACGTACAACTGTGTCATGTGTCTTGGGCTTCATTGCCCCAACACTGTCTCATAGCAAAAGTCTGTGGAGATTCTCAATCATCCAGTTCATGGTTGTCCCAAAGGTGCCTTTTCCAAAGACAACTGGACTTTGTTTTTCCTTGGAGATGTTTCGCTTCTCATCCAAAAAGTTTCTTCAGAAATGTAACATTTTCAAGGAAAAATCTCCAGTTGCCTTTGGAAAAGGCACCTTTGGGTATCACATAGCAACTTCATAAGACCATGTGTTTAAGAATGGAAAGCTATCAACCACGTAAGAATATCTAAAGTCAGCTCAGACTACATAATATTCCATGGAGAAACCCAGTTCCTCCATATCTCTTTTTACTCTGTCCAATGTCCAAAGGCCAAACAATAAATTATCTTCTCTCCTTAGCTATATTCATGCTGCACCACAGCACCCCCTATCTACACTCTTGCCATGCTACAGTACCAACACCCTGCTCACCCATTGACCCCACCCACCTGCACTCCATAGAGCTCATACACACCCTTTCCCTCTATTACAACCATTTGTTAGTTATCATGCTTATAATGTAAGAATAAAACAGGGGTGAAATCCAGCAGGTTCTGACAGATTCTGGAGAACCGGTAGCGGAAATTTTGAGTAGTTTAGAGAACCGGCAAATACCACCTCTGGCTGTCCCCAGAGTGGGGAGGGAATGGAGATTTTGCAATATCCTTCCCCTGCCATGCCCACCAAGCCCACACAATGCCCACCAAGCCAGACCCACAGAACCGGTAGTAAAAAAATTTGGATTTCACCACTGGAATAAAATATTTGCTATAAAATGCTATGAATTTGAATTTAAAACTGTGCATTCTTTGATTTGATCTTGGTTTAAATCAGGCTTGTTCCCAGTTTATTAAAATGGGCCAAAATCTGTGTTTGGTGTTCTGAATTCTGCGGTCAGTGGAAATGTTGAGAAACAGTATAGTTTTTAACCTAAAGTCAAGAGACACAATCTGCTTCATTGTTTGCCATGATTCCATCAGCATTGCAGTTTATAACTTGTGACCCCTTTGTGTGCTTTCTTCAGGATTTACTTGATCCAGCTAGAAATGCACATTTGGAAGCTCTCATAACCCACCTTTCTGAATCAGGACAAATCCTTATATTAGTATTATAATTGTTTTTTCAAACCAACACTTGATACAACCATTACATATCTTTTATACATTAATTTTTTCTTAACAGATTCTTGAAGATGGCTAGTAGATAAGACATAAAATTGCTAGACATTTGTTAAAAATAAATAAATCAGGCTGAAAATATTTTCAAGAACACATTGAAGAATTTAACCTATTTTAAAATAACTTAATATCCTGGAATTTCCTATTTTATTTAGGGAGGGAAGAATTCTTCAGTGTTCTACTCTCTAATATAATAGGTTAACATAGAAAAAGCATACAACATGGAAAATTATGTTGACAATGTATCATTATTTTTAATTATTGTGCCATTAAAATGTCTGTATTTAAGAATCAGTACAATTTAAGAATTGAAAACCAATTGTTCCATGGCCTATTTCTACGCCTAGAACTTCTGTGTATCTATACACCTATGTATTATTATCTGTCCATGTAACTATCTGTCTCGAATTGTATGTAGTTATCAGAGCAAGTAATGTAGTCAACATAGTAGCAGTTTGTGTGTGTGTAATAATCATAATCATTACAGATATTAGTGACCATGGTATTAGTGAAAGGTGTTAGTGGTCATGGTGGAGCAACTGACACTGATTATGACTGATCATTTGGCACATATCTTCATTCCGTCTAAGTTTTGACTAATGCCTAATATTTTATTTTAAAATAAATTCCATTGAATTTTGTTTTTGCATTGGCATGCCTAAACTTGAAGTCTATAGTGTGGATTATGGATTTCAGTAAGAAAGATGCAGCCATTTATTTGGGGGGGGGGGAATGTCAATATTTCTACAAACAAGAATTAAACATTGCATTTTATCTGATTACAAAGCAGCAGCCAGAATCAGTTCAATCTGCTTGATAAGCTTCCTACTATAATTTTCAGATACTATTTATCAATATGGAACTGTAATCATTTCACACAGGACACTGTGTCATCTGTGTATATTTTACTATATGGCTTTCATTCTTTAAATTGTTTTATGTTATCTGCCTTTTCCCCCCATACACAGCTCAAAGCTGGAAACATACCTAGTACTCCTTCTTCCTTCTATGGTCCCTTCAATAACAACCTTTGAGGTGAGCTGGGCTAGAGGGAAGGACTGGCCCAAAATCACCCAACTGATTTTTCATATCTAAAGCAGGGCTAGAGGCCACCACCTTAACCACTACACCAGTGGTGGAATTCAAATTTTTTATACTACCACTTCTGTGGGTGTAGTTTGGTGGGTGTGGCAGGGGAAGGATAGTGCAAAATCTCCATTCCTACCCCACTCCAGGGGAAGGATAGTACAAAATCCCCATTCCCTCCCTACTCCTGGGGCCAGCCAGAAGTGGTATTTGCCGGTTCTCCAAACTACTCAAAATTTCCGCTACCGGTTCTCCAGAACCTCTCAGAACCTGCTGAATAGCCCCCCCTGCACTACACCAAAGTAACTTTCTTTGTGCAACTACAGTATTACATATTTCAACCAGGGGGAAGTAGCATTCTTGTAGCACTAAACAAATGCCATGCAACAATTTTACAATGTTTGATGAGGAGAAGAAGATAAGGACAACCTTGGAAGGACCAATTCATTTGAGTACCTGTGCCTAGAGAAATGAGTACATTGACTCCTACAGAATAACTCTAACCTATCTCCAATTTAAGACAAAATTAACTGGCAATTTTCCTGCTTAATGCAGTGTTTGTATGATTTGTGACTGAAAAAGCAATATTCCAGCTCCTAAATTGAGGAAGCTACTTAAATCCATGCATCCTATAAATGATCCTCACAGAATGATCAGCAGGTCATTTAGCTGTTCATAACTTTAGATTTCATAGACAATATTCCATTCATATTCTTCACTACAATAAGTGTCTCCAATGAGTGCCTTGTGTGATAAAGACAACAATGCGGGCAGCGATATTATTAGATAGGCCTCCTTTGAAATAATTGAGGAATTGCAAATGAAAGGAGAAAACTCATTGTGCTACCATTTCCCCTTCTTCTTCGGTCTTTGTGACAAGAATGATTGGACTAGGTACCATCACCCTTTCCCCCAATCATTAAAGATAGTTTGGAAAATGCATGTTTTCAGATCTCATTTTCATTATATTATGAACTGAGACCTATTAGTAAACTATTTCCATGTTTGGAGTGAAACTGAGAGTTTGCCGAACATTCATGTATAATTCAAAAGCCATTTACATAGTCTGGATTGCTATCATCATCATCATCATCATCATCATCATCATCATCATCATGCTGCAAAGCACGTAAGCATGTTCAAAATTATATAAGATAATGGGGGGGATGGGCAACCCAATAATAACATGGTATATTTAGTTATAATTCAGAGGAGAAAGTAGTTTGGAATGAGCTCCCTAGCTTAAGATGGCCATTTTGCTTCTTAACTTTAAAAGCCGTTTAAGAAATATTGACTCTTGTTGAACAAAAATCCATCTGTAAGCTGTAGAGGTTTCACTGTCCCCCAGAAATGAGCCTGCTGTCATTTTATACAGGGGCTGTGGTGGTTGCTGAAAAAACAAAATAAAACAGAAGTTGACAAGGTTCTTCTGACAAAACTTTCAGAGTGGGGTATATTGATGAGATGAGGAAAGAAGGAAGGAGCTGACAGAGGAAAAGTTTTGCCTTCAGAATAATATCATCTAGTACACCATACTTTCTAAAGTTTACGGCTGACATAATGATAGAAACCACATTTGTAACAAAAATAGGTGTATTTTCTGGAGTGATTTATGTTTTGAATCAGAAGCATCCACCGAGGAAAGTTAAGGGAAAAAAAACACAAGAAGGCTTTTTTTTAAAAAAAATTGATTTATATGCCGCCCTTCTCCAGAGACTCAGGGCGGCTTACAATGGGTTAAGCAATAGCCTTCATACTTTTGTATATTTATACAAAGTCAGCTTATTGCCCCCACAAACTGGGTCCACAGTCACTTTTTTTGTGCATGTGTCAGTAACAGGCAAGTACAAGAAGGCAAATCTTCAATCCCCATCCACTGTAAACATCACTGAATTGTATGCATATTAAGCTGGAGAGAGCTGCAATGGTTCTGTAGTTAAGTATTTCATTTTTGACAGCTGGACGATGTCCTATGACGCCTGGTTTCAAATCATCTCTCAGATGGGATAAATAGCTGGGCATAGTTGGCTTCTAAGGAAATGACATTAGGCAGCTAGCAATGCTTGCAGAGTATCACATAATCAATAATAGCTGATCAGAAATTAAAAGTCTCAGGGGAAAGAATATTTTAGGCAGGTCATGTTCACATTTCCAGGTACTGATCAGCTCCAAAGAGACAACCTAAATGATTTGTATGCAAGCAAGTCACAATCTTCTCTAGCATTCTTTAGAACTGAACCATTGCATCCTACCGTTTTCTTATGATAAGCCAAAACATGCTAAACATAGTTAATTCCATGCAGATGCTGACCACTGCTGGCACTCATCCACATCTACTTAGCTAAATCAAAGTTGATGCATTCTCTGCCTTGCACTATCCAATGTTCATATATGTTGCCATCCTTTTGGTTGTGCAGATCCAAAGCTTATTCACATGTGGAAATCTGTTTCAGTACATGACATGCTATAGCTGGATTCCCCAGCTTATGACTTTTGCATAGACTTTATTTGTTGTGTAAATACAGCTAAGGTATTACAACGGAGTGCTGGCCAAGCCATTTGTGAGCCTATAAAATTTGATTGATGGTTGCTGGGGGAAAGAACTGAAATATCTTGTACCTAGAGATGATGGACTGAGTGACTCACGATGGTTTATGATGATGTTTAAAGCCTTAACAGCACAGCTTGTTTCTATGTAAGAATTGATTTTATTATTTGGATCAAAGGACACAAGCACTTTGTTTCTGTGAGGATTTTTTAAAAATATCTGCATCTATTGCAACAGGTTTAGGAATATCAAAATGGAAACATCATGAGACAAATATTAAATAATAAACACATTAAAAATTAGCTGCATAGTACAAAAGGAAATGGATGAAAATTGGGGCATCACTCAGTCACTTATTAGCTTTAAAATTAAAAACGCACAAATGCATTTTAAGTGAGCTTGAAAATATGAAACCAATATTTTTACGTGTAATAAATAGAGATGTTCTTATAAGCATAATGAAACAAAGTATATGCAAAAAGAAGGCAGAGAATTTAGACTTTCTGAAATAATTGCAATTTAGTACAGCTAAAGGAATGGGATGAAGCATCTTTAGGCTTACCAGTAATTAGCTCATGCATCAAAGTTGCCATCCTTGAAAAAAATGTGAATCTTAAAAAGAAGTTTTTCACCAAAAATCAGGTGGGATCGTGCCCTCAATTGCTGGGCTTTATGGATCGGAGACTTTTCCACAGGAGGCTTGTTGTGACATCCATCCTAAAACACACTTGTCTTCTTTCCAATAATGGTAGGTGAATTAAGTGTTTAGGGATTATATATACACATATATAAATAATTTAAAATTCACTGATAAAGAAATAAAGGGAGACTAGTATAGATCTATTTCAAGCTATTTAGCTCTCATCAGATAGTCATACCCTTACCTGGATTCGAACTTGGGCTGCCTGGCTCAAGCTGATGAAGGGAGGAGAACTTGTGGCTCAGAGGTTAATAAACTGCCTAACATGAAGGCAGCCCAAGTTCGAATCCAAGTAAGAGTATGGCTAGCTGATGAGAGCTAAATAGCTTGAAATAGATCTATACTAGTCTCCCTTTATTTCTTTATCAGCGAAATATAAATTTGGTATAAAATGGTTTGTTGTGAATGTGACTACGTGAGGGCTCCTGGATTGGAGCAGAAAGGTGAAAGGGATGCAGTATGCTCCCTCCCATATGCTGGGGTAAACCAGGTGTCTCAATAGAAAAACACATATATACATATATATACCAATGTATATATATGGTATATATGTATATATATATACACTGATACCCAGGTGTATGTATATATGGAACTATGTATTTACCAGCAGTTCGAGCAGTCCATGCATAATGGTATATTCCTTGTAGGATGTTTAGTTTGTTTCTGTCCAAGATCACTGTTGGTCTTAATAAAGATCCAAGCTGGTCTTAATAAACATAGTTAATTTACCTCCTGCATCTTTGCCTCCACATAAATGAATAACAGAAGATACATCTCTTTTTTTTATTGAAAAGTTTTATAAGAAATACAAACAATTTTCTCCCCCACACCCTTTCCCCCACATAATAGAAAGTGTACATTTTCTTATACATAATAAATGCATGTTTATTGCATGGGATCATCAGAGGCTTTTAAAAGAAAAAAAGGCCTCTGACAATCAGGCAACTCAGCAAGCCTCATTGTTAGAGGCTTTTAAAAGCATTTGTTTACAAGCTCTTCGGCCGAAGAGGTTGTAGAAAAAATGCTTTTAAAAGTTAAAAAAAAAGTTGGCCACACCCTCTCAGTCAAATTACCCCCTCCCCCAAGCCACGGCCACAGAACTGGTAGTAGCAAATTTTACATTTCACCACTGCCCCATCATAAATATGAGTCAGTTGCCAAGTGTCTGAATTTTGATTACATGACCATGGAGACAATTGTAAGTGTGAAGAGTGGTCATGTCACTTTTTTTCAGTGCTGTTGTAACTTTGAACAGTCTTTAAATGAACTGTTGTAAGTCAAGGACTACCTGTATTCTTTTAAATGTTTCTATTACACCATAAAATTATCAACTCTTCTCCCCACTAAAAAATAATCCCTCAATAGGATCCATCCATCTCCTTTGCTATAAGATGTGCCAATGTGGTTTGTTGGCAGTCTTCTATGATGCCCTTCAATTTCTCCCAAGCCCGTTTCTTTAAAGTATCTTGAAGCTGCCATATCATGTGCACCAGCATCTAAATCACCAGCTCATTCCTTGATGTGGAGCTGCCTATTAAGAGTAGCCAACTCAGAGTTGCCTTGTGCTGAGATGGGTGGCAAACAAATGTAATAAATAAAAATAAAATCAAAATTTCTTCTCCATTTGGTATCTCAAGGATCTCGCACAGAAGAAGTGTGTTCAGAAACTACTCTGGTTCTACTCCAAGTGGAGTCATGCTTTTAATCTCTTTTCGGGATTTTGATTGTAGAATAATAAGGATAGTAGGTAGGATATACACACCAGGGGTGAAACCCAAAATGTTTCCCTACCAGTTCTGTGGGCGTGGCTTGGTGGGCATGGCAGGGGAAGGATATTGCAAAATCTCCATTCCCAGCCAGCCAGAGGTGGTATTTGCTAGTTCTCCAAACTACTCAAAATTTCCGCTACCAGTTCTCTAGAACCTGTTAGAACCTGCTGGATTTCACCCCTAATAGATACACAAAAAACCACGAACGCACACCACATACATACATACATACATACATACATACATACATACATACATACATAAACATAAATAAAACTCTTATTGCAATCCTTAATATACAATATGTCATCCACATGTATTGACTTGATAGCAGGATTTTTTAAAAATATATATTATCTCTGTCTCTGTGTAATAGAATTTCATGGAATTTATTTCCAAGTAACTGACTTTACCATAATAGATAAGCACATATCAAATCACATCTTTATTATGGTCATCGTCCAGTACAGATAAGCATAGATAATTGTGAATAAATCCCATCTGCTACTTATTTTTTAAGTAAACAGTGTTAGAATAATATGATATAGTATTTTGATATTAAATGAAATTAGAATGGTTACAGCTGATGAGGAAAACATTGTATTACTCACTACATTTTAAAACAAAATTGTTTAGTAAATGAAGAAAAGGCTTAACTAGAAAACAATATTTTCTTGGATATCTTAGCTAGGCTGGAGATCATTTTAGCCAAGACTGTCCTTTTCTTGATAAAAGAGCTTTGAAATATTTATTTAAATTTCTTCTTATTTAAGATGCTGATCCTTGAAATATCCTTGTTTTCAATGCCAGATCTTTTGTGTCCATTTGCCTTCCTAAAGAGAGAGAGAGAAAAAAAGGAAGAAACGCTGTTATTTTTGAGATATAGCAATGTGACACAAAGTGACAAATGGGAGAAAGTGCCACAATGAAACATGATACATTATGGCATTATGCAATGCTGATACCTAAAGAATCTATAATAAGATCCCCCCCGCCCCCTGTTTTGGCTGTACTTCAGCCTGACTTTCTCCTGCTAGATTAAAAATCCACAGGAATACTCCTACCAACTCTAAAAGCACAACATTATGCTGTATCCCATTTCACTTATGCCCCGTTCCAGGGAGTTCTGCGCCGTTGAATATTTCTGTATGCAAATTAATTAGATTTTCTGCTCTTGTCTGTGTTATTACATTAGACTGTTGGGATCTCCCGGTTCAACACAATAGCAATAATGAGAACGCAAATTGATAAAATCAAGAACATCAATATACTAGCTACCCAATATCCTAACTATCTGTAGGGTAAAATACATACAAAAACATTTTTTAAAAATAAAATAAAATAAGGTAGAATGGGGGAGAATCAGATGCCAAAAATAGTACTAGTGTCTAGATCAGGAAATGGCCACAAAATTCTTCAGGGATTATAACACCATATAAGCCACTTGAAAATCCACACCCGCATACATAACCTCTGTATTAGAGGTGAAATCCAGCAGGTTCTGACAGGTTCTGGAGAACCGGTAGCGGAAATTTTGAGTAGTTTGGAGTACCGGCAAATACCACCTCTGGCTGGCCCCAGAGTGAGGTGGGAATGGAGATTTTGCAATATCCTTCCCCCAGAAGTGGGTAGGGATTGGGGATTTTGTAGTATCCTTCCCCTGGAGTGGGGAGGGAATGGAAATTTTGCAGTATCCTTTCCCTGGAGTGGGGAGGGAATGAGGACTTTGCAGTATCCTTCCCCTGCCACGCTCACCAAGCCACGCCCACCAAGCCACACCACGCAAGCCCACCAAGCCACGCCCACAGAACCAGTAGTAAAAAAAAATTAGATTTCACCACTGCTCTGTATGGATATTTGGGCATACCCCTTCCTTCTTGTGTTTCCCCTGAAAAAGCTTCCATTTGACACATGTAAATTTTCTGACAGTGACAATCAACCAATGGAACAGTTTTCCTTCAGAAGTTGTAGGTCACTGGAACATTTGAAGACTGGACAACCAGATGTCAGAAATGGTATAGGGTTTCCAGCTTGAGCAGGGGGTTGGGCTAGATGACCTACAAGGTCCCTTCCAAGCCTGTTATTCTGTTATTATGTTAAACACAGAAGCAAATTATCCCAGTTAATGCTACCACTTACATATCTGCAAACCAAAGATAACTCCAGGTTTCCACTTTTCTTTCGGCCTCTGCCATCCCTTCAAATCTGGACGAGCCTAAAACTAGGTTAGGTGTAGATTTAAAATCTAGAATTTATTTTATAGAGAAGCATATAACAGGAAGTTTCAAGTTATACTAACAACATCAAATTTATCTGCACAAAACAGGATCCCCTCATTACCCCTGAGGAAGTAATCTGTATCTCATCAAGATAGATACCAATAACCCTCTAATAAATCTCCTGTATGCTTGGAAAAGCACACATAGAAACTGATCTCTCCTATGACATATATCTCCTCTTGTGAAGAGGGATAATTCACAAGTGTCGTAGCCACAAGTGAATTATTGTATCTCTTCTCACAAGTGAAGATAAATGTAATAATAGAGATAAGCAATCATGCTCACATAGTACTGTTTGTGTGTGCATTTTTCTGTCTGTTATATATAGCAAGATAAAATATATTAAATACCCAGTTAATGCAGGAAGTGTGCTGTTTTGGGGATTCATACAAGCTTAGTCCAAACTATAAAAGTAAACATTTTAAATATATATTTAGATAAAAACTACATTAAAGACTTCTAAAATGTTTTTCATCATATCATAACTATAACTGCGGTAGTGATATAATGAAGATGATGTACATACCATCACAGTCTAAGTTATGGTTATAAACTTTCCTTCCTTCCTTCCTTCCTTCCTTCCTTCCTTCCTTCCTTCCTTCCTTCCTTCCCTCCCTCCCTCCCTCCCTCCCTCCCTCCCTCCTCCCTCCCTCCCTCCCTCCCTCCCCTCTTTCCTTCTTTGTTTCCTCCCTCCCTCCCTTCCTCATCCTTATTCTCATCCTTTTTCCTCATATACACGAGAACGTTGGCAAAATGTCAACAAGCCATTCTTCTGCAGGTTAGTGTGCTATGCAAAACATTTGAATGTAGTTTTAAAAAGTATGAAAATACCTTATGAATAAAAACATTTTTTGAAATAAATCAATTCTTTTTAGCACCAAATAGAAGAAAATTGATAAATACATATAACAGTAGAAATAGGCCATTACCTAAAAATCTTACAAGTTATTGCCGAAAATGGGATTGAAAAGTAACAATGTGAAGCCTATTAAATTCCAGATTTATCCACAACTGAACTCACCACGAGTGCAATGAGATGTAATACTCATCCTGCTGAGAGCTCTGTTCATCACGCCAGCATTTTATCCTCATTCAGAGATCAGGAAGAAGCGTACGCTCTCTCCATGCACAGGCATCTAGACTTTTAGCTTCGGGAGAAGGGCGATTTCATGTAGCCCATAAAAATAACAGAACATCAGGAAATTGTAGAGTTGGGTTGGGAAGTACATGTCCTGTATCCACTGCTCTCTTGGGTTGGCTCAGCTTGTAAAGGAGCACCATAATTACACAACAAAAAAAGATGCTTCCACACATTTTTTAAAGAGGATTTCCAGAAAATAGTTTAATTTTGCCAAAACTAAAAAAAAAACTAAAAAAAACAAACAAACAGAATTTGGGAGGGAGATTTCAGTGCTGTTTCAAATGGTAATGCAGATGCATTAACAGAGTCCACCCATTCCCACAATGCCAATACTCTTTATTTGCTCAACATTGTGTGACTAATACTGGAAGAAACAGACACAATTCATGTACTCAGTTATGGCACTGAGGAGACATAGAGAAAGGGTTATTTCCCTCTACTGATGAACTGGCATGCACATCAGCCAGAGTCCTCAGTGTTTAGAAGCCCCACATTCAAAGGATAATGTAGTGGCTAGAGTAGATATCCCAGTAACAGACTACAAAATAACTTTATTGGTTATTAACAATTTTTTAAAAAAAATTAAATTCTGGGTCCTGGGTGCCTTAAGGATCTGAGGCCTGGATTTCTTAAGGATGCTTTTCTATTGTATGAACTTGAAAATATTCTTTGGAAACCTCAAATTTTAACTTTTTATTTCCAAAATAAGGGTTAAAATAAAGGATTCCCTAGGAGAAACACTGTCATGTCCATTTATGTCACAACAATAAAGTCACCTATGTGTGTGACCAGATTTTCAGTGGTCATTAAGCAAATCCACAGTTGTTAAGTGAAAAAAGTGGTCACTATGTATTATTTACTATGGAGATATTTTGCTGAAAACTGGAAGTAAATCACTTCCAGTTGTGACTGGGGATGCAACAACAGCCATAAGCGTGAGCCGGTTGCTGGCCACTCAAAAGCAGTGGACGGAGAAGAAGTCATGGGAACTTTGGAACTCATCATAAGTACCTTTGGGGGGGGTGATCTATCATAACTTCTGAAGAAAACAAACTGGAAGCCTATAAAACCCCATCTTGGAAGAACAAGAGAAGAAGCTAACATCTTCATCCAGGCTAGATCAGTCTCCACTTCTCCTGAACGGAACAGAAACATATTTCAACATGTCAGCTATATGTTTTGTTCTCTCTCTTTCCCTCTCTCTTTCTCATTTATACCATGTGCATTATTTTGACAAATAACTCAAGGCAGTGAACATATCCAACACATCTTGTTCCTCTTGTTGAGAGAGGTGCATATGTTAAAGAAAGAACAGGAAACTGCCAAGGCAATGTGTAAATACACTTAATCCTTAAGGTTTAACTTCAAGAATCTTGTTCTCCAAGGGCCACTGCAAAATGGTAAAGGAACAAGAGTTAACATTGAAAATATCCTAAGCAGACTGGGAAATAGATAGACAGCACTGGCTGGAAATATCTATTTTACGATACAGATTCAATTATTCTCCCCGATACTGTAAAGTATTTTTTTTTACCAAAGCAACCTCATCTTCATCCAGGTTAATCTCATCTTTTTTCTAAATTATCATAAAATGAAATGTATATTATACTCAGGGGTTTTTAAAGTATAACTTTTTAATTAAATGTTTTACAAAAAGTATAAAAACTAACAAACTAATAATGAGTAAAAGCAGTAAAGAAAGGCTGACCATTGGCTGACATGTCCTGTATATCCCACTTCTCTGTCAGCTAGTCTCTCAAAAATATTACCCAATCATCCATTTTTGCAAGCTCTCAATTAAGTGATGGCACAACATTAGCCTGACCATTTAATTGTCCCTAAACCTCAAAGATCTAATGCCCATAAAAATCTTTTTTTTTTTTTTTTTGGCTCTCTATTGATTGAAAAGTATGGACTTTCAAGCTTCAGTATTACTGTAGAAGGCTGAATTCAAAACTTGTCCTTAGCTCAACCTGCACTTGGTTGATTAACTTTTGAACTAAACTTACAGTAAGATCTTTCTTGGCAAGCTGCAACTGTACATTTCTGAGGTGAAATCCTTATTCTAAATATTCTAACTCAATAAAGGTAAAACAAAACCAAAAATACTACATGTACTTTGGTAAATTAAAAACATTCCTGCTGGATTTTGACTACGTTCAGCTAATCTCCAGGTTACAGATATTAACAGCATTTCTTTTTTCATGAATGATTTTAGGGCTGATTTCCCCTTTTCCTTGTCTTGCCTCTTACTGAATAAGTTACATGCTTTTTGCTGTTTCTTTTGTTTCTTTTATGTATTATGGAGTTGAATTTTACCTTTTTTAGAACTAAAGTTTAGGCCTAATTTTTTTAGACTCAAAGTTGAGAAAGAAGTATTGTCATTTAACAGTGAAGCATTCCATATGGCAATAAGGGTAGTAGTTTGATATTTGAGCAGATGTTTCACATATCTTCATGCCCTCATGCCATGATCTCCTTGAGAATGAATTACTGTAATATGTTTGAAGCGTCTGGATGCAACAGCTGATGCAAATTGCAGCAGTGCAAGCAATTAAAAGACCTCATCATTCAGTACATGTTACACCTCTGCTCCATGAGGGCCATTGATTGCCAGTTTGCTTCTAGATTCTTCCAGGTTCAAGGTTCTGATTATAAAGTCCTACAAGGGGGCCCTGTTAATTGAGGAACTACTTGTAGCTATCCCATCAGTCTAGTAGGTGAATCATGGTAAATGTCCCATTCATTAGAGAATGCCATCTAACAAGACCTGGGAGGAAAGCCTTTTCTGTCATAGTACCTGCCTTTTGGAACATCATTCTCCCCCACACCAACTGTTGGCCTTCTGGAAGATTCTCAAGACATCGGTTTGTCATTTTGACTGGGTATGCACTGATGAAATGGAGATTGTTAGCTGGCTGTATTTTAAATTATTGTATGGATTGTACTCTCCCATAAATTAAGTATTAAGTTTTAATTGTTTATATAATGATTTCATTTTAGTTGTTTATTGTTTTTGTTGTTTAGTCTGTGAGCCTCCTAGGGCAGGGGTGTCAAACTGAATTTCACTGAGAGCTACTTCAGGGCTGTGGTTGACC
Source organism: Arizona elegans (assembly GCA_022577455.1). Taxonomy (NCBI): domain Eukaryota; kingdom Metazoa; phylum Chordata; class Lepidosauria; order Squamata; family Colubridae; genus Arizona; species Arizona elegans. The sequence goes on along the minus strand of JAKOOJ010000001.1, from coordinate 227,780,275 downwards.
TCAGGGGGCTGGGCAGACGTGGCCGACCAGGTGGGTGTGGCCAACTTGACACCACTCCCCAAACTGCTGGCATGTTTCCTCTTCACACTGGGTAGACCGGGCCGAAACTACGCTGGCCCAATTTTTCCTCTTTGCATTGGGTAAACCAGGATGGCCCTGTGGGCCAGATCCAACCTCTTTGTGGGCTGCAGGTCATGGGCTTTGAGTTTGACATCCCTGATTTAGGGTCATGTATGTGAGATAAGCAGATATATAAATGAACAAATAAACAAATAAATAAATAATAAAGCATTTGTTTTCAAGACCATACAATGTATGTTCTTCAAGAACCTTATAAAACATTTAAAATACATTGTGGATGGCAAAGCAAGAAAAAATATGTTCAAGAGAAACTGCAAAAGAAATATCTTGAGTTGTCTTGGTCCTCTTGGTCCTCTAAGGCAGTGTTTCCCAAACCTGACCCTTTGAAGATGTATGGACTTCAACTCCCAGAATTCCTCAACCAGGCATACTGGCTGGGGAACCAGGCATACTGGCTGGGGAATTCTGGGAGTTGAAGTCCATGCATCTTAAAATAGCCAAGTTTGGAAAACACTGCTCTAAGGAGAACAAATTGAGATCAAACTACAAAACAGATATATGCAGGGAGAGTTAATGGGCTCACAATGGAAAATTGTGAATGAATGGAATTGTGCTCCTGATCATAAGCGGGATGAAATGTCTGAAGAAGAATTGTAGTGTATGAATTGATGCACTGAATTTACTGTACTATTTCTTATTTTCATTTTGAACCTTGCACAATAATAACAAGGTTTCAACAACCTTGGACTTATCTTTAGTTGTAGAGCGGCAGTGGTTTTTTTCAGACTTTATGCTGCCCAAAAATATCCTTTCTAGCAGGAGAATTCCTGAACAAGTACAGAAAGTTTGCTTTTAATATCAAAGAATATATTCCTGTGTGAACAAACAGAAGCAGCTCATATATTTATCACACAGATAAACTTAAGCTTTGATTTTAAGTACATTATGAAATGCCGTAACCCATTTATTTCAATGAAATCTATTGGGGTACATCTCTATTTAGGATTTGGAAAGTTTCAGCTAAAGAGTAACAAACGGAAATATCAACACTCAGTTTCACAACTGTATCCCCATAGGAAATTAGATAATTTATTAGCTTGGGTATAATTAAAAAAACAAGTATTTGTTTTAATAAGATTGTGCAGCTGATTCTAAATCTCCCTGCTGAGAAAAATATATTTAAATAATCAATATTGCCTTAATAAAATTGTAATTTAAGTTCCTGATACAGAGAGAGAGAGAGAGAGGGAGGGAGAGAGAGGGAGGGAGGGAGGGAAAGAGAGGTGTGTGTGTGATATGTGTATGTATGTATGTATATGTGTGTGTATATATTTATTTACACACACACACAGTTTACTCATTCATTCATTCATTCATTCGCCAAAGGTTATCTTCTGACTCAGTGGTAATCATTTAAATTAGTTGTATATTAATGGTCAGTGTGTATGTATGTGAGTTTGTACGTGTGTGTGAGAGAGAGAAAGAGTGGGTGAGAAAGTATCCACATTTTCCAATATCCTAGAAAGGGGAAATAGGTTTATATGATGGACGCTAATGAAATTTATGGTCTGAGTCATGATCCAGTACTAGTAATACAGAATGCTTCTGCTATCACTTAAAACTATGAGCAAGGAAATATTTTAGGAGAGCAGTAGTTTTCACTAATCTCCCTTTATTCAAATCTCTTCTACCATTCACAAAATAGGGGTGAAATGCTACCGGTTCGCACCGGTTCTAGCGAACCGGTAGTAAAAAAATGCTACTGGTTCCTCCGAACCGGTATTTCCGACAATCAGCTGTGTCACACGATTTATATTCACTAGAAAGCAGAAAATCCTGCTTTCTAGTGAATCTAAATCGAGCAGCACAGCTGTTCCCACCCTTGCTGTTCTATTACCTTCTTAAGCCTCCTTTTTCCCCACAAAGCGTGCATTTGGCACACACTGTGCATGTGTGCATGTGATGCACATTTGGCATGCACCATGCATGTGCGCCTGCAGCATGCATTTGGCGCGCACCACGCATGCATGGGCAGCAAACCAGTGGCAAACCGTGGAGGATTTCACCACTGTCACAAAAGCTTTAAAATGGTTAAAGGACAGAGTATCCACTGTTCCTTACTCTCTCCATGCTTTTTTAGCTGGAAAGTCTGAGTGATCTCGAATTCTCCTTGATTAGGGATCTAGATCATATGGAGAGCTGTAGTGGACATATGCCAAAATAGATAAACTTATTTTTCAGTCCTCTTGGCTGAATGTGCAGAAGTTAGATGTCATTTTTCTTCCCGCTTTCAAGCCTTTATGTTCAGGTAGAGCACAATGAATTTAAGTTCAAATAATGCAATATTCAACTTAATGAGTTTAATACATTGATACTAGATTGCATTCAATGGGAGCCCAGATTCAGTTAATGTGAACTGCATGTGCTGTTGCCACTACTCTTTTAGACATTAATTATTGTATGTGTGTGTGTGTGTGTGTGTACAAAAATGCCATTTGAGAAAAACTCAGAAAAGAAGAGACTCCTTTTGAAGCAGCTTTTAAGAGGTAGCAGATATGCCTTGAATATGGATTTATAATTTCATAATTTCCGTATGTTTATTAATGAAAGACTGTAAAACAGTAAAGGAGGATAAACAATAAGCATTGTTTAAAAATTTTAATTGCCTATTTCCATCAAGCTAGAACCAATTACCCTATTTTTCCACAGAAATATCATTTGAAATAGAGCAAATTCAAATATTGCAAATTTGAACCATGTGAATTCAATAATGTGAGCATTTCATGGGATTAATTAACCCATTAATAGAGACTAACCTGTATTCACTCTGAAGAAGGCTGAAAACAGCCAACAGAAATGCTGTCTATATGATACAGATAGCAAGAAAATGTAATTATTCCACTGATCAGTACAACAGAATGTGTTATCTTGCTTATACTGCTTATGAACAAAACAATAAAACATAATCTAAATGAAGATGATAGGTACATTACAGCTAGTTCAAGTGGCTGTATACATTCCATCAAATAAATCCCTAAATAGTACATTTTCTCAGTTTCTTTCCAAACTAATTTTATTCTGATAAATCAGCACTTTTTTGGGAGGATGGGGGGCAGTGGTGGGTTGCCCCCGGTTCGGACCGGTTCTATAAAACCGGTAGTAAAACTAGCAGGAGATTCTGCCCACTGACCCTGACATCATCAGAAGCGATCTGCGCATGCGCAGAAGCGATCCTGTTGCAAACCGGTAGTAAAGGTAAGTAGAACTCATCTCTGGTGGGGGAGGTAAATCAACCTGAATGGTAATAGCTTTCACAAAGCCTATTTAGAGATCATTTTTTTTCTTGGGGCAAAAGAGCAAATGATGACCAAAGTCTGAATATGTGAAAAAAAAACCAAATCCATGTAATTTTATTTGGGCTTCTAACATAATAGTGAAACTTGCATGCTTCAAAAACTCAGAGAACATTTTAATCAATTTGAATTCTTCTAATGAAAGATATTATCATCCTCTCTGGTATGTCTCTCTCACACACTCAGTAATTCAGTCAGCCAATTAATCACTTTGATGCCACAAATAGGCAAGTTTATCTAACTAAAAGTTTATCTGACTAAAGAATCTCGTTATGCTTTCAACTGTATATGCAAAGTCAATGTATTCTCTCCATGACAAAAGATAATGGAGGATCTCAGTGATTACTAATATATATTTAAAGATTTCCTCATAGCAGCCTTTCCTACAGAAAAGAGCAACCAACCTGGATATTTTGATTGGACAGCTATTTTTCCAAATGCAGGTTAGAAACTAGTATCGAATTGTTGGCTTTGTTATCAGTTACTCCCCTTTGCAAATCAACATTTCAATTATATAGAAAAAGATGGGCAGAAGATTTCTCACAGTGATAGAGTTGGGAAAGAATCAGCAGCGCTGAAATTACTTGCCACTGCTAGCCACAAGACAGGAAAACTCTCTTTTCAAGGACGACAACCCGCCCCTTTTAAAAAAACCAAAAAAAGAAAGAAAACAAGAAATAATAAGGAAGGGGGATGGTTAATTATTTTCCTTCCATTCGCAGAATTTTTTTTTCCTCCCAAAAACATCAAAGGGAGGAAAGTGATAGCTTGAACTGTAGCTTCCAATCAGTGTTCTGCCCCAGCTACAGATCCCAAAAAATGCAGCACACACAAAGTCTTTATGAAACTTAATTTACTCAAATAACTCAGTCTTTTTCAAACAAAGGCTGTTAATAAACTTTCTTAACAGCCTACAAGAATCCTAAAATAAGGTAATCACAGTCTTACTAGAGGTGGCAGAAAGCCCAGAAGCAATTATTGCAGAGAATCCAAATGCGAAAGTTGTTCCTTACAGCTTGCTGCAATTGGTGTTCCTCCTTAAATAGGCTAAGGGAGTGGCCAATTAGCTCCAAACCTTACTCTCGAGGAGACCTCCTCCTGAGGAGCCACTCCTGCCTTTTGGCAGCTCTGTGTGCCTGTGCATTGAGAAGAGGCTCCTCCTCTTTGTCCTCTTCACTTAAAGGAGCTTCTGGAGGTTCTGAAGGCCCTGGCTGAATCCCCGCCTCTGGTATCACATCTTCTCTAGCCTCCTCACTGTCCGACTCAAGCGCCAGCTGCACAGGCTGCTGGTGCAGCACCATACCAGCCTCCTCGTTGTCGGAATCAGCTACAATCTGCACAGGCTGCTGACGGGCCACAACAATCAGCCTCCAAGACATTGCAAATCATTTTTCATTCAAGGCCAAATTGCTCAAAAGCAACAGCAACAAAAAAATTTGAATAGGCATAGGGTCCCATAATTCCCTTCGCTTAGTTGTAGAACTCATGATTTCATGCAAAAAGTCTCAGATCTAGTCCTTGAATCTTGAGATAGAGCTAGAGAAAGACCACCCTCCTATCAATCAATGTAAACAATCCAAAAGTACATTGGCTAATTTTAAACCAATTTGCCAGATTATAGATCCCATGCCTTGACTTCTTGTTATTGTTAGTTGCAAAGTCATGTCCGACCCATCACAACCCCATGGACAACGTTCCTCTAGGCCTTTCTGTCCTCTACCATCCCCATTTAAATTCACACCAACTGCTCCAGTGACTCCATCCAGCCACCTCGTTCTCTGTCATCCCCTTCTTCTTTTGCCCTCAATCGTTCCGAGCATTAGGCTCTTCTCCAGTGAGTCCTTACTTCTCTAGGCATTTATTTATTTATTTATTTATTTATTTATTTATTTATTTATTTATTTATTTATTTATTTATTTATTTATTAAATTTTTATACCGCCCCCTCTCCCGAAGGACTCGGGGCGGTGAACAGCCAAAATTAAAAACACACAATACAAACATTAAAATACTATAAAACTAAATTAAATTTATCTTTGGCTTCCCCAATTTAAAACCCCATACCCATAAAATTCTCAATTAAAAGATTTTTAACCCAGCCCGGCTTGCTGAAATAAAAAAGTCTTCAGGGCCCGGCGGAAGGTATGGATGTCCGGAATCAGTCGTATCCCTGGGGGTAGCTCATTCCAGAGGGCGGGTGCCCCCACAGAGAAGGCTCTTCCCTGGGGGGGCACCAACCAATGTTGCCTGACCGACGGCACCCTGAGGAGGCCCTCTCTGTGGGAGCATATTGGCCTGTGTGAGGTTATCGATGGCAGAAGGTGGTCTCGTAAATAACAGGGCCCTAAGCCATGGAGCGCTTTGAAGATGAGAACCAATACCTTGAAGCGCACCCAGAAGACCACTGGAAGCGCACCCAGAAGACCACTGGAAGCCAATACAGCTCGCGCAGGAGAGGTGTCACGTGGGAGCGCCATGTCGGTCCCATAAGTACCCGCGCGGCCCCATTCTGCACCAGTTGGAGCCTCGAGTGCTCCTCAAGGGGAGCCCCATGTAGAGAGCATTGCAGTAGCCCAGGCAGGAAGTGAAGAGGGCATGAGTGACCGTGCATAAGGAGTCCCGATCCAGAAAGGGACGAACTGGCGTATGAGGCGAACCTGATAGAAAGCCCCCCTGGCCACGGCCATCATATACTCTTCTAAAGACAGCCGTGCATCCAGGAGGACACCCAAGTTACATGCCCTCTCTGTGGGGGCCAATGTCTCGCCCCCAATAGTCAGCGATGGCACCAGCTGACTATATCAGGATGCTGGCAGCCACAGCCACTCAGTCTTGGAGGGTTGAGTCGGAGCCTGTTCCTCCCCATCCAGACCCGCACAGCCTCCAAGCACCGGGACATCACTTCAAGGGCATCATCGGGGTGGTCTGGGGTGGAGATGTACAGCTGGGTGTCATCAGCATACAGATGGCACTGCACCCCAAAACCACGGATGAAGTCACCCAGTGGCTTCACATAAATGTTGAATGGGAGAGGCGAGAGGACCAAAACAAAGACGCAGCTGTCACGCCCTTGCAAGCGGGTTCTTATATAGTTCATTCCCAATTACACTCAGCTGGGAGATCTCATACTTCCTCATTTCCTCTGGGCTTGCTGGGATGTCGTCATTTTCCTAGCGTGTTCTCAGAAGGGTAAGCTAATTCCACGTGACCCCATAAAGCACCCGTGCACATAAACGCCTATTCAGAAGCCTATCCCACCACCATCACCCATGTGGCTCACCCCCACCAGCCGGGTATCCATGTTCTGCCACTGCATGGTCTAATAGGACCAGAACAGAGGAGCAACCTCTGTCCCGAGCCCTCCAGAGATCATCAACCATCACGACCAATGCCGTTTCCATGCTGTACCTGGTAGCCAAAATATTTGAGTTTCATCTTCAGGATCTGGCTTTCTAAAGAGCAGTCAGGGTTAATCTCCTCTAGGACTAAATGCCTTAACTGCTAGAGCCCATATTCTTTGTCTCAAATAAAAATGAGATTGTTGTTCAATTTATCCATACATAGCTTGCCTTAGGTCTCCTGAATTGTGTGCAAGCTTTCATATACACGATTACCGTAGTAATAAGGTTGCCACTGTTTTTTAAGCCAGTGATGGAGCTTTGCTTCTTTAAGTCTAATACATGTGAACATTTGAGGTGTTCTTTTGTTCCTTCGGTTGAATACATGTATAGAAATTACGCTCAATGTTTACTTAAGTTCTGAAGAAATGTCTGATTTTATGAATTCTATCCTTTGTCTGACAGAAATAAATTCTGTTACAAAAGGTCTGTCTGCTCTGAGGATCAGGATTAAATTAGTCAGTTACTGTATATACCATAACCATTCTGAGCTCATAGCTCGTGGAGTTGTGATATATTAGCTTTGTCTTTAAAGTATTTATAGTTTTACTAAGTTGTGTGTGAAGGACTTTTAGCTGAATAATAAATTATTCGATTACTCGCAAGGAATGGGATATGAATAAATTCTACCTTCATGAAAAATATCTCTTTGCCTATAGAAAAATGAGGTCTGCTTTGTGCATTCTTACAGAATGGAAACAGTTCCATCTCTTGATCTGATCTGCAAAATTAACAGCTCTGCATTCTTAATCTTATAATCTGTCAAACTGAATATTTGCCATTTCCCCATCCATTCATAAAGCAGTTGTTAAAAAACTCTCTGTTCTTAAAGCATTTAATAGGCCACTTAGATCAAGGGTAGGCACTGTTTGGGGTACAATCACATTGGTATTTTGAAAAACGTTTGATTATATAAATAAAACAGCTGCCATGGAAATTTTGCCTGTTGGATTCCATGGTTGGCATGACCAATCACAAAAGGCTAATTTATCCAAAGCTGAACTACCACCCACAAATAATGCAGGAGGGCAAAAGACAGTGACAACAATGTGATGGTATGGGTTAAGCAGACATTTTATAATATGTCTGTTTCATATTTAACTATTTAATTAATTTTCTCCCTATTTTCTTAGAGCTTGATCTAACTATCACAGTGCTCATGGGTACCATGTTGTCTACCCTAGTTTAGATGTTCGTTCCCAGGTAGTTATTGCCAGAAATTGGTGATCCATATGTGATATCAGTCAGTCACTAGATGCTATAATATGGTTCTACTTTTGTGTCATATTTAGCACACTTCTGAATCCTAGAAACTGTAGTTTTGCATTACTGTTTGTAGGTTTAGGGACAGGGGTGGGTTCTAAATTTTTTACTACTGTGGGCGTGGCTTATTTTGTGGGTGTGACTTGGAGGTCACATGACTAGGTGGGCGTGGCTAGCTGGTCAGAGTCATTTCTGGAAGGTCCTCGTACTTACGATCAGTCCTCGCACTTACGACCTGACTCATTTGTTTGCTTTTAACACTGATCACCTGTAGGACGGTCCTTTGAAGCCCCGTGGCAAGAGTTTAAACAGTTTTTTTCCCTCTAGTCATCAGCTGGGACTCAGGAGGCAGCAATAGATTGGGGGTGGGACCAAATAAAAGGTAAGAATAATGTGGGTGGGTGGGTGCGTGGGAGGGCAGGTTCGGTGACATCATATCATCACCGCTACCGGCTCGGCCGAACCGGACCGAACTGGGAGGAACCCACCACTGTTTAGGGACCTTGCACAAATCATGTAGTAGAACTTTCTTGAAGTGGTCCTTAATGCTCTTTTTAAACATATAAAACTGTTATTAACAAAATGTTATTTTATAACCAACAAGTTATTTTTGTTTTTAATATTTCCTTTATGTTAAATGTAAGTTTTTAATCATATTATCCACACCCATGAACAAAAATCCATTTTTTATAAAGGACAAGCATGTATAGTAGTTCAGACTTAAAGCTGCCTAGTAAAATATATGAAAAGTAAATTGGCACCCACATTCTGTCATGAATTTCCCTGGCAAATTGCAGGCATATGTCTAAAATGTCTAGGATTTGAATTAAATTATGTTTATGTTTAGAAATATGTATATGTTTAAGGTAGGATTTTATCTGAAACTGGTGGAGATAGAGATAAAACTAGCTAGAACTAAAGATAAACATAACTAGAAATACAGAAACAAAAGACATTTCCAAACTTATTACTTAAGGTACTCTTCTTAACTTTAGATCAATTTAAGCAGTACATATAAGTGATGGGTTTCAAAAATTTTTACTACCGGTTCTGTGGGTGTGACTTGGTGGGCATGACATGGCTTGGTGGGCATGGCAGGGGAAGGATACTGCAAAATCTCCATTCCCTCCCGATCAGCTGGGATTCGGGAGGCAGAGAATAGATGGGGGCAGAGCCAGTCAGAGGTGGTATTTACCGGTTCTCCAAACTACTCAAAATTTCCGCTACTGGTTATCCAGAATTGGTCAGAACCTGCTGAAACCCTCCTCTGGAACATATCCATACTTCAACAATGTTTTGGTGTGGCACCAATTATAGAGAAGATGAGAGGAGGCCGGTTCCATTGGTATGGGCATGTCCTGAGAGCAGCACCTTCCACTGTTGCCAAGACTGCCTATCAACTAGAAGTCAACGGCCGGCGGCTTGCAGGTGCCCAAAACAGAGATGGCAAGACACCATTAACAAAAATAGGCAAGCCATGGGCCTGCGTCCTGGAGACATAGCTGACTGTGCAAAGTGGCGTTCAGTGATTTGAAAAGCGGACCCTGCACTTGCGGGAATACACTAGGAAGAAGAAGATATCCTTACTTCAATGGATTGGCAACACCTTTTTAAAAAATGCAGTCCAGTCTACTGTAGAGTCCTCATGTCAACCCTGAGCTATAAATATTCTTCTTTCTAATAAGTAATCTGCTATATACTATTGTGTAGTACCTGAATACATTTGCTTCATTGTTTAAGAATTACAGTTACAATTTGAAGCCAAGTACATGCCTTGCAGTAGGTATGGGTAAATATTCCATAGCTATCAGCATTTCTTTAAATGAGTTATGTCTTTTCTAAGGCCCACAGAGTAGTTGCACAATCTCAGGGAAAAAAATATACTTCTTTTTAAAGGGGCAAATAACTTTACATCCTTGATTAACTGATAATTTTGCTGAGCCGTGGGACAACCAGAAATTTAAATTTTTAGAAATGTAATATTTACACACCATAACAGATTATGGTGAGGCATGGTGGGCTATGTGGTTAGGACTCTGGCTTGACAAGCAGGAAGCCTGTGTTCAAGACCCCAGTGCTGCCGTAGGATTTGTGTATGAGCTTCCATCCTTTGCTCCAGCTCCTGCTAGGGCATGAAAGGAGTCCCCAACAGGTCATCTATTTGTCAACGATGACCTCACTGGCTAATCCTTTCAATCAAAGTGCTTCCAACATGAGTGAAATAATAATAATAACTTTATTGTCACTGTATGTGTATACACAGTATACCCATACAACGAAATTCACTTAACACCCAAAGACCAGGTCCAACACACATAACAATCCCCAAACACACTCTAAACCACCCAAACATCCACACAATAGACCAAGTAATACTGTCCAACAGCTCACTGATGGTGGCCCTTTAGTTCATTGTTGAGTGCAATTATAGCTCTGGGATATAAACTATTAAGAAAACATGTAGTCCGAGTTTTAATTGTTTTGTATCTTCTGCCAGAAGGCAACAGTCCAAAAAAATTGTAAGCAGGATGGGAAGAGTCTCGGAGAATGTTATGCAACCTTCTCAAACAGCGAGATTCGAAGATGTCGTCCAGGTCTGGTAGCTGGAGTCCGATGATATTCTGGGCAGTTTTAATGATTTTCTGTAGAGCTTTTCTGTCCGCTACAGAGCTGCTCCCATACCATGCAAGAATGACATATGTCAAGACACTCTCAATGGTGCTGCAATATTAGGACAGACGTAGATGCTGAGATAGATTTATCTTCCTGAGCATTCTCAGGAAGTACAGCCTCTTCTGTGCTTTCTTCACAAGCATGTTAGCATTCATAGTCCATGAGAGGTCCTTCGAAATATAAATGCCCAGAAATTTAAAACTACCAACCCTCTCCACCTCCTCACCATTTATGTTCAATGGTAAATGTACATCTCTCTTCCTCCTGAAGTCAATGCAATAACAAGAGAGAGTTTTATTGCAATTTTAGTATAAAAAGAAATGTTCTTTGATATTTGTTTTAAACTGTTACAATTTCTTTTAAAAGGACCCTACATTGTTGCAATAGTTCAGTTCTATTTTCTTCTCACATATTTAAAAACATAACATCAAGACAATCTGATTTTTCTTCTTTTCTATCAGGGATTCAGGGGTTTCTGCTCAGACTGCCCATGATTTCTTTCTTTCTGGAGATGCAACATTTCTGGAAGTTTAACTCTCTAGAGTTCCACTTCACCTTTAGCCTCTTATGGTTTGTTGTTGTTTTTTTAGCTCTGTTATGCTTTCACTTCCCTTGAACATCTTCTACAATGGGGAAATTCCATCCCTTAGTTTCTTTTTCTGCCTCCAAGTTCTGAACTGACTGATTCTCAGCTGAAAATTTCCCTTGATAATGTGATAGCTGCCCATTTCCTCTTCAGCCAAAACCCTACCCAGTGAAAATTAACATACAATCAGTTGAATAGCATTGACTTTTTTTTTTTTTACCAAGAACCAACGATTTCCAATAGCATGGTTACTATGCTGTTTATTACAACCTGATTTATCTCCTCTGAAACAAAGACACTTGGCCAACTTGATGTACCTTGATCAGGGAGATGACAGATCTAATCCCTGCATTCTTTGTCTTCCTGCTAATCAAGAATTCTAGGGTTCCAGTCAACTGAACGTAAATCTTCACCTCTTATGCTATAAAACAATGTGATTTACTCATTTTTTATATTGAATTTCAGAAGTTTTGATATGTCCATTATCACCCAGATAATCATAAAAATTAGGAATGGAGACATAGTGTGTACATTATGGAGTGGGAGAAGTAGAATTTGTGAGTAAGAAAATAGAAGTTGTTGTTTCCCATCACAAGTATAAGACTAAAGATGGGTAAAAATGAGTTGACTTAATTGAAGACAATATGTGTTCCCATCCTCTGGTTAGGAACAGAATAAACCAGTGGTGAAATCCAATTTTTTTTACTACCGGTTCTGTGGGCGTGGCTTGGTGGGTGTGGCAGGGGAAGGACACTGCAAAATCTCCACTCCCACCTCACTCCAGGGAAGGATACTGCAAAATTCCCATTCTCTCCCAACTCCTGAGGAAAGGAGATTGCAAAATCTCCATTCCCACTCCACTCTGAGAGCCAGCCAGAGGTGGTATTTGCTGGTTCTCTGAACTATTCAAAATTTCCGCTACCGGTTCTCTGAACTACTCAAAATTTCTGCTACTGGTTCTCCAGAACCTGTCAGAACCTGCTGGATTTCACTCTTGGAATAAACTGTTTTGTGAACTTAATTTCAAAATGTGTATCTTGGTTAATGGCAGACAGAAAATGTTATGGAAGATGACGCTAACTAGATGCCATTAAAAATATTAGCTAATAATATTTGATATTATCCATTATCACCCAGATAATACCCATGGCTGATTTAAGTGCAATTATAATGCAGTCAATTGTCAAAACTATTGACAATCTCATGTCGAGCATTCTTTGACTTCTGGAATCCATTGAAATATTACACTGATTAAATTTGAAATACAGGAGTAGCAACTAACGTATGATGTTTTTACTCCAGATATTTTGGATCTTCTGGCATGTTCCTGAAAGAAACGGATCCTTTTCTAGATGGGTACTGGCTTGATTGATTATTTTTTTCCTCTTTAGCAGCATCATAGTTTTTAAAAACAACCTTATAACCACATTTTCTAGACTTACAAAGAGAGTATGGCTTAATAAGAAGCTGATGGAACATACAAAGATTCAGGTCTATAGAGCCTGCGCACTGAGTCTTGTACTGCAGTGAGTCTTGGACCCTTTATGCATGGTAGGAGAGAAAGTTGAACACCTTTCATATGCGCTGTCTCCGACGAATTCTTGGCATCACCTGGCAGGACAAAGTTCCAAATAGTGCAGTCTTGGAATGTGCTGGAATTTCTAGCATGTATACACTATTGAAACAGGGACATCTATGCTGGCTGGGGCACGTCGTGAGAATGGCTGATGGTTGGATTCCGAAAGATCTCCTGTATGGAGAATTAGTGCAGGGAAAATGCCTCAGAGGGAGACCACAGCTGCGATATAAGGATATCTGCAAGATATCCATGGCACAGGATCCGGGTACCTTCGAGACCGACTTCTGCCACCAATAGCCTCCCACCGGGCAGTTCGCTCCCACAGAGAGGGCCTCCTCAGGGTGCCATTGGCCAAGTTATGTCGGCTGGTGACACCCAGGGGGAGGGCCTTCTCTGTGGGTGCCCCAGCCCTGTGGAATGAACTGCCCCCGGAAATACGTAAGATCTCCGACCTCCGGGTATTTCGTTGCGCAATCAAGACCCTGTTGTTCTGCCAGGCTGGGCTATCAACATAACATTTTTAAATTGGGTTTAAAATTTCTGGGGTTTTAAAAATTTAGCCGAATTTATTTAATAATTTTAAACTATTTTAACTGGTGTTGTTCTGTGTTTTTAATAGGCTGTACACCACCCTGAGTCCTTCGGGAGAAGGGCGGTATAGAAATAAAATAATAATAATAATAATAATAATAATAATAATAATAATAATAATAATAATAATAATAATTATTATTATTATTATTATTATTATTATTATTATTATTAAATAAAAGAGCCTTGATAGTACAGTAGTTTAGTGCACCCTGTTATTAACACAGCTGCCTGCAATTTCTGCTGGTTCGAATCTCTCCAAGGCTCAAGGTTGACTCAGCCTTCCATCCTTTCTAAGGTAGGTGAAATGAGGACCCAGTTTGTGGGGGCAATAAGCTGACTTTGTATAAAATATACAAAAGAATGAAGGCTATTGCTTAACGCATTGTAAGCCGCCCTGAGTCTCCGGAGAAGGGCGGCATATAAATCAAATATAAATCAAATTAAAAAAAAAAATTGGCCCTGGGAATGGACATTAACAACTGGGAAACCTTGACCTCCGATCGTTCAGCTTGGAGGCTAAAGATGCAGCATGGCCTTCTCCAATTTGAAGAGACACTTGTTCGGCAGGCTGAGGCAGTCACGGGGTGACTGGGGGGGTGGCAGGGGACAGAATGTATCTGCCCTCCATGTGGAAAGGATTGCCACTTTTGAATTGGCATTTTTAGTCACACTAGATGCTGTTTTAGGACCTCTTTCCAGAGCACGATACCATAGTCTCTTGAGACTGAAGGATGCCAATGATGCAATGATATAACCATATTCTGAGGAAAATTAAGTGGATACCTAACCACAATTATAATATGATACCGGATCAAAAAGTTAGTGAATGTCATTGTTCGCCCCTTTTCCCACAAACAAGATCCAGTACTGTAATTAATTAAGCAAAATAATTGATGTGCAAGACAAACCATTTTTCACTTCTAATTAGTTGATAGTAACTGCAAAACTAATGCACATCACCATCATTAAACAGAAGTAGAATATTTTTTCCCCAATAGGAATTACACAATAATGGTAACAATGAGCCATTGGTTAAGTATATGATGCCTGTATTAACATTCTGCCTGCCAGAACATCAGATACTTTTCTTAGGAATGAACATTTTAAGCTTCAGGGCAGCAGCAAATAGCTAACTTAATGAGAACAGGGAAGAAGCTTAATCATGGATGGGTTATTCTATCATGGCAGCATTTCTTAACATTCTTCTTCTAAAGCAGCTGCATCATCAAAATATGTTGGATTAAATTTATAACCAATTTTATTAGATTGGAAGATTGGGGGTATAATTAAGTATATCTTATCTTTATTCAACAATGAATTTATCAAGTGGCATATTAGTTTGTATTTTAATATTTTAGTAGCTTCACTATTCACTATTTTAGTAGCTTCTTCAAGTTGCTTCTACCAATATTATTTGAGGTTTGTTTTCATCAATTAACCTAATTCCTTTATCCTTTGCAAAATTTAATTCTTGGTCTTGAATTTGCTGTTTCTGTTTGAAGTTAGTTATTGATCTTTGCCAATCACTCAATGCCTTATCTTCAAGTCCTATTGGAATAATTTGATAGACAGTTAACCCTTAGCAAAATATTCCTTTTTTACTTTAATATTCACAAACGATATTTTGTGAAGAATTATTCCTAAATAGTTCATTTTTTGTTATTGTTAAATGAATTCCAAAGTATTTAATAGGTTTAACAGTAATATTGAACATTGCTGTTTGCTGGATAGTGTGATTTTTCAGGCAAATTCCATGTAATTATTTGAATCTTATTCTTACTAATCCAGTATCTTGCTACCAATTTATGATACTGTATTATTATTCATTCTAAATAATCCCTTGCATAAGTAATTGGGGATATGATGTCAGCAGCATATAGTTTTAGTTGATGCCCTTAATTTGTCCTTTTCAGTCCTGAATTTTTTTTATCTTGCTGTATCTTTTTGCCAGTAGTTCTAATGTCAAGAAGGATAGAAGAGAGGATCATCTGTTTATCAGTATATTGGATTCTTGTTTATTACAAATATTTTGTATGAGAAAATTCTAAGCATCATTTATCTTCCATAAAGCCATGAATTGAAAACTCAATTCCAAATTATCAAGAAGCCTTCCCCACATTAAGAAAAAAAATATTATTTTCATTATTTTTCTGTTTAATATTATCCATGTGATAGCAATAGCAATAGCACTTAGACTATACTGTTTTACAGTGCTTTACAGCCCTCTCTACGTGGTTTACAGAGTCAGCATATTGCCCCCAACAATTTGGCCCCTCATTTTACCCACCTCAGCAGGATGGAAGGCTGAGTCAACGTTGAGTCGGGTGAGATTTGAACTGCCAAATTGCTGGCAACCAGCAAACAGCAGAAGTAGCCTGCAGTACTGCACTCTAACCACTGCGCCACCATGGCTCAAACCATGGCTCAAACCCAATATTAAGTTTCACTGTTTAAAAATAAACCCAATATTATGTTTTACCTGCCTCTTTGGAGCAGATTAACTCTGTCCAAGATGAGCTATATCTGGTAAAAGGCCATTTAACCTCTTTGTAGGTGTAAAATTTTATAATCTACATATAGTAAAAAGATGGACTTGCATGATTTTGAATGCATTGGATCATTTCTATCTTTTTAAATCAAAGAAATAAAAGCCACTTTCCATGGAGAATGACATTCTTACAACAGTTTGTTTTGTGACCATTGAAAATTACAACAGCGCTGAAAAAAATGATTTATTACCATTTTGCACAGTTATGACCTTTGCAGCATCCCCATGATCATGCAATCAAAATCAGATGCTTGGCAACTGGTTCATATTTATGGTGGTTCCTGTGTCCCAAGGCAGAGGTGTGTTCCTCCCGGTTCGGCCCGGTTCTCCCGAGCCGGTAGTGATGACGATATGACTTGCGACTTTCTGACAAGCAAAGTCAATGGGGAAGCCAGAATCACTTAACAATTGGATTACTAATTTATCAACTGCAGTGGTTCACTTAACAACTGTAGCAAGAAAGGTCGTAAAATGGAGCAAAATTCACTTAACAAATGTCTCATCGAACAACAGAAATTTTGGGCTCAATTATTGCCATAAATTGAGGATTACCTATACTTCATTCATTGTCTGAAGTAATGGCCTCATCAGAATTCCTTTAAAAGTCTTACACACAGATTTGGAGATTTGCTGAATTTAATTTCTATATTGGTTCTTTTGTTTCATCTTTTGTGATTGGCTTTTGGAGAGTTTTCATCTGTTGACCTGTATATTTCATGATATATTTAAATAAGATATTTAAAAACTCTGTAATCTTCTCTATACTGTTTGGTATCTATTTTCCATATAATTAAGAATCATTTTTAACAAATTAGTTGACCATCTCTTCTGGAGCTGAAACATATCTCTTTTCATTCCAAGCTGAAGTAATTACTCTTTTCTCTACTTCTTTCTCAATAGATAAACCAACAATTTGTCTGGGTTTTTTTTATATTTCTCAAATTATTTCTGTTTGGTAAAATTATTGTAATATTATTGTAAGTCTCCTTTACTTTGCCTCACTAAATCTGGCTCACTGTGAATCACTTTAACCTTTTGTGCTAGATCCAACATTAGTTAATGTTTGCATCATGATCCCAATTGCTTCAGTTCCCTCAACAAGATCTTTTAATTTTATTTTTATTTAGCTTCTTTACAAAAAGAATAGTAGGCTATTTTATATGCTTTTTTAAAAAAATTATGCCAAAACAATCAATAATCCCTTAATATGAATAACGAAGTATCAATAGTTAAATTAGTTTGGAAAAAGCTCTTTAATACATTTCAATTTAATATTCTGTTGCAATAATACTGGACTTTTCAGCCTCCACCTTTTCAAATCAGAGGTTTTTCTGAGCAATCTTGCAATTATTGGATGACTATCTGCATATGTAAATGCTGCAACTTCCATGTCTATAAATTACATTAATAATGAGTTATAATACATGTCTTTTCTTGAGTAAGTTATATGTATATGTATATATTTATATTTAGCTGATAAAGAAATAAAGTATAGATCTATTTCAAACTATTTAGCTCTCATCAGCTAGCCATATATATATATTAATATATATATATGAAAATATCATATATATCTATATCTATCTATCTATCTATCTATCTATCTATCTATCTATCTATCTATCTATCTATATGATATTTTCAGGAAGTTTACTAGAATTAGTAAACTAGGTTTATCAAGATAGTGAGGGAAATCATTCATATTAAAATTATTCATATCTCCAAGAATTAAAATGTTTCCTTCTTCAATTTTAAGTAGTGATTTTGTTTTGCTATTGTTTCCAACATAAATTAAAGCAGTTCTAATTTTGTACTTGCAATAATAATAAATCTTTCAACATAACAAATTTCTTTAAGTTTCCTGTAAGTTTCTGATGTTCTAGTCCATTCTTCTTCTTCTTTCCACCACAGACCACAATTTTTTTACCTAAATGGTTACTTTTCATCATATTAACATTGTCTTTTAAAATATATTTCTCTTGAAATCATGTAACATCTGCATTTACTTCTTTGTTTTTTTTTTAAAAAAATCTTTTTCCTTTTCAATGGGCTTTTTAGTCAATTTGTTGAGAATATTTCGATTTGATTCATAATGATAATTATCAGTAAAACATATGAAAGAAAAGCTGCTGCCTGAATCAATTTTTGGTCTGTCTATTTCTGTCTTATTCTGTTGCTGTTAATGGTTCATGCATTTTATAAGCTTCTCTGTTGAATATATAAAGGCTCTAGGTCACATTTTTAAAGGGCCTTGGGTAATTTATTTTAACAATTATATATATAATCTATCCATTAGTGAATGATGCATACAAAAGTTTCAGTTAGAAGTAATATTTTCTATAGATGTTATTTAATCCTTTTAAAACCTATCAAATGTGAATATTTCCTTTTTTTAAATTGGATCATAATCTATATATTCCTAATCATTGAAATGGGGAGTGGGATTATTTCCTGTTGTTGGTAGCATCTACAACATGGGTGTCAAACTCGCCATATCACATTGCCGTCACGTGATGTTTCTCGATGTCTTTCCCATTCGTGAAGCTGGGGTGGGTGTGGTCTGCGTGTTTAACACTCCTGATCTACAATAATCTCTTAATCTTTCACAGGCCTATTGTGCAATAATTATACATGTAGTCCTCATTTAGTCATTACTCATTTATCAAACATTCTAGTTATAGTTTTGGTATTAAAGTGGCATTAGTCCCTGTGATAAATTGTATTCATTGGAAAGGTGGCAGGGAGAATGCTAATCTCGATATATTTTTTATACCCTCAACCATGGCACAGAAGACAGGTTGATAAAGTGAGTCAATGTTAGCATGAGGGAAAACTGGACTCCGCTCCATCAGCTACAGCAGGGGTGTCAAACTCACATCATCACAGCATCATCATGTGGCGTATCGTGACTTTCCCCCCCCTTCGCTAAACTGGGTATGGGAATGGCCAGCATGTGATGCACCGGGCTGCGAGTTTGACACTCCTGTGCTATAGGATCCCGCAAAATTCCATTTTATTTTCCATGCTCATTTTACCTCTTGGGATTTAGAATGGGGTGATATTCCTATGCTAAATTTTTTTTCTTATTTTTGCTATATAAAAAAATAGCAACAGTTTCAATGTCTAAATAAACAGTGTGTTGTCTGGTTACAGTTAGTTTACTGAACAACTAAACAAACTAAAAAAAACTTCCTATGCTAAATTCTTATTCCCCCTTCTGCCAGGAGTGCCTATAACAGTGATGGCGAACCTTTTCGCCACCAAGTGCCCAAACTGGAACCTACACATGGGCAACGGAGCGATGGAAACCCGAAGACCAGCTGGCTGGTGCGCATGCGTGCGCCAGCCAACTGCTCTTTGGGTTTCTGGCAATGCACACCCTGGAAGCCAGAAGAGCAGCTGGCAATGATGCGCGTGCCCACAGAGAGGGTCTGTGTGCCACCTCTGGCACACGTGCCATAGGTTCGCCATCACGGGCCTATAAAGATTGTGATGTCCAGGCTCTGTAAAGTTCTATAAATTGATTACAGATAGTCTTCAGCCTACGACCACAATTCAACCCAACATTTCTGTTGTTCAGTGAGACATTTGTTATGCGAATTTTGCCCCATTTTACAACCTTTCTTGCCCCAGTTGTTAAGCAAATCACTGCAATGGTTAAGTTAGTGATACAGTTTTATTTTTTTATTTTATTTTATTTTATTTATATACCACACTACTCCTGAAGGACTCAGGGCAGTGAACAGCCACAAGATAAATGTCAGCACTTCAACCTCGAAACCTGACAATAAAAATACATCATAGAAAAGTTAAAAACCATTTAAAAAATAATTTTGGCCCCAAAAAAACGAATTTAAAAACACCCAATTTGTATAAAACAGAGTCAGCATATTGCCCCCAACAATCTGGGTCCTCATTTTACTGACCTTGGCAGGATGGAAGGCAGAGTCAACCTTGAGAATTGGTGAGAATTGGAGCCCTGGCAGTGAGCAGTGAGTAAGCACTGCACGACCACGCCCCCATCTGTAGACAACCTCTCTGCAACCTCAGGTGCAGTTGTCATTATTATTAGTAAGTTTTCAGTATTAGATCAAAAGGTTGTGAACTGGATTTGGACTAATTGTCCCCATGGATTTTTGAAGCTTGGAGTTGTAATTTTACAACTATCTTTTATTATTCTGATTATGTTGTTTTGTAAATATATGATTGTTTCCCCCATTTATTTTCTTTTGATGAGTAGCGGTTTACGAATTCCCAAAATAATGATCAATCTTATTCTTATCAACATGTAAAACATTTAATTTGCTTATTGTTGAAGAGCAGTTGTAAGTGCAACTACAATAACATCAACAATAACAACACATGGGTCATCAGAAAATGTCTTTCATGACATGGTTAACTCAACAGCAACTTGTTGGAGGTTCTGTTTTGATGAAGATTCATTGTCTGTGGATCATAATATACTGCTTCTGTTCTGATGTCAGAATTTGTCTTGATAGAGAGATGAAAGAAAATATTCAGCAACAGATGCAAGGCTACTGAAACAGTAGGTTTGTATTTAATCCACAGAAGTACCAGTTTGATAGCATCATGTAACCCCAGTCAATAACTCCTTTTGGGATATAAAATACGCAGTGAGTTATGGTGGAGTTACACGATGCTGACAAGAGGTTATAGCAATGTTTAGCAATAACAGTACTGCTAATTACATTGCTATAATAAATAACACTATTACTTCCTCTCTAGCATAACATATCCTTATGGCACTGTAAACACAGATAACACAGCCATTCAAATTTCTCTTCTGACACATGATAATACAGTGAAAAACCAACCTCAGAAGCTGCAAAGATGTTTGGTCTAAAATACTTTTTCAGCTGAATGGTCCTGAAGAAATCAGAGATGGCGTAATTTTATTCAGCCTCTTTAAGTTATGCAAAAAGGTTGTGTGTGTGTGTGTGTGTGTTTTTTAAGATATCTGGAAGTTAACTAATGGCAACTGAACTTTAAAAAAAAATTAAACAGCTCTTGGTGCTTCTCCCAGGCACTTCCTCAAATTTGGCCTATCTCTGGTGAAAACTGAAATTCATGAAGCTGTGATTTATTACTATAAACATGTATCAATAAAATGGAGTGGGTGTGTTTTAATCAATACTTTGAAGAGCTGAAACATTAGAAGATGAAGACATTGGACCTCAGATATCTGTTCCATTTTTCTTGTCTTCCATCCATGGATAAACTTGTCACCTGGAGAGCTGGGAGATGGAATTGGAGGAAGGTGTGGCATAAATTTATGTCTAATAGGCAAACCACCACAGTCTGCAGATTCACTCAGTAGAATATTAGGCTTAAAATTGGCATAACTGCTTAAAAAGAACAATATAGCTTCATTGCTCTAGATAGTTCAAAGTGGGCCAAAGCTAGTTATTGATGGGCCACATCTTCAGATCTTAGCAGCTGAAAGGTTTTTCTAGTGCCAGCATCATCATCCATAGTTTGATGAGGATAAAGTGAAATTTTTGCTACTTTGATATTTTGCTAATTATTCACATCTCCCAACATGGGTTTTGTTGTTATAGCACCCTTATATTATTAGCATATAAAGGAACACAGTGTCTCATGTGCTTAGGACTCTGGGTTGAAGGTCCCATGTTTGAGAGCTGAGTACTGCTGTGAGATAGGGTGAGTTCCTGTCCTTCATTCCACCTTCTGCTGGGGACAAGAAAAGAACACTCAGCTGGGCATCCATCGGGCAACAATGATATCACCAGCTAATCCTTTCAACCTGGAATTGCCTCAGTGCTTTTGATACAAGTACAGTGCAATTATCAGCATAAGTATTCACTATAAGACAAGGTGACAAAATGTGCATCATGATATCATGAAGCAAATCATATGAGGTATTTTATATCTATATCTATATCATCTATACACACAGAGAGACACATATTTTCATTTGACTTCAGATTTAAGAATGAAAGCTTGGAGTTTGCAATGTGACATGCACTGTAACACATATTCGTAGCTCCTCCCCCAACCCCCTGGTTCTCCAGTTACTAGTTAACTACATGAATGCCTTCATTTAATATGATGAATAATGTTCAGTTATTAGATTTGGCATTGTGCTGTGGTTACGCTTTGTATAACAGCCCATGGTTATGTATTTAATAAGCCTAGAATTTGACGTTTCTGACTTTATATTTTATGATTAGACATAAGACTTCATATCATTAGCCTCATGCTACAAAGAATACAAATTAGCACACTTGTAACTAAAATTGCAGTTTTATTGCAAAGTAAGTTTTAACAGCAGTTGTCAGATATTTTATAATCTTTTGTAAGACAACTCCATGGTTTATTTTTTTTAATCACCTCTTTCAATCCATATACTACTTTTGGCAATATTTAAAATATTCTACATGCACTGTTTATATGCAAAACAAATGACAAATTTCTTGCATTTATGTTTTATAAGCCTTTAAAAATTCATCTAAGAATTATTTAAATGAATCAACATACTGTAGTTGAAAAGCAGATTCCAAGTTCATTCTGCTCTGAGTGTCCAATATTGATCCTTAGTTATCTCTTAGAGTCCTTTAACAAATGTTGCCCCATATCTTCAATTTAGACATCATATTTTTCATAACTCACTGCAATGC
Organism: Arizona elegans; assembly: GCA_022577455.1. NCBI lineage: Eukaryota > Metazoa > Chordata > Lepidosauria > Squamata > Colubridae > Arizona > Arizona elegans. The sequence continues at coordinate 227,757,541 of JAKOOJ010000001.1, read as the reverse complement.
TTTTCCTAGTGTATAATATTGATCATCTCTGGTGTAATTAAATATGCTGTGATTAATCAATACTAAATGGTTTTCTTTATGGCTCTGCCACTAGGAATCTGTCCATATTGCCTGATTTTGTTAAGCAACTTCACAACCGTGGCCCTAAATAAACATTTGTAATAGGACTATTTAAAGCAATTAGACTCCTTTTTCAATACTGTCCAGAACTGTGCAGTGTGTAATATAACTGGGGGGAGAACGGGAGAAAGAAGAAAGCAACACCTATGTATGCATTGCCAGAGAATGTCCAGAAAAGGGTTAAAAAAATCAACTCTGACAATAGTTGAAACAGTTCTTTACTGTGTGTTGGTTGACTGCTCCACAGGGCATAGCAGATGTTGTGTCTGGTAGTAAGAAAGGCCCAGGAGGTGTGAGCTGTCAATCACTATTTCTCTAACTACAGACTGTGCTATGGATATGAAGCAGGACTAAAACAATCTGTCTCAGCTGGGATGTGTGAGGTATCAATAACCCTTGGCAGAGGTGTCAAGAGCCTTGCTGGAATCAAACTATCCTGCTGACCAGCTGCTTAGCAAGTTAACAAGCTACCATTCACCATTCACTGGCCTCCCAGTGCAACAATTAACACAACTGGAGAATGACTCTGCTCAAATCCTTATGAATAAGCCTTGCCAAATCTTACTGTTATTACTGAGGCATGGATATTCAAGCAGAGAGATAGAAGAGAGGGAAAACGGGCCATTGAGCTGCTATTGTTGTAGAATTAAAAATATGTTTTTCATTAAAAGATGAGTGGGGTGAATCTGGCCACTGTAAAAAAAAAAAGAAAATAAGCACAACACTAAATGTTTTGATAGTGAAGCACTGTGGAGAGCTGAAACGGCAAAAGTGGCTGTCAGCAAGCATTCTACGCAGAAGCTAAATTGTCTGCATTATTAAGACAAATCATTAAATAGGCCAGCTGATCTGCTAAGCCTTCAGCAGCTTACACAACTACTTGTTACTAACAGCCGCACTGCAGTTTTGTATTGACAATGAAAAAGAGCACTCTGAACATGTAAAATGTATTTCACTTAAAACCTATACATTTCAAAACTCAGTTTTACTCAATTTTTTCTCAGTTAAAATCACTGATGTCAACCAAGGTATTGTCCAGTTTATTTCTATCTAAATCAGTTGCATTGAATTTTGAAACAAGAAATTTTCTCTCTGCTGTGCATTTGTGCTTGTCAAAAATAAAGCATTGGGGGAAAAATAGTTGCTAAATAGTAAACCTTAGGTCTGCAAATGGTTATTAGATTTTTCTATTCCATAGACTCCCAATTTGCTAAACTGTAAAAGTAGGACTTTTTCATATATCCCTATAATGCTTCCATTAAAAAAAAAAAACCTAAAACAAATAAGATCCCTGAATTGTGTTTGGTAAATTAGATGCTTAATTTATTAGTTTTGCTACTAATTCGTTAATTTTTCTGGTTTCATTAATTTTAAACAAACCTAGCATTGTTTTGCCTTATTTTTGACACCATGTGGAGCAGATAGCCCACAAGACCTCTTAGAGCTGAGTCTTTCACACAGCAAAAGCTTTTTTTTCTACTATAAAAGCACAGCAGCTGTGGCTCCTGCAGATACTCTTAAAGGACACTATAATAAAACCCTGGGAGGGAGTAGGTCGAGGCAGGACCATGAAATGGACGAGATGAAGAGCCTTTGTCACAGCCAAACAGGCTGTAAAGTTACTATAGTAACACCCAGTCTTTAGCGCTAGGAGGATTGACTTAATGTTGCCTTTAAAAGATAAAGATTAACATAAGCCAAACTAATAATTATTACACATCATCTACCAACATATATGATGCTATTGAATGCTGAATGGTGGCAGGACTAAAAACAGGTCTTCTTATTCCCATGATGGAAATGCCATTTGGATGTCAGAATCCAGGCAGAACCTTCTTTATCTGAACAGGAGGCCAGTGAAGAAAGTTTGAGGTTCAAATTCTTTTCCTTCCTCTTCTAGACTGTGTGAAACAATTTGTTTACTAAATAAGATCAATACAATTACTCGACCAAGACTGGGAAGATCAAGGGCCTATTCAACCATTAAGCTCACTGGAGAATTTGTGGTGAACACTATTGTCATGAATTCAGTCTGAAGAAGGAACATCATTGGTACCTGCTTTACAAGAAAGAGGATCCCCAAACTGTGAGAAAGCAAAGATTTTTATAGTAATTGGACACATCCTACAGTCTGATTTTTCTGGCCAATTGGAAGAAGTTGGTAGATCCTTGTCAGTGTACCTGAGATTAATATATTGGTGTAAGCTTTCATGACCAGTATCTGTTGAGTTTCATGAATTAGCTACCATAATCCAGACAGCCTTCACCAACCTGCACCAATCAGAAACCAGTTCAATTAAAGATCCATCTGAAGTCAGGTTACCAAGCTATAAATACAGGAGATCAAGCTGATTAGGGTTTCTTACCTAGTTTCTTCCCTTCTGAAAGCTGCCTTTGAGCTGTACTGGGAGCTGGTAAAGCTTCTAGTCTTTGATCTAGGTGGACTTGTGGGGGAGGGGTAGTCTGCTAGGCAAAGGACCATCTGGGTTTGATCCTGGCCAGGTTTAAAAGATGGGAAAACAGAGAAAAGATGTATCTTCAATTTTGTGATTTTTCTCCACTACACTATTACTAGGTTAACCTTCACAAAGGAGCATTTGTTCCTGAGCTATCACGGTGCTAAACTTGTAAGCGTGAAAAAAGACAACCCATAGTCATCCATAGGGCACTCACAGACATAAAGTATCTCCAAAATAGGGCATAAGATTCATGCAGTATAATGATCAAGAATGTAGTGGGGGCAGAAAGCATATTTCATGTATATCAAAACCATCACTGGGCATGTGGTTAGTTATGAACAGACTCTGAAAAGATGCCAAGGAGGGATTGATTTGATTACTCGGCTTAATTGAAAAACTGCCTAGTCAGAGACCTGCTTTAGAAATGAATTTGAAACATTAAATCTAAGGAGAAGATACTAAACACAGATTATATCCTTAGTCTTGGCTCTGAAATTTTAGGTAGGTTCCATTATTCTCTTGGGCAGCCAAACTAGTTATCAGTCTCATTCTATAGAGACTGTAATATACTTCTTATATTGTAACACAAGGCTTTTTTGCTGTACAATGGCATTTCATTTCTAAAATGATATGTACTCTTAAATCTATTAATTGCAAATACCTCGCGTAGACCCTGAGCTGCAAATAAGTTTTAAAGCTCTCACTTCCCTCCTCTACTACTTTGAAATGCACAGATAGCATGATTTAGCTCACTATGGTCAGATTTTCAACAACCTAAGTCAGCATTTCACACACATCCACATTTTTTTTTTAAAAAAAGGTGCTTATAAATATTTGAGTGATTGTATTCTAGGCATCACTATACGATTCTTTCAATTTACACCAGTGGTTTCTTTCCTTGAAACCAATAAGGCTGCAGTGTGCCCTCTAAGGGCGAACAGAAGGCACAGCTGGTGCATCGCTTCTATGATGCTTTTTTTTCCCAGTATAACAGCATCTATGTTCATTTCTATATTCTCCAGGGATGCAGGAAACTCCTTTTGACATCCTGTGTAAGAGACACATGATGCAACACTGAGCTCCCTCCAACAGACACTCCCAAACCAGTCAAGATGGCTCCTAATAAGGAGTTACTGTCAACAGTATTCTTCTTGAAAAAAGCAGTTTAAAAAGTGTGACATATTTTCAGAAATGACATTTCTGCAATGATTACAGCCGTTTCTTTTACCAAATGCACCATACTTATCTGTCCTCTATATTCAATGGGATTTAATCTCAAATAAAAATGCACAGGGCAGCATGGTGCACTGAGGTACATCCAAGTCTCCGGATGTCTCTTCTTCAGAATCTAAAAGAAAGAAATTAAATGCAGGGCATTGTGAATACATGTATCTTACTCACCTGTAAAACAACTTGTCATTAATAATAGGGCAGTGCACATTTCAAAAATGATTCAGAAGAAGAGTTTGGGGCCTCAGGTGAGCTATTTATTAAAGACGCTTGGCTTTTTTCAGGCTTGCACACAAATCTGAAAAAAAGAAGCTGCAGCTTTAAGGGATGTATTCATTAAACCTAATGTGACTCTTAAAGCAGCAGCATTATTTTTATCATGTTCTTGTGGAAGGCTAAAAAAAAAAAAAGAGTCAGGCTCTTTTATGAATTGCAGAAAGGTTGTTACGTTCCAACAAGATCCAGAGGCCTTCTGCCAAATCATTTTCACAGCCCTACATTCAAATCTAACCTAATATAATAGTTTAAATTAAAACAATTCAAAAATCAAACATCATTTGCATGTTCTATTACAAAATACAAAATATGGAAAAGGTGTTTGTTTGGCTACTGTGTAATATTTGAGCACCTTTTGTGGAAATTGCTGTCACCATTATCGTTTAAACAAATTATGCCATTACAAAACAACAATTAATATTACTTACAATGTCCATCTAATCAGGCCAAAATGAAAATCACAATGTATATTCAATGATGAACTTATAATGTATAATAATGTTTACTAAAGAATTAATACGGAAATATTTCTTATTAAGGTGGAACTGAAACTGGAAGAATAATTTGAAGCGATAAGTAATAGATTTAATCATCCAGGCATATTTGGAGAAAGTGAAACGACACTAACAACAATTAGAGAGATAAATTTGACAGAATAAACTAGCCTCTAAATAAAACAGAATTTAATATCTTGAGAATATTCTGAAAGAGGAACTTGGAGTAGAACTGATCTTAATTGGATAACAAAAAAGGAATCTGTACATCAGTGGCATTTATTTTATTTTTTTTGGTGGCCAAAGCTACCTTGTTTTGGGAAGCCTCTTTGCCTTTTAAATGATGTTAACCCTATATAATAAGGCATGCACTTTAGTTTTCATGTGTTTTTCTTGTACCAAAATGGTGAGAAAACAATCACCAGTTCTAGTAATTTTCAAGGATACCTTAGCACGATTAAATATATTATGATGCATGTCCACATGGAACAGAGCTCGTATTGCAATATTTGGAAGATACCTGTGGAGCATTGATTTAGCAATGTACAGCAGGAAGGCAGAAATTGGCAGATAGGATTCCAACAGGAAGTTCTCCTCTGCTCAGCTTTTGGTAAGGTGTAGCAAACAGCATCTTAGGAAAAAGGAGGAGCAGCAAGCTAGCCCTACTGAAGGCTTGTGGTTATGCTAGGGACTGAGCCTAGAGGCTGAAGAGTAGCAGCAGGAATGGATCCCTTGCTGTGGGAAGTTCTGGATCTATTGGTTAACTTTCACCACTTGTGCTCAAGAACCAAATGGTACCTAATTTAGATACTTGAGTCACATGCAAAATATTGATCTGTCCATCAGTAAAGACATTTTGCATATCTAATTTCTGTACCGTCAATCCATCAAGTGGATTTTCTTAAACTACTTGATGTCAAGTTAATGTTACATACTTTAATATATATATATATATATATGTATATATTTGGGGGGGGGATAATGTTTTGGCAAGATTCTAAAAATACTATAGTGTACATACTGCACATTAGGGCTGAGCACTGCTTTGCAATCAAGATGAAAGAGGCATACAAATGTACTCCCATAGCCCCTGTCAGCAACTGTGTCTTTACTTGGGATTGCATGGTTGCCCTCTTTAAATGCATTTTATTTATTTTATCTACCCTGTTTTCCCCCAAAATAAGACCTTCTCTGATAATAAGCCCAATCGGGCTTTTGAGTGCATGGCAATAAGGCCAAGCGCTTATTTCAGGGTTCAAAATAATATAAGACAGGGTCTTATTTTCAGGGAAACATGGTATTAATTAAATTCATTTGCATCCATCTCATCATGATGTGACTTTAGGTGACTCACAATGTTAACATTTGTTGGTACATCTATTATACATAGATGTACCTCCATGCTCTGATATACTTTCTTTTCTCTTTTTCTTTTTGCCCTTAAATTTGACCCCCTGCACAGCTCTATGAATTTGGGAGATGCTTTTGGTTAAAATCAGCTTTGGAAGTTTTTCATAGCAGTGCGTTTGAATGATGTCAATGCATGGAAGTTTGGGACAATATTTGGAATTGTATAATCAAAAGCTTTGTATAGAATTGTAAAATTATACACAGAATTGTATAATCAATTTTTGGTTGATATTTGGTTTAATCAATCAAAAACTGCAAAAAATAGGGATAGATCTAGGGTGCAAAACTTTGTGTGATTATGAGCTGCTGGTAAATAGTGCTCAACAGGTAACACAAGGCTGTTATTTTGGGTCAAGCTATGCCAATATTCTCTTCTGGATGTTTTAGTCATTCTCATTCAAAGTTGTCTGAACCATGAGATGGGTGGCAAATAAATTTGGTAAATAAAATTTCAAGCTGATCAAAAAGGGCATGGCTACTCACAAGGTCTTTTCCTCAAGGAGAACGCAATGTCAGAGAAATCTTCAGGGAGGACAGTTACCTTTACTTTAAGATGGCCAGGGGGCGCTAGATAAGAAGCGTACACGTTTTTATAACATCTCTGCCTTGGCTTCCTACACATTTGTTAGCTCTGGAAGGAAGACATCAGGGGATTCTTTCTCTTGAGCATTGTGAAACTAGGAAATATACAAATAAGTAAGCATTGTCCAAACTCATCACAATAAGCTCAAAAACACCATCCCATATAAAAATTTAAAAAAAAATAGTTTTCACAGATATAGTAGAAACTCTAGATTTGGTACAGTATTAGTTTAATGTATCCTAGAAGACTGTTTCTAGCATGATTGTTCCCTTACAATGATCTAATGTAGGGGGGAAAAAATCTCAGAAGGAATTGTTGATGAACATCTCACAGGGTTATAAGAGCACCAGAAACTCCATGTATGAAGGTATACATGGAGTCCGGCTTCAGGCCCGGGTACAGCACAGAAACGGCATTGGTCGCGTTGGTTGATGATCTCTGGAGGGCTCGGGACAGAGGTTGCTCCTCTGTTCTGGTCCTATTAGACCTCTCAGCGGCTTTTGATACCATCGACCATGGTATCATGCTGCGCCGGTTGGAGGGGTTGGGAGTGGGAGGCACTGTTTTACGGTGGTTCTCCTCCTATCTCTCCGACCGGTCGCAGTCTGTGTTGGCTGGAGGGCAGAGGTCGACCTCAAGGCACTTGGTTTGTGGGGTGCCACAAGGGTCGGTCCTCTCGCCTCTCCTGTTCAACATTTATGTGAAGCCGCTAGGCGAGATCATCCGTGGTTTTGGGGTGCAGTGCCATCTGTACGCTGATGACACCCAGCTGTACATCTCCACCCCAGACCACCCCAACGATGCCCTTGAAGTGATGTTCCGGTGCCTGGAGGCCGTGCGGGTCTGGATGGGGAGGAACAGGCTCCGACTCAATCCCTCCAAGACTGAGTGGCTGTGGCTGCCGGCGTCCCGATATAGTCAGCTGGTGCCATCGCTGACTATTGGGGGTGAGACATTGGCCCCCACGGAGAGGGCGCGTAACTTGGGTGTCCTCCTGGATGCACGGCTGTCTTTAGAAGAGCATATGACGGCCATGGCCAGGAGGGCTTTCTATCAGGTTCGCCTGATACGCCAGTTGCACCCCTTTCTGGATCAGGACTCCCTATGCACGGTCACTCATGCCCTCGTTACTTCCCGCCTCGACTACTGCAATGCTCTCTACATGGGGCTCCCCTTGAGGAGCACTCGGAGGCTCCAACTGGTGCAGAATGCGGCCGCGCGGGTACTTATGGGGGCGACATGGCGCTCCCACGTGACACCTCTCCTGCGCGAGCTGCATTGGCTTCCAGTGGTCTTCTGAGTGCGCTTCAAGGTGTTGGTTCTCATCTTCAAAGCGCTCCATGGCTTAGGACCCAGTTATTTACGAGACCACCTTCTGCCTCCGATAACCTCCCACCGGCCAACACACTCCCACAGAGAGGGTCTCCTCAGGGTGCTGTCTGTCAGGCAGTGTCGGCTGGCGACCCCCCGGGGAAGAGCCTTCTCTGTGGGGGCACCCGCCCTCTGGAATGAGCTACCCCCAGGGATACGACTAATCCCGGACCTCCGGACCTTCCGCCGGGCCCTGAAGACTTTTTTATTTCAGCAAGCCAGGCTGGGTTAAAAATTTTTAATTGGGTGAATTTTATGGGTAAGGGGTTTTAAATTGGAGAAGCCTAAGATAATTTTATTTTGTTTTAATGTATTTTAATATTTGTATTGTGTGTTTTTAATTCTGGCTGTTCACCGCCCCGAGTCCTTCGGGAGAGGGGGCGGTATAAAAATTTAATAAATAAATAAATAAATACTAAGTATTCAATGTTCAGTACTAAGTGCTAATCAGTCCTTTAGTTGTAGAAGATGATCTTCTGGATTAGGTTAATATGATAAAGCAAGTAAAGGCCAAGGAAAAATTTAGATTGCTTGAATAACACCCAAGTATATCAAATGAGATGGACTGGGGCCAAGAATATGTTTCTGAATCTCTAATAAATAGTTAACAATGAGGTGAGGGTTGCATTTTTCTCATAGTCATCACAAGCTTCATGATTTATCTTTGAATGTGACACAGCTATTTCTCCATATTAATATTTTATGTTTAATCATAAGGTATCTACCTTTTGGACAATGTTGTGTGAAATATTTTTTTAAAAAATACCATGACATATGCATTTCTTTGTCATTTAGGAAGAAGAGAATAAAAGAAGTTACAGCAGTTGGCAGCTTGTCCCAGATTGTAACCAACTCCCAGCCTAGCTCCAATAGCAAAATGCACTTAGAGTTCCAGCTAAAAACATTTTCCCCAATCTCATTTCTTTGTGTGAAGAACTAATCATAACATATGAATGATATCAGAAGCACAAAATGATTCTTACCATTCATTACACAACCAACCACTGTAGTATCTCCAAAAACAGCATGTTGAGTGCAATAATTGTTAGTGGGTGGATTCCCTTACACCTTGTGTGTTCAGGGAATCAAAACCAAGTATCAAAAGAGCTTTGCTGAATCGAGACCCATTTCAAACAGACCATGTCCTTCCTATTTAAACACAGCCACCATAATGATTACTATTTTTCTATTTTATTATTCTGCTTTCCTTTTATTACATTCAATGTATGATTCATATAAAATGGATTTTTGTTTTTAATTCAAACCAGTCTGCAAGTTCTGTGAATGCATAAATAGTAAGCTAAATGATGAAAGAAAGTTAAAGAGTTTTATCTGAGCTCACAGGATGCTGTGAGTCCCTTGGGAGTTGGGAGGCATAGAAATGCGAGTAAATAAATAAATAAATAAATAAATAAATAAATAAATAAATAAATAAATAAATAAATGCTGCATCCTCCATCACGGCTCCCATTCATAATACTGAACTGATTTAGCTGTTATGTTATGAAATAATACTTTCTAGGCTTTAGACATAGTCAATTTAGGTCCAAGTTTAAGAAAGAACAAAACAAAAGCACTACTAATCGGAAGATAAACAAGGGCTGGAAATGGAAATTTAGGCTTAAGGTTAGGGTTGGGAGGAACGAGGGAGGGAAAATGCTTGGAATTCTTATCTATGTAAAAATGTAATTCTATCTTTCATCTTGAATCAAATTTTTAGTTGATGGCAACATACTAGAGCTATTTTAATGAGAGTTTTCCTCTCATTAATTGTAGTTATATCTTCTCTGTGAATTATAAATTCTTTTACTGATTACTTTAATTCTGCCCTTTGATTATTGTTTTCAGCTCGGAGCCTCTTTGGTAAACCTATTTTGTACTAGGTGAATAATTAAATCATAAACTCTATCACTTTTGCTGCCCTCTGGATATTTGGGACATCAATTCCCACAATTCTTTGCCTGTGGTAATTGATGGAAATTGAAGTCCTAAATCTTTTTGGAGTATGTTAGGTTGCTTATTCTGATTTAATGGCACCGTCTAATTTTTGGTTTTGTGGAACGTTGCAGATGCCACTTAACTATTATTATTTTACAGAACGTTCAATTGTTAAGCCCATCACTTTTTAAAAAGCATTCTCTTTGCAAGAATCCACACAATACAGTGCAAATCACCGTCCATTAAAAAAAAAAAGTAAAGCATTAAGACCAAAAACAGGAGCATGCATACAACTTGAAGGTGAAGGTATTGTAGCAAAAGCTGCTAGAATACAGCATTACACAACTCTGTCTCTCCCTCTTTCATGTTCATGCTCAGAGACACCCTGCATATAAAGCAGAGGTGAGTTTCAGCAGGTTCTGACCAGTTCTGGAGAACCGGTAGCGGAAATTTTGAGTACAGTTTGGAGAACCAGTAGTAAAAATTCTGACTGGCCCCACCCCATCTATTCTCTGCCTCCCAAGTCCCAGCTGATCGGGAGGAAATGGAGATTTTACAATATCCTTCCCCTGCCATGCCCACCAAGCCATGCCATGCCCACCAAGCCATGCCATGCCCACCAAGCCACACCCACAGAACCGGTAGTAAAAAAATTTGAAACCGACCACTGATATAAAGGTAAAAAGATTTTATGAAGAAAAATAGAAAAATATGATAAAAAGCATAAGACATTAGATTGAAGAAAATATAATACTGCGTGGAGGAAAGAAACATTTATTTAGAGAATAAATGGACATGTGCCAGAATTTTTGATCTAATTTAAAAATAATCTTTTAATATTTTCTAAAATACCAGAAAGTAAGCAAGCTGGAAATTATCTTGTCCTAATACATACACTTAAGCAAGTAAGAAGGTAATAATCTTGCCTCGTGCATATACTTGCGCTTGGAAATCATGTTCTGAAATGGAAGGTGAGGTAAAAATTTTCTACCACAACCCCCTCTATAAGACAACAACCTTTTCTTATTTCCGTGGGATTTTCTTTCACTCTCGCTGGCTTAACGTCCCGTTGCATGAACAAAGAAAATACCAGACAAAAAGGGCTGCAGGCTAGCTCCTTCCAAAAGGATTCGACCTTCGGAATACTATCAGTATCAACCAGTACACCCACATGGTTAGCACTTTTTAATACATTCGCTGAAAGCCATTAATAAAGCAACAGTCATAGTTCTTAACCATGTGTCACACTGAAATAAGTTCATGTAAATCTGTGAACTGTACGACAATGATCAAATTAACAGTCATTTCAGGGGGAAAAAAATGCCCCTCGGGCTGAAAAATAATTAGTAGTCTCTCACTCTTTTCTTACTAATAAAATCACGATATTATTGTTGACTGCGCTAATAAAACACCTTCTGTGACCCTGATGTAGTGGTGCAAAATCATGAGCAACTCCATTGTGTAGATCTCACACATATTTTACTTGATATTTTTAAGGGCTTGTTTTTTGATTTTTTTTAAAAAAAACTCTATCTTTGGTGGCATTTGATTGTCAAATGTAACTTCTGCTTTGCTTTTATTAAAGCATATGTTGAAAGAAATATCAGTTTTCTGCCATGCTCTCATTAGCTTAGATTAATGTTTACAGGGAGCTGGTTGGGTGAGTGGGGGTTTTGGGGGAAGGGAGGGATTTTTAAAAAAATCTTGCCTACAGTTGTACTGAAGAATTCTTTCTTTTTTAGTTTGTATTTTAGTGGGGAAATACAATTCTATCATCTCTAGGAAATGTCTTATATCGTGTTTGTTAGTACTCACCAAATTCATACAGTGAACAATAGTTCTGCTCACTACAAGAGAACTGAAAACCATTGCTATTAAGGTTTATATTGAACAAATAAATGAGCCCAATTTCACAAATTATACAGAAATCCTATTGAGTACATCAAGTTATACCTGTGTTAAACAGCAACCCCACATCCTTTGAGACAGAAGTTTGATAGATCTATTTGTCACGCTCATTTCTTACGTTTTAGGGAGTAATTGTGAAACATCACAGACCTACACTTGAAATAGCATAAATGTATACTAAAAATTACAGCAAGTGAAGTGAGTCAGGCAAAGAAGATTGTACAAGAAGTTGACTAAGAAAATACTTCTGGCTTTTCCAGAAGATGGCAATACATAATAACTCTTGGACAAGATCAGATACTTCCTAAAACAACTGTTTTCAATTGGAAGAGATTTGATTGATTGATTGATTGATTGGAGAATATATAGAAAAAATAGTCTGAGGAAACCTGCTAAAACAGAAGCATTTTAATGGTTTATTGGTCCTGTGGATAGCTAATAAAAAGGTTATTAATACATCTCCAGGAGTAAAGTCCATGCACTTTTGATTTCTTAAGAGGGGCATCCTAAACAACCCCTTTCTACTTTATCTCAAAGCAGAGGAGATTCTGCCTGGAGGAGATGATCTTTAATAGCCCAGGTATGATGCTTGCAAATTTCTTAACACCCACATCACTCATTCTAGCTGCTAGGTAATTAATACCCTGAAGCTCAATGCAGAAGAGAATTGAATGGAAACTTCTCTTCATTTGGCCTTTCCACCTCTCTGGATACAGCTTGCAATTGTATTTGCTTTGCTTTGCAATATTGCCTTGTGATCCACCAAGACTTGCTGTGGTACAGACAAAAGTCTGATCCTTTTGTGTGTACTGCTGCCCAGCATCACCTCATCCATCCCAATAGGTACCTATGGTTTTGATTTTTCCAACACACTTTGCATTTGTTCCTATTGGAATTCATCTAACTGGTCTTGTCCGTTGTTTCAGTTTGTCAAACACCACCTGAATCTCGATGCTGCCTTCTATGTCCCCTTGTCTTTGAGTCACTGGTAAATTTGATAATCATTTTTTTAACATTACCCACCAAGGTTATTTATAATGAGCAGTATAAATATGTAGACAACGTTGCCCTCTGCAAATAATTCCTGATTCTGATTCAGTGTTCCCTAATAACCTGAAGAGTGGACAGGTTTGCCTCTAACCCTTCACCTTCTCTTGCAGGAAAGCAATCAGCCTGCACTTGCAGCATGTGTAGTTCTTGCCATCTTCAGATAGGAAAATAAACATGACATGTCATGATAGATCTTAAGAGCATTCTCAGAGATACACAAGGGTGGTTGTTTTTTTTTTTTTCTTTTCATTTTGAAGTTATCCCCTGCAGATTTGGCTGAAAAATGCCCACCCACAATACCTGATTGGCTGCCCTTAGCTTAGTTTCTCAGATTCCTCCTTAACAACTCTTGTTTGCTCTTCTTTTTTGCTCACTAACTCTCTATAAAGTGGCTTTCTTATGTGTCCTCTGAAGTTGCCTCAGCTAGTTCAGCTGGCAGCAATGCTCCCATCCTATACAATGGTCATTCAGCAGTACTTAAGAAACAATCATCTCCAACAATCCTTCAGGAATCTCTTCTGATCCTCTCTCTTTTGTCTCTTCATTTCCCTTGTCCAGGTCCCCATCAAAGCCACATTTGCTCTCCTGATCCATTGTGAGCTGGAATCTGGCTGCCCTAGTGATGAATAGAGAGATGCAGAATAACAGATCTGTGTAGATGATTAGTAGAAACAAACCAACCCCAATCATTTGTCATATCTTTATAAGGTTAAAATTCTTTAATCCCCAAGGCAATTAATAGATACTTATTAACTTAGTTTCTTCCTCCTCTGATTATTTAAACAATGAAAGCCTGCACTAGACAAGGAAATGCTAATAGAAGTGCCTTTCCACAGGGCTTCATTTTGTCACTCATAATGAATAATGCACTTTATAGGAGTAAGAACTACAAAATTAAGAAGTTTGACCTTCGTCTTCTTGTAATCACCTGGCAGCTACTTAGCATAGCAGCTGGTTGGGTTTATTCTAATAGCTCAGGATTAGGCCTCTGAAATAATAGGAAATTCAAATGTTTGCTTAGAATACTCAATACTTTTTTCCACAGATAGGGTTTTTAAAGAAATTCTGTCCTTCAGGCATTATCAGAAAACAATTATTAATAACCAAGCGGTATTAGGAAAATGGCTACAATAAAACATACCTATTAAGAAAAATTGTTGGAGAACTAATGTGTGCACAAAATGAAAAAAAATCGATAGAAAGAAGAGCAAAAAAGTAATTCCTTTATTTAGTTGTCTAAACAATGGGAAAGAAATCATCTAGTGGGAATTCTCTTAGATAACTTTAGCATCTTAAAAGATTAAAGCCAAAAATACTAAGAAGGAAAAGTTAGCAATATTGTATTATTTAATTGTATTATTTAAAATGGGCACTCGGGGTGCAAATCTAATCTGAAAATATTAAGTTTTTACGTACATACATACATACATACATACATCTTGTGTGTGTGTGTTTCAGTTTCATTCATCAGCCATAATTACAAACGCGTTTTCTTCCCTTATAATGTCTCCCCTCAAATTTGGAGCTGAGAGAGGCTGCAGAGCAACATTTGCCATGCTGGGAGGATTGTATAACAAGAAAGGAAGAAGTTCTCCCCTACAGCTACTGCTCATTTCTTTATCTGCCTTTTGCTTTGGGGATTCAACAATCTTTGCGAGACCAACTCTTTCTATATACCAGTAAAGTTCCTTCCTGTGGGATCACTGTCTAAAGTTAAACTTTAGCTCTACATAAATGGGGGAGGGAGGGAGGGAGGGAGGGAGGGAGGGAGGGAGAGAGAGAGAGAGAGAGAGAGAGAAGAGCTTTAATATGCGAGATATTTTAAACTGCTGGTTTTATAGTTTGGTTTAATTAGATATGTCAGGGAGAGTGGGGAATAGAGCACAATCCGGGTACAAATATTGAGATAATAACTGGACAGGTGGTTATGGTGAGAGGCTGTGACATGTCCATTGTAAAGCAAGTAGAACAGGATGCTGGTTGACTTCCCTTGCAGGTTAACCAATGAAGTCAAAGTGGCAGTGCAAGTAGGCTTTATAATGCTAAATCGGTTCCTGGTAGAGCATCTATTATCTAGGATTTAATCCAGGATTAAAGTGCTGACCTGGCTGATAGAACTGGAGGGGGAGGAATTAATCTCTCCCAGCATTGCCTGCCAGCTCTGTGATAAAACAAGTTGTAAGGCTGAGAGGTAGTATGACCATACTTTACAGGAATTCCAGATGCTCTATCCAACAAACTGCCAACTTTGAGTAGCTGGGCCAATATACAAACATTGTATCCAAGTTGGTGCTCTTCCATTGCTCCCATAGTGAACTCTGGTGTAGTGGAGAACTACCCTAGACTTCAATGACCCTGCTGCTTCCCCATGCCCATTTAGGAATACTTCATATTCACCCTGGCAACTATGGCTTGACCCAATTAGAATATAGTCCCACAGATGTAGCAAAGCACACAATAATGATAATCTCTTTCTGTAGATCTGTTAATTTCAGGATGAGAAGCCCTCTGATAACTCTGTTGTCATGGGCAGATCATTTTCTGGTCAGTTTTAGACTGGGGGCTGTTATAAATCTTTGCAATGATTGAGTCTTGATTAAAATGATCTGACCTAGGCATCTGATGGAACTGAATGGTTTCTTGGATAAACTTGCACAGCTACCTCATCCGTTAGTTACATGGCAGAAGCATTGGCTAACCTATGGAACTCATAGATAGCAGAAGCCAGGGTTCTCCAAACTTGGCAACTTTAGGACTTGTGAATTTCAAGTCCCAGAATTCTCCATACTGGCTAGGGAATTCTGGGAGTTGAAATCCACAGGCCTTAAAGTTGTCAAGTTTGGGGACCCCTGGTTTAAGCAATTGACTCTGTTGCTTTCATTTGCCCACTTCTCTTTGGCAGAGCTAAATTGACATTTTGGGTTTACCAGGATGCTGAGAGTAACAAAGCATATAGCTAGAGAGGTAGGGCAGAAATGGAGGTACTCTCAGGATTGATCAGATCGAATGGGGCTCATCCTAAGGCCCATGTGACATCCTATTCTATGGCAGTACATGAAACAAAGAATGCTCAGTTTTCTACCCCCATTGCATCTGCATAGAGAAGGCTACCAATAGTTGCCTCAGTGTACAGATTCTCCTCCATTGAGATATTGGGGGAGAGCAGCTGGAACAGTCAAAAGCTCACTGTGAGCAATTGTTATTGATTTTTGCAGACAAAATTGATTGCATTACCTTGACTTGGACCCATGTTTGGAAGGTCACAGTAACCTTGGCAACTGCTTGTCCTGTTCAAATAAATTCTTTTTAGCTTGTAGATCTTGAAGGGGTAGACAGGGTATGTGGAGAGGTGAGGGTCAACACTTGCTTGCTCAATCTTGCCCATTCTGGATAATTAAATCAGTGCGGACAGTACTGGTCCCATTCCTAAGGGAGATGATGAATGCCACCTCAAGGATGGATTCTCTTCTAAAGGAGGCAGCTATAAGGCTTTTATTGAAAAAGCCCTCTTTGACCCAAGAGATCATTGTAACTATCGAATAGTCTCAAATATTCCATTCTTGGGTGAGGTGATCAAGAAAATAATGGTCTCATAATTCAAGATGTATTAGGAAAATAATTATACAGGTATATTGCACTTGGAGTTTTGGTCATGGTACTAAAGCTGCTTTGTTTCCCCGGATGGAAAGAGCAAAGTCCTGCTAATTCCTCCTAGTTCTCTCAAGAGTATTCTCTTTCTCTTTGATTTCTTTCTTTTCTCACTTTATACTAGTTTGCATTTGTTTTTATCTTCACTTTTTTGGGAAGGAAAAAGTTGGAATACACACAACACACACACATGGCTGCATAGTATAGTGGTTAGAGCACTGCCTTTGATGTGGGAGACCAGGGTTTGCATTCCTGTGTGTACCTACTTAGCAGTTGGGATCCGTGGACAAAGGCCCCCTAATACTTCACCTGCTCTCCTCAAATATGAAAGTGACACAAAATAGAAGAGTCATGCCAGCTAAACAACACCCAGATTAAAAAGGTCCATGTCAGATATTGGGAACCAGGATAACCCATTTATTCCAACTAGCTGGGCTGGCTTGAGCCAAATTTTAAATTTTAAATTTTAAATTGATTTTAAATTGGGTTGTTTTAATTTACGGCCAAATATGTAATTATTTTAATACTGTTTTTAAATTTTGTATGCTCTGTTTTTACCTTGGCTGTGCACCGCCCTGAGTCCTATTTGGAGAAGGGCGGTATAGAAATTAAATAAATAAATAAATAATAACCTGATGGTAAGTGTGGCACTGGAACAAACCATACAGAACCTGGTACTGATGCAATGCTACTATAGTAGACCTAATGAGAGCAGATATATGAAATGTATAAGAGAATTATCAATGGACAGAAAATCTTCATCCACACTGAGAAAATAAGTAGTTATCCAATGTTTCAACATAGTGAGGAGGAAGAGGAAGGTGATCTCTTGAGAAAGACCAACTAAATATTTTACCACATCCTTAGGAAGACATAGAGTAATAACTGAATGTACAGCCAAGTCCTGAAGTTGGAACTTCACTCCCACTCCCTCCAGAGCACAACTGATGATATCAGACCTAAGATCATTAATAAACTATCTAGAATCAAACCTTAGACCAGTTAGCAAGACTCAGTAGAGAACTACCATCATAAAATATGCTAGGAAATGCCAATTCAGCCGTCACAATAATATTTATTACCATAATAATTCCAATCAATGAACTGATATATGCTACAGCTGCTGTATATGTTTGATTACACAGTCAAGAACAGCAGCACATACCCTGCCCCCCGCCAAATGAAGTTAGAAGATGAGATTAAGGTAACTCAGAGAAAATATAGTCAGCTGATGGAATGTGTGAAGACTGGGGACAAGGCTACTGAAAAATAAGCCAGTATAAGGTACAGAGAATACATAACAGATCTGCTCTTATTCCCACCTGCCTAATTTAAGATCTTGGTGTTGACCATTAAAATCCTAAGCAGCTATTTAATGGACCACTTCTCCAACTATGAAGCAGCTCAGATACTTAGATCACAAGAGAGGCCCTTTTGAAGATAACTCATTACCAGAAAGTTGTGGGACAATGCTGCCTCCATCTATATATTAACCATAAGTGTTTCATCTGTCAGTATTTGGAAAAATGGTTTTTTTTTTTTTTTTTGCCAAGTTTAGTCATTAATGGCTTTTTAATTTTACTGGTTGTAATGTTCTTCTTTAAACTCTGCATTTTTGTTTTAAATGTTATCAGCCATTACGCATGCAAATATAGTAGACAGGTAGGGTATCAATCAATCAAAATCAATCATGTTTCTAAAGTTTCAGCTTCAATAAAAGTTTCCATTTATGCTTTTTATCACCATTAATCATTATGAAATTAAATCCTAACTCTTTCACTCAGAGTTTCTCAGAGAGAAACTAAGCTATGTCATCTCAAACTCAGATCAGTTGTCGATCATAGCTACAAGTCCAATAAGTCAATTGTGACTACAATGGTATATTTTACATTGTATTTGTTGACATTTTGTATTGTTAGATAAAGTCTTAAAACATGTGAGCAACACAGTCCAAATACATAGTCCTTTTTCCCAAGTCCTCTGTAGAAGATAAAGATTCAGATTCTCTCCATAGGACCCTTAGCACTTTAGCTTCTCCTAATAATGCTGCCAACTCATGTACCCTCTAGCAACACTGGGGCTCCAACACAAAGTACAACATTTAGATGTGAGTTCCTAGCAGACGTGCTGATCAAAGCAATAAGTCATGTTTGCTGGTTAACTTTGCATCCCACTAAATCTAGCAGGAATTCCATGCCGCTCACAACAGGTCTAAAACTATGAAAATATTCAGAGTAATGCATCAACAGTTAAAAGAGTCACCATAATAAATTAAGGTAATTTAAGACACTAAAACATCATCACCATCACCATCAATAATAAAATTGACAGAGCCATCAACATCGAACTAAGTAATAAAATCATAATAATCGTCATTACTGTTACCATCAATAGGGAACTAATTACCAGATGCTCTCTGGCAGAACTCTACCATCTTCTAGAATGCATTTAAAGAAGAAGCAAATATAACTCCTGAGGTAAGGCTGTTCCATAAGACTGAAACTATAACTTAAAATGACCACCTCCTCTCCTTTGCTCCCCGCACCCTTACTTCACAGAAATAGGAAACTACCAACAGCTTCTCCTTGAATGATCATATTGGGCAGATTGATTCTGATTGGAGAAGGCAGCAAGCCATATTTGTTGGATTCACTTGTTTTGTGGCCATTTTGAATTTCCTCTCAATGTCCAGGGTGCAATAGTGCATACTCAGCAAGAATATATCAATGCTGATAGATCTAGTTTATGTAGCTATGCTCATAAACACAATTTTAACTATAATTTATTTATTGATTTATTTTATTTATTTATAAAAAATATTGGCCGCCCATCTTACCATAAGGTAACTGAGTATCTTACAATTACATATAAGTTAGACTTAGTTGCTATGCCTATTCATTGGCTGACCTTATTATCATGTCTTCCCAGTCATGAATATTCTAACACAACCAATGTTGTTTCCATCCCATAACCAGGCCTGAATCCTGACTGGAAGGGGTGCAGATGATCCATTTCATCCAGGATCTATGCAGCTGCGAGGCCTTCCACAATCTTCCCTAAGAATGGAAGGTTGGAAACTGGATGAAAATTGTCCAGGCAGGTGGGATCCAGTGATGGTTTGTTAAAGAGGAGATGAATCAGGGTTTTGCTTAAAAACATCCAGAAATGTCCCCTCCTCTAGTGATGTATTAATCATGGTCTGGACCCACTCACTAGTCTCCATCCTAGAGGTTTTCCCCATACAGGAGGGGCAAGGATCTAACTGACAGATGGTGGCACTGACAGCATCAAGAGCTCTGTCCACTTCATCAGGGCCAACTGGATCAAATCGTTCCCAGATAACAGGGCAAGACATTTTCCCCAGGCATCTCACACAGACTATCTCCATGCATGGGGTCCAACTGGGAGCGAATCCAAGTGACCTTGTCCATCAGGTACTAACAAAGTCTTCTGCCTGGCCCTATAAAAGATCACCTGAGCCCCTCTGACCTAGGAGGAACAGGCAACCCAAAACAGGGCTTCTGAGTGGCACTCTGAGGACACAATAAGAGCAGAGACTAACTGCTGTTTCACCGCTCTTACCACCACAAGGTGGAGGCCTTAATAGTGGCTCTAAATTATGTCCGGTTGGAGTCATCCCTTGTCTTCCTTTCCAGAACCCATAGCTTCTCCATAAACAATGGGGAGAGTCAGGAGTCATGAATCAAAACAGACTGCATGGGCGCAATCCAGTCCAAAGCCATGGCCGACCTTAAGTTCCAGGCCACTGCCACAGCTTCAGCAGGATCATGCAGAAAACTATAGTGCCTTGTTCACTCAGTTCTAGAGACTACATTTTTTTAAAAAAATAAAATAGCCAACGTATTTATGAATCCAACAGTTTAGACCCCTATTGTCATTATTGGCAATACCATACCATAGTGTTATGCATCCTCCCCCAAACAGTGGTAGCCTAGCAATAATTGCGATGAGCTGTCCCAGGGGCTCCAGATTATCTCCAGAGTGTGTGCTCCAATACCACCAGAAGTGAATCAGTGATCACTAAAGAGAGGAGGAGAAGGAGGAGATTATATATATATATATACATATATATATATATATATATATATATATATATATATATATATATATATATATATATATATATATATATAAAAGCTATAAAAATAGATTCAATGTGAAGACTGCCTTGTAATCTGGTTCACTTTATTAGTTTCCTCACAATGGTTCCATCTGCAAAATGGGAAAAAAATGTTTTTCAGATGCTTAATTCTAAATTTGCATACAGTATGGATAGGTGTGATTTGATAATCTTTGGCTCTCTCTTTTTGAAGAACCTGTTATTTCTGTGCATTCCTACCAATACCAAACCACAGTGTTATGCATACTGTGATGTGTATGGAAGGCTTGATACAACTGTGTAATTTTTTTTTGGTGTCAAGTAAAATTATAATGCACCAGAACATTGTTTGAAGACTAGGCAGCCATACATGTATTTGAGATAAAACTCAATCCTCATAAATCTTATGGGATTTGTGGTCAGTCTTCAAGTTCTCAGTATGATGGTTCTGATATCAAAAGTTCAATCTGCTTTATAAGAAAGGTAGGAAATTTGAGGGAGGGGGGGTAGCATTGGACATTTTTTTTTCTGGAGCCCAAGTGTAAGCCATTTTCTCCCCCCATCCTCTCCTCCCTCCTCCTCCTCCCACCTATGAGCAGAGAAACCAGAAAATAATTGGCTAGAAAAGCAAATTTTATAAGATCGAAGATGGCTGACCACAAGGCAATTTCTTTCCTTAATAATTAACACAACCTGTTCTTGGTAGAATGATTCATTCCATGGAAGAGTCAATGGGCTGTTTTTCTCTTCCTCACCAAGCACTGGGAAAGCTGCCTTAAATATATCCTGAAGGTTGGAGGAGATGGCATTGGCTGGACATCCTAGGTCTCTTTAGAAGATCCCCTAGTTTCAGTCTCAATCTTTTCCACATTTACTTCTCAAATAATGGATTTCAAAGGCAAAAGAAGAAAAGACTTCATGAAGGAAGGAAGGAAGGAAGGAAGGAAGGAAGGAAGGAAGAAAGAAAGAAAGAAAGAAAGAAAGAAAGAAAGAA